>JAKZAP010000019.1:15659008-16384942 GCA_023053575.1 Branchinecta lynchi | reverse complement strand
CCCTTCTTGGCAAGGATTCTCTTGAGGCTCAAGCTGGACTTGTGGAAAAACAACTAGATATTCCTTCAGCCCAAGCTGACTGCGAATCATTTTGACGGCACAAAACATAAGTCAGCTAAATTTTATTAGAGCTATATTTCGGCCCTTTTTGGCAAGGGTGGTCTTCAGGCTCAAAGCACTCAGTAAGGAAAATGAAGGATCGAAATACAGATCTAATAAAATGTAGCTGACTTATCCGTTTTGCACCGTTAAATATATAAATGTAGTGCTGATAGGGGCTTTCAAGCTTCTTACTTTTACAAACAATTATAATTGTTTGACACCAGTCATCGTAAATCCTGTTGGTAAAATCGAGGCCTATCCCACTACGAAAAAGGGTTTAGTTTCGCCACTATTTCCAGTGCATAATAGTATTTCATCCATTCATCCAGTGGTCTCACCAGTCTTGTACCATTTTAAAGGAAGATAACTGGACGATGGCGGATATTGGGAGAGAAACAGTCCCCATCGACTGCAGTCAGAGGTGTCACTACTGCGGTGGGGAGGGGGGAGGGGGCGCCCCTCCTCCAATGCTGACAGCCAGTCGGTTAAAAAAAACCCGAGTCGGCACGAAGCGCCGCGATTTTTCGCCAAAACAGTTGATTTTTTTTTTTTTCATGAAAATAGTCAGTTTTTAGTGGAGTGTTTCTTGGAACAATCCAGTATTGCGAGCGGTGTAGCAGCTTTCGGTTTTCACCGTATTTTGTGGAGCTCATAACTCGTAAACCATAACTCGTAGAAACCAGTTCAAACTTGGTACGCTAGTCGGTATTGGGGTCTAGTTGTGCCTTTTGGGAGTCCCACCCCCAACTCCAACCCAGTTCAGGGGCAATTGGGCCCAGATTAACCATTTTTTAAAGGTTTTGATTCAATAACAGGAGATACGGCGATGAAATTCCTCTGTGCTTTTGGATCATGGGGACTGGGGAGAGTTGATCCACCCCCACCCTCCCCGTTCATGGGCAAGTTGGCCCAAAATTGCACATGAAAAAAGTTTTTGACCCGTGGCTGGAATCAAACTCTAAGCTGGTATACTTGAGGAAAAAAGGTGTAAATACGCATTTTGATGGGTCCCGACCCCCCCCCCCCCCCCCTCCCGTTCATGGGCAGCTGGGCCCAGATTTCCCATGAGCTTAATTTGCATATGACAGGTCTCAAGTCCAATTCTTCTATATTTGGGGAGATATATCTATGGATGAGGATTTTATGTAAGATCAACAAATAAGACGACGCGACGTAGTTTAATCTTTAATGAATAACAATTGGAAACTGGACTGTTTTGTCATATGATGGATGATATGCCACTCTTAATGAATTGTGACAAAGGAGGCATTAGTCTGCTACGAATTGGTTTATTGCACTTGTTATTACCTTACTAATGGACAAGAGCTGTAAAGGGTGGGACTGGCAGGCAGACCATTCAGTGTTCGAACAAATGCTATTCGTGCAAGATCTTCAACATTTCTTTGGATTTATACTGGCGGTTTGTTTACATTTAAAGCTTTTAAAGGGGGGCGATTACAAGGTTATTTCAATGCTTGTTTGGTTACTGGGGATGAGAAATTCTTTGGATCAAAAGCTGTTTGTATATAAATGTGATAAACATTTTACTTTTACACTCCACGTCTGAGCGCTTGCGCACTTGTTCTGAAAATCAGTCGATTTTTTTTCCAAAATGTCAGTTTTGCCTGCAGAAAAAGTCGGTAAAAATTACCAGCCAGTCGGTAAATTCCTCGCCCCCCCCCCCAAACATTTTGGCTAGTAACGCCTCTGACTGCAGTCGATTAGAAAATTAACCGTGAACAATCCTAACAGCAATTAACATTGTTAACCAAGAATCTTCATTCATTCAATGTTGTGTAGTTTGTGTAGTAAGAATAAATGAATGAATGAATCTAGCCCATTCGTTGATCTCCAGAATCCATTATTATTTGTGTTTTCTGATTGGAAACTTACCTGTCCTCGACTCCACCAATGTGATTTTAAATTAGTGAATGCGCTTTCTGGAAAATATTTTTGAGATTTTTTGTGATTATTTTATATTTCTTTGTCCTTTTCTACTGCACCTGTGCCCTTGGCAGAGGAAGTGGCAGGGGCGTCCCGATGAAGGGGGTGGGGGATGACACAGCGCCCCCTATATTTTGGGCATTTGGTAAAATTTTCGCCGGACAAAATCTTTTGTCTCCACATTGGTGTTTTAACGTGTTTAATGGTCCCCATTCTTTATCGAATTTTGTAATTCATCCAACTTTTGTTCAGTCCGCATCGATTTCGCCGCATTCGGTCCATCCCTTCGTAAGTTCAGGTTCAGGTTCTTTTATTTCCAAAATACTCCGGTGACAATGTATTTTGACCACTGGGGGCCGGCAGGGATACGAGCTCGTTAGCTCGGCGCCATTTAAAACATTGACTATATGTAGATAATATGTATCTGTAAATACACACACAAAAGAAAGAAAGACTCGTTCCATTCCGTATATTTACACACGCCATACCAAACTCTCCACACAATAAAAGACAAATTAAATAATAATAATAATACCAAATTCGGTGATTTAACCTGTTTATTTGGTCTCATTCGTTACTGAACTTGGTAATTCACCGGATTTTTCTCAAGTCCGTATCTGTTCTGTTCCATTAATTCGTCAGTCAGTTTCATAATTCGGTGATTAATCAGATTCATTTGGTTCTGATTCGTTACCGAATTCGGTAATACACCGGATTTGTATTTAGTCTATTACCAGACTTGCCACATTCGGTTGTTCTAACAAGAGTTTTTATTCAATTACGACATTCGGTTGTTATGCCGCACCCGATCTGTTCTTTATTGTCTTTAATTAATTTTTCAGTAGCCTAGTACTAATTCATTGTTTGTTAATTTTCGGTAAAGTTCGGTGGTTTAAATGGCATTAACTTAGCTCTTGGTCTTTACCATTTACGGTAGCTTGAGCTGGTTACCATGCATTACTTAATTTTTAATTCTAATGATTGCAATACACTTGAGGAATCAGCACGACTCTTGACGTGAAAACTAGCTTACTTATATTTGCTGTAAATTCAGAATAAATGCACTTTGCATCTACTCCCCGGTCCCCTGGCCTAGATTATAAACCTGCGCGCAGTAACCAAGAAACACAAAAGATTATTTGCCAAGGTGCCACAACATCTACACGATAGCTGCTGGCAAACGTCATACCATCCCCTCTTTTCTTTTTATTCCACAGAAGAAATTCCAGCTCCAAACTCTGGTTTATATCAAGATCAACTTCAATTCCAGGGCTTTTTCTCAACTCTGAAAGGTAAGTTGTACGGACACGAAAAGAAACACAGACAAAGCGTTATGAAAGTCTCGACAGCGGAATCTGGAACATGAAAGCGTATAAAAAGGATTCATTGTAGGCTGTCTTAATAAATTAGTCAGGCATCAAAGTAAAATATTCAGTATTCGCACAGGCGGCCCGAAGGAGGGGATGACTGGGTGTGACCCCCCCCCCCCCCCCCCCTACCTTTTGCGAAGTCGTTTCAGTCGTTTATTTTGGCCTCACCGAGATCCCGGGAGCACACACTCGTCAAATAAAATCCGAGTAGTGTAAAAAAAATTAAAAAAAATTGCACTATCCAGCTTCAGTCGTAAATCCGTCCCAGTCAAAGACAACAATTAAATCAGGTTTCAACACCCCGTTAGGTCGGAGACACGATTATTTCTCGAGCGAAGGGTGCTGTTGCTGCCGAACTTGCAGCAATTAGCCTTTTTTCAAAACCCATTTTACTCACAAATGATTTATTTGTGAGTATATTGTTAAAGTGAAGTCTAGGTAACATGAATAAACCTTAGAAGCCAAAAGCGAGAGGCAAGGTTACGTGCCCGACTGTGGGTCAAACTTTGACTACAAGTAGAAAAGAAAGCATGACATTTTTAAAGGCAACGGAAAAGCCATCAGAATTCAAATGACAGGAGGAGCCCCGCGAAACCCTTCATAAGCAAGTGTATCCAGGACAGAGAAATAGTACCGATTGCAAAGCGAGGTTGAGGTGGGTGGGTACAGCGCTTGAAAAAGGGCAAGGAAGATTTAGAATTTTGGTATATATCCGAGATTAGGGTATAGGGCAGAAGTGGTACTGCAGAGGCTGGAATAGCTCGCTCGAGTTGGGAGGTAATTTTCTGGCTACCCAGTTAGTGTCAAAGCACATCTGCAAAGCCTTAAAGTTTAACAGAAAAGGTCTAGGATACGACAATCTAGTTACCCATCACTTGTTCACTTAAATAATCTTGAAAACCCGATGAAAAAGCGTTAGTTTGTTTTTCTGATATTTCCGAATAAGCGATTATACCATTGTGCTTGCCGCTCTTCCCGTTTTTGTGATAGCTCTATGGTGCCTGGAACATTTGGCAACAACACCAGCAGCAAACAAATAAATAAACCGGTGTTGACTAAATTGTGACGGAATTCCATACAAGCGTGATCGTGTACCAAATTAACAAACAAGTGTCTGCAGTGCCAAAAACAAACTAGATATGGCGGAACATCGTTTCTGCTAGTGAGGTGTCTTGTGTATTGATAGTGGCTGCCCGATTTTCATCATCAGCAACTGTTGCATCAGATGGAACACCTTTAGCAATGTCTTGGCACCTTCATTACAGGGTTGGTGGGAGATACAGTGTTTAATTAAATTACTGGTCTCTCTCAACCTTGTGGTTACGGACCAACATTCGACAAACCTTTGCCACCTGTTACTTATCTGAGGTAAATCCTTCCTTATTCCTTTGAATCACTAAGAATGGCCGATTCAGTCAGGATTGAGGGGGACTGTATGGCTGCTAAATGGCCTAACATTGTCGGAACCGTTCTATCCTAATAATAAGATTTTTTTCAAAAATATGGAAAGTAGAATTGAGTAGAATTGCATGACATTTCAGTAATCACTAGAATTTGCTTGTATTGTTGTACAATGCAGGGAAAGGAGGGATACCTGACCTCATTTTACACTAACTCAATTTTTCAGCGAAAATGTTTAAATGAAATGTGCATGCTGTCTGACGGTCAAGAGGTAAAATATGACTTTTTTTAATAAAACAAAAAAACTTCTGGCTCTTGGGCTCGAACCCTTATTAATGTGTTCAAAATACTCAAATTCTGTGCCTTTTCTTTGTTTTCAAGCTGCTTTGTAAAGGTATTTTCGGGTCATCGACTTTGGTAAATCAAGGGATCTTTTCTGAAAAGAAAATATGTTTAACTAGAAATACTAGAGCAATATTTATCTGTCAATTTTGTAAACCATTCAATTAGCTTCGATCTAGTGTGTTTGTCATATTTGTTGGTTCCGTTTTTAGCCAGATAGATTATTCTGAAGGCAAGACTTCTCTGGAAAATCGAAATCTTGTCTGAGGTTGTCAACCCCTCCTTTAATGCAGAGTATGCGATTCAATGCCTTTCACACTTTTTTCCCCTAACTTTGCTGTATTCCACTCTTTCTTGATTATGAAAAAGTTTTTCGCAAATTCTAAACTCTTCCTTCTTTCATTTGCTGGTTTAAATGAACTAGCAGCAAGGTAAAATAATTTTTACGAAGTTGTCGGCTAGTTTGAGTGTCTGACCTGCCAGTCAAGGAAAAAATCTGATTTGTTATATATTGACAAAAAAATATGTTAATTTCCAGACTGTTATATGTTTGTTTGTGAATGCTTGGAGCTTTGAAAAAAAAACAGAGCCGAAAATATTCAGTGGGACTGCATAACCTTGTCAAAACCATTCAGACCCAATACTATAAATTTTCTGTTCTATTTCCCACCATTCAGTAATCCCTAGGATTTGCCTGTACAATGCAGATCAGAACAGTAGCAGCATGCTTATTTGGACACCTCTCTAAATTTTCCATATCTTGGCCCTGTTCACAAAACAGTTGACAATATAGTGAAATATCAAATTTCGTATCAGTAAATAGGAGTCTCTTGCAGCAATTTTCCTGTCACAAAATGAAAAGTTGTTTTTACCTACATTCTTTGAATTTAAATTTTTCCTTCTTTAATTTGCTGGTTCAAATCGACCAACTGTGAGGTAAACAAAACAAAAAATGGAATGAGTTGTCTGTCGTTTTGAGTGCTTGAAGTATCTGTGAAGGAAAAAAAATCTGATAAAGTATATACACGCTCGTTACCTATTGACAAAAATATGTTGAGTTGCAGACTGTTGTGTTGTTTTGTGAAAGCTTGGAACCTTGAAAGAAGAAACAGAGCAACGGGGAACAGAGCCTAAACTGTTCAAGTCTTGGATGAAACCTAGCAATTAGTACATATACTAGCATTTTGGCACCTTTGTTACGTTGGGTGCAGTATTGATATTTGATTTGAACCGCTGGTGTCTCTTAACCCTGTGGTTAAGGACCAATATTTAACGCACCTTACCTGAACAATGTTTTAGCACCTTTAGCACCCACCATTCTAAGCACATTCCAGGTTTCACCTTCAGCTCAGTTTGCCTTCCATCCACTGTGTCCAAACCCTGACAACCATCAAGATGCTAAAAATTGTATCAGTCTACAAACTATGTTTGTCCAGACAAGTAGCCCATTTCTTAGGCCAAACTACTGAAATGCAGCTGCTCAGAATAAAGACCAGTCTATTTTTTTTTACTATTTTACGCCAAAAACACAATGAAGCACTTAGAATAAAACCGATATCTCTTTAGCTTCATGAGTTTCAAAACATTGTAAAGCCCATTATGCTTCACTAAATTTCATCCAATCAGGTGCAGTTTTGACTGATGATGACCAACACAGCTGTTCGAATGTAACTGGCACAAGGCAAGCCTGCAAGGCTGAAACCGCCAGGTCCATATTATCCTGAAAGTAATCATAAAATTAGAATGCAAGTTTATGTTTGAATATAAAGCTTCATGCTACTGTTTCTCTATGGCTTCCCCGTCTTCTTCTTCAAACACACAGCTATCTGAGCACTGAGCAGTCCTCACATAGTTAATTAACCCCCCAAAATACCCCGTTTATTGGTATATAGATTATATTATTTTCAAAATACTGAACACTGTCAGTAGTTTCATATCAGATAACACAAGGATGCTCAGGTTCAATGGACAACACTCAACAGACAACACCTTGGATGTAATCTGTTGTGTTTGAAACTCGTTATGGGTGAATATGTTATCGTTATGGGTGTAATATGTCTCGTATATGTTATGCATAATAAGCATTGCCAGGAAGAGCAAGAAAGGGAGTAAAAGTGAAAGAAGTATTACATAATTTTAGTAAGGACGAAGCAAACCTGGTCCAAAAAAAAATGGAACCAAAATACAACGAATATTTGCTTTCAAAGTAGATACTAGTTTTGGGCAAGAAAGGTAATATGAAGAAATGTATAATTTTCGTGAGGATGAAGGGGAGTTAGTTTCGACTTACACCTTGACAGGGGTGTAACTAACATCCTGGGAGGGGGGAGGGGCTATACTAATTAACAAGCTTCAAAGATTCAATCCTAGCTAACAAATTCTTGCCATTAGCTACCGGCATGATAATTACCATCTGCAAACACGTAGGTGAATAAGGGCTTTTTGAACATCCAAGCCCTTGTAAGTAGCTTCTGATGTGTGAACACTCAACTCGCAATTCGCCTTACACCAGTTCAGCTCTCCAAGTGGACTAGTTTCTGCCAATCCCCCATTGTCTCAGAATCAGTACTCGTATAGACACACTAAGCAGTCGGATTCATAAGGTATTGGGTAACTTTCAGTTTCTGCTACTGAGACATAAGCAAAACCTCCATTAGGGACTCAGATTGCAGGTTTTCTACTCATGAACCTGTGGATCTATTTTACTCTGTCAATTGCGGTGGTGAGGTAGAGGGGGATTTACAGAAACTAGTCCGCTTAGAAGCGGTGAACCGGAATATGGCGAATTTCCGAATACTGAAGTTTCATTTGTAACAGGGGTTGCATTTTTAACCACTGACAGAAACAATTAAAGCTCATTTTGCATTCTTCTCATATATTCCCTTATTAGGTCTTAAAGGACACCTCGCACTACAGAGTGTTTCTGCTGTTTTGGGATATTTGACTACTTTACAACTTAGCTTTCCTTACAGAAAATTACACAAGGCTGTAGCTTTTCTTGGCCTCTCCTTACAGCCCCTCACCCTGGATGGCAAACTCGGCAAACTCGGCAAAATTTGCATAACCAGTTTTCGCACCAATGAGCCAACAGTATTGGCCTGTTTGACTATCCTCCCATTTTATTTGTCCCCCTGCTAACACCCCCAGAATACCTAAAAAAAAAAAGAATCCTAATACATGTGTCACAAATGCCAATGCAAGATCTACAACTGAAAAGCTAGAAACCTACCTAATGTGATACTCTTCTTCATCAAGTTGGTTGAAACCAGCTGTTACCAACAAAGCTTCTATAGATGCGGCGCAGAAAAGTGATTGCCTTTAGTCACCTGTGTCCTCTGATTGCTGGGGGGTAGTAACTATGGGTTGATCTTGGAAGGGTGTTCTGAACTTCTCAAGGCTCGACTGCACTTCAACCTAAAATAGAAACAGTTTTCAAAGGATGGAATTTCTAGCCAATTACACTGTAAAAAGTCTCTCCTACATCGGTCTTTAGAGGTTGCACATCACCAAGTCGGTGATTTTTATTTCGAATTCGGAGAGTTAAAATCCGAATACAGGATTAAAACGCTAAAATGCGAAATGCTGCAGATTAAGTTATCCTAGTCTGCAGTATTTTTCATTCTAGCGTTTTAATCCTGTATCGGATTCTAACTCTCCGAATTCGGATTTTAACCCTCCGAATTCGGATTTTAACTCTCCGAATTCGGATTTTAACTCTCTGATGATGTGTGATGTGCAACCACCAAAGGCCGATGTAGGAGACACATTTACAGTGTAGTTATCTTGTCACAGTTCCTCCAAACATTTATATGTGGCCTCACCAAGAAGTATGACTAGATAGTTTCTTTGAAGAGCCAGACCATGTTTTTATATGCTACCCTAAAGTCTCAAGCAGTAAGACTGGTTTGGTCTCAAACAGGGAGCGGCGAATCAGCATGGTACCAGATATACATAACAAAGTCATCCCTGTTGTTTGTATGGTTGAGAGTCTTGATTACCTCCTAGTAAACCAACCATTGCTAATTTTTTTCTCATAAAAACCTGACATATGTAATGTATATTTTGATGACCTAGCCTACTACAAAGCGATTATTATTGGGTTTTTCTTATCAAGAAAATATTCAACAGTTACCAATGAGTTGCGATTCTGCACGTTGACATTTTGCTTCTGCATGATCTATGTTGGTATACTGTCTGTGCAGATGGTGTCATTATGGGCTTACTGGTTAGGTTTGTTTTTAAGCCTGTTCATTTACTGATTTCATTTGTGAAAATAAAGCAAACAAGAATATAGAATATGCACTGTGTAGGACAGAATCCACAGTAGGTATCTGCAAAGGCAAACAGTGCAAGGATTGCTGTGATGATCGATTATTTGCTTGGTGTGCTAGCTTTTTGCAAGGGACCTAAGGCTGAGTATGTTCCAGGCTGTCTGGCATTCCATTCCCTTTTTGGCTCTTTTCACATGGTACAGGCAGGTCGATGCCAGTCCATTTTCTTCAGAAATACAGAATTGGACTGACATTCTCGTCAAAGTACATTGAGGCTTGCTTGTTTCATATTTGAAGGCAAAGCAACAGACTTCTCTGTTGCAGTGTGTAAGATTATAGCTGGTAACAACAACAACAAGCATGCAAACAAGATTGTAAACAAGGTGTAGGCTATTCCCAGAAATCACAGGATCTGCAAAGGCAAAAAGTCCAAGGATTGCTTCTGGGATTGACTATTTTCTTGGTAGGCTAGCTATTTGCAAGGACCTAAGGCTGAGTATGTTCCAGGCTGTATGGCTTTCTATTCTCCATGGCTTTTTTTCACAAATCCAGTCATTTTTCTTTGAAAATATAGAATCGGAACGTCATTCTTGTCGTAGTATATTGAAACATGATATGAACTTGGTCTTTTTAGGTTGTGAGAAGCCAAAGGACTAATTTGAATTAATAGGTGTGTGGTACTACATATGTGGTGTATTTGCTTGGCTTTATTTCTATTTATTCATTTTTTTACCTTATTTTTTTGAAAAGCACAAGGGTAAAAAAGGCTTTCTTCTTTGCAACTCTTTGAGGAACCCTGAGTGCGCAATTTACTTGGATTAAAAGTGACTTATTTGCAGATGACTTGACTTCGCTACGCTAAAGTCTAGTTTATTTTTCGCCAGTTTAGGTCCATCACTAGTTTGTCCTGTTTCTTCAGTATTATTTGAAGATGCTTTACGGAAAATTGGTATAAGAGTATTCTACAAACCTGTAAAGATTCTGTCGATCCGTCGTTCCAAGAGGACCATGTGACTTCATAAAAATTCCTCCATTGACTCCACTCCGTTGAAGAACACTGGAAGATTTCCTTGACACGGCAAGTCTTCTGGTTGTTACCCTTGTCAGTAGGCAGTCTTCTGAGCTGTTTTTATAATCAAAGATTGAGCAACGACTGATATTTGCCATATCTAACCTCGACCAAAATATGAGCTTGAAAAATCACGTTTGGTCGAGATTTTAAATTTTCGCGGGCGAATTGTGGACGGATTCACCATGGGAAAGCGTCCACATTCTCAACGTCCCTACTGAAGACTACTGTGGACAGAATGAAAATCCCTAATGGGTGTTGTAATAATTCAATGTGTTTGAATCTAAGATGTAAAAATAAGTTGCCTGTTCAGTTAAACTTTAAATGAAAATGACAATGTCCGGAAACACATACAACTCGAAAACGATCTATTTTGACCGTAAGTTATAGGCTACTGACTGTAATCGAACTTTTCTACTGTGTTTATAGCATCGTCCGTCGCGTACTGAGACTCGAACCTAAGTTGGGGGTAAGGTTCATACAGAGATTGAGGAAGATAGAAACCTTTCAGACGTGCTTTAGTGTAGTTTCACTCTAGCTTCACGTACTTTTTGTATTACTTATTTATTTATTTATTTCACTCAAAATTGAGGAGTACAACTTATAAATTGTAAAACAAAATCATTCCTAAATCAACTAAACTCCTTTCAATAAAATACTGTGAAATAATATACAAAATACACTTCAACAACTAACTTATAATTACTTACGTATCGCACTAATCATTTCTTAAAAAATGGGTACAGGTTGTGGGTTAGGAGGGCTTCCGCTGCTTTTTTGTAAAAATTTGTCATCTTTTTCTTCAAGATTAAAACCGAGTCCTTTATTTTAAAATCTGAAAGTAACTGCGAATTACTAAAAGAAATTGGGAACCCAAGTAGAAATTTACAAAATTTAAAATATGATATTTTTATCGCAGAAATGTCGCTAATTCGAAAATTTTCTGTAATTGTTGCAGCAAAAAGTACGTGAGGTAAAGCCACGGCAGTAAATAAGGACCCGAAAGTACAAGATGTCGAATGGACAAAGAATTTTTATTATATTATATAATCGTCAAAACTACAGCGAAAGTACACCCGAAAAAAACACAACTAAAGTCTTGTCGGCGAATCAGGATCGTTTTGTAAATTTGTAAACTCTTGTCGAGCGAATATTTTTTAAACGCACCAGCAAACCTGTTTCTGAGTAAGCATATCTTTTAACGTGAAAATTAACTTTTCTTTTTGCTGTAATTTCAGAACATATCTACTTTGCGTCTACTTTTATCCCGGATTGCCACTATTTTGCCACTTTTATCGACGGACAGATTTGTGATTTCATAGGTATACTTTACTTTTCAATGGGATCCCAAAAAGACGCTCTGCTCTTTGGCGTTTCACAAGATTTCGCCTGTTGCGCATTTCGTAGTATTCTCCATTTAGTACAGTGTGTCATTTATTTGGCGATGAGGCTTGGAAACTTTGGGATTTCAAGTACATTAAATTAATGGGGAATGTGCGCCGTTGCCGATTCGCGGCGGTGCTATTTCCTCGGTACTTTCGAGTCGTATATTGTGATAGACGTCGTTGAAATTAGATTTCTCACCCCCCCCCCCCCCCCAGGCCTGAGTTCTTCGGGCCACCCCTGAGTAGACTCCCATCACGTTCTGACGACAAATCGATTTACAAGCGACACCCTCCCACACTGGAATCCATCAAATTTGCACATCTGTTCGCCCCCCCCCCCAAACTGAAACAAGGAAAAACTTCTGTCCCTCTGGACATCATCCAAGATTTCGAAAGAGAAATGAAAAGAAGGAAAGGGAGATTTATTGTCTTCGCTCTGATATTTCAGTCAGGAAATCTCATACGCGAACTGCACCGAATTAAAGTCGGGAAATATACTAGAAAAAGGACCGCCTGTGGGGGAATCCCTTTTGAGAGGTTTATTTTAGTTAGCTCGGTTATATCCAAGACAAAAGGAAAAGATTAATTACTCATCCTATCGTGTTCAAACATGGGCTGCATCGATCGACATGCGATACCGTCCCCCCTTCAGCTCCCTCCCAGACAAGAATCTGCTACAGAAAGATTGTTTTCCGAACCCCTCGATTCCTAAAACAAGGAAAAACGTGTGTCCAACCGGAAAACGAAAAAGAAAGAAATGGAGATTCTTGTTCACTCTGATCTTTCAGTCAGGAATCTTATTCTTGAAATGCGCCTGACAAAGCTGGTAAATATTTATAACAGACGGGCAACTCACGTTTAAAATTCATAAAGGCAATCCTTCCAAAAGACATACAAACCCAACAAATGAATATTTTATTTTTCTTCAGTCTGAGTTCCGAAAAAAAAAGAAAAAAGAGAATCCTGAAAGAGAAACCTTTGCGTGTTATGTAAGTTGGAAAACTACCAACTTCACATATCCAAGCATCACAGAAACATACGTATCTTTGTGGGTCTAGTTGAATTTTCCATGGCCTCCCTCTCCCCCAGAAAAGCCCCACGCTTCAACTAGAAAACGCCATCAGTTCTTCTCTACCAGAGCCATACCCCTTTGGAATGCCCTCTCCGAAAAAACAGTTAACTGCCAAACAGTTGAATCGTTCAAAAAATCCGTTGATGAGGAGTGGGCTGACATCGAGTGGAAGTTGAACTGGGATGCTGTTGATGCAATTGTCAATGTTTGAAGCTAACCACAAGTCAAATCGTTACACGGACCTGCCAACCGGAGTCAACTACGGAGCAAATCTACAGGAGAAATCCTTATTTTGCTCCAAGCTGCAATTTAAGGTAATATACCGCATGGGAAAAACCTCGTTGGAAAAGTTTCTCCCTGTAGATCATTTCCACTTGAGGGGTCCTCAAAAAGGACACAAGCTATAGGGGAATTCTAATCCATTATGGTGCAAGCAACCTTTTCCTTACAAAAAAGATACTGAACAACCAGATCAAAGATTTCAATGGGATCTCAAAAATCTAATATTTGATCCAGACAATTGGGTCTTGTAGATATCCGATCTCCGCCAGATTCTTTACACATTTTTACTATTGAAATTTAGTAACAGATTCAGGCCAGTGCTGATCATCTGAGAAGATCAAGTTCAAATATGGATTCAGCATGTGTGTTTACCCATTAACTTCTGTAGTTTTTAGTGGTTGTTAGAGATAAGTTCGTCATTCTGTCTCTTTTTTGTTTGTATACTGCCATGGCCCTCGGGATTTTAGTGTAATAAATATCCTATCATCATATCATATAGTATACGTCATATCTACTTTGACGAAACTGCTCAAGACTTCTTGCCTTACTTCTACCAAATTTCTGGTTTTCACCGGATACCAGACGGAATACTTGTCTGGCAAAAAACTTAAGCTCAAAAAGGAATTCAGCATGTCTTCTTGCCCCTACATCGAACCTCTAATCAGCTTACCATAAAACTCTTACTTGGTTTCAGCCGGATTCCGGGCTAACTATGCGTCCGGTGAGAAAATGATTGTCATATACAGATTCAGCATGTCTTCCATAAATCGAACATATAATCAAATTGAAATGAAACTTTTACTTTTAAGAAATTTTTCGGGTTTTTGCCGGGTTCAGGGCGAACTACTTTTCGGCAAGAAAATAATTGTCATATTTGGGTTCTGCGTGTCTTCTTACTCACTAATAAAAAAAAAAAAAAATCAAACCTCTCTTCAGATTAAACTTTTACTTCTCACAAATTTCCGTTTTTGCCGGATCCCGAGTGAACTGGTGGTCCGGCGAGAAAATGATTTTCATATTCGGACTCAGCATGTCTCCTTACTCCTCAATCAACTATCTCATTAGGTTTAAAAACAAAGCAAAAAATTCCTTAATCTGAAATCCCTCCCCACTCCTAAATATACGGCATGTAGCCCAACTACGAACTTGACCTGTCTTTTGACCCAAAGCATCCTCACACTAAGTTTGGACAAAATATCTCAATCCCCTCAAGAGTGGAAAAAGGTTGTATTTTCCATTTAATGGGTACCGTAATCGAGGAAGGAACTATTTGGGGAGATGGTGTTGGGGAGGACAGATTTAGAATAGTTTTGAAAAGCAGAAGTTTTATAGATGTTAGAAATTTGGCAAGATTCCTTAAGGTGACTATGGTCCATAGGGAAAGTTTTTTTTAGTTAGTTCTGTTGTTCACCCGATGAAAAATTTATCTCAAAATAGTACTATGAAGTAGTACGAAACAGTAGCATGCAGTACTAACGATGCTACTATTAGCAAGACTGGATGCTACTATGGCAAGACAGGATGCTACTGGATACTACTACATATGATTGGCCTAGCCTGAGTCACATTAAATGATAGTATTCTTTGCTATTACGTAGTATTACATGCAACTTTTTCGTATTACTACCATACTAATATAAGGTTTGAAGCCAAGCTGACCATTCATTACGAAAGAAATAGAAAACCGTGATTTTCGGGGTTTTTTCTTGATCAGCTAATTATCCCTCTAGGATGATGTGCGAGGGATAAATATAAATTCGGATATTGAGTTTTGTGGAAGATTTTATCAATAGTGGTCAACGTATAATGGATTTTTCGAGTGGGCCGTTTTCTGGGTGAAAGCTTCTGCGCTTTCCCAGACGGATGGTAAATTGTAAATATAAACAGAGCTCAGAATTGTAAATAATCACAGATTTGTACATATACATTTTTAACACGCACATTTTATCTTTCGTTATTTTATTTTTATCTGCATCCCCACCGTTTTCTTCTGGTTTTTAGTTACATCTCGTCTTATTGTCTGTTGGTTCCGCATCGTTCTCCTGTTGTGATTGTGGTGGATTTTATGATTTAGTTTTGTTTTGTTTTTAGCTGAGGACGGTTTGCCGGAAGTGCAACCAAAATATCCGAATTTATATTTCTCCCTCGCACATCATCCTAGAGGGATAATTAGCTGATCAAGAAAAAACCCCGAAAACCACGGTTTTCTATTTCTTACTACCATACTACTACGCAGGCTACAAATTTTTCATCGGGCAGGTTACGGTTCGTTTTGGTGTTGTTTTGTTGTTTCCATGGTCCGATGGGTTTTTACGGAACAAATCTTATCTTATCTTATCGTGCTAACATACAGATATAATAGATAGATAGATACAAAGTTCATTGTAAAATCGACTTTCGTGCTTATAAACCAAATTTGGGATTTATTGTCAAACAAAGCAGATAAAATTCCAATATATGTATCTAATGTCAGTGCGATTATTACAGATTTCACGCTTCGTTAAAATATTTCAAGAACTCGAGAATAAAACTTTTTGCATATCTAGCGTGTTTTGTAGGTACGGCACAGAGCTTGGGAACCCTAGAATACCACTCCTTCTGGTAGACTTCTAACATTTTGATAGGGGGGAGGGAGGACGATGGACAGACGAACGGACGGAGAACTTTACGAATTCATAGGTATCCCGTCACTTACATTTCCGGATCCGAAAAACGCATAGGCATTCGCTTTCTTCAGGTTAGTACCCGCAAGATTCGAACCCCTCACTTTTTGGATGCGGTTCGGCGAAGCCGGGATTCTTATTTTCTTGAGCACAATGATTCATCACCGGATAATTAGCAATTTAATCTGTGTAATTTTTAAGAGTATTTTCAAAGTCTCTTTTCGTTTTTATTTATGTTCTTGCTCGAGTTTGTTACTATGTAGGAAAGGAATATTTCATGTATGAAGTACTGAATGATGTTGAGCTGATAAACAAGAGAGGGTATTTTAGTTAAGAATAAGTTAGAACTGGATCAGGACGAGCATGTGCCGGGTTTAGACACGGAGCAGCCATTTTGGCCCTACACTAGCTGGACCTGATATAAATCATGTTTGGTGATACCAAACGGATATTTCAACCAACCTTAAATTTGTCAATAATATTATTAAAATGATGTCTGGAGGAGAACGGACTGCAGAAGGTCACTTGTTGCTGACATTAAATTTACCTGAGAGTCTTAGGCCGGGATTTGTGAATAATGAAGCTCCAGATGCCAGTTACGCTATTTTAGTTCAGTATCGGAAAATACCACCAAGAGTGTCATTAAAAATAACCTATCCGAGCCGAAGGTAAAAATGACTAAGGTACTTTTTTGTGTGGGTTTTTCTACTGGAAGTATTGTTTTTAATTTACTTTTTGGAGATCAGCTTCGACTTTTCAGTATTGAAGGAAAAGCGCTCGAAGAATTCAGTATCTGAAGAAAAGTGCTCGATGAACCTCTGCGGACGCTGATACGGCTTCGTATCAGCCTCTGTGGAGGATGATACGAGGTCAACCTTCACAAAAGTAATTGTCATAATGTGGGACACAGGAAGCTATGCATTGCATACCTGTTCGAGAAAAGTTATTAGTTATCAACAGAGTAAATAACTAAAGACCTACAGGTCATCGGTAGGCGTTACTCTATGAAGGGTATATTCCCAAGGGAGGAGGTATTTTACGGGAAGGGCGGAGTTATCCACATGGATTGCGGGGTACATAGGGGAGGTGCGAAGGTTGTCCTCGGGGGATTGGTCAAATCGGTAGAATTTCCTTGGAGAAATGTTCCACCGGACGAAATTTTTTAGGTGGAATCTTCCTGGAGGAGGAATTACGCTATGAAAGGGATTTCTCCAAGGATGTCAATGAGGGGAATTCTCTACGTGGTGGGGAGACTTTATCTTGGGGGAATTTTCCTGGGGACTGAAATACCCAGGGGGAACAACCTATGGAGGAAATTATCCGAACAGTGTTTTCTGGAGGGATGGGGCAAATTTTAAGGAGGGCTTTTATCGCAGCCCGATTTTAACTTTAGTCCCGACAGAGGAAAGGGTCGCTTTCGGCTATCGTGTGTATGCTGGAACCGGACACCGACCGAAAATCGGCCTGGACCCCGGAGGCGAGTACCAAAAATTGGCGAGATGGCACTGCGATGCATTCACTTGCCGGATTGTGAATTGCTGTTTGTGATCACAAAACGTTAGTGACGGGCTACCTATGGCCGTCTGTGTGAATGCTAGGAAAACCCTCGGAATTAAGCGTGGAGATATTTTGTTAAAATACGGTGTGAGGGTCCTTCACTTAAAATTACAAGCCAAGTTTGTAGATCGGCCCTATAGCCCTATATTTGGGGGTAAGCGAAGTGGTATCAAATTACGGGGCAGATGGAATAAGTTCATTGGAGCAAGTCCAGCAGTTTCTTTTTAGTTTAATAGTATTTATTATACAAACGAACTTTTAAATGCTAAACTACATGAACACACCTTTGGTAACCCTCATAACATCCTTTATACATCTAGCTGATACTTCTGACTGCAGGAAAGCCCGAAATGAGCCGAATGGGCCTGTGTTTTTTCGTGAATCAAGACAAGAACTTTAAACAGAGTACATTTGTTCTGAAGAATCTTTGACGGAAACTAACAGGTTCTTGAAATGTGCACAATAAGCAAAATTAGCCTGATTTTTAACTGAATCGGGAGACGCTGGTACACAGTAGATTGTGTTAAAACCATTTTAAAGTTAAAAAATTATGAGCAGCGAAATACTCCTGAACTGCCCCGGTAAGAGTCCTTTGTATAACATTCAATCTCGCATCCAGCTCACATTAAAATTCTGAATATTGGACTGAATGAGCACTATCTAGTGGCCACTTTAGTAGGATAGCGTTCAGTATGATTTTTTAACTTACATTTCAGAAATTTATCAAAAGTAAGTTTTTCGCGGTGTTTCCTGGGTCGGGTCTTGTGCTGAGTTTGAACCCGTGGCAAATCTTTCTTACTCGACTCTGGACTTTTCTTGTGGTTTTGTTTCACAGCTTCAATGCTGAATACACTAGCCACTTTGTTTTTGGGATCCCAAAACGTAAGTGGAGGGTTACCTATGACATCGCAAAAGTTGTCCATCTGTCCGTCTGTAAGCACGATAACTCTCGAAGGAAATGAGATATTTTGATGAAACTTGGTGTGAGGATTCGTTGGGTCGTCAGACCAGTCAAGTTCGTAGATGGGCTTTGTAGCCCTACATTTAGGGGTGGGGGAGGGGGTTCAAATTAAGGGGCAAACAAAATATTTTGAAACAGCTAATTTGATAGTCGATTATGGGGTAAGAAGACATGCTGAATATGATGGTGAAAACCATTTTGTCATAGTAAAAGTTTTATTTGAAGTTGATTAAATGTTCGATTGAGGGGTAGGAAGACATGCTGAGGACGATGGTGAAAACCATTTTCTCGACAGACAAGTAGTTCGCCCGGAATCCGGCCTTAAACCAGAAAGTTTGTTAAAATTAAAAGTTTTATTTCGAGTTGATTAGATGTTCGATTTAGGACAAGAAGACATGCTAAACACTTATGCGAACAAATTTTCTACCTGGACATGTAGTTCGCCCCGAATCCGGCCAAAACCGGAAAAATGTAAGAAGCTTAAATTTTATTTCTAGTTGATTAGATAACCGACTTAAGGGTAAGAAGAGATGCTGAATCCGTGTTTGACAATCATATTTTACCCGGAAATATAGTTCGACCAGAATCCGGCTGGAGTCGGAAAATTTCTTATAAGTTAAATTTTTATTTGAAGTTGATTAGATGTTCATTATTGGGGAAAGAAGATACTCTGAGTTTGTTTTTGAGCTTTCTTTTTTCGCCGGACAAGTAGTTCTGGAGTTCGGTCGAAACCAGGAAATTGGCAGAAGTGGCAGGAAGTTTTCGTCAAAACAGATATGACTTATAGGGGTAAACTCACATGCTGAATCCATGTCTGAACTTGGTTTTCTCAGATGACTAGCTATTTGGCCTTAATCTGTTTCTGAAGTTTAATTGTAAAAATGTTCAAGGAGTCTGGCGATGACTGGATCTGGCTGAGACAAGACCCAGTTGTCTGGATCAGATATTGAATTTTTGGGATCCCATCGAAATCTTTGGTCTTGTTAATGTGCTGCTGCCATCTTGGGATAATACGTAAAACACTGAAATTTGATCGTCCAAGGAGGAACGTACATGGTACAGTGAGGAGCACTGAGACACGCGGCCCCAAAATCAAAACGATTGGGAGACTGTGTCCTCAAAGTGGCAATTTATGGAGACTCGACATTCTTGTTTGTCTCTGCATTCAGTTTTTTATTTTCATGGGCCATTAAATAAGCAATGATTTACTTGTTTCAAAATTTGTGGGTAGGTTGTGACGAGGGAATCATTTTTCTTTCTTTTCTTGTTTTTTTTTACTCTCTTTCTTTACCTCTTTTTTCTTCTTTTTTTGAAAATATATAAAAATCTGTATAAAACAGTTTTTTCTCTTATTATTTACTGAATAATTTTAAGTTAAAAGTTGGTTAGAAGATACAGACACACACAAGAATTTTGTCTTTTATGTGGTTGTTGAGTGTTTGTATAATGTCTAAACGTGAAGTTTTGTATTACACTGAATAACTTGTACTGAATTGCCACCACCGCTCTTACAGGCTGCTTATTTGTCGTGTCGACTAGGCTGGACATGTACAGGTCTAGTCCCGATGAAAAATTTATCTCAAAATAGTACTATGAAGTAGTACAAAAAAGTTGCATGCAGTACTAACGATGCTACTACATGCTTCTACGTCAAGGCTACCGTGTTACTGCATATTACTATATGCTAATATTAGCAAGACTGGATGCTACTATGGCAAGACAGGATACTACTGGATACTACTACATAAGATTGGACCAGTCTGAGGCACATTAAATGATAGTATTCTTTGCTATTAAATAGTATTACATGCAACGTGTTCGTACTACTACCATACTACTACGCAGGCTACAAATTTTTCATCGGGGTTTCGATTACACTTTCACAGTCGTTCTCTCGTAATCCCTGTTCACGGATAATAGCTGCGTTCGTTTTGGTCGTTCGGTTCGCCGTTTTACTTTATTAGCGGTTTCTTTTTCGTTTCATTCGTTTTTCGGTTTCGTTTCATTCGTCGTTCCTACAACGACGAACGGAGGTGGAGAGTCAGTTTCAACGTCTCGGTTAAGTAATTAAGTGCGAGTTTTCAAAAATTCTTGACAAAACAAATTAAACTTGTAAACCAAGTTTAAAAACACTGGGACTGTCATACTAAAATTAATTTTGGTACTTTTTTATATTAGTTGTTGAAAATATTAAGATAGTTCGACTATTAACGTTTTCGTATCAACTTCGTTCGCGAATAGACGTTTATAAAACGTGCTAGAACAAACACTAATATGACAAAATTTAAATGACGATTTTGGTACCGACAACAAGGGACGACGAAAACAAATGCGCCTAATGTTTCAAAGTGATATAGCACTAGTGTGAACCAATCACTGACAGCGTGTTCACTAGACCTGCACTTGAAGAGCACAAATAGCTTTCGGCATCAAACAACGTGTGTCATGAAAGAAGCAGAATCATTGGAGCTGAAAGCTACGGTTGTTGAAGCTGCCGACTCCATCTGTCAGCAGAGGGATTCAGAGTTGTGCAGAACAATTTCATTCCGTACAATAGTCACGTTTTTTTTCACCTATCTACCTAGGCCTTGGTCCATTTTCCCGCTTTTATGGCACTTGCAGCTTCGCTCAAGTGCCATATACCGATCACTTTTCGGTCGGTCAGGCCACTCATCTCGAGTTAGGGTACTTCTAAAAGTGCTAGGACGATGAAACTTGGCAGGCATATTAGGGACCCTACCAAACTAACTTGGAGATAGTCCTTTTCCCGGTTCGACCGCCACGGGGGGAATGGAGGGAGGGGGAAGCAGGAATATTGACGTATTTTTTACTTTTGAACGGGGAATCGGACCTTAATGAAACCTGATATTTGGAAAAACCTCCTGTCTCAGATGTTACACTTCAAGTCCGGAATGGATCTGGTGACTTTGAGGGGAGTTGCAAGTCCAGAATGGATCCGGTGACCTTGGGGGGAGTTGCAGGGGGGACTGGAAATCGTGTCACATGTTCAGAGTGGATGGATCGGGATGAAACTTGGTGGGAAGAATAAGCCCAAGCCCCAGATACACAGCTGACAAGACCGGATCGGATCCGAACACTGTGGGGGGAGTTCGAGGGAGTGATCCGGAATTCCGGTGATCCCGAGTTAAGATGCTTAGACATTTGCTAGAACGATGGAACTTGGCAGACAAGTCAGGGACAATTTTAACTAAAGAACAGTCATTTCTCCGATTGTCCATTGTTGGGGGAGTGGAGCGACGGGGAATCCGGAATATTGAGAAATGTCCAACTTTTGAACGGGAGATCGGATCTTAATGAAACTTGATATTCGAAAAGAACTCATGTCTCAGATGTCCCATTTCAAGTGCGGACAGGATCCGATCAATGTGGGAGAGTCTGGGGGGGGGGGGGCGGAAATTTTGCGAAACGCTTAAAGTGTAACGATTGGGATGACATTTGGTGGGAAGAAAAACGTAAGCCAAGACACACCAGTAACAAAACCGGACCGAATTCGGGCACTCTGGAGGGATTCGAGGGTGGTCAGGGAATCCGGTGATCAGTACTTCCAGATGTGCTAGGACGACGAAATTTGGCTTGAACATAAGAGACTTGACAAGATTGGCTTAGAAATTGTCACTTTACAGATCGGACCATCCCTTAAAGTACCCTCTTCACGACAAAGTACAAAAACTGCTTTTAAGCAACATCTATATTTTCATGATCCCCATATGAGCCCACGATCATTTTTGCATCAAAGGTTTTGCTTAGAAATTACTTTCGAGCACCCTTAAAGTGCGCATCTTAACCGAAGAGTAAACAAAATACTTTTGACCAGACCATACATAGTCATGGTCCTAAAAGAACCAGGATCATTTTTGCCTCAAGAATTTTGATTACAGAAGAATTTCTAGCACCCTTAGTGCACGTCATCACAGCCAAGTGCAAAAAACTGCTTTTTCCAAACGATACATTCTCGTGATTTCCAAGGGTCCATCGATATTCTTAGCTCACAGGTTTTGCTTACAAATGATCACAACAAATCCACGAATTGGCAAATTCCTACTTTCATCCTTTTACCAAGCCTGCAAGTGCCATATGAGGTTCCAGCTCTTGTTTTGATCAAGCGCTTACTTCTCACTGCTCTTTTGACCGCGTTTGGACCAAAACCTTTGTTCTATCTGCAAAGACCTGCGGAGAAAGAAGATTGGCAACTCCGAGGTGAGTTGACCTACCTGCTCAGGTGAACGGCGCCTGACCTCACTTCGGTCAAAAACGATCAAACTAGCAGGAAGGACAGAGGACTTGGGAGAGAGGCCTGTGATCTCTTTTGGGAACAAGACCAAAGGTGTCGATGGGATCCCAAAAATCTAATATTTGATTCAGACAATCGAGTCTTGTCTTCGCCAGATCCAGTCTTGGACAGGCTAATTATCAGAGAAAACCAAGTTCAGATATACCTCTATAAACCATATCTATTTTGACGATGACCGGGACTTCCTGCCGATTTCCGAGCGAACTACTAGCCCAGCAAACAAACAAAAATACAGAAACAAAACCAGCGTATCTCCTTATCCCTATAAAGAACATCTAATCAACTTTGAATAAAAGTTTGACTTAAAAAAAAATCCGGTTACAACCGGATTCCGGAAAAATTATATGTCCGGGTAAAAAAACATCGTCATAAACCAACTCAGCCTCCCTTCTTACCCCTTAATCTGTCATCTACTCGAACTTTTGCTTTTAACAAATTTTCCGGTTTTGGCCGGATTCCGGGCGAACTACTTGTCCGTCAAGAAAATGATTTTCACCATCGTCTTCAGCATGTTCTCCTATCCCTCAATCGAACATCTAATCAACTTCAAATAAAACTTTCACTTTTAACAAACTTTCCGGTTTTGGCCGGATTCCGGGCGAACTACTCGGCCGATGACAAAATGATTTTCCCCATCGTGCTCAGCATGTCTTCTTACCCCATAATCGACTATCAAACTATCAACTCGAAATAAAACTTCTAATTTTAACAAACTTTCCGGTTTTGGCCGGATTCCGGGCGAACTACTTGTCCGTCAAGAAAATGATTTTCACCATCGTCTTCAGCATGTCTTCCTACCCCTAAATCGAACATCTAATCAACTTCAAATAAAACTTTCACTTTTAACAAACTGTCCGGTTTTGGCCGGATTCCGGGCGAACTACTCGTCCGATGACAAAATGATTTTCCCCATCGTGCTCAGCATGTCTTCTTACCCCATAATCGACTATCAAACTATCAACTCGAAATAAAACTTCTAATTTTAACAAACTTTCCGGTTTCGGCCGGATTCCGGGCGTACTACTTATCCTTCGAGAAAATGGTTTTCACCATCGTCTTCAGCATGTCTTCCTACCCCTAAATCGAACATCTAATCAACTTCAAATAAAACTTTTACTTTTAACAAACTTTCCGGTTTTGGCCGGATTCCGGGCGAACTACTCGTCCGATGACAAAATAGTTTTCACCATCGTGCTCAGCATGTCTTCTTACCCCATAATCGACTATCACATTAGCTGTTTCAAAATATTTTGTTTGCCCCTTAATTTAAACCCCCTCCCCCACCCCTAAATGTAGGGCTACATAGCCCATCTACGAACTTGACTGGTCCGACGACCCAACGAATCCTCACACCAAGTTTCATCAAAATATCTCACTCCCTTCGAGAGTTATCGTGCTTACAGACGGACGGACGGACGGACGGACAGACGGACAACTTTTGCGATGTCATAGGTATCCCTCCACTTACGTTTTGGGATCCCAAAAAACGTGACTAATATCTCTATATCTATAGCATTTGATTGTTTTTCCTATTTAGTTCTTTTTATGGCACTTGCCTTCCGGTCAAGTGCCATATACCGATCACATTTCCGTCGGTCGGTCGGTCAGTCCGGAGTTTGCGAGTTAGGGTACAGTAGAGGTATGCTTATATGAACACTTTTTTAACTGTTCCACTACCTTGGCTTTCTTACTTGCATATAAAAAAGTAAAATGGAAAAGAAAAATAACAAACTTGATATCAGCAAACAGCCAACTATTTCAGGGTTATCCTGGCACAAACTTGAAGCAGAAATTCAGTTAAATTTCTTTGATTTTGAATTTATTAAAAAGGTCCTTCCTCTTTTGAAGGCATCTGACGGTTCGGACCACCATCTTCTCCATTCAAGGTGCGTTCCTCCCAGCAAACTTTTAAAATTATAAAAAAACAAAACACAGGTGTCAGCTGAGTCACTTTCATAGGTGAATGGTGAAGTAGCATAATATTCAAAAAGTGACAAAAGCGTCATTCATTCAGTAGCGCGCCAGCATTCATTCTGGTAACAAGTGCGTTGGTTAAACGTTTTGGGATAAGCAGCAGGACTGGATGTCAGAGTTCAGTGGAAAATAAATTCAAGCAGGTCTCTCGTTCCACTGGGCCACCTTTCCAACGGTGATTGCCACTGCTACCGTGGGCCTGCCCACATTCAAGATAAGTACCTGTTATTTTGTACACGGAAGCGAATAATGGAGGATTAATAACATTCATTCTTCGCGGATTATTGCTGAAACTTTACAATGTCAGTAGCCACCAGTCGTCGTTTGAGCAATTCAAGAAGCTAATAAATGAAAAGCTGGACAAAATCCTAACGGCACAAGCTCTATTTTCTACAAAGCTAGACTCGATCTCGGCAGAAATTAAGGTTCTAAAGGATGAGACCGGGTTGCGGGACCATAAAATTTCTGAGCTTGTGTTAGCCCTAGATGACCAGAAGACCAAAACGGATTCGTTGGAAAAGCGGCTGCTAGCTTTCGAAGTGAAAGAAAGAAAGCTTAATCTACTCATTCACGGACTTCCCGAAGAAAAAGGTTCCGAAAAGATTGAAGTTTCAATTTCGAACTTTATTCGAAATAAACTAGAAGTCACAGAACCTATCAATCTGAAGAAATGCTACCGCATCACTCCTCGGTCGTCAAATGTTACCGATTCACGTCAACGCGGTAACAAGTCTAAACAGCAAACGAAGCCTGTTTTGATCTCGGTCGGTTGTGATAAGGAACTCCAGTTGATTATGTCGAAAGTTGGCAAGCTGAAATCTAGCGGTATTGTTATATGTACGGATCTGCCGCCCGTAATGAATGCTCGAAGAAGTGAATTGCTTGGGGTGGCGAAAGAAATGATATCAAACGGTGAAATCGTATCTTCAAGAGTGCGCCACAAAGGGACTGATGTTTGGCTTGAAACAAAAGGTTCTACTGAATCTTGTTGGTCTCGTGTTTAATTAGTGTCTTTTTGTTTTTATGGCACTTGAGCTTACTCAAGTGCCATATAGCGATTGTTATTTCTGTCCGTCAGTCGGTCTGTCGGTCTGTCGGTCTGTCGGTCCCGGTTTTGCTAGTTCGGGCACTTCCAGATAAGCTAGGACGATGAAACTTGGCAGGCATATCAGGGACCGGACCAGCTCAACTTAAAATTAATCATTTCTTCAATCCGACTTTCCCCGGATCCGGGAGTCCGGAAACTATAAAGCAAAAGTGGAGCGAAAAGTAGCAAAAAAAAGGGCTGCCCGAGTGCGGGAGCGAACCAGGAACCTCTGTGTTACAAGTCCAACGCTCTACCAACTGAGCCACGAGTCCATGTATGAGATAGCGAATGCGGGACTAGAAACAAAGTGGATAATCTAAACAAATTACATTGTTAGGATAATGGAACTTGTCAGGAATATTGGATGTATTAGGGAGCGTATGCGGGAGTATATATTGTTAAAAGATTGACGACCTGATTAACCTGGACATAGTCAAGAAACATAAATAATAGTTTGGGCACTTCCACGCAAGCTAGGACGATGAAACTTCGCAGGCATATCAGGGACCGGGACCAGACTAAGTTGGAAATAGTCACTTGCCCGATCCGACCATCGTGGGGGAGGGGGCGGAATCCGGAAAATAGGGACATTCATCACTTTCGAACGGGTGATCGGATCTTAATGAAACTTGATATCTGGAAAGAGTCTCGTGTCTCAGATGTCTCATTTCGAGTCCGGACCGGATCCGATGAATCTTGGGGGTGGGTCTTGAGGGGAGTGGAGGGACGGGGAATCCGGAAAAATTTGGAAAAATTAAATATTTTCAGCTTACGAACGGGTCGTCGGATCTTAACGAAACCGAGGGGTTGCTCACTCCCAAAACGATGTACACCAAGTGGCGCGTGCCGCGGTGCCGAGCCGGTGCCTTGTCGGTGCCGCGGTGCCGTGCCGGTGCCGAGCCGGTGCCGCGGTGCCGAGCCGGTGTCGTGCCGGTGCCGTGCCGCCGCCGCGGTGCCGTGCCGGTGCCGCGGTGCCGGTGCCGTGCCGGTGCCGAGCCGGTGCCGTGCCGGTGCCAAGCCGGTGCCGCGGTTTTTTTACTTCAAATTACAGTATTGTGATAAAGCACGATTTCTGATGTACATGTAAACAAATTTCATCAGATATTGGCCGAGAATGAAGTCGGCAATGTGTGTTGAATACAAGAGCTAGCAGCTCATATGGTACTTGCAAGGCTGGGTCAGAGGATGAAATTTAGGAATTTGTAAATTCTTGGGTTTCTTGTGTTTAATTATAAGCCATACCCTTGAAATAAGAATGATTGTGGGCCCTTGGAAATCAAGAGAATGATCTGGTGAGAAGTATTTTATTTTTGCACTTTAAGGGCACTAGAAATTCATGTGAAAGCAAAACCCTTTAGGCAAAAGTGACTATGGGCTCATGGGGATCACGTAGTCGTATATTTTGCTCAAACTAATGCAACCTATAATACTAATGCAACCTACTTCCGTAATCATTACATATATTTCTAAACCCGGAGACCCACGTTTCGTGCGGTACATTCTAACTCCTCTAACAAAACCTCGCTGATTTTCTCACTTGCCGTGTTTTGCTACCTTCGATGTGTATCACGCTGTCGACGGTTCGAGACGGTTGCGCGACGGTTGTCTGCGAGAATTTTTTCCATCAGGAAAATCGGTTATGCAAATTATTTCCCTGTTTCGCTAGAAGTCAACGGGTCTCGGAAAAGGCTTAAACAGCCAAAACAGTTAGTTATTTATTGAAAGCACAGCATAGTTAAAGTATTCAAATACTTTAAAATACTGTAAGTTGAAGAGTGATTAGTGCGAGGGGTCCTTTAAGGGAGCTGGAAATTCATTTTGAAGCAAAACCCTTGTTTCACAAATAATCATGGGCTCATGGGGATCATGAAAATATATGTTTTGCTCCAAAGTATTTTCTGTACTTTGTGGTTATGATGAGTACTTTAAGGAATGTGGTTGGCTCTATAAAAGAATTTATGAACCAATCTTTTCCTTCCTTGACTACCTACTTAGGCTAACTGGTACATATATTTAGCCACAGCAAGTGCATGAAAATGGCAAAGTTCGAAGCACGAACGTTCAAATAAGCATACCTCTATTGCACTCCCAGAGTGTCTGATGGGGAAATTGACTTTTTCCAAGTTAAATATGCCTGCCAAGTATCATTCTTAGCACACTCTACAAATATGAAAAAAAGATTGGTCGCCACTGAATTACCTTCACCAGAAGCAAAATATACTGAAGCTGACTCAAGTTTTGGGCGATATTCGATACCGATAACGATATATCCATGTATCGGACAAAATATCGATATCGAAAGTAAATATCGATATCGATAACGATATTTGTTCATTCGTAAAGATTGCAATTAATCCAACATAACCCACACTTATATATACGAAATTGGAGCAATGTGTATTCCGCAATTCCTTTCTTATTTATCCGGAGTTCGAGATGATCCAGTATGCGATATATCGGATATCGATCGATCGATATATCGCACCAAATATCGATATCGAAACGTAAATATCGCTATCGAAAACGATATTTGTTCATCGTAATTATTGTAAATAATCCGAACTAACCTACACTTATATATCCGAAATTGGACAATATGTTTTCCCTAATTCATTTCTCATTTATTCTGAGTTTGAAATGATCCAAGATGCTATTTAATGAAAATTTGGTTCTTAGCTTTTGGCGAAACGAAGCATGGTAAGCAAATATCAATATCGATATATCGATTATCGAATATCGAAAGTGAAAATATCGATATATCGATTGTTGAATATCGAAAGCGGAAATATCGATATATCGATTATCTAATATCGAAAGTGAAAATATCGATATATCGAAAAATCCAAGTATCGCCAAGCACCAGTACCAAACCATGGTTGACCACTTTGCGCATTTGGTCAACAGCATCTCCTCATATCTAGTTCAGCTTCTTCTTCGGTTGCATGTTTTCAATAATTCTTTCATTCAAGTACCTTCGTTATTGGGCGCCAGATACCAGATACCAGATGGCGAAGAGTATTCTGCAGAAAATTTGTCCGTGGCCGGCGTATCGTGCTAGAGGCGTGCCGGTGCCGTGCCGGTGCCGTGCGGTGCCGAGCCGGTGCCGAGCTGGTGCCGAGCTGGTGCCGCGGTGTTGCGCCATTGCCGTGCCTTTGCCGTGCCGGTGCCGTGCCGGTGCCGTGCCGGTGCCGTGCCGGTGCCGTGTCGGTGCCGTGTCGAGGTGTACACCGGTGGCGGAGAGAGAGCAACCCCTCGAACGAAACTTGATATATGGAAGGACCTCATGTCTCAGACGCCGGTGACATTGGGGGGAGTTGGAAGGGGAAACCGGAAATCTTGAAAAACGCTCAGAGTGGAGAGATCCGGATGAAACTTGGTAGAAAGAACAAGCACAAGTCCTAGATACCTGACTGACATAACCGGAACGGATCCGCTCACTTTGGGGGAGTTGGGGGGGGGAGTCCTAATTTCTAGTGATCCCGCGAGTTCGATGCTTCCTGATGTGCTAGGACAATGAAAATTGGCAAGCATGCCAAGGACCCGACCAGATTAAATAGGAAATAGTCACTTCCCCTATCTGACCATCTGGGGGGGGGGGTGGAGGGACGGGGAAGCCAAAATTGAGGTATTTTTAACTTGCGAACGGTTGGTCGGATCTTGATGAAAGTTGATATTTAGCATGACCTCGTGTCTCAGACGTCCCACTTTAAATCCGGACCGGATCCGATGTCACTGGGGGGGGGGGGGGAGCTGGTGGAGGGAACCAGAAATTTTGACAAACGCTTAGAGTGCAGCGATCGGGATGGAACTTATTCGGCCACGGTAGGTGGAGATAGAGTGAGTACCGGAAATCGTGTAGCACGTCTAGGGATCAAACAAATTGATTTATTGGGATGAAAGTTTGAACAGTCATCTGCATTTGCTGCAGACAATCGAGACGATGCCGGAACTGCTCAGAATTGAGTGAAACTAAATATCCTATTTCTATTTCCGAACCGCATTTTTGGATGGCGGGTGTATTTTGTGAGGTTCTCATCTACTTTCTTGTACAGCCTACTCGTACAAGTGCCATATGAGCTCGTAGCTCTTGTTGTATCTTCAGTTTATTATAGTGGATAAGTAAAGTTTATTGTTTGTTTCCGCGAAGTGTTATTCTTTCCATGTGCCCTATTCCTCTGTTTCTTTTTCTGTTTCAGTGTGCTTTCTTTTTCCGTTTTCTTGTTTCTTTATCTTCAAAAATGCAAAGTTCTTGTTCTGCTCCTTCTCCTTTTACAGCACCATTGTTTGGCATCGAGCCCTTGATTTCTTGGAATGGATGTCTATCACCAGAAGATCCGGTATGTTGTGTGCTTTTCACTATGTCTCATGCTTCTGGAAATTATTTGGTAAGTAATTTAAAAGTAAATTATTCTATTAAGTAATTTTTTTGAAATGTCCGATAGACTGAAACGGTTTGAGAGTTATTCTACTGAGTTGAGTAAAATATTAAATTCAATAAATATAGGTGATGATCTAGCCCAAGACCCTCTTGTTGATAATTTACCCCGTAATAGGTATCTTTTACCTGAAGAAATTATCCCTGTTAATAATGGCCTTTTTAGACTTGCGAGTTGGAACTGTTGTGGGGTGCTTTCTAGCCTTGAATTTTTATCTACGTTCCTTCCTGGTAATGGGATAGGAGTTATGGGGCTATGTGAGACTTTTTTGAATGCAAATACCCAGAATGCGGCAAATGTTCAAGGATACCAACTACTTCAGAAAAACAGATTGACTTATCAAAAAGGAGGACTTGCATTCTACATCCACACTTCTTTGCATTTTGAAGAAATAAAAGATTTTGACTCTCTGTACGAGGAAATGCTGTTCGAATTTCTGGTCATCGAAGTCACCGTAGCATCCGAGAAGGTTCTTTTATGCATGTTCTACCGCCCTCCTAGTTCTAGCACCAAGAAGTATTTGGATAAATTTGAAGAATTCGCAAAGATGATCAATTCCAAGAAAAGAAAAATTGTTCTCATGGGAGACTTTAACATTGACACTTCTTCAGTAAGTCCTGACTCAGGTAATTCTACACCTTCGAGTACTCTGGCTACAGATTTCCTTACTGCATCATTAGCTGCTGGCTTCGTTCCGTCCTTCTGGATTCCAACTCGGGTTACAAATCAAAATGCATCTATTATTGATAATCAACTTGTAAATTTCCCGGTTGGGTCATGTGACGTAATTCTTACGGATGTGTCTGATCATTTTATTCTTATGAGCGAGTTTCTTCGGCATTCCGCTGAGAGGGGTCATGTGAAAAAATCTAGAAGGATGGATCAAAGTTCAGTTAAGCTATTAAATGCAAAGTTACTTTGTACTGATTGGTCACAATGCTTGCAGTCGGATGACGTCGAATTTGTATCCAGGTCGTTTACGGAAACATTTCAGAAAGCTTTAAATGAAACTTGCCCTCTTGTGAAGAAGAGGTGCAAGAAGTACCAGGTACCCCTGAAGCAATGGATAACAGGGGGCTTGCTTAAAAGTATTGAGGAAAAAAATAGACTTTACGCTGAATATATGAATTCTCCCACATCGAGTAATGAAACTACATTCAAATCGTATAAAAACCGTCTTACGCGACTGATAAGATGGGCGAAAAAGATACATTTTCAGAAACTATTTCACGAAGCCGAAGGATCTCCAAAAAAGACCTGGACAATAATTAACGAATGTCTTAACAAAAGCAAAAGCCAAGGGCTGCCCGAATCAATGAACACATCGGACGGATCAACAGTGTGTGGGAAGCAAAAGGTAGCAGAGAAAATGAACCAGCACTTTGCTAGGATTGGAGAGGCTACCGTCAACAGTAATTCAGATGACCGCTTGAATGTGGAATCTGATTTTCGCGACTTTCTACCACAGCCCGTCGATTCTTCCATATTTCTCTCTCCCGTGACTGTAGCGGAACTCAAGAATCTGGTAAAGATCATGAAGAACGGACATTCTGAAGGAACCGATGGTTCATCAACGTATCTACTGAAACAAACCATTGGTTGCTATGCTCAAGTGCTAGTTCATCTAGTCAACCTATGCTTCAAGCACGGATCTTTCCCTGAAGTGATGAAAACGGCTCGAGTTATTCCCCTACATAAAGGAGGAAACAAGCAAGATCCGTCTAATTATCGTCCTATTTCCATTTTGTCCGCCTTTAGCAAAGTTATTGAGAAGTGTATATATAACAGGTTGACTAGTTTTTTGAAGAAAACAAATTTTTTCAGCCCATTTCAATTCGGATTCAGGTCTTCACATTCTACAGAACAGGCAATATTAAAGCTAACCCAGTTCTTGAATGATGCCATGGATAAAGGTCTGCTACCTGCAACAATATTCGTGGACATAAAAAAAGCTTTCGACACTATTTCTCACAAAATTCTACTATCTAAGCTACATAATTGCGGTGTTAGAGGACAAGCGAGTTTTCTAATTCAATCTTACCTAAAGGACAGAAAACAAATTCTGGATGCGAATGGCTACATTACAGATGAAGAAAATCTATCAAATGATGTTGGAGTCCCTCAGGGGTCCATACTTGGACCACTGTTATTTCTTATCTATGTAAACGATCTCCCTCTAAGCCTAGCTTGCCATAGGACTGACATGGATCTCAGTTTACTGTTTGCTGATGATACAGCCAGCTCTACCTGCGACATAGATCAGCAATCTCTAAGATCAAATCTCCAACTATCACTGAAGAAGATGCTTCACTGGTTCCATTGTAACAAATTGGTTGTCAACACTTCGAAGACTCTTTTTATGGTTTTTTCAAGAACTTCTACTGCAGTACCAACGTTACAAGAGATTGAAGTCACATTTGGAGGTCAAGTAGTAAAAATCAATCGAGTGCGGACATCACGGTATCTTGGGGTCGTTGTTGACCAGAATTTAAGTTGGAAAGCTCACATCGCTAGCCTAAGACTTAAGTTGGGAAGGAACGTAGGTGTAATGCATCGTCTCAAATTTTTTCTTCCTTTTTCTGCTCTAAAATCAATTTATTTTTCTCTTGTTCATTCGTATATTAATTATTGTTCGATTATTTATTTGAGTACGTTTCAATCTCATATTTCTCCTATTGTGAAGTTACAAAACAAAGCAGTGAGAATCCTTAAGATGTTATTTTATTCCCCAGTTTCTCTTCCTGGTAAATCTCCAACTAAAAGTCTTTACAGTTATTTCAGTATTATTCCTGTTAGACAAATCCTAGTTTTTCATTGTATACTTTTCCATGTCCGTTATCTAAAGGATCTGCTGCCAGTTTGCTTCAAATCATTTTTTCCAGGCCCTCCTTCAGTCCGACCGTACAGTACTCGTCGTCCTTCAAGTAAGCTTCCTATGCCTTTAATTGTTTCCGAGCGATCAAGATTTTCCCCTAAAAATATTATTACTAAATATTGGAACAAATATGAATCTTGTTTTAACCAGAGTCTGTCGCTCATAACAATAAAAGCTAAAATTAAAGCTGTACTTATTAATGAATATTAGTTTGTGAGTAGCTCCCGGCTTTTCAGCTATCGGATAAATAATAATATAATTATAAAAATACAAATTTTTGGTTTATATATTTTTTTTTTTTTTTTTTTTTGGTGTGAGATAGAGTGAGAAGTGTGATGGCATCCGTTTCTTCTGGGTTTGTTTATTTATCCCGTTTGTCGCCCGGCTTTCGAGCCAGTCTCCCTGCTGGGGACGTTATGTGAATATTGTTAAATATGTATGTTTAAATAATAAAAGAACTTGAACTTGAACTTGAACTAGGAGTTGTCCAAACTGTAGTGCATCATCAGTCAATAAATAATTTAAATCAATCAAGAAAATCCATACTGGGTCTAGTGTTTTTCCCATGACAGGTTACAATACAGTTACACTTTCATTGCTTTGTTTTATAATTACTAATACCATTTTCTCCCTACCAAACCCAAATCCATTTTGCATTTTTGTTTTTATCCTGCCAATTCTTCAACCCATTTTTACACAGTTTCATTCCAACATTTGTTTCAGGTCATATAATGTAAGTGTATTAGTTAATTTGTCATCGCTTTTCTGTATTTCGTGAACATTTTATTCACCTCTTCTAGCGTTAAGCTATTTGGAAGTAAACTCGACGGATTGACTAATTTATTCAGTGCAAGCTGACTAAGCTGACTAGCTGTTGTCGCAAGTGCATCAGCATCCCCACCCATGAATGATTTCCTTGAACAATCGAACATTAACCAAATAAGGATGGAAATGCAGCATGCGTAGTGCTGTCTTTGTTTTGATACCTCTTCCTTGCAACTTTTCGACAGAGATCCTCGGTGCCTCAGACTTCCGTTATGAATGGATTTAACTGGACTCTTCCTGGAACTGCTAAACGAGCCCGTGATTGATCTGAAACGACGAAGCCCACATTTAATTATACATACATACCACTACCACATAAATATTACCATATACCCGATGAAAAATTTGTAGCCTGTGTAGTAGTATGGTAGTAGTACGAAAACGTTGCAGGTAATACTATGTAATAGCAAAGAATACTATCATTTAATGTGCCTCAGACTGGTCCAATCTTATGTAGTAGTATCCAGTAGCATCCTGTCTTGCCATAATAACATCCAGTCTTGCTAATAGTAGCATATAGTAGTATGCAGTAACACGGTAGCCTTGAAGTAGAAGCATGTAGTAGCATCGTTAGTACTGCATGCTACTTTTTCGTACTACTTCATAGTACTATTTTGAGATAAATTTTTCATCGGGTACCACATAATACTAAATGCATCAGAATTAATTCCTTACACTGCGTTACTCAACTTCCGATTACAGAACAAGACACCTTAATTTACCGTCATTGGCGAGGTCGTAACGATATTCTCAACACATACAGAATCCTCCACTCGGTCGATAATTCGGAAAACAAAAAAAAACATTTTTCTGAGTTCAGTTCCTATCAGTCAACCCGTCAGCATTCTTTGAGGCTATACCCACCAAAAATAAAGAGGAACATCGGTCAAAGTTCGTTTTGTTACCATGCATGCCAGGCATAGAACGGTTTACCTAAGGAGACTGTTTCCCAACCAAATTTACTCATCTTGGTGGTACTCAGTTTAGTTGCAGCGCCTATGTGAATCCTTTTTAGTGTATATTTATTGCAGCTAAATATTCTTTGAGCCCAAGCTGACTTCGAAACATATATTCAAACAATGAATGAATGAATAATTTATTTGCACATTAAAGCCATCCGGCCATCATGCAACAAAACGAAACAAAAAGTAAACAATCTTACATGCGCACATACACACTAACAAACTCTTAATATTTTTAATTTACACTGAATACTTTCTTAGCACTAAAAAAACAATTTCCCAATCAGAAGAAATCTTTCCGGTGTTTAAAAGCTAACCTGAGGAACTTCCCAATAATTCTTATTTCTTTAAAATCTTTACTTCCCATCATTTTAATAATCCATTTCTTATCAGTTCCCCCCACCCCGAAAATCTCCTCCCTTAGCCCCGTAACTCTCTACAATCACACAAAAGGTGGCATACATCCTCGTTCATTTCTCCACACATAGGACAGAAGTAGTAAGGACCCGATCTTTCCTCCTTTTTCCCCATATACTTTCTTCTTGCACCGAGCGGCAAACCATCAGCCCTCATACTTATTAACAAACCCAACTCCTCCCTACTTAACCCTGCTTAAAATATATTTCCTCACCCCACGTCCCTTTGCCGCAGCGTACAACCTCAGAGATTCTGACTTACTCACCTCGCATAACCACGTCTGTATTTCCTGGTCTTGGAGTGTCTGTCTAACCACTCTAGTCACACTTCCTACCTCCCATCCTGGACCTTTCCCTTCATTCCACAAAGTACTTAAACCTGTATTATCTAAAATACACTTGATCTGGTGTGCCCACGACTGCTTCCTTCCATTACACAATGATTCTAGGTATGTCTCCTTTAGTAGTCTTGAATGGGGCAATGTTTACAATGGATATACGTCAGCTACGGCGATATTTCGGCCATTCTTGGCAAGGGTCCTCGTCAGGCTGTCAATCTTCTGATTAAAGGTTTGTTTCCTTCCCCGACGTTGACCCAGAAGATTGACAGCCTGACGAGGACCCTTGCCAAGAAGGGCCGAAATATCATATTTGATGGCGGAAAACGGATACGTCAGCTGAATTTTATTGGAGCTATATTTCGGCCCTTCTTGGCAAGGGTCCTCTTCAGGCTCAAAACGGCTCAAGTTAATATAGAAATATCAGAAATATCGCTGATGAAGAACCGTAGCTGACGTAAATCCGTTGTAAACATTGTTTGAATATATGTTGTAGCAATGTATAGTGCAGTCTTATTAAACAATAGTCCGTGTGTTGTGTAGGATGAGAAGCTTTGGCTTAACCTCTTTTTCTATTAATTAATTAAAAAAAAAAAAAAAATGCATTTACGTTGCTGCAGCCCACATTGCCACAGAAGCCTACAGATATGGACAACAAATCCGTTATGGCCGTAACACTAATAAACTACATTTTCATTAAATTAAATTAAAATCAAATTTTATTTGTAACCCCTCTAGGTAAATTAATAAATTGGTGTATTTATTATAATTGTTAAAGTTTAACTGAAAAAAAAAAAAACTTATTTCTGTATAATTTATTTGGATTGTGTTAAGGGATTGTATTATTTTTCACTCTTTGCTCTAGCATGATGTTCAGGAATATCTAGGGCCGTCCTCAGAACGCAAAATTTTACTATGACGCGGAAAATTTGAATCTCAATTCAAACGTGGTTTTTCAATAGCCAGTGATCAGCTCGCAGACGGCATAGTTCAACGTGTGACAACTTATTTTTCGCATATCGTGTTTTTCAAACATTAACAAAGGTACAAGCGCATAGAGGTACCGCAAATCCGACAGGGAAATTCCACTATACTAAAACCGGTTATTCGTGAATAGCCGAGAAACGAAGTAAAGTATTTTCATCTGGTCTTCAAGCCTCTTTAGTGAATAAATAATGGGTTACTAGATTGTACCATCTCAGCCCTTTTCGGTTAAACTTTGAAGACCATCTTGCAAGACCATACCGGAAGTATCCGAATGTACCTTATTGCTCAATACACTTTCCGGTGGAAAAGAACTGACGCATATGGTTGAGGGGTCGATTGGGAAATATAACATGTTTAAGGTATAAACAGGAAATCAACAAGACCCGATTGTCTGTATCAGAAGTCAAAGAAATAATCCCCTTTCAATCCCATCAACACACTTGTTCAAGTGCCTTACAAATACAAATCCAATTAATACAAATACAAATTAATACACCCGTATCACTTTTTCTATCTAAACTGACGTCTGCGGACAAGGAACCCAACCAGTTCCCGAATATCTTCTATCACAAATATCTTCGGTGAGAATTTGGGTTCTATCGAAAACTAGAACCCAGGTCCACTTTTGGTAAGCGTTTCTGAGACCTGGGGCAGGTCTGCCACTCTGAATCATAAGCGTCAAATTATTTATTAAAATGGCCCTGGACCCTTGGGAGCTCAGGTTCCGGGGTTCGGTTTTCGAATATAAAGTTTGAAGCCAAGCTGACCATTCATTACGAAGACCGTTCACGAAACCATTACGAAAACCGTGATTTTCGTGGTTTATTTCTTGAGCAGCTAGTTATTGCTGGGTGAAAACTTATGCGCTTTTCCAGGGAATAATTGTTAAAAATAGTTAGTAAATTTTAAAAGACACAGAACTCAGAAATGTAAAATAATCACAGATTTGTGCATATACACTTTTCGTTATTTTATTTGCATTTGTATGTCTTTCAATGCGCATCATTTTCTGGTTCTTAGTTTGTTGGTTCCACATCGTTTTTCTGTTGGTATTATATTGGACCTTATGATTTAGTTTTGTTTTTTTCGCTGAGCACGGTTTGCTGGAAGTGCAACCGAAATATCCGAAATTGTATTTATCCCTAGCAAATCATCTTAGAGCGATAACTAGCTGATAAAGAAAAAAACCCGGAAATAACGGTTTTCTATTTCTGATACAGGCTAGGGCGTCGAAAGCGAGCTACCAGCAAAACCGGCCGGTACAAATTACGCTGGTATTTAAAGTGGTCAGTGGCACACGGACTGGATGATCCCCTGCATATGAAACTTACCTGAAGCTTTCAACGCTGACTGAATTTTGGTGGTCAGTATACTGCGTCAAGTCTTCTTCACTTTCATCACCAGAGTTATCTGCTTCTTCTTCTTTAACTGCCACAAGCTGACCGAAGTCTATTCCTTGGGCGCAGAGCTCAGAATAAGACCCCGTTCCTTCGACACGTCCCTACAAAATTGCCATTTAAAAGAAACGGTTGATTTTTTTTTAAATAGTCGATCTTTCAGAAAAAAAAAACAAGCAGTAAAAATGGTCAAACAGTCGATTAATATCTTAGCCCCTCCCCCAACTATTTTGGCGAGTAACGACTCTCGTAAGAGGTCACTGTTGTTAAAATGAGGCATACATCACTCATCCAAAAATCCTCAATTTTTTACCACAGTGCTGCAATGCGAAAGCATGACTCAACATATGGGCACCGATACCCCTACGGCAATGAGGGGGATTGAAAATCCGAAACGAAAAGTTGCTTGTAAGCAGGCAATTGGTCAAAACTGTCGCACTTAAAATTTATATTCTTTACGGCTTACAAAATCGAATCGGGCTGACCCTGAACAAATACAAATATTCGCTTATTTCCATAATAGCTTACACTGACTGTGAATACAGTAGAATACACTGTAAAAGGTTTCTCCGAGTAAGGATTAAAGTTAACTGTAGTATTTGCTACTGGGATTAATCTTATCTCTACTGGGATAAGATTAGCCCAACTTAGAGATAAACTTACAAGATTAATCCCAGTAGCAAATACTGCAAGATTTTTTTTTTTTTACAGTGTATACTTCTTTGAACGTTACGTCTTTCGACTTAACTTAGGACCCCTTGTTATGACAAAAGTCAACTAGGCTATTGGCGGTCAAACACTTAGTTTTTGATAAATATTCTTACAGCCCAAACTGACTGCGAATCATATTTGATGGTGTAAAACAATCAATCAATCAATCGATCAAGTTTAACCCGAATAGCTAAAAGCTAGAAAAGGAATACAAATTTACAAAATACACAGACACACAAGAAACAATTTAACTAATACACTTCCAAAAAATTACCAGAAATAAATGATGGAATGAAACTACGAAAAAATTGAGTAGACGAATTAGCGGGATATGGGGAAAACTTATAGAATAACTTATAAACGGATAAGTCAGATGAATTTTATTGGAGCTATATTTCGGCCCTTCTTGGCAAGGGCTCTTCAGGCTCAAAACCGCCAACTTGAGCGGTTTTGCACCATCAAATACTTAGTTTTGTTTTGTTTTTTTAACTTCGCAAGACAGCGAAAAGCTTTATAACCGTCCGAATCTTTGTCCGTTCTTTGCTCTGAGCCTCGTTTTTGTTGCATGCTGCAGGTCCACTTCTCGACCGATTCCGGACTGATTCTTTCTACATCCGTTTTTGCACTGCAGTGCTTCCGAAGAAGACGGCAGCGCTTCTCGAGAATCACAGACTTGCTCCCCGACCAAGTCCGTGCTTCCCTACAAGATGCTGCAGCGCTGCCGCTTCAACCAAGAAGAAAGTGAATCCAAAAACGTATTGTATGCAAAAGCAAAGAAGTGCTGCAGCAGCGGTGCGGCAGCGTTATTGCAACAAAAACGAGGCTCTGGTGGTAAACAACACCAGTAACTGTGTACAACACCCAAAAACTTTACCTTTACTCGAAGTGACCAATTAATGTATAATAGAAAAATGAAAAGTTTGAAAAGAGAAGTTAAATTTAGAGTTGATGAAGTATAAAAAGATAGTAGGTTTAAGACAAAAGTGTAAGTGACCTTAAAGTAGAGTAAACTGTTAGGTAAATTTTTTATTAACGTAACTGAGTTGGAGGTGGAGACGTAGCCACTTGTTTTAGTTCGATCTAAAGCAAGAACAACTGAAATAGAAGCTACCCGGGATAGAAAATAAAAATAAAAAAATAAAGTTTAATTCTAAACTAAGTTGCTTTAATCTTTTGCATTTTGTCCTCAAAGTATTTACAGTTTTGTCAAATCTATAACTGATTGTGGTAGGCTATGGGATCTTGCTTTATACATTTAGAGATGGAAATAAATAAATATTTATTCGCTGCTCGGTCAGGAAAGAGATGGCACTTGTAAGGGTATGATAGTATGTTGTATCAGATAAGGATTGCGCCTGCAAGGCTAGGTATTTTCCTTTTCCTTTTCGTGAGAAGACGGGCTGACGTAGTAAATTTGGACAGGTCATTCCATTCATTGTCGACTGTTTGAGAATAGAAGATCTGTTATGCCTCGAGGGCCATATCATATTTTGTTATCATTCCCAACCAAGGTGTAAACACATACGCCATCTGGGCAGGCAATAAGTCCAGATTATTGCCGATAGATGACGTATGTCTCTTACTCTTTTCTTATATTCTTTGGTATTGATAATGCTGATCGCCATCAATATCATCACTTGATAATGTCCGGTAGAATGGCAACTTAACATCTTGTTGACCAAGGAGACCTTTTTGTAAATACTAGCCTACTGATAAGTATACGTTTATTTTATTGAGAGAGAAAGAGAAGAGTGCGTCTTAGCCCTAGGCTACCTACAACGGTTACGAAACCCCTACCCCTCGTTTGTTGATTGGTTTTGAGAGTGGAACCTCAGGTCAGGCCCGCCGTTCTTCAGATTTCTACGCTATCAACCAGGTCCCAGTGACCCTAATCAAGACCTAGCCTTATAAACCACCTCAAGATCCTCTTGTCAAATATCAAGTTTCACTTGGATCCGACCACTTGTTACAAACTTATGGATGACACAAAATTCCGGATTTCCCTTCCCTCCAATCACCAAATATAGCCGGAGCGCAGGAAGTGACTATTTGCATGTCAATCTGGCCGGTCCTTAATGTGCGTGCTAAGTTTAATCGTCGTACCACAGCTAGAAGTACGCAAACTCACAATCACTGAAATTCTAGGAAACCCCCTCCAGCTCCCTCACAATGCCTCGATCCGATCCTGTTATACCAATAATATATCTAGGATTTATGCTGGTTCTTCCCACTAAGTTCCATCCCGAGCCCTCGACTCTAAGCGTTTCTCGAAATTCTCGGTGCCCCCTCCCCTCTCAAGCTCCCCCCCCCCCGCAGTTATCGTATCCGGTCCGGACCTGAAATGAACCACCTGAGACACTATCGTCTTGCCACTTCTCCAAGTTTCATTCACATTCGATTACACGTTCGGAAGTTACGCATGCCACAGGATTCCAGGTTCCTCATCCTTCCACTCCCCTCAGAATGACCGGATTGACTGTTTCGAAGTCAATATGCTCAGGTCCCTAATGAGCCTGCGAATTTTCATCGTCCTAGCTTATGTGGAAGTACCCAAACAAGCAAAACCAGGACAGACTGACAGACATCACCATCGCTATATGGCACCTGTGTACGCTCGAGAGCCATACAAAACGTACCTCTTTTAAAATGAGAATTTTATTCGCTTCCTGGAGATACTGGAGCTGATGGGTGACCAATATCCTCAATTTTCCTTTCAAGAACCCCATGATACTCTCGTCAAAAAGATGGCGACCGACGTGAGCGTCCACCGCTGATAGGGGGTCGTCGAGCAGGTAGATGTCAGCGTCCATGTAGAGCGCTCTAAAGAAAAACGAGAATGTCTATGAAATAAACAAGAACTTTAGACCGTGCTTGTTCCCCAAAGTGATAAGCGATATTTTCCTCAAACTGAGCTTTTACACTGCCAGAAGTTTCATAACAGGTAACGTAAGGATGCGCAGTTTCAATAGACGGCACTCAGCAGACAACACCTGTGAGGTAATCTGTTGTTGCGACATGCGTTATGCATGAAATGTTATGCACACCAAGCATTGCCAGGAAGAGCCGAAAACCGCTAAAAAAGCATCTGCTGAATTTTCCGATATCATGTCGACAAACAAAAAAAGTCAACAGATACTTTTTTGGCGGTTTTTCGGCTTTTCCTGGCAATGTTTGTTATGCATAACATTTCATGCATAACGTTTGTCGCGAAAACAGATTACACTCACAAGTGATGTCTGTTGAAACCGCGCATCCTTGTGTTGCCTGTTATGAAACTTCTGACAATGTAGTAGTGCCCTATCCGCACTTGTATCCTCATGTCCGGCCGAAATTTGGGCCAAATCTGAGCGACCGCCACGGAGACACAGGGTTTAAGCGTCATTTCGTGGCCGAAATGTGAAAGTTTTTCGCTATTCCTATAAGATTTAAAAAATGTCGCTGATGGCCTTTTGAATACGAAGTCGATTTTTGAGTAGCCTAATTATAATAATCGGCGATAATAAAACAAATAGCCCATGGTCTACAATGTTCACCTAAAACACGAAATGTTTAAAGATGAGAAAGAAATAGAGAAAAGACGAACATATATAGACAAGATACGGTAAAAAGGATACGGTGTGTGGGCTTTATGGCTCCTGTCGATGACACGAAAAGTTTTGACAAATTTGGGGAGCGGTAAAACACTTAAAGAGGGACTGCACCCTACCCGACGAAGACGAAAAACCACACAAAAATTTGACATGCAATACGGATACCTAAGCTGTATTTTATTAGAGCCATATTTCGCCCCCCTTGGCAAGCCTCTTCTGCAGGCTCAAGCCGCTCAAGCTGAAAACTGAACTTGTTCAAACAAGCGACCTCGCCATGTTTAGTTCTTCGTTTTTACTTTCTAATGATAGTGAGAAATATCCGTTTTCGTCGGGCAGGGTGCAATCTCATATAGTTGCTTACCTTGCCAGGGAAACACGAGCTTTCTGCCCACCACTTAGCGAGACTCCTCTGTCACCAACTAGGGATTCATCTCCGTAAGGGAATCGCAAGAAATCCTTGTCAAGCGCACACGCCTGGAATATAAATTTTTTTTACGGTGCAACGCTTCTCCGTGACCTGAAATCTGCGTACCCCGTATCGTAGATGCTTGTAAATATGTGACTAAAGGATTTAGTCTCAGGAATGAAAGTTTAGCTTAATTTACGTAGCACACTATTTCTAGGTGTAATAGTTTATTTGTGAAGTGTAACGTGTATTAAATCTTGTTTGGCCTTTTGGCTCGATAAACAAGCGTTATTATTATTATTATTATAGGCCACGCGCATGCCCCAGGTTCGTCTGAAACAGTATTTAGCGCAGATTTTGTCCAAGGGATTCTTTGAAGCACAACTCTTACTAGAAATGATCTTTTCCCTAAGAAGTGAATCGGAAAAAACTCTTTTGGAAATACCATTCCTTCCCACCTAAAACTAGCGATTCTCTTGTTAGCGCCTGTCGAGTATATACAGCCTTCCTGCTATCCAACGCGGCGGCTGGGCGCAAAACATTTGAAAACTGAACCGTGCCTTGGTTAACAAGTGGGAAAACTAAGCAAATAAAAGAAGTAATAAACAGGAGAGTGTCACATCCTTATATGTGAAAGAGTTGTCAGCGTACATTGAAGATCACGGCAAACTTTTCGTTGGGTGACGGGAAAACTCGGAAAGGCCGAAAAAGCGCTAAGAATTCGTAGTTACGAAACGAAACAATGGAGAAAGGTGGGGATTTTAGAAGCTTATAATTCCATATGGGAGCTAAGTATATTATAAAAGGCAGAAAAAGCAAGAGGGGTCCTTTAAGATATTGATCGAATTACTTGTTATAAGTTTAGACGGAAGCTCAACCCCCGAAATCGACAGGCTCTGACCGTCCCAGCACTAATATATTCATATGAAGAGGCTATCAAACTTGATGTTCCTAAATTAATGGTACGCAGAAATACTCTTTCAAAAAAAATTTGGAGCCAAGATAACGTGTTGACCTCAGATGGCCCATCTATTCCCCCCTCCCCTTCCGTGCGTCGGTCCGAGAGGAATACTGACAATCAGTTTTCTCCATATCCAGCTAATTCTTCTGCCCAATTTTTACGTAGTTTCATCCCATCGTTTATTTCTGGTCATTTCTTGTAAGAGTATTAGTTAATTTGTTTCGTTTCTGTGTATTTTCTAAATTTATATTCTTCTTCTAGCTTTTAGCTATTTGGATTAAACTTGACTGATCGATTTATTGATAATATCGATCCCGTCATTTTGGCTTAGAATATTTTTTTTTTTTTTTTAATAATCTTAGTTATAGACATCAGAGGACCCAAAAATCACGTCTGAAATTAAATAATTAAATAATCTGGTTCAACGTCAGTGACTTTGTGTCAGCCCGCAATAGTTGTGCATTTCAGAAAAATCTACATACATCTATTATTTGTGCTAGCCAAAAAAAAAAAAAAAAAGCTTAGTAAGGTAAGGTAAGGTACAATTTTATTGAGAACTGTGAAACTCAAATTGGATAAAAGCGACAGACATGCCAGTGGCACAAGGAAATGACGCTTCACCAATTCTGACAGATTAAAAAAAAATTAATTAATTAAAATCTATAGCCTAAAGTGTTACAGTTAAAAACAAACGGACAACAGCAGCAAGAGAATTTTAGCACAAGATATTTAACAACTAAAAAAAAACACAAATACAAACACCAACCCAAGAATTTTAGGACAACAAACATACAACAAAAAAAAAGAAAAAAGCAAGAATTAATCAGAACATCAAACAGAAGAACTATAACTGCTAAATACTTTTTTAGTCTTTTTAAAAAACTTGTCTGCGTTCATACACCTAACAGGTTCGGGCATAATTTATATCTGTATGGCGAATAGAAAGAGCTAGATCTTGTACAAAGAATGGTCCGAGTCAGTGATCTCAATAGCTTAAACTCGAGCAGAGAATTCATTCTGGACACTCCTGCTATTTTCCACTTCAATTCATTTTCATTCCCAGAAGTCCTTCGATATGAAAAATAGCATAAGAAATGTATATAAAAATGTACTGACATACAAGTACATTATGTTACAGAATCACCTATAGATTTTGGTTTCGACTTTGTCGCTATCGCAGTCAACTTCGGCTGACGGAATAGCCTACTCACCGTTTTCATTTATTATTCATGACTGGAAAACTCCCTCTGTTCAAAACTACAAACCACCAGCTGAAAACTAATTAAGAGAATCAAGAAGATCAGCAAACCTTTAAAACTTGCTGATATCGCTTCTGATTGAATTTTTCTCCAAAGATAATATTCTGTCGGATAGAACCGCCGAAGACCCAAGGTTCCTGGCTGGCATATGCTACCTTTCCTTCAACCTGGACTGTCCCGGATGTTACAGGAAGCTCACCAAGGATAGCTTGAAGTAATGAACCCTGGAACAAATTCAATAAATTTAAGGGAAGCTAAGGTTTCTCACACCGTAAATACGATACACCGCATGATCAGAGCCTCGTTTTTGTTGCAATAGCGCTGCCGCATTGCTTCTGCGGCACTTCTTTGCTTTTGCACAATATGCGTTTTTGGATTCACTTTCTTCTTGGTTGTAGCGGCAGCGCTGCAGCACCTTGCAGGGAAGCACGGACTTCGTTGGTGAGCAAGTCCGTGATTATCAAGAAGCGCTGCCGTCTTCCTCGGCTGCGCTGCAGTGCAAAAACGGATGTAGAAAGGAATTGGCCGAGAAGTGGACCTGCAGCATGCAACAAAATCAGATCTGCAACGGATTTAAATCCAATTATTCCATCAGGAATAATTCCCTTGGCTGTGTACACCCCCCCCCCCCCCCCCCCCCCCCCCCCCCCCCCCTATGAAAATATTTGTAGCATGAGTACACTGTAAAATAAAAGTCTTGCAGTATTTGCTACTGGGATTAATATTGTCTTTACTGAGATAAGATTATTTATAATTCGGATCAATCTTATCCCAGTAGAGATTAGATTACTGCAGTTCACATTAATCCTTTCTCGGAGAAACTTTTACAGAGTAGTTGTATGACACCTGTACGAAAAAGTCGCATGTTAAGATATGTAATAGTAAAGAGTAGCCTACTATCATTTAATGTGCTTCAGACTGGGCCAATCTTAAGCAGTAGCATCCGGTAGCATCCTGTCTTGCTATAATGGCATCCAGTCTTGCTAATAGTATTTTTTTTTTATTACGTGGGGTAGGCCAGACACTCGAGCCGAAACTCAGGCCACAAATGGCCCATTGTCCCAATCCCCCAATTCACAACTGATGGCGATACATCACTCTATAATACAATTGATGAAAACATCACTCTACCAAAACAATTGATAAAAAACATCACCTGTTCTACCGCTTTTTCTCGCCTTGCTAATAGTAGCATGCAGTAGAATGCAGTATCACGGTAGCCTTGGCACAAAAGCATGTAGTAGCATCAGTTTGTACTACTTGTTCGTACTACGCATGCTACTTTTTCGTACAACTTCATACTACTATTTTGAGATAAATTTTTCATCGGGCCCTATACCAATTCACACCAGCAAACGATAACATATCCCCCCCCCCCCCCCGCCTTCATAGCTTACCCCAAAATGCTCCCCTAAGCTGCTACGTGCCACCAACTCAACCTTATGCCACAAAACAGTATTTGAACTCGTTTTTAATACGATTTACATAGTTCATAAACTGGGTAAAAACGGAAACTTCAGCTACGATGCTTTGACAGCAATATTTCGGACCTTCTTGGCAAGCGTCCTTGTCAGGCTGTCGAAATCAGGGACAATGCTTAAAAGAACGGGTTTTATCTCGTGTTGTTAGGTTTGCTGCTCTAGGTTTCTGCCTAAGCCATGGCCGCTCAACTATGTGGCCTGAAAGGAAGAGCTCTTCCGGATTCCGGGTGAACTACTTGTTGGGCGAGGAACTGATTTTCACCATCGTGTTCAGCATCCCTAAATCGAACATCTAATCAACTTCAAATACAATTTTTACTTTTAACCCTTTCGACTTTCCGGACTTTCCGTTTTGGCCGGATTCCGGGCTAACTACTTGTCCGCGAAAAAATGGTTTTCACCGTCGTGTTCAGCATGTCTTCTTACCCCTAAATCGAACATTTAATCAACTTGAAATACAACTTTTACTTTTAACAAACTTTCCGGTTTTGGCCGGATTCCGGGCGAACTACTTGTCCATGACAAAATGTTTTTCACCATCGTGTTCAGCACGTCTTCTTACCCCATTATCGACTATCACATTATCTGTTTAAAATATTTCATTTGCACCTTAATTTAAACCCCCTCCCCGACCCCTAAATATAGACAGAGCCGATCTACGAACTCGACCTTACTCTTGACCCAAAGAATCCGCACACCAAGTTTCATCAAAATATCTCATCCCCTTCGAGAGTTATAGTGCGCACGGACGGACAGACAGACAGACGGACTACTTTTGCGATGTCATGGGTATCTCGCCACTTACGTTCTGGGATCCCAAGAACAAACCCTTTGCTCTATTTTACCCGAAACCAAAGACTGACACTGGAGATTAATGCTGAATCCCGACCTCTTGAAAGAAAGACTTCTCATCCCCTCATGTCGTAATCTAGCTGGTTTGGTGTGGCCGAAGAACTTGAACAATAACGATAATAATATAACGCAATTACGCAGAAAAAATTGTTATCAAAATTCCAAAGCTTCGGCAAAGCGCTTCAGCTCGTTAATATTAGACCCCATCCCCTTCCTAATCAATCCCCCTGCCAAGCAATGTAAATGTACTCACCTTACCCGCTCCAACAGGGCCAATAACAGCCAGAAGCTCCCCATCCTTAACAGTCGCTGAGACATTGGTCAGCGTATTGTCCTCGGTGTTGGCAGACCACCGGGCAGTAATATTATCAACAGTAATAAGTGCTTCCTTGGTTTTCGGGAGAGGGCGGGGAATCTTCGAGTCATCTCGCTCTTCAAGCTCTAAAAATTTCTGGGGAAAAAAATGCGGTCAGTTTCATATCAAAGCCTCTCGGTAGGGATTGAGGTTTTGTAGTTTCGTTTCACCTTTTTTTTTTGCCCGTTTCTATGGCACTTGCCATTCGACAAAGTGCCATATGGCGATCGCAATTTCTGTCCGTCCGTCCGTCTGTCGGTCCGGGTTTCGCTAGTTCGGGACTCTGTTGATCCAGCGAGTTCGGTAGTTCCTGTAGTAGGCCTACTTGGACGATGGAACTCGCCAGGCACATCAGGAACCTGAATATAATGACTTGAGAATTGTCGTTTGCACGATCCGAACATCGTGGGGGGGGGGGGGGTGGAGGGATAGGGAATCCGGAATCTAGTGACATTTATAACTTTGAACGGGCGACCTTATTTGAATGAAACTTGGCAAGTCCGAAGAGCTATAATCTCAGATGTTCCGGACCGGATCCACTTGTGGGGTGTGGTGGTGTAGGGGGGCATTGGAATTTCGTGAAACGCTTAGGGTCGAGGGATCGGGATGGAATCTGGTGGGAAGAACAAACATAAGTATTAGATACGTTCTTGGCAGAAACAGATCATCTCGGAACTCTTTGGGGGGAGTTGAAGGGGGTTTCCTGGAATTCCGGTGATCGCGAGTTAGGATACTTCCAGATGTGCTAAGGACGATAAAACTTGGCAGGCGTATTAATGACCCGACCAAGTAGACTTAAAGACCCGACATAATGCCGTAGGCAGCCTTCCATTCCTGGATCCGACCATTTTCGGTGCAGTTAAGAGAAGGAGAATCCCGAATTTACTGGATTCCCTAAGTTGCGAACGGGTGGTCCGATTCGAATGCAAATTTATGGGTGATAAGAATTGATGACCGCCTAGACGTGCAAAACATGTGTCCAAACCACACGCCTCCATGGTTGGAGGAGCAAATCTGCTCCGATTCGAGTCAACGTTGATGGACGGGAAGAATAGATGTCAGAGATGCAAAGTTTATGTGTCCGAGTCGTATTCGGCCACAGTGGGGGAAGTTCGAGGGGTGGAAGTCTGAGAACGTCTAGGGATTAAACGACTGGATCTACACTTGGAAGGTATAGACAAGTCATTTTCCCTAGATGATCCGAGATTGATGCCGGAAATGATCAGACTCAGTGAAACTATATATCCTATACTTGTAGGTCCGATCCTAGTCGGGTTAAACGGGGTATTCTGTGACGTTCTTATCTACTTCCTTGCTCCACCTACTCGTAACAAGTGCCATGTGAGCTCCTCTTCATCTTATAATCTGAATTCTTCTCTTTGATTTTTTTATTTTAGTTAGAAGTTTAGCAAAAATTAAAGAAAGAAAGCTTTAGAAGAAAAAAATAAATTAAAAAGTAAAGATTTTAAAGATATGGTGCCTCTAGTCGGTGCCACAATTTTGTCAGTGGGAAGAGAAGGAAATTAAAAACGGTAAGCAACCAGTTCCAGCTAAGCTTGCGTTTTCCGTAGCTGCAAAGAGTCTCTTGAGTCTCAAAAAGTCTCTGAGAGGTTGACAATGTACAAAATGTCATAGCGTCGAAACACGTACACGCGTCATGGGATGCATTGCAGTAATGTAAGACCTGTGTAAAACGCAGCAACTCAGCGTTTCAAAAGGAGGGGGTTCTCTTTAAGGGTCGTTTTAAAGGGAGAATGGGTCTCGATCTCTGCTTTCTCCGAATTGACGCTTGAATTCGTTTATATTCTGAAATTCATTTGGTAGCCAACACTCACGGCTAAAATGACCTGGCTAGCCACAGTTGTAGCAGATCTTGAAATTTGACCTGCCCACCGGACAATGATTCGCGTGGTGGCCCGGTTCTCTGCACGCGAAACACAACATACGGCAGTCTCTTCAAATATGACCACTCTTTTCGCATCTATAACACTTACGTTTTTCTCCGCCCGTCGATCGTTCCCTGCTAGTGCTCTCCCTTAATCCATTCGGACGGTCAAAATATCCATCATTATTTCGATTTTCACCTTCACGAGAGAAAACATAACTGCCTGTTTTCTTGTCATATCGGCCAGGACGCTCCTGCCCTAACCAAAATGAAACGGTCGTTTTAGGTCCGTTTTATGTACATTATTGGCAAAATGGCCTATTTCTATATCTGAGAAAAATTAAGAAGAAGAAACATTACCTGAAGTCGTTTAATAGAAACGTCCATTTCAGCTACTAGCGAGATCCCAGAAGGGAAGAACAGAGTCATCCCAAGACGGACGTTGTTATACAGCGAGACAGTTAAAAATACCTGAAACGAAATAACTGAGATATTAGGCACTGCAAGGGGCCCCTTATTTTCATATCACCCTGTGAGTAATACATGGAACCATTAACCGAGGTCAACACAACCGAAAGGCGCGTGGGCGAATTTACAACGCGTTTTGCGCTCCCTACATCCTCTACTGCTCTGAGCCTCGTTTTTGTTGCAATAGCGATGCCGCATCGCTGCTGAAGCACTCCTTTGCTTTTGCATAATATGCGTTTCTGGATTCACTTTCTTCTTGGTTGAACCTAAAGCGCTGCAGCATCTTGCAGGGAAGCACGGACTTGGCCGGTGAGCAAGGTCCGCGATTCTCGAGAAGCGCTGCCGTCTTCCTCGGAAGCACTGCAGTGCAAAAACGGATGTAGAAAGAATCAGTCCGGAAGTGGCAGAGAAGCGGACCTGCAGCGTGCAACAAAAACATGGCTCTGGTGTGTATACTACGTTCTTCGGAATAAAGACTGTAAAGTTTGAAAATATCGCCAAGTTACGAACATTAATCACTGTCTGGAAAATCCGGGTCCAGTTGCCCCTGAGCCGGGTGGGTGTGGCTAAAGTCACAACTAGACCTCAACTAGACTAGACTCACAACTAGACCCGTATAGCAAGGTCCATCTTGGTACCAGTCATGAGTAGCGCTTTTTTCGGCTTTTGCCTTTCCCTTTTTGGGCTTTAGCTTTTAGTTTTTTTCAGACCTTTTGAACATTTTCGCGTTTTATAGTCGCCGTTAGTCGCAAACATAGTCGGCGTTAGTCGCAAACATAGTCGCCGTTTCCACTAAGGACTTAGGGCAAAAACGCAGGTTTGACAAATGCCATTTTACTTGTACAGTATATTCCGAGGCAGTCTTCAAATACCGCTTATCAATCGGGTTATCAATTTGACTTAAATCCCTCTTTTATTGGATATTGGGGTAAATCGATAACAGTCGCGAGGTAAAAGCCAAAAAGGAGAGCACAACTTGGTCAGCTACCAAGTTTTCCTTTTTGCAGAAAGGCGAGGGAATTGCGAGGCGTTTGTCTTTTTTACAAAAGCGGGAAATTGCCAAACAGTACCAAAAGTACTAAACAGTACCTAAGATCATTTTACGAAAACGCAAAAGAGTAAAAAGCCTTGGAAAAGGCGTACAAAAACGCAACTATGGTTAGAACGTTAAATAGTGCCACTAAGCCAAAAGGGTAAAATCGGCTGGGGGGGGGGGGGGGCCAAACCCACATAAAGTCTGCAGGTATACCAAATTTGGGTTTAATACCTGTCCGTTCACTGACTCATGGAGGGTGGGGAAGGTGGAAATCCAAAAGTATCTAAAGCAATTTCACCGACCTGTCTCTATCGAGTGATGAAGTAACGAAGTTGGTTACTGGGCAATCTGGGTCCAACTGCCCTTGGCCAGGGTGATTGTGGGGATAGAACCCCCAAAAAGGCACAACTAGATCCCAATGCCAACAAGTACATCAAGTTTCAAACTGATACCTGTCATGGTTCACGAGTTATCAATCCACAAAAAAACTGCAAACGGCTGCAAGAGTGGATTGTACGTAGCGAACACTCCACTAAAGATGGAAGAGTAGGTGCTATGGAGGGTCTTTGGGGGCATAATCGATACTGCACTAAGCATATCCACATGTCACGATAATGTAAACGCGTAAAGTGGGCGTCAAGAACCGTGATACAGCCTCTTCCTGATCAGCTACTGTTCAAAATCGAAGAAAATTGACTTCATCGATTTAAGGCCTCAAAAACACACCGTTAGGTGCCATAGTTGTGTCACTGGGAACCCGTCAATCGTTCCACCCGTCATTTCGTCAAATAATCCGTCATTTCGCTCACTTTTTCCGACAGTTCCTCCACCCGTACGTTGACCCCCGAAAATCCACAAGTTCGCCGACCATTCATTAACCACACCAATCATTACTTCCGCTCGTCACTTGAACGCCCGCCAGCTCGCAACCCGTAAGTTCCCCACCAGTCTGTTCGGCAACTCGAAAATCTCACCGTTCGCCCACCCGTAAGTTGTCGTATAACTAAGACGAAGAGGAGGGGGATCAGAAGAAAAAAAAAATCAGCTCCACGAAAGACTCACCTTTTCAGCCGTTAGGACGTTTCCAGTGAGGACATATGTGAGGAACGTCAGAAATAAGATAACCTTTGAGGAGGTGTAAAAGAGACTCATGTTCAGAGATCGGTAGTAGGCAGTCTGTCGGATTATATCCACTTCATTCCTAAAACAGACATACTTCATTAGCGAGTAATTAGCCATTTTTTATTAAAATTACCCCAATAGTGAGTTAGCAGTAAAATGCAAGCATACCTAAGCTCTGGGCAATCGAGGGTGGGAAGACAAAAAACGTTTGACGGTAAATTTTCCTACGACAAGCTTGGATTAGATTTTTTTGATTATATATGGGGTTTACTGGAGAAAAAGTACTAACTACAAAAGCCTCCAGAAGTTTACACTTGTTAAGAGGTTTAACGACCCCACTTTGAGATGTTAACTTATATAACACTATACTAAAGAAAGAAAGAAGAAAAAAGCGAGGAAGAGAAAAGAAAAAAGTTTTGGTTCTTAAGGCATCCATTTATTTTTCGTTTTTCAACTGTTTTGTACTTGCCGTTTAGGCAATATTCACGTGTAAGCCGCTACACTGTCAAAAGCCTCAAAACATTTAGCACCAAACATTTGCAATTTCAACAGATAACGATTTGGGTGTTAATTGCAAGTTTTATAGATAATTTCTATGGGCTTTTGAGTATATTTGACACTGCAAAATGGATAAGTTAGCTATATTTTATTACAGCTATCTTTCGACTCTTCTTGGCCAGTTTCCCTTTTCAGGCTCAAGCTGGAGAATGAACTTTGAGTGTTATGTTTCTATAAACCTAACATTAAATAGGGTTTTGCAATGCTAGTTTTAACGAAAACAACATCTAATGACAGAAAAGAACGAAGGGACGTTTTACGAAGTCAAAGATACTCCGGCACAAAAATTTTGGGATCCCAAAAAGTAAAAAAGTAAATATCCCCGAATACTGAAGAAATATTATTTACGGTAGTGTGTTTTTGGGGTCCCAAAACGTTAGTAACCGGGGTACCTATGACTTCGTAAAGTTTGACCTTCCGTCCTTGTGTCTATTAGCACGATATCGCTCGAAGGGATCCCGATATTTCCTTCAAACTTGGTCTGAGGTCCTTTGGGTCAAGCTATAGGTCATGTTCATGGACGGGCCCAGTAGCCCTATATCTAGGGGTGGGGGAGGTGTTTCAGATGAAGGGATGAATAACAATATTTTCTCAAGCTGATTTGATAGTCGATTCATGGGCCAGGAGACATGCTGAATCTATTTGAACTTTATTTTTTCGCCGGACAAGTGACCGGAATCGGGCCAAAACCGGATATTTGGTAGACATTAAAGTTCTTACTGAAGACGATCGGAGCCGATATAGGGATAGGAATACATGCTAAAGCCATATATGAATTTGAGTTTCCTCACTGAGCAATTGGTTCACCCGGAAATTCGGTCGAGGTTTAAGTTAATTATGAAGCTGATTAAGTACATTGGATATGGAGGTAAGAATATATACACGTAGAATCCATGTCTGCTGTTAGTTTTCTCAGCGGACCAGTCGTTTGGTCTATAATCATAGCACGAGTGTATCATAAAGATCGGGAGTGCAGCAAAAATGGGCACACCTGGACAGCTCATGAATGAGACTAAGTTGTCGATTGGATTTCCCCCTCTACATTTCGGGGAGGAAATGCATGGGCATACAAAATCTCGGAAAACATTGGTTCGAAAAGATTGGTGTACCCAAAAAAGACACGGTGAAACGGGAAATACAGTAGAGGTATGTTTATGTGAGCAGTTACTTTAACGTGAACAGTGCTAAATGATAGAGTGAATATTGAACATACCTATTCAGGTGTTCTCAGCAGGTTCTCAGATGCCCTTAATTACCTATTTTTGCTAACTGGTAGTTAGCTTTGGACACAGCAAATGCCTGGAAATGGCAAAGTCCGATGTCAACAAACGTTCACATAAGCATACCTCTACTGTACTATTTATTCTTGAAACGGATGGCTAGTCCAGTCGAAATCTGGTCAAAACCGGATATTGATGAATGAACCTGATTGTCTGACATGACTTTTGTAGGAAAGAATTACCTAAAAAATCTGGTTAGAAGTCTATTATAATGATATGAAATGTTTACGCGGTTCGGCATTCAGCAAAGACCAATCATCTCCAAAACCCGATTTTCTATATTAATAAGACCGATAAATATTTACCTTGGAGATTCCATCGAAACCTTTATAGTCTCGTTTTGGCCGTCGACTCTTACAACATCCGGAAAATTTACATTCTCACCCGGCAAATCGGATTCCGATCGAAACAAACAGCACCGAATTCATCCGAATATTCGCAAACGAATTTGGTAACCGACGTTACGATAACTTCACTTACTCACTATAGGCGTATTCTCGCCGTTCCCCGAGGACTCCTCGGGGAATCGAAGGGAACGGCGAGAATAGAGGGAGTCACTCCATTTGGACTCCGCGTACAGAAAACAGCGAGAACACGGGGAATGCTTCTAAAACGTATTTTGTTCGAATAAAAAAATTTGCAGTTGACCAATCAGTCTGGATCCGCTTTATTTTTGGTTTTGTTTATTCTGATTGTTTTTAATTAATTTTACATTGCACCAACACTAGCAAAAATTGATTCCCCTCTGAATCTGGAAAGGAGTCCTTTTTGATGATGCTGATGATAATCAGAGCATTCCCAGTCCGTGGGGATGCGCGAGAATACGGGAAGTGAGTCCCGGGGACAAACAAAAACGCGGAGACTCCTCAAGTAGAGTCCTCGGGGAACGGCGAGAATACGCCTTATGTGAAAACTTACTTTCGACAGAGTTCAATAATGGAGGCAAACGGTTTCTCCCAAGCGTACATCTTTATCACCCGCATTCCGGATAAGATTTCGTTCATTAACCGGATCCGCTCATCCGTCCGGCCGGCTGTCTTCACGCGGCATCGCGAAAATACACGCCCGATCCACGCTGAAAAAGAAAGGCACGAATATAATAACAGTATTATAAAAATAAACGCAAACACTACAAAAATAAGAGCTGTAAGCTCATATGGCACTTGCAAGCATACGCAGTACATGGTACAGCAGAGGTATGCTTATGTGAACGTTTGCTAACAGTGAACGATCGCCGAAGACAAAACTAAAACCCAAACCAGGCATTTTTTCATATAAATACTAGTAATAATCACTCACGCTTTTGTCACTTTTTGAATATTTTGCTAATTCACCATTCACCTATGAAAGTGACTCAGCTGACACCTCTGTTTTGTTTTTTAAAATTTGAAAAGTTTGCCGGGAGGAACGCACCTTCAATGGAGAAGATGGCGGTCCGAACCGTCAGATGCCTTCAAAAGAGGAAGGACCGTTTTAATAAATTCAAAATCAAAGAAATTTAATTGAATTTCTGCTTCAAGTTTGTGCCAGGATAACCCTGAAATAGTTGGATGTTAGCTGACATCAAGTTTCTTATTTTTCTTTTCCATTTTACTTTTTTACATGCAAGTAAGAAAGCAAAGGTAGTGGAACATTTAAAAAAGTGTTCAAATAAGCAAACCTCTACTGTAGGTAACAGGTAAGATTCTTGCTGTGTTGGGCACAGAAGACTATGGACCTCTCGGGTTCATGAAAATGTATGGTTTAGTAAAAATACGCCATTTACTTTGCGGTTACAATGCGCAATTGAAGGGGGCTAGGAATTCATTTTGTAAGCAAATGCACTGGTACACAAATGATCATGGGCCTTTGTGTCACGAAAGTATATCATTCGCTTAAAGTAGAATTTTGTTTGCATTTTGCGGCTAAGATGCTGACTTTAAGGGGTTCGAACTGAATGTGGAAGCAAAATACGTGGGGAACAGATGATCATGGGGTCTTGGGGATCTTAAAAATGTTTTTTTCAACTTTGAGGTAACATTGGTGCTTTAAGTATGTTGCAAATTCATTTTTAAGCAAAACCATTGTGGCAAAAATTATCACGGACCCTTGGGAATTACGAAAATGGATCTTTTGGTCAAAAGGCAAGGAAGGGAAGTGCCATAAAGACAGAATATAATGCTTACAATTGTGAAATGCCGGTACGCTTTCCACAGTTTGATAAGAATGAAGAAATAAAACAAAATAAATTTCAGGGAATATTAATATTTTAATCATTATGAAACGGACGGAAATGCATTCACTTAAAAAATATTGGTAGAAAACAATTCATAGAAAAAAGTAATGCTGACAAGCTGGTAAATTTGCGTAATAAATATATAAAGAGTGCTGATAAAGGCTTTCACGCCTCTTACTTCACAGAAAAAAAAAAAAAAAAAAAAACTCATTTAGAGACAAATTTTGGTCGCAGAAATCTAAATAAAGCAAAACTATCTGCGGAATTTTGAGACCGAAAATACGTCATCCAGATTAATGCCATCTACAGCTTCTTTTATTTATTTTTTTTTAACTTGTAATGTGACACATAATGAATCTACCTCAAGAATTTGTGAAGTTATGGATCCAGGCCAGAGCTAATTCCCTCCGCCTGTTTGGTAGATTTAGAGTTTTTGATAGGCATAGAACTGGTCTAGATGTCAGGTATAATTGCCGACTTTGCAAAACAGAGGAAAACATGGACCACTTTCTCAACCGACGCCAGGAGCTTTCGGAGTTAAGGAGATCCTTTTTTAAGAGGACTGTTTGCTTCTTCCGGATATCCTGAATAACACTTCGGAAAGGGCTGTAACAAAGGTTTGCGAATTTATCGGCGGAACGCTGAAGCTAAGAGCGACCAAGATTAGTAGTGAGGCTTCATAGCCGTAGAAAAATATTGTTGTTTTCTCTTGTAATGTGTATTACTGTTGTGTTATCTATATGGCCCCTGGGCTTTTAAATACACTTATTATCATAATAAGGTTTAGGCTTAATAAAGAATTGCCATAATAGCAAACGCTAAATAATAGGCAAAGGTAAAGCAAAAGAATAAATGACGAGAAATATGAAGTTTTATAATTTTTTGGGATGTAACTGGAGGCTTCCATGTATACGAATGAGTGGAGTCGATGTGCGGTACTGAACGCTGGAAATAGTTGCAGTGTATTTGAGTGTTTGGTTGGAAAAGTCCAACTGTGTGAGTATACCACCCCCCACCCCCGCCCGGTCTTACCTTATTTACGTTCAACGTCGACAATGTTAATTAAATGCCAGTCATCGTAGAAAAAACGGAGGCGAAAATCTTTAAAAAATTGCAGAATGCTACATCATTCCCTCGCTGTGCCTACGCATAATTCCTAACAGAAAATTGTTTTCATTTTCGAGAGGTATTTAACGGTCAGCCTGTCCGCATAAAAACAATTCATATATCAATTACGTAAACTGTTGCCAGGTTAGTATTTACAAAGTAAATATTCTTTGAGCCCAAGCTGACTTTGAAACATTTATTCAAACAATGTTTGCAACGGATACGTCAGCTATGATTTTTCATCAGCGATATTTCGGCCCTTCTTGGCAAGGGTCCTCGTCAGGCTGTCAATCCTCTGGTTCAACTTCGGGGAAGGAAACAAACCTGTAATCTTATTTTGATTACAAGCCCTGCGATTTTTCGCAAAACAGTCGATTTTTCGTACAAATTGTCGATTTTTTCTTAAAAACCGTCATTTTTTTTACAAAAGCAGTCGGTAAAATGACCAGCCAGTCGGTAAATACCTTGCCCCCTCCAACCCAAAAAAGACATTTAGGCTAGTAACGCTTCTGAAGGTATTACTATTCGACACTGTCTCTTGAGAAGAACTGGCCAGCAATCGATACACAATGAAGATGCTTGACAACGAAAATAACAAGACGAGAAAGAGAAAGAGCGAGGCGAGAAGAAACTAAGCCTTAGCAGACATGCATTTTTCCTTGGTTCGCGCCCACTCGTTTTTTTTTACCGACTTTCCGACCACTTTGAGGGGAGGGAGGCCCCAAACCACATCTGTGACGCCTCTGGTTACAAGCCCTAATGAAGTTGAATTATATGCAAGAACTGGTAATGACAAAGTGAGGACCATCAAAGACAGAGAGAAATAGACGAGGTTAGCCTTAGCAGACATGTATTTTTCCTTGGTTCGCGGCCACTCGTATTTTTTACCGACTTCCCGACCACTTTGAGGGGAGGGAGGCCCAAAACCATATATGTGACGCCTCTGGTTACAAGCCCTAATGAAGTTGAATTATATGCAAGAACTGGTAATGACAAAGCGAGGACCATCAAAGACAGAGAGAAATAGACGAGGTTAGCCTTAGCAGACATGTATTTTTCCTTGGTTCGCGCCCACTCGTATTTTTTACCGACTTCCCGACCACTTTGAGGGGAGGGAGGCCCAAAACCATATATGTGACACCTCTGGTTACAAGCCCCAATGAAGTTGAATTATATGCAAGAAATGGCAATGACAAAGCGAGGACCATCAAAGACAGAGAGAAATAGACGAGGTTAGCCTTAGCAGACATGCATTTTTCCTTGGTTCGCGCCCATTCGTTTTTTTTACCGACTTCCCGACCACTTTGAGGGGAGGGAGGCCACAAACCATATATGTGACGCCTCTGGTTACAAGCCCTAATGAAGTTGAATTATATGCAAGAAATGGCAATGACAAAGCGAGGACCATCAAAGACAGAGAGAAATAGACGAGGTTAGCCTTAGCAGACATGTATTTTTCCTTGGTTCGCGTCCACTCGTATTTTTTACCGACTTCCCGACCACTTTGAGGGGAGGGAGGCCCAAAACCATATATGTGACACCTCTGGTTACAAGCCCCAATGAAGTTGAATTATATGCAAGAAATGGCAATGACAAAGCGAGGACCATCAAAGACAGAGAGAAATAGACGAGGTTAGCCTTAGCAGACATGCATTTTTCCTTGGTTCGCGCCCACTCGTATTTTTTACCGACTTCCCGACCACTTTGAGGGGAGGGAGGCCCAAAACCATATATGTGACGCCTCTGGTTACAAGCCCTAATGAAGTTGAATTATATGCAAGAAATGGCAATGACAAAGCGAGGACCATCAAAGATAGAGAGAAAGAGAGGAGGTTAGCCTTAGCAGACATGCATTTTTCCTTGGTTCGCGCCCACTCGTATTTTTTACCGACTTCCCGACCACTTTGAGGGGAGGGAGGCCCGAAACCATATATGTGACGCCTCTGGTTACAAGCCCTAATGAAGTTGAATTATATGCAAGAAATGGCAATGACAAAGCGAGGACCATCAAAGATAGAGAGAAAGAGAGGAGGTGAGCCTTAGCAGACATGCATTTTTCCTTGGTGTTAGGTTTACGGATGGTTGAGCGTAAAAGCCTTGAACCAGAAAGTAAACATGTTTATTTAGTTCGTTGACTGAAATCAAGACAGGTATCCTGACCAAAGGAAGAAGAAGAAAAAACCATTGCCTTCACCACTGTTATCCAGTATTTATAACGAGTACTTTATTCCGTGCCTTTTACTTTGTTTTCTATTAATCCGCTACTACTAAAAAGTCGGTCATCAAAAACAGACAAAAAACAAGCCTGCCTGTAAGCTTACTTGAAAGTTCTGATCTCTCACATTTCCAAACCTAGATCACAAATCTCTCTAGATGAAACCAGGACGTCCTGTGGCATGATGAAGATAGGGCATTTGCAAAAGTAATCCCAGCGCAACAGGAGAAAAAAAAATATTCGGCTGGTTTACGAATGAAAAGTAAAAAAAAAATGGCTAAATATTCGGCGGTATCTATTTCTGCAATAGAGTTGAACCAGAATGCAGTAACTCTACGGCCGTGCTGGGAAACCGATCAGAGAAAAGTAAAGGAAAAGTATCAAATTAGTATCAAATAGTATCAGTTTTTATTCTGTTGAGGTTTTAATTTATTCTTTCTTGTGGGTGTTCTGAGGATGATTATTATCTCTATCTGTTTCATTTTTTTGTGGTCTCGATTAGGACAATTGAAGTTGAACTTTTGTTCAGTAGTTGCTCTGGATTAATGCAGTTTATTTTTATATTATCGGACTTAAGGGTGTTGAAATTTATTTTGTAGCCTGGTTCGATGATCGGGAGGGCTGTTTCAGGTAACAGTGTTTTCTGTAACAACGGTAAAAGTATTAGACTAACAGTAACTGGTAGTAGTAGTAGATAATAGGTAGCAGTCGTAAGTAATAGTAATATAGTAAGTTTCTGGTAACAGTGACGAGGACAGATCCAACAAACTTCATTATCAGGTGTTCAAGCCTTTGTCACCTTTAGCGGTGACAAATTCAAGCGCTGACAATTTGGAAGTTCGATGGCGATGATAACAAGACCAAAGGTTTCGATGGGATCTCAAAAATTCAGTGTCTGATCCAGACAACTGGGTCTTGTCTTAGCCAGATCCAGTCACCGCCAGACTCCTTGAACATTTTTACTATTAAAGTTTAACTGAAAAGCCAACCTATTTTTATATCATTTAATTGAACACTCTGTATTATTTGGATTGTGCAAAGAGAGTTTTTTAGTTTTCACTATTTGCTTCAGTATGACGTTCAGAATATCTACAGCTGTCCTCACAACACAAAATTCTACTATGACGCAGAAAATTTCAATCTCAACATAAATGCGGGTTTTCAGTGGCCAGTGGTGAACTAGATGACCACAGCTCACTGCAGGAACACTTATTTCTCGCAAATCTTTTGCGTCAGCCATTCCACAAGAACAAGCGAATGGAGGTATCACAGATCCGACAGGGAAATTCCACTATACGAAAATGGATTATTTGTGAATAGTAGAGCAACGGAGTAACCAATTTTTATCGGGTTTTCACGCCTCTTTAAGTGAACGGGTGACGGGTAACTAGATTGTCCTTTCTCAGCCCTTTTCAGTTAAACTTTAAAATTCAGAAACAGATTAAGGCAAAATTGCTAATCATCTAAGAAAACTAGGTTCAGATACGGATTCATCATGTGTGTTTACCCCTATAAGTCATATCTGTTTGACGAAAACTTCCTGCCACTTCTGCCAATTTCCCGGTTTCGGCCGAACTCCAGAACTACTTGTCCGGCGAAAAAAGAAAGCTCAAAAACGAAGTCAGGGTATCTTCTTTCCCCAATAATGAACATCTGATCAACTTAAAATAAAAATTTAACTAATGACAAATTTTCCGACTCCGGCCGGATTCCGGTCGAACTATGTGTCCGGGAAAAAAATATGATTGTCACACACGGATTCAGCATCTCTTCTTACCCCTAAAATCGGTTCTCTAATCAACCACAAATAAAACTTCAACTTCTAACAATTTTCAGGTTTTGGCCGGATTCCGGGCGAACCAGATGTCCGGGTAGAAAATTGTTTTCACTCAAGTGTTCAGCATGTCTTCCTACTCCTAAATCGAACATCTAATCAACTTCAAATAAAACTTTTACTTTTAAAAAACTTTCTGGTTTTGGCCGGATTCCGGGCGAACTACTTGTCTGATTACAAAATGGTTTTCACCATCGTGTTCAGCATGTCTTCTTACCCTATAGTCGACTATCACATTAGCTTTTTCTAAATATTTTGTTTGCCCCTTAATTTGAACACCCTCCCCCACCCCTAAATGTAGGGCTACAAAGCCCATTTACGAACTCTACTGGTCCGACGACCCAACGAATCCTCACACCAAGTTTCATCAAAATATCTCGTTCCCTTCGAGAGTTATCGTGCTTACAGACGGACGGACAGACGGACGGACGGACAACTTTTGCGATGTCAAAACTTACGTTTTGGGATCCCAATAAGTGTATATTATGAAAATTCGTTCCGTGTCCCACTCAACTGTAGGCTATTGTTTCGGGGATATTCCTTCGGCTTACCATCTTTGAATGAATGAATGAACTGTATTACCCATAAAATATAAAACACAAAATAAGGAGTATTATGAGAAAAGCAAAATGATAAATAACGAACAAAAAACAACTAACAAAACAACATAAACAAGCTAACCAGCATGAATAAGAAAGACGGCCCGCAGAGGGTCGTAAGCGTGAATCAAGTTAATGGTCAAGCTTTTCGGAACTGCGGAGGAATTCTTCATTTTCGATCTAGACAAGGATTCTTGCTTCGATCAATTCAGTCGTTCTGGTGTCGTCGAGGTTGCTTCTGCGTGTCTCTGCCACTCTGCCACCTGGACCTAAGGTTACGCGTAATTTTGGTGTCAGCTTTTTTTTTTGTCACGGTACAGGTCCCTTGTGTAAAACGCCATCTATATTACTTTTTTTTATTTTGTTATTATATTATCTGTTGAGCTGTATATATGGGTGGTGCTAGTTGACCGTTAGTTTAATAAAAAAAAATTTACTCCACACTGCCAAATGTTGTCGAGTTGCCAAGGTGCTTGAAACACAAACTGTAAATTCTCCATTTTTTTTGTTTTTTTTAGTAAAGTGGGTCCTAACCTGAAAAAATAAACAAAAAACATCTTAGTATGTAGTTAAAAATGGATTAAATAAATTTTTATTGAGAATTAGTTTTTTTCGAAAGATAGAATTTTTTTATTTTACAAATATTGCATTTAGATTCAAAAGGCGTGGAGATCCATTAGAAAGATCATGTTTATGAATATTTATCACAAGATAAAAATATGGAAACAGAGCGGATTAAAAAAAAGAGAATTAGGTCTAAACAATAGTTTGAGTTTTTAAAATTTTCCGTTTCAAAATATTTCATTTTAGGTTTTACTCAAATGGAGTGGAGATTTATTGGAAAGATTATGTTTAGAAAGATTACTTTCTGCTTTCTAATGAAAAAAAAAACAACCAATAGTATCGAAGTGGCTACCTACCCTGGAAAGGCACAAACAGCACCAATAGGGTCAATCCGACAAGGCAAGCTACTCCTAATTCATGCCAGAGTATGGCAAGGGTGATCATCGTCTGGAGAGGTGCCACCCAGAGGTAGTGCATGAACAACACGGAAGAGTCAAAGCGGTTGACGTCGTTCGAGAGCAGATTCACCATCTGGCCAATGGTGGATTGGCCTAGGGATGCCTTGCTCAGCCGCAAAGCCTAGAAAAGGAAAAAAAAACTTATCTTCTGACATGTCTGGAATCGGCTTTCCCTAAACCGGTTCCTAGCATATTACAATGAGCGTGTTCCACCCATCTAACAATGGTAACTATTAGTCACTATTTTCGTTCCAACCTTGTAAAAAGTTACTACGCTGGCCGTTCCAACCTTCTGGAAATAGTAACTACTTGCTCACCATGCTCGGGAGTGTAGCAAGCGGGATAACTTCAAATCTCTGAGCGTGTTCCACCCTTCTACAAATAGTAACTATTAGTTACTATTTCCGTTCCAACCTCACCAATAGTTACTACGCTGACCGTTCCAACCTTCTCGAAATAGTAACTATTTGCTTACCATGCTCGAGAGCGTAGTAAGCGTAACTACGGATCTCTGTCACGTCATTGGTCGGATTCACCCGTCGCATGATATTCTGCTGGAAAATAGAAAAATCGTTCCAGCCTTGACGGCAAAAGCCAGACTTCGTGACGTCATGCGTAGTAACTATGGTAAGTAGGATGGAACACGCTCTCTGTAACATGATTAGCCCGTTACGTACTATTTTGCCGAAAATATAAGAATCACCAGCCTTGACGCCAGGAAGCAAAATTCGTGACTTCATGCAAAGTAACTTCGGTAAGTAGGATGGAGCACGCTCTATGTCCCTACCGTCTCACTTCTGAGCTTAAAACATAAATATCCTGCGTGGACATGAATGCAGGCTGACGCTTCTGAACAGATATTGGCGAATGGCCAAACACAAATCTTCACCTCTCTCCCCCTTTTAGGCACAGTGCTTCAACAGATGAGCACGGTGCCCTGTACACTGTAAGAAGTCTCATACCAGGGTTGGTCACCAAGAACCAGGGTGTACGAGTTACTTCAGGATACTTTGGGTTACTCAGGGTTACTTTGGGTTACTTTTGGTTACATTGGGTTACGTTGTATTGGGTTACATTAGGTTACATTGGGTTACTTTGAGATAGATAGATAGATAGATAGATAAATCTTTTTATTCGCCAAAAACTTATCGTGGCTAACGCCAAATTTGTTTGGTATAGTCAGTTAATATGTAAGCGTACTTCAACAGTCATAAATAACATTAAAAATGAATAACATCTCAATTTACCTCGTTTAAAACTTCACAAAAGACGGAACAAAACTCTTTTCGAACCTCTGGAGGTTACATTTAGTTGGCTGCAATTTTTCAACCGCAGTAGCTACCTTGCGAGGGAGCCTTCTCGCTAGCTTTTTAGAAGGAAAAATATTTTTATGGACTGGGTGGTTCAGGGATTTTACACCAAACTCCATGCAGAGTTTCAGTCTTCGATCGTGTAGAGAAGTGATTTTAAATTCACGCAGCAACTCTTCATAAGACCTCTCGGCCACCTTTGACGCTATGATCAGGGCTCTTTTTTGAATCTTTTCAAGTCTAGCGGTCTGTTCGACCGTAAGGCCAAAATGCCAAACAGGTGCTCCATATTCTAGGTTTGGTCGGATAAAAGAAACATATATTCGGAACAAGTGTGTAGTGGGTGCCCCATGCCTAGACATGAGCTTTAGCATTTGAAGTCCGGCATTCCCTCGCTTTATCATACTAGTCGTCTGCGCTTCCCATTTTAAATCATTAGTTAGGGTTATCCCTAGGAGTTTAAGTTTTTCCACTTTCAAAGAATCCGAAATTTCAGGTGAAAAAGTAGGGATGAAAGACTTAAAAAATGAAATTGTCATAGTGCACGATTTACTGTCATTTACAGTCATATTAGATTTCAAAGCTTGAATTTTTACTTTAGTCACGATATCTTGAACCTGACTCGAATCCTCTCTGTGACAAACTTCAACAAGTGTAAGATCATCCACATACTTCCAACGATTCTCAAAATCATCCGCTATTTCATTGATCATAACTAAAAACAAAATTGGACCTAGAATGGTACCCTGGGGCACGCCACAAAGTACCGCTTCTGGTTCAGAATAAACATTACGATACTTTAAAATCTGAGATCTATTTGTTAAAAAACTTTGAATTATTTTTATTACTCTGGTATTAACGTTAAAAATATGATAAAGCTTAGAAATTAAAATTTTGTGGTCAATGAGATCGAAACCTTTTTTAAAATCAATTGCTATCAGGTTCAACCATTTACCGGGCTCATCAACATGCTTAAAAATAAAATGGAGTAGACTGATTGAATAATGGGAAGTTGACGTACATTTTCGGTTTCCATACTGTCGATGATCAAGCAAAGGTTCTATTTCTTTTTTGAGCCAATCAGCAACAAAACTTTCATATATTTTGCTGAATAATGGAGTCAGCGTAATTGGCCTTACGCCATCAAAATCCAACTCAGTATCTTTCTTTGGTATTGGTGTGACGTACCCTGTTTTCCAAACCTGTGGGTATTCTAAACTACTAGAAATACAATTGAATATATTTGTCAAAGGTTTTACAATTTTATCGGGAAACGCTTTAATTAACTGAATAGGAATGTCAATGGGTGTTATGCTTGTTCTTTTCAGCTTTTTCAATTTAGAATAAACTTGATCTTCGCTGATAAGTTTGACATTATTTCCTTCAGTCGAAAATTCTGCAGTTTCATTTCCATCCAGCGGAGGTAGTGATTGGACAATTTTGGCAAGATGGGAATTTAGCTGATTTGCGACGGTTACATCATCAGAATCTAGATTAAAATCAACAACAGAGGGTGTTTTCCCGCACATTCGCTTGATTTCTTTGTACCATTTGCTACTTTTTGACTCAAATAAGTTATGGATTTTTTCATTATAATAATCAGCGGCAGCCCTTCTAGTCATCTTTCGGATTTTGTTTCGGAGTTTATTAGCTTGTTCTCTTTTACCATTTCTCAAAAGTTGTATCTTGTAACGGATTAGATCTTTGATTTCTTGCGTGATAAAGGGACGGTCAGTGTTGCAACGTTTAAACGTTTTTTCGGGAAAAAATTCTTCATATTTTTGTCGGAGTTTCTCCTGCAGGATACTTGCTTTTTCATCACTTGAAATGGCGTTCATTGATTCAGTCCAAGACTCCGATGAAATCCAATTTCCAAAACCAAGAAGACCACTGTCTGAGAGAGGTCGATAAGTCACATTTTCAATTGCATATTTTATTTTATATGACGGTAGAGGGGACCACTTTAACATGTAATGGTAACTTCCGCCAAGTGGGGGAAGATCTTGTGGCTCATCATAATACTCAGAAAAATTTGTGCAAATCACATCAAGATTAGTATTGCCCTTTGTTGTCGCAAACTTAACAACCTGTTTTAACCCGTGATTTTTTAGAAAATAATCAATTTTTAAATCGTTCTTGTCCCCGGTCAAACAGATTCCAACATTTGGATATTTGCAAGATACTTTTGGGTTACTTTCCAGGGTGTACGAAGTTACTTTTGGTGACCAACCCTGGGTCTCATATCAGATAACACAAGGATGCGCATTTTCAATAGACAACACTTGGGATGTAATCTGTTGTGATTTTGAAAAGTTTTGCATCAAATGGCATAACAAGCATTGACAGGAAGAGCCAGAAAAGTACTTGGTGACTTCCCTGATACCATGACGACAATTCGATGAAAAATGTGTAGCCTGCGTAGTTCTATGATAGTTGTACGAAAAAGTTGCATGTATTGATATGTAATAGTAAAGAATACTTTCATTTAATGTGCCTCAGACGGGGACAATCTTAAAGTTTAACCGAAAAGGGCTAGGATACGACAGTCTAGTTACCCATCACTTGTTCGCTTAAATAATCTTGAAAACCCGATGAAAAAGCGTTAGTTTGTTTTTCTGATATTTCCAAATAATCGATTATCCCATTGTGCTTGCCGCTCTTCCCGTTTTTGTGATATCTCTATGGTGCCTGGAACATTTGGCAACAACACCAGCAGCAAACGAGTAAATAAATTGTGTATCAAATAAACAAAGAAGTGTCTGCAGTCTGCAGTGCCAAAAACTAGTGCTAGCTAGTGAGGTGTCTTGTGTAGTGATAGTTTAGTGATTTTCGCGGGCGAACTGTGGACGGATTCACCATGGGAAAGCGTCCACATTCCCAACGTCCCTACTGAAGACTACTGTGGACAGAATGAAAATCCCCAATAGGTGTTGTAATAATTCAATGTATTTGAATCTAAGATGTAAAAATAAGTTGCCTGTTCAGTTAAACTTTAAGCAGAAATATCTAATAGTATCCAGTCTTGCTAATAGTAGCATGCAGTAGCACGGTAGCGTTGAAGTAGAAGCGTGTAGTAGCATCATAGTCCGGGATCCAGGCACCTCTATCGTTCAAGGGGGGTAGCTCGAGAGCAGCAGAATGTTTCAAGAACTTCTCTACACCAACTTTTTGTGCTGAGAACGAAAATCGTACCGCACCACTCCGCACCGATGTAGGTCACCGAATTTTTAGCCTATAAAGGCAGATTAGGCAAATAAAGACAAACTGTATAATACTAATTTTCATAGCGGTACCGCATAAACTAAATCAAACAAACTATGCATGGTCTGAATCCTCTTTTTGTGTGCTATCGAATGGTGTATTTTACTTTTTTTTAAACTTACATATTTTTCTTAGAAATGCCTTGGAAACCAAGAGAAAGCGAAACTTGTTTAATTTTTTAACTAAATTGTCATTTTTCTCGGTAAAACTTCCAGCAAATTCCATATTTTTATTATTTCATTAGAAAGATAAGCACCTCACTAATCGTTTGAGCTATTAAAACTTCAAAAATATTTAGTTTTAAGAATCCCTAGATTTTCTTAAAGCAGAGCATCCACGTCTTCATCAATGAATGATATTGGAAATTTTGAACGAAATATATTAGTTTGAAGGTAAGTTTAGGGTTAGTTTTTGACGTGGAATCCAATTATGGTATTGGTTTCTCTGTTGGGATGCATATAGGTCATATAGGCTATATAACATAAAGGCTGAATAGGCTGTAATGACCAAATCCGTCAAATCTCTCAATTAAATTTTGGAAAAAATTTCCGAAAACTGCTTTTTTTTGTTGCTATAGAAAGAGAAGCTCCTTGTCAATCGCTATTCCTTAAGTTATTAAACGTAACAAAAAAAATCCAAGGATTTCTGGAATTTCTGTACGCAGGACATCCAAGTTTTCGTCGATGAGCTGCAGTGGAAAATTTATACTAAGTATATTGGTTTGAAGATGTTTAGGGTCGGTTTTTGACATGGAATCTACTTATGACATTAGTTTCCCTCGTGAGATAGTATAGGTCATATAGGTTATATAGCGTACAGGCTCAGTAGCCTATAAAGAACAAGTCTCCGCAAAACTAAGTTTTTCCCACTCCCATAGGTCAATTTTGTGTGCTGAATCCTGTGTTGTCATCAATTCTAGCATCCAATTGGCTATTCGCATATAAATCTGCTTGATCTAACTTTAAGCCGTGACAACTGCGCCGCGTGCGTTACGGCGGGGGTCAACGGAAACAAGAACGGGAGGGTTGCAATATAACGGTAACGTGTGCAACGTTTCTTCACATTCAAGATGTATGTTGCATCAGGGACCCATACATTTCCTGTAATGACTCGCCATTCAGGGGGCTTGTCGTTTCCTATGATTCTATGTTGCCCGAGCCTCATCTAGTTTCCAAAAATTCCGCTTGGGTCGAATCGGTGTTCTTGCTCAGATAGACAAAATTGCCAGCATGCCACCAGGTACCTAAGCTAGGACAAAAGATCCAGGATACTCTTCCAATACAGAGAAATATTCCTAGTTCAGCACAACAGCTGCGAAAAATTTTGTCTATCGGGATAGTCGGGTATTTTATTCCCGTGGATGTTTCTCGAACTATCTGACGCTCGGTCAAGAGCGCATCAGAAATCTCTTATTGACAAGCCCCCTGAATGGCGAGTCATTACAGGAAATGTATGGGTCCCTGGTTGCATACATATGGTGGTGTTCAGAAGTAAACAAACTGTCACCATTTCTGCTGATGTTTCTAGAGGAACATTCAAGTCTTCAGCCCGCTCGCTGTAAAGGAAATCTATGACTATCTCTATCACAATGATAATGCAACAGCAGACGATCCGTTAGAATAGCCGGTCTGCTAAACCTCTACAACGTCGTGGGTGACATCTGGAATAGGCTACGTCCCCGAAGACTAGCGCAACTCCATCATGCCCCACCCCCTCGCCTTTTAGAAAGAAATGGTGACAAGGTTGATTGTAAAAAACTACAGTGGTATCTTTCTAATAGTAAGTTCAGCTAAAGTCTTTGCAGCTATCCTACTGCAAAGCTTCAGAGATTTCAGACAGACGCACAAGACCAAACCACAGCGGGTTTCGGAACGAGCATGGGCTGCAGGGACCAGCTCTTCTCTCTTCGCCAAATTCTTGAGCGCAGGTTCAAGCACCAACAGTAATATTCTTCGTCGACTTTGTTTCTGCATTCGACTCAGCAAAGAAAGGCATAATTTAGCGAGGAATGCAGGAAGACGGGGTCCCAGAGAAAATGATCCACCTTATCCTGGCATACTACGACCCGACGGAGGCTCAGATGAGAGGTGAAACGGATCAGTCAACGCAGTTCTTGATAGGAGAAGGCAATCGTCAAGGTCTCATCCTCTCGCCAGCTCTTTTCAAGTTCGTCATTGATTTGATACAGAAGGATCATGAATAAGCACAAGGGGTGGAAGTTATCCCAAACCTTTCCATCATTTTACCCTCGATATACCAAGGATTCAAACCTCCTAGCTAATTAAGTCGAAAGCAGGATCGAAAGCGCACATAACGTACTAATATTGCCTCAGACTACGATGGTCTTGTCCCGTCAATACTTCTATATGGCCCCAAGCTTCGCCGCTGAAACCCGCAGAAGCACTGGAACTCAGTGCGTTGTGCCACAGATGCCTGCGATCCATACTGAAAATGAAACCTGAGGATCATAGATAATGAGGAAGTGCGAACACTGGGTAGATCACACCAACCGCTTCTGTCGACCCCAATCAGAGCCAGAAGACTAAGACAGTTCGTGCACAAGGGGTGTGCAAACACGCGGTAGCCGGGAAAGCTCTCTGTGAGCTCTGTTGCAGGCTCCGTTTAGTAGAAATTTGGTGTTGAGCAGGCTGTGCCATCTGCCTTAGAGACGGATGATTCTCGGAGCACTTTCTGTGCTTTGCTGCAAGTTCCGACTCGAAAGAAATTGTTGTCACGGCAATATCTGCATTATCGTAATTCGATGATCTGCAGGTACCGGAAACGTGTTTGACTGGAAGTGGAACGAGGAAGCAGCACGAAATTGACGAATCCGTCGGGTGGACGGTAACTCCGACGACCTGATGTTGCTCTGTCCGAATTATGGCACGAGTCACCCCCCAGGGTGGAAGAAGTAAACGGGGGGGGGGGGGGGGGGGCTGAGACGACGAAAGACATTGCTTCTGACCGTCAACGCGGACCTCGAACCGATTGTAGCTTTAGGAAGGGCCAGAGACTATGGGGGACCCAATGGCTCGCCGTAAGCCAGTCGTGCAATGAATGCGATGGGTGACAGGAGACATGGCTTCGCTTGGTGGCTGCCATGAAGAGCAATCTAAGGCGTATTCTCGCCGTTCCCCGAGGACTCCACTTGAGGAGTCCCCGCGTTTTTGTTTGTCCCAGGGACTGACTCCCGTATTCTCGCGAGTCCCCACGGACGGGGAATGCTCCGATTATCATCACCATCATCAAAAAGGACTCCCTTTCACATTTAGAGGGGAATCAACTTTTGCTGGTGTTGGTCCAATGTAAAATTAATTAAAAACAATCAGAGTAAACAAAACCAAAAATAAAGTGGATCCAGACTAATTTCGTCAACTGCATATTTTTTTTTCGAACAAAATCCATTTTGGAAGCATTCCCCGTGTTCTCGCTATTTCTGGACGCGGAGTCCGCGTGGAGTGACTCCCTTTATTCTTGCCGTTCCCTTCGATTCCCCGAGGAGTCCTCGGGGAACGGCGAGAACACGCCTCTAGTTTGGTCATGAAAGAAACTCGGTTGCATGCGGGGTCAATAGTTGAGAACAGCGTTCGGCCAAGATAAACACCCCATTCCCTTACTACTCGCAAAACACTATTCCTTCGCCACCATCTTCAAACCATTTTCTCTCCGGACAAGTAGTTCGTCCAGAGTCCGGCGAAAACTGGAAAGTTATTGAATTCACATTCGACATAGAGCTCTTCGTTTCTAAACTGGCAGAACAAGTAGGCTACCATTCACACGCTATTCACATTCTTTTATTTTCAAAAATATCCCATAGGCGGTAAAATGTCGAATTTTCGTTTTCTTCTCAAAAAAAATATTGAAAAAAGATAGTATAGAACAGTGGCCAGACAGGACAAAATGTTCTAAATCGACAATAACAACTACACTTGGCGATTATACCATTAGATTAGATCAGATTACATATGGTTGTAATAGAAAAAAAAAATGGTACGGTAGCCTCCAGAAGTTTACACTTGTTAAGAGGTTAACAAACCCCCTATTAAGAAATTAATCTACATAACGCTGCAATAAAGAAGAAACAAAGAATGCACGAAACTACGTTCGTCACGCGCGTGCAAAGTAGAGGTACAATCGACTACACATAACGCACTCTCACCCCAACTTCCGCAAACCGGACAGAAGCCGGATCACACATCCGAGAAATTAGCAGAAAGAAAATGAAACTGGGGTCAAATCACAAAAAAATCAACGAAGAAACCAACGAAAATGGGGTTTGTAAAGCCAACGAATATACTGAGATATTCGCCAGTACTGAGCGAGAAAATTCGTAATTGTTATTCGCAGGTATTGGTGAGTGGCTCGCTGTCTTTATTTTAGGCTTTCAATTCTTCCAATTTTGTTTTAATTTTCGGTTTCTTGTTGGTTTTATGGTTTGGTTTGGTTTTATTGGTTGTCGATCTGGTTGATCTTCATCCTTGTTTTGGCATTTTTCCTCAAAATTTCCGTCTGCGCTGAAGAAGGGAGGCGGTTGTCCTCCCGAAATATTCGCCTTTTATCTCAGTATCTTCGTTGGCCTTTACAAACCCCATTTTCGTTGCTTTCTTTTGATTTTTTGTGATAGGTCAGGCCAATGTGGTTACGAAATTATCAACTGGGGGCAAAGCGACGAAAGATAACAGTTCACTCACCTTCCTGTAGATCAAGGAGCAGCTAGCCACCCTCAACTTCATCCCTGTATACTGCACACCGAAGAAATACGGATGGTGGGTGAAGGTATAAAAAGCTGAAGCGAAAACAACTCCACCGGCGTAGAGGTAGGCTTCCCACATGGCAGATTCGTAGCCGAGGGTGAAGTAGCGAATCAAATAGCCGAGACAAAGCGGCTGTGCAATTCTGAAACGAATTACTGCTGCTTAAAGTTTAACCGAAAAGGGCTGCGATAGGAATTTCATTTTAAAAAACGGAAACCCTAACCGAACAATGACACAATTCGCTGATGAAGTCCGGGTCTGAATGCCTCCATTCTGAAACGCATAGGCATATTCTCCCAGAATATGAAGAAATCACAGAGAATCGTCCAATGGGACGCTCAAATACTGAAGCTGGAAAGCGAAAGTTAGAACAACCGCACGTCAAATCATCAACAAGGTATCTCCACTCGTTTGTACCTTAAATACTCCTTGAGCCCAAGTGAATTGGCAACATACATTGAAATTAAAACATCAAACGGATACGTCAGCTATGACGCTTTTAATTAAATATTCTTTGAGCCCAAGCTGACTCTGAAACATGTATTCAAACAATTTTTTACAACGGATACGTCAGCTACGATTCTTCATCAGTGATATTTCGGCCCTTCTTGGCAAGGGTCCTCGTCAGGCTGTCAATCCTCTGGTTCAACTTCGGGGAAGGAAACAAACCTGTAATGAAACTACATTCATTACAGGTGTGTTTCCTTCCCCGAAGCTGAAACTAAATTCATTACAGGTTTGTTTCCTTCCCCGAAATTGAACCAGAGGATTGACAGCCTGACGAGGACCATTGCCAAGAAGGGCCGAAATATCGCTGATGAAGAATCCTAGCTGACGTATCCGTTGTAAACATTGTTTGAATAATCGTTTTTAATTTCGGCCCTTCTTGGTAAGGGTCTTGGTCAGGCTGTTAAACTTCAGGGTCAACGTTGGGGAAGGAACAGACCTGCAATAAATATCTAAAGCTTCTAACGACGATAAATATTCTATTCGGGGAAATTACTTTTAAATACCACTGCAGGGAAAAATCAGTCCTGAGATTTAACTTTTGACACGGCTGCTGTTTTGCTGCTCGATTGGCGTGATGACAGGAAAAGTTTTTTTTCTGCATTTTGATTAACTTCATTTTTGTAATCAATAAGGGACTGAATCTTGAATTTTCTTCCATTAATAACCCCGTTCCACGTTTCTGGTAGGGAGTACTCGGCTGTATCTCGGTTTGTATCCTGACGAGAAACCTTGCCAAGAACGGCCGAAATATCCCTGCAAAATCGTAGCTGACATATACCTTTTATGCATTATCTGAATATTCGTTTGTACCTTATTTTGTCCAACACTGTAACGACGCTCTAAAACATGAATAAATGACCGATAGGCCTACAGACGATATTATGAAATCTGAGACCTTATATTACTGTTTTATCGATTTTTAGCGTGGTTTATTAACCAAGTTGGCATATCAAATGTATATAATTAATCCTTTCATTGTCTATGGTATGATAATATTCTCGCCAGCCTACTATTGATTGACTGGGGATTCATTGACAATCAGGCACCCCTCATTTATCCACCTGAAGAGGCTTGAAGACCCGAAAAAAGTGCGTTACTTAGTTAAAATGCTATTCACGAATAATATGTTTTCATGAAGTGGGCTTTACCTGTGGGATTTGTGGTACATCTATGAGCTTGTACCTGTGTTTTATGCTTAACGAAAACGATTTATGAAAAATAAGCGTTCACAGCTACCTTCGACGGGCTGACCACTGTACCACTGAAAAGCCGTGTTTGTGTTGAGATTCAATTTTCTGCGTCATAGTAGAATTTTGCGTTGTGAGGACGGCCGTAAGACAGTAGCGTATATTCCGATTATTTTCGGGAGGGGCGACAGCTCAGTGGAAATATGCGGCCGAAGGCCACCCCCTTATCGGCCGGAAGGCGGAAAATTTGTCGGCGTTTTTTGCGTATTTAGACCGTTTTTAACACTAAAAATACCTCTAGGTGCAAAAACACCTTTTAATCTTGTAATCATGCGCACTACGACTCAAAACTGTTTCTAAGATCAATTACTGAACCATATTGTAAATATTTTCGATTTAGCTTCTCAATTTGTACGCGTACGTTTTTCCCGTAAAAAAAACTCCTTTTCCGAGAATTTCGGATGAAGATCGCCCCTGTCGTCCGTATTTAGCACACGTTTTTCCAATTAAAAACCCTTTTTTCAAGAATTTCGGGGGGAGGGGGGACGATCGCCCCTGCCCCCCCCCCCCCTAATATACGCTACTGGCCGTAGATATTCTGAACGTCATACTAGAGCAAATAATGGAAAAGAAACAAAAAACCTTAACGCAATCCAAATAAATATTCCTTGAGCCTGAGCTGACTTTTAAACATATATTCAAATAATGTATACAAGGGATACGTCAGCTACGGTGTGTAATCAGTTTACAGGTGCGTTTCCTTCCCTGACGCTAACCCTGTAGATTGACAGCCTGACAAGGACCCTTGCCAAGAAGGGCCGAAATATCGCTGATGAAGCATCGCAGCTGACGTATCCGTAGCAGGATATACATTATTTGAATTACAATCCAAATAATTCAGTGTATTCAGTTGAATGATACAAACATATGTTGGCTTTTCACTTGAACTTTAAAGGATACCTCATAATGATACTACATAATGTTGCTGATAAGATTTTCTTAGATAGTTAACAACATAGCTATGCTAACAGAAAATTACAAAAGGCTTTCGCTGTTTTTAGCCTCTTTCCATGTCCCTTGCAATAGCAGGCAATCTTGGGAAAATTTACATAACCGGTCCTCGGACGAATAAACTTTTCGGAAACTATGATCACGAGCCTGATAAGTCACGTAAATAGAACAAAAGTGACACGCGTAATTTTCAGTGGAAAACTAACAGAGGAGATAGGATACATTTATGAACTGTAAAATCTTGGGAATGAGAAAGGATGGATTACTAGACTACTGAAGTAAAATAAATTGCTACCAAGTACGATGTGTCCTTTAAACTTTAACTGGAAAGCCAGCTTAGTTCTATTCTTGGATTTGAATACACTGAATTATATTCGCTCTGTTAGATATAATTGTTGTTAGATATTAACAGTTACATTGTTTCGTTTCTATAAGCTCTTCAAAAACTGCCAAGTCTGCCACCCTAGCTTTTAGTAAATTCAAATTGGATAAGTACCTAAGATGCTCACGAGTATCACAAATCGGAGGCACCAGCGGAATGCCAATCACAGAGGGGCGAGGCCGATTTAGTTACAACTTTAGTTCCAAAGAACCAAAATACTATCACGTTGCACAACTAACATCGCATGTCTCCTGGACACCGCCGAAATATCAAATGAGTAAAAAGAATGCCGGAACCGACATTTACAGGCGCTCGTTTTATTTTGTATCTATTTATTTAGAACCAACCTTCGGGAGCCAACGTCCATAGACTAAACAAAAAGTATCGTAGCCGCGCGATGAGCTTTCGCCTGTATGGATAAAGGGGTAGGGTAGGAACTGGCATCACCACTTGGTTTTTCCGAAAATCAGTCGACAAGTTTGATTGAATTGTCCACAAGACAGTCATCGAATGCATTCTGCCTTTTTGACCCAGTAAATGCCGGTTGGGAATTCGGAGATAACTAAACTTATCGTCATACAATATCCGTTTATCTTTAGTCTGTTCGAAAGTCGCAAAAGCATGTCTCCTCACCCTATATCGATTATATGATTGGGTTTCAAATTTCATGCTAAATTTCCGGATTCCCGGCGAACTACATGTTACAACTTTACTTTTTACAAATTTTTCGTTTTTTGCCAGATTCCGGGTGAACTACTTGTCCGGCGAGAAAACAATTTTCATATTCGGACTCAACATGTCTCCTTACTCCTAAATCGAATATCTCATTGAAATCAACTATTTCGCGAGCAACGAAAGGTCCTTAAAGGAAAATTGTTTAGTGTTATCCTCCTTTGGACTTTAGTCTGTTCGAAAGTTGCAAAAGCATGTCTCCTCACCCTATATCGATTATATCATTGGGTTTCAAATTTCATGCTAAATTTCCGGAATCTCGGCGAACTACATGTTACACTTTACTTTTTACACATTTTTCGGTTTTTGCCGGATTCCGGATGAACTACTAGTCCGGCGAGAAAACAATTTTCATATTCGGACTCAACATGTCTCCTTACCCCCAAATATAGTATCTCATCGAGATCGACCATTTCGCGAGCAACGAAAGGTCCTTACAGGAAAATTGTTTAGTGTTATCCTCCTTTGGACCCCTCCCCTGTTTTTTTTTTCTTTCTCGTTCCTTGTTTCACTTATTCTTCTCTCTTTTTCATTTAAAGTTGAAACCAAAACCATTGGTTAATTTTTGTTCGTCTCCTTCCTTTTCTTTATCTAGAGGATTCAGTTAGCGGATTCTGTCTGTTGTTTAACTAACTTTGTAGAGGCTTAATGGCCTGCCATACAATTTGCGAATATATTATTATTATTATTATATAATAAAGGTTATTTCCTTGCCCTAGCCAAGCACTCCTTTCCTGGCACGAATGTTAATTGTGTATTGTTTTTTGTTTTTAAATATAGTCCAATGAAACTGAAACTGAACATTAGCTTTAAAAAAAAAAAATTAATTGCCCCTTAGTCTGAAACTCCCTCCACCACCCCTAAATATACAGTCATGGGGCCCATCTACGAACCTGACCTGTCCCTTGACCGAATGAATCCTCACATCAAGTTTCATCAAAATATCTCATTCCCTTTGGGGGTTATCGTGCTCACAGACGGACGCCCAGCCGGATGGACGGACAACTTTTTCCCTCGACTTCTCTTTTGGGATCCCAAAAAGCTTTTGAAACAAACAAAACAAGATTAGGCTAATTTACGCAGCGGCGTCACTTGCACAGCCAATTTAGTGTCAAATTTTGTAGTGAACATGCAGCAAACAATGCCAGTTTATCTCTAAAAAAAAAAAGAGAAAATCTCAGGACACGCGGACATGTGTTTCGGATGTTTTCTCGTTTTTTGGGATCCCAAAACGTAAGTGGAGGGGTACCTATGACATCGCAAAAGTTGTCCGTCTGTCCGCCCGTCCGTCCGTCTGTAAGCACGATAACTCTCGAAGGGAATGAGATATTTTGATGAAACTTGATGTGAGGATTCGTTGGGTCGTCGGACCAGTCAAGTTCGTAGATGGGCTTTGTAGTCCTACATTTAAGGATGGGGGAGGGGGTTCAAATGAAGGGGCAAACAAAATATTTTGAAACAGCTAATGTGATAGTCGATTATGGGGTAAGAAGACATGCTGAGCACGATGGTGAAAACTATTTTGTCATCGGGCGAGTAGTTCGTCCGGAATCCGGCCAAAACCGGAAAGTTTGTTAAAAGTAAAGTTTTATTTGAAGTTGATTAGATGTTCGATTTAGGGGTAGGAAGACATGCTGAAGACGATGGTGAAAACCATTTTCTCGACGGACAAGTAGTTCGCCCGGAATCCGGCCGAAACCGGAAAGTTTGTTAAAATTATAAGTTTTATTTCGAGTTGATTAGATGTTCGATTAGGGCAAGAAGACATGTAGAACACTTATGTGAAAACAATTTTCTATCCGGACATGTAGTTCGTCCGGAATCCGGTGAAAACCGGAAAGTTGGTTAAAAGTAAAAGTTTAATCTGAAGTTGATTAAATGTTTGATTTGTGGGTAAAAAGACATGCTGAGCAGGACAGTGAAAATCATTTTCTCGCTGGACAACTAATTCGCCCGTAATCCGGCCAAAACCGGAAAATTTGTTAAAAGCAAAAGTTTGATTAGATGACAGATTAAGGGGTAAGAAGAGAGGCTGAGTCAGTTTATGTCGATGGTTTTTTACCGGACATATAATTATTCTGGAATCCGGTTGTAACCGGATTTTCTTTTAAGTCAAACTTTTATTCAAAGTTGATTAGATGTTCTTTATAGGGATAAGGAGATATGCTGGTTTTGTTTCTGTATTTTTTTTTGCTGGACTAGTAGCTCGCTCGGAAATCGGCAGGAAGTCTCGGTCAGTATCGTCAAAACAGATATGGCTTATATATTAGAAGTAATTATGAAGTTTTTTTGTTTTGTTGTATGTATATGCCCCTAAGGCTTTAAATACAATATTATTATTATTATTATTATTATAGAGGTATATCTGAACTTGGTTTTCTCTGATGATTAGCCTATCCAAGACTGGATCTGGCGAAGAGAAGACTCGTTTGTCTGAATCAAATATTAGATTTTTGAAATCCCATCGACACCTTTGGTCTTGTTGTTAACGTATTCAAATATTTTATAATACTTTAAGTTCAAGCGTAAATGGTGCGAGTGTCCTTAATAGCATTTACAACTGGTAGCTTTGGTTCGTCAGCATAATTTGTACAGCACCTTCTGCGCTCCTTCTATCCTATTTCGTTCTGGTGTCACTCATGTTCTGCGAAAGAAGGAGATTAAACAGATAAGATCATGTTCTTTTAAATATGAAAAGCATCTGCTCTACTTGTCAAAAATTATGCCATAACCACACATAGACGGAGAAGTTCAAATTCAAGATGCAAGTGTTACCATTTTGGATGTTTCCTCGTCGCTATAAAAACAACATGGACAACAGGGCCCAACCAGTGCACGACGTTATCCATTGCTTCCTGGCCAAAGATTGAAAATTAAGTGTCTTTCGCTGTGTGTTTAGATGTTTCATTTATTTTCTTTCATTTAATCCGTTTTTTCAATGGCGGGTTATAAATAAATTACTATTACTTACTTTACATCGAATCAGTGTTTTTGCTTATTTTAGCCTCACCAGTGTCCGCTTTCGTTTCGCCAGAGTACAGTAGGGGTATGCTTATTTGAACACTTTTTTAACTGTTCCACTACCCTGGCTTTCTTACTTGCATATAAAGAAGTAAAATGGAAAAAAAACAAAAAAACTTGATATCAGCTAACAGCCACTATTTCAGGGTTATCCTGGCACAAACTTGAAGCAGAAATTCAATTAAATTTCTTTGATTTTGAATTTATTAAAAAGGTCTTTCCTCTTTTGAAGGCATCTGACGGTTCGGACCGCCATCTTCTCCACTAAAGGTGCGTTCCTCCCGGCAAACTTTTCAAATTATAAGAAACAAAACAGAGGTGTCAGCTGAGTCACTTTCATAGGTGAATGGTGAATTAGCAAAATATTCAAAAAGTGACAAAAGCGTGAGTGATTATTACTAGTATTTATAGGAAAAAACGCCTGGTTTGGGTTTTAGTTTTGTCTTCGGCGATCGTTCACTGTTAGCATTCGTTTACATAAGCATACCTCTATTGTACAAAAACCTGATCGTTCTGGTGATGTCATTAAAACGCCTTATCGAGGTAACGGTAAACACTAGTGAGGAAAAATCACAAATTACTAGGAGTACCACACATGCGCATAGTCTTACCTTGTGAAACATTCCTCAATACACGCGAACACGCCATATAGAATAAAAGGGCCTCCAAAGCCTCGGGCTAGAGCTCGGTGCAAACTCGGTTTCTTCTTCTTCAACTTGGATCGCTTCAATTCTTCCTCCCATTTTCTGAAGAAAACAGTAAGGTTAAACAAAGACTTTTGCTTTTCCCCGATGAAAAATTTATCTCAAAATAGTATTATGAAGTAGTACGAAAAAGTAGCATGCAGTACTAATGACGCTACTACATGCTTCTACTTCAAGGCTACCGTGTTACTGCATACTACTATATGCTACTATTAGCAAGACCGGATGCTATTATGGCAAGACAGGATGCTACTGTATACTTCTACACAAGATTGGACAAGTCTGAGGCACATTAAATGATAGTATTCTTTGTTATTACGTAGTATTACATGCAACGTTTTCGGACTACTACCATACTACTACGCAGGCTACAAATTTTTCATCGGGTCTTTGCTCATTCTTTATAAAATTCCATAACATAGCTTACTCCTTCATTGAATAAAATAAATAAATTAGTTGCGTTTTTTGCAGATACCATGGTATCTGATACCACGGTCTAAAGGTCTAAAATTTTCCGGTCTAAAATTTCCCGCGTCATAGTAGAATTTACGCTCTGGGGACGGCCGCAGATATTCTGAATGTCATAACTAGAGCAGATAGTGCAAAATAAGAAAATCCCCTTGCAGAATGCAAGTAATTCAGTGTATTCAATTAAATGACACAAAAATAAATAGGCTTTTCAGTTAAAACTTTAAAAGCTAGAATCTGTAAGGGAGATTTTGGCAGAAAAAAGTCGAACTATAAAAATTGACTCGCTAGAAGCTGCTGCAGGAGCTTTGCTCCCTCCGCTGTTAAAGTTTTAGGAAATTCCTGAGATCTGAATGAAATTGGAAAACATAGAATTTAAAACCTACAATTTTTTTTCAGTTGAAGTTTAGGCTACAGAAAAAAAAGCAAATTCCCAAATTTCGCCTCTGGCGCTCACTTTCATTTGTCTTTGTTATAGTAGTTAGAAGCTGCTGCTGGAATCCTGCCCAGCAATATACCATCTAAGTGTTATTGGCAAAAGCGACGCCTAGTACCTGTCTAATCACTTTCCTTTTAGCGTTGATACTAAACCCAGTTTTGTGGTCAATAATTTGAAGCAAAGAAAACGTATATTACAGAAACCTATCCCAAACAAAAACGAAATAAACAAAAAACTTTTACTATTCGATACACTATAGAGAAATCCGCGGGATCGCACGTGGCGCAATACTGCTTTTGGAAGGTACTACTTTTGTCTAATGTAACGTTTACACGGACAAGAAATCCCTTCAAGTAGAAAGGAATTCCGGTCGACTCCAAAGGGTTCCGTTCGTGAAGACGACTAGAAAAAAGGTCTAGCGGGACGAGAATTCTTTCATGATGAAAAGAATTCCGGTTTACTTGTTCAAGTTCTTTTATTATTTAAACATACATATTCAACAATATTGACATAACGTCCCCAGCAGGGAGACTGGCTCGAAAGCCGGGCGACAAACGGGATAAACAAACAAACCCAGAAGAAATTTTGTATTTTTATAATTATATTATTATTTATCCGATAACTGAAAGGCCGGGAAAGGAATAAGCTTGAAAGGAATCTCGTCGGCCGTGCTTGTAAAAAGACAAAAAAAAAAGTCTAACTAGCTTTTGAGAGCAGCAGTCATCAGTACTGATGTCATAAATGCTCTCAAAACATTTTTTTTATTGGCTAGCGAATTTATTTTTGTCAGATTTTCTGGTTTCAAGAATTGATATTTTTCCCTCGGCGTATCTTGTCACCAAGATCGGACTCTGTTCAGGTTTCCTGTACTTGTAAACGCTGCATAAGTAGTACTTTCACTACTAGTAGTACTGCTATCCAGGTAAATAAGACGAAAGAACCAATAGTTGCGGGTACATTTGGAACAAGACTTACTCTTCTAAGAGATCTCCCAGTGCTTCTGACCGATCCTCGGGCAAAACTCGATACAAGTCGGATGTCTCCAAGTCGCGCTGGTATCCAATTTTGAAAAAGGGATTCAGCCACCTGAAATATCACGCAGCTTAAAGCAGAACTGAAAACTCACGCTATTCCATTTTTTTTTTTCATTTTCAATAACAAGCACCGTCATCTGTCTGCCTATTTTCGATTTTCCTTTCACAGTTCTTTCCATGCTTTTGCTTCAAACCAAATCTAATCTTGCCACAGAGACACTTTCCAAAATACTCTTGATGGCCATCTCTCCCTTCCGATGCAGAATCTCCGGGTACCTGCGGAAGAAATGAAGAAACGGTGTCACAGCTGCGCTGACTCAGGATTTGAGTCGTTGAATTTGAGTCGTTACGGACACGTTTACTCCTTCTTCCTGAGAATCACTGGAGTGTTTTGGACTTAGTCATATAGTGTATTAAGACCTTCCCCTCTCCACGTTAGTGATTGGTTCAGCCGGCAGTTCGGACTGTCCAAACCAATCGGATACACAGAACATGTCCGAAAGCTTTTTGGTGCTGTAAATGCTGCAATTGTTTTATTCCGAAAACTGTTATCTTTTTTTCTTCTCTGACACTTCTAGAATACCAAAATTTAAGTCAGGAAGAAGAGAAGAAAAAGAATTAGCTGTATAAAGCTGACAAAATGGATCAGCTATCCAACCTTCTTATCTTCTATCTTTCCTTTCTTCGTTGGCCATGATCGCCAGTTGTCTTAGAATTTGGAATGTTTGCCGTAATGTCAGTTGTCTTTTCGAATTTGTTATGTTTGCCGCCGAAAACACTGAGAGAATCGCCGTACCCCCCAGTTTCTTCTTGAAAATTCAGCATAAAGTTCAGCATTCTTGCTGAATTTTTCGATGAATTTTATGCTGAATTAATGCTGCATTAACTGATCGAAAATTTAAGGCCGAAAGCAAAATGCTACATAAAATGCTGAATTAATTCAGCATTTTCGTTCGTTTCGGAGCTTTCGGACTTCACTAGTCGCATATATGAGCTTGTTTGTCAATACTGTTCTAGCAGATGTATTCTGATTCGAAATCCAACTTTCTAACTACGCGTAGTAAGTAGTGTGCTTGCGTACCTATAATGTCAATACTTCCGTAATTATTACTATATACATATATTTTTATCATATATCCTCTCTCCGACCGATGTGATTGTATTTCGTGTGATGGACAGGATGGAAACAGCAGCCGTGTCCAGAATGAAATCAATGCACCAGCTTTAACTCCAACCAATCAGATATTTAAGGAAGAATGTTTAATCATTTTTCCACAAGTTCATTTTCCAGCTTGAGCCTAAAGAGGACCCTTGCCAAGAAGTGGCGACATGTAGCTCTAATAAAATGTAGCTGACTTATCCGTTTTACACCGTCAAATATGATTCGCAATCAGCTTGGGCTTTAGACTATTTACCTCCCCAGTATGAAAGTTACCACATTGAAATCAGACGAATGTTCTTCCCTTGTCGACTCTTACTTAAACTTACCAAGCAAAGATTTCAGAGAGAAAAGATAGATTAGCACACGGATTTTCTCGCATACCGCCATAGACTCCATTTGCAAAATTATCCTTAACTTTGTTGATTTCGTCACCATCACAATCCTCCACATCGAATATTCCAAACTGAATCGCTTCATCATCTATATTTACTTCAGATTCTACCGACTTATCGCCAGCCAATGTGTTAGATCCTTCTTTCTCGTTTTCGGCGCATTTTCCGGATTCTTCCGGTTCAAAACCGGAATTATCAAAACCGTCTTCTAAACTGACGGGGGAAAATTCAAAATCTTCGAAATTCTTTAAAGACTCTTCAAAGGTATCAACTTTCATCTCACAGTTGAAAAAGTAAACTGAATCATACACCTTCGGATTAAGGTCAGTTTAAGAAGAATAGTGGGATCTGGCGAAGCGTGAAATTAAACACGACGGAAAAATCCAGTAGAGAAAACCACCTAAAGGTCCGTAAAAATAACAAAACATTCTACGCAGTACAGTTCAAGTTAAGGATAATTTGGAGTAGCCAAGAGGACAAACTCATGGGCCCCGCTCCTTATAGCCTACGGCCCCCGCGACAACGCGTCAAAATATCAAAAGAAGTTACGATCAAGCTTTCGTAAGATGTTTCTGTATCCCTATCTAGGGGACGGCGTGCATATCAGTAAACTGAAGTAGATAAAATAAATTTGACTGATTGATCGACTGATGACTCAGAGATAATTTGCAAAGAGGACCCAATAAATTACGACTATCTGGGGCCTCCGGAAGGTTTAATTCGCCTTATTCAAGTTCAGCGCCTCTAAGCGGACTAGTTTATGTTAATCCCCCTCAGTGCTTTCACTCGACACTCTCTAAAAAAAAAGGAGCAGCCTCTCCAAAATAAAGTAGATAATAGTAGATTTTGAAAACAAAAAAAAAGTAGTTTTGTGTCAAAAGATCGGCAAAAACACAGATATTTTTGTCAAGCCAGATTGTTCAAAAATTCTGAAAAAAATCCTGTTTTCTGCTAAAATACTGAGAATTCTGTGCAGATTGTGCACAACAGGCAAAAACTTTGAAAATCTGACTGTTTTCAATTAGCCTACAGATATTTTGGCACAAAACCTGATTGTGTTCAAAATGTGCGCCGCAGACAAACTTTCATCCTGTTTTCTGCTAAAATACGAAGATTTTGGTAGAGAACACAACCTGTTTTCTGTTATAAACAATTTGCTATTCTGTTAAAATTTGTGCCGCAGGCCAAAAAAAATAGAATATCAGCCTCTTTCGTGGTTAAATTGAGCCATTTTTATGCAAACACAGTTTGTTTTCCAAACCGCAGTGTGTCACAGACAAAATTATTGAACATAAACTTCTTTTCTGCTTGGTAATCCAACCAATAGACAAAAAAGAGTAGAATTAAAGTATAAAAGGACAAAAAGAGTAGAAATAAAGTAGTAAAGTAGATTAGAAAATTAAAAAGTAGAATGGTCCAAAATAAAGTACTCTACTTTGAAATACAGTAAGAGTGAAAGCACTGCATTTAAGTAAGACAATTACAAGTATGTGAGCCCCCTATGCCTCACATTGTGACACAAATATCCCTAGTACTAATAATAATAATAATTTACTTTTAGCCCATAAATCGTACAACACGAAGACAGTGAAGTACAAACGAAAATAGGAAAACATATTTAGGGAAAACACATACATGGAAACAAAATCTACTCAAGAGTCATACAGACGAATAAGCCCGTGAGAGGGCGACAGACGCGCGCACGCCGTTTCGGACAGTTTTCTGTGGAGAACAGCCAATTTGTCAGTAATATCCGGTAGCGAGTACTTACTAATAATTTTAGAATTTCTTTGCCATGGAGGGAGAAAAAGAAGAAATTTACAAAAACGAAAGTAAGAGGATCGCATGGCTTTAATATCATTTTTCTTTAAAACAGGATAAACACCAGATAGAAAAATAACGTAATGGTCACAAAAGGAAGAGTATAGCTTGCCAAGAGCTTTCCGAGTGTATTTCCCCCCGTTAGAAACAACCTATGCAACGATAGTAAAATCGATCCACAGGCCGGTGAGTAAAAAAATCTGCAATTTGCGTCTCAGGTAATGAGGTTTTGGGTACGCCTCACTAGCAGAAAGTGAAAGGTACCCATTACCTTGTAATAATAATAATAATATAATAATATTTATCTATTACCCACTTACATCAAAAAGATTAATAGTGGAGTATAAACTTGAAGAAGGAAAAAGAAAAAACGGAAAAAGACGCTAAACAACAATTAAAGTCAACAAAACATTAATCAAACAAACGGAGGATGGATATGGATCCGCCTTTTACTGTAGTTGCGTTTTTGCTGATACTATGGTATCTGTTAACACGGTAACTGGATCTGCAATTAGTCTTTCTGCAGTTATCGTGGTATCTGATGCACGCTGCTCTGCAAAAACGACTATTGCAGAAATTGCACTTTTCGAAGTCATCCCAAAAGAAAAACAGATATCCAGTAACATCACTAAGTGCTAAAATTCTTTCTCACCAATCTGACAAAATTTGATGAAAGTGAGATGACTTTCAGATACCACGACCAGTTACCACGGTCGGACAGTAGTAAAAACGGAAAGTCAGCTTCAAGTTCGTTAGCGATATTTCGGCTGTTGGACTCTGAGAAAACAAGACCAAAGGTTTCGATGGGATCCCAAAAATTCAATATTGGATCCAGACAATTGAGTCTTGTCTTCGCCAGTCTCCTTGAACGTTTTTACTATTAAAATTCAGAAACAGATTAAGGCCAAATAGCTAATCATCTGAGAAAACCAAGTTCAGATATGGAGTCAGCATTTGTGTGTTACCCCTATAAGTCATATCTGTTTTGAACTACTTGTCCGGCGAAAAAATAAGAGATCAAAAACGAACTCAGCGAATCTTCTTTCCCCAATACTGGACATCTAATCAACTTCAAATAAAAATTTAACTTATAACAAATTTTCCGGCTCCAGCCGGATTCCGGTCGAAATCTATGTCCGGGTAAAAATGATTGTCATACAAGGATTGAGCATCTCTTCTTACCCCTAAATCGGATATCTAATCAACTAAAAATAAAACTTTACTTTTAATAATTTTACGGTTTCAGCCGGATTCCGGGCGAACAACTTGTCCGGGTAGAAAATTGTTTTCAAAGAAGTGTTCAGCATGTTTTTTTACCCCTAAATTGAACATATAATCAACTCCAAATAAAACTTTTACTTTTAACAGACTTTCCGGTTTCCGTATGTCCGATGACAAAATGGTTTTCACCATCGTGTTCAGCGTGTCGTCCTACCCCAAAATCGACTATCACATTATCTGTTTAAACATATTTCATTTGCCCCTTAATTTAAACCCCCTCCCCCACCCTTAAATGTAAGGTTAAAGAGCCCATCTACGAACTTGACCTTACTCTTGACCCAAAGAGTCCTCACACCAAGTTTCATCAAAATATCTGATTCCCTTCTAGAGTTATAGTGCGCACAGACGGACAGACGGACGGACGGACAGACGGACAACTTTTGCGATGTCATAGGTATCCCTCCACTTACGTTTTGGGGTCCCAAATAACTGGATATAGTGGCTGTTACGCATTAAGGGATCAAGCGACAGTTTCTTTGAGAATGAGCTATTGATACCTGCACCTACTTTAATTTTTTCAGAGCGCTACGAGAACGATTAAAAAGAGCTAAGCGACAACGGTCAAATCTTTAGTTACAAAATCTTAAATGTTCATTTTTCTATGCGCTCTAAAAAAAAAGATGTTATTCAATTCAATTCAAATTATTTTAATTTTCAAACATACCTTAAACAAAACAGCAAACATAACGCCCCCAAGAAGAGCACAACCGTGTCCTGTGCGAGAGTGCACAACTTTCACTCAGTCATGACAAAATCATAAAAATTACACAAAAATCATCAAGATCGGTTGAGAAATATATTTTTAATATATTTATTTCTTCTTCTGAATATGAAAAATGACACTTGACACCTGCGTGGCAGCGACGATATGTTTACCTGTCAAGTCAGGTTCGGCCAAGAACGTTGGGCTAAAGGAGTATTTCATTCAATAGCAGGCTGTAGCCCTAGGTTGTGTGTGCCATCATGGTTTACTAACGTTACTGTTCTAAATGTGTGTGTTTCGTCCCCATAACTGGAACTGCTGACACACAATACCACTAGAACTACGAACTGGCGGTTCAGTATTTCATTTTATTTTAATTCTCATCGGCGAACCATAATTTTTGTTTCTTCTAAAGGCCACTAGGGTAAGTAAACGCTATAGCCCTAGGCTGGGTTGTTCACTAATGGTTTTATTCCATCACTGGGAAAGAACTACGAGCTGTCATTTATAATATTTCATATTCTACTAACCCTCATTGGCGAATGCGAATTTTAAGTTAAAGGACCTGTATTACTGCTTCACCCCGAGCCCACGTCTCCAATCCTTCCAGTCATTTTCATTTCCGAGATTTCCAAATTGTCTTTTTATCCAGCCCTTCGACACTACGCTGATTTTTGCATTTGCCGTGTTGAGCACTTTTCGAGGAGGATCAAGCTACAGCCCAGGCGCACAACAATGGTCCTGTCCACCTCAGTCCACAAACATAAATCCCAAACGTCACTCATACCAAGCAATTGGTAGCCTATAGCCTAGCCTTTGCGAAGACCGGTTAGGTTTTTCAAAAAGTCATAGACAAATTCTCAATTATACGGTACATTGCTCCAACATTCGAGCCAACCCTAGGGCTTTTGTTGTAATTCGAAAGGATATTAATGATGTCCCGGCATTCCTTAATCCCAAATTTGAAAGCAAATTTTGATTTCAGAGTTTTGATTCAACAGATTTGTATGTGGGAGTACTGTGCCCTACTCCAGAGCATCGTGCCCCAATGTACGAGCAAATGCCTAGACGTATGAGCACATGCCTAGACGTTGTCAAACGTCATCAAACGTCAAGACGTCATCAAACGTTTTGACATCCGAATAAGCAAAACAAATAAAAAAAAGGCTTCGTTCACAAGATTTTCACCAAAATCATTAATATTTTTACTGCAACAGATGGTTAGCATGGGCTGTGGGGCGTTTTGGCCCCATGGCATAGGCTATGTGGCAAGCCTTGGGTATCAACCCGATGAAAAATTTGTAGCCTGCGTAGTAGTATGGGAGTAGTACGAAAACGTTGCATGTCATACTATGTAATAGCAAAGAATACTATAATTTAATGGACTGGTCCAATCTTATGTAGTAGTATCCAGTAGCATCCTGTCTTGCCATAGTAGCATCCAGTCGTGATAATAGTAGCATATAGTAGTATGCAGTAACACGGCAGCCTTCAAGTAGAATCAAGTAGTAGCATCGTTAGTACTGCATGCTACTTTTTCTTACTACTTCATAGTACTATTTTGAGATGAATTTTTCATTGGGAAGTATCACTCGTGGGTATCATCAACGTTAACATTTGTCATAGCCTATCCAATCCACGATCAGGCGTTCGCGGTAGACTATATGGTCAGCTATGTCAACCGCAATCGCCTACCAAGCCCAAATTTTTCGAGTAGCAACGGCCTACTTATTATTTCGGGACCACGGGCAAAACCGTAGGCTTCAAAAATACAATTGTGTTGCGAGAGCAACACTTTGGTTTTGTCGTGATTTTTTGTTTTGTTTTTCTGGGACAGATGATCAGATATTCGATATAGAGGTAAGAGACATGCTGAACACGATGCTGAAAACCATTTTTTCGCCGGACAAGTAGTTAGCCCGGAATCCGGCCAAAACCGCAACATCTTTTAAAAGTAAAAGTTTTATTTGAAGTTGATTAGACGTTCGATTTAGGGGTAGAAAAACATGCTGAACACGATGGTGAAACCATTTTCTAGCAGGGCAAGAAGTTCACGGAGTTCGGCCAAAACCGGAAAGTTTGTTAAAAGTAAAAGTTTTATCTGAAGTTGATTAGATGTTCGATTTAGAGATAAGAACACATGCTGAACACTTATTTAAAAAGTATTTTCTACCCGGACAACTTGTTTGCCCGGATCAGGCCGAAACCGGAAAATTTGTTAAAATCAAAAGTTTTATTTGAAGTTGATTAGATGACAGATTTAGGGTAAGAAGACACGCTGAATCTGTATATGACAATCTTTTTGTTTACCGGGACATATAGTTCGTTCGGAATCCGGTTGAAACCGGGATTTTTGTATATGAAGTTTTACTTGAAGTTGATTTGATGTTCGTTACACGGATAAGGAGATATGCTGAATTCACTTCTGAACTTATTTTTTTTTTTTTCTGGACAAGTATGGTAGTTCATTCGCAATTGTCTGGATCAAGTATTAGATTTTTGGGATCCCAACGAAACCTTTGGTCTTGTTTTCCTCGAGGTTTTCCTAGTACCCCGATTTGTGCTTATTCTTAAAAAGTGGTAAGGGTCTAACCTGTGTGGTTTTTATGGAAAGCTCCGTAGAACTCTTGCCTGGAGCCAAAAAGTATGGTTTTTGCTTGTAACTGAGCCAGAGCCTACAGTATGTGAACTAAAGTGGAGCTGTATAGCCTATGTCAGAGAGGACTATCTGAAGTTGTGCAGCCAAGCTTTCGTTTCATCAGACCATGTTTCTGCTTTCGAGTGGAAAGCTCCGTTCTAGCAGGCAAGCAGACAAGCACCAGTTTAAACTGAAGATGGACTAAAATCTGTAAGTGCGAACTATGTGCGTCAGTTCCTTGGCCCCACAGCCAATACATCTTCTTTTGAGTGATAAATAAAAAGATTTACAGAATAAAAAAAGTGTCATTTTCCCAGGCGTCCGAAAGTGCTGCCATCTAATGTTTCTACCAGTTTCTGTTCGTGATTTCAGCTGAGTTTATCATTCCATTTCTTGCACTTGGGAGTGAGGAAGATAAATGATATCAGATGGGCCTCTTAAACTTTAAAAGTTCTCTCACTGCTGAAGAAATTAGAGCTTACCCTTTGCTCCTTTCTAAGTGGTGAAATTAGAGAGTTGGCCTACGGCAAAAAAGTCAACTTTTGAACTAATACAGATAGAATATTTTTTTTCCACGGCATTCGGTAGACCTCGATGAGCTGATCAAGGTTTATGTCATTTTTTTTTTTGGTACAAAAATTCCTTCGTGAGATACAACAGTTTGAAAGTTTCGAGGGGTTGACAACTTCAGTAGTGAGGTACACACTGAAACCAAAAAAAAGGCCGATCCCAATCGTGAGACATGTAGGGTAAGCAACAATCGGCTGTTAAACCATAATCATCTTCGGCGATGAGGGGTTAGCAACGTTAGTAGTTCGTGTACCTATTAGTCCTATTATTTCTTTCCTGTGTGTTTGATCGTGAGAACAATTTGGTACCATGTCTATCACGGGGAGATGGACTTGTAAGTAAGAATCGGTTGCTAGAAGGGGTTCACGAGGGGCTAAATACTTGTGAAAATTGGTGCACATTTTTTTTATCTCTATAATTCTGAGGGTAAGAAAATTAGTATCCTTGGTCTATCAGTGTAACATGGAGTTAAGTCTTTGAAAGCTTGACAACTTTAGTGGTAGGGTACAAATTAAACAAAGAGTAGGCGAAACTCAATTGTGAGACAAGTCAGGTACTTGTAATCTTTGGCGGTTACAGGTTTCCGACCGTTTTAACGCAACGGATTTACAATTTAGTCCCTACTTCCGATATTCTATGTTTTATTGCACTTGAGCTTACTCAAGTGCCATATAGGGATCGTAATGTCTGTCTGTCAGTCGGTCTGTCCGCATTTTGCTAGTTTGTGCACTTCCACCTGACCTAGGACGATAAAAATTGGCATGCATATCAGGGTCCCAACCGGATTAACTTGGAAAAAATCACTTCCCCGATCCGACCATCAATGGGGAGTGGCAAGATGGGGAATCCGGAAATTAGTAACATTCATTACTTTGGAACGGAAAATCGGGCGTACATCAAACTTGACAGGTATCAAGAACAAGTGTCTTGGATGTTCATTGTCAAATTCAGATCGGATCCGATAACTGGGAGGGGGCTGGAGGGGGACACTCGAAATCTCTTGAAACGCTTTTTCTAGTTTTTGTCAACCCCTACCGCTTTCTTCACACTAGTACAGCTCTGCGTATGAATGAGTCATTCTTTCTTCACACTAGTATAGCTCTGCTCGTGGATGAGTCATTCTTTGCTTAAATTCGTTCGGAGAGAGCTAGAGCAATCGAAGGTCGAAGGGGTTGGTATAATATGTTGTTGAACCTTAGTAGGGGTTGATATAGATTAGGGGGTGCTAGAACGATGAAAATTGGCAGGCGTATCAGGGACCCGACCAGATTAACTTACAAATAATCAGTTCCCCAATCCGACTTTCCCCGGATCCGGGAGTCCGGAAACTAGGAACAACGGTAGTAAAAGGGGACCAAAAGGAAGCAAAACGAGCGCTGCCCAAATGCGGTACCGATCCGCGGACCTCTGTGTCGTAGTTCCAGTGCTCTACCACTGCGCTACGACTTGAGGTATGTAGAAGCGAATGCGGGAACAGTTACGGTTTAAAGATTAAAGTAAGACTTTAGTAAATGCTAACCAGAGCAAAATAACTAGAGCTAATTTGCTCTGATGCTAACTAAAAATGAGCTGTTTCACAAATCTCGTGAAACACTTCCACATAAGCTAGGACAATGAAACTGGGTAGGCTTATCAGGGAACCGACCAGATTAACTTGGAAATAATCACTTTCCAGATCCGATCACAGTGGGGGGACTGGAAATCCGGAAACTATTAACATACATAACTTCGGAGAGGGTAATAGGACATGCGTGAAACTTGACATATGTCAAGAACAAGTGTTCCGGATATTCAGTTTCAAATCCGGACCAGATTCGATACCTGTGGGGGGGGGGGGGGCTGGAGGGGGGCACCTGAAATTTCCTGAAACGCTTCCACATAAGCTAGGACAATAAAACTTGGAAGCCATATGAGGGAAACGACCAGGTTAACTTGGAAATAATCACTTCCCCGATCCAGCCATCGCGGGGGGAGTGGAGAATCCGGAAACTAGAATCATACATAACTTTGGAACGGGTAATCGGACATGCATGAAACTTGACAAGTGTGAAGAGCGTGTGTTTCAGATTTTCAATTTCAAATCTGGCCCGAATCCGATAACTGGGGGTGGGGGTAGAGGGGGGACCGGAAATCTTTTGAAACGCTTAGGGTCGAGGGAACGGGATGGGACTTGAAGGAGAGAACAAGCATAAGCCGTAGAGACAATACTGACAAAACAGGACCGGATCTTGTCACAGTTGGGGGAGTTTGAGAGGGTTTTCCACAATTGGGGTACTTCCAAATGTGCTATGACCATGAAACTTGGCAGTCTGTGCTATGACCATGAAACTTGGCAGGCATGTTAGGGACTCTGTCAGATTGGCTTAAAAATAGTCCCTCCCCCGATCCGATCATCGTTGTGGGAGAAACAGTTATCAGTGAGTGAAGTAACCATTTCAAATTTAGTAGATGAAGCCGATTTTCTGATGAAATGAATTTCGGGAGAGAGATGCAGCCTTGACCACTGCAAACCGTATCTGAAAAACGTGCTAACTGTTCTTACAAGTGCCATACGAGCTTTCAGCTCTTGTTTTAGTTAAACGCTGAGGGATAACCCTGTGATTACAGATTGTGTCATCAGTTCAGAAAATATTCTTCATGGTTTGGAATATACTATTTTGTAACCTCGATGGGTTGGCAAATTCAGCATTTAACCGTTAGCGAAGAAACAAAACCAAAGTGTTGCTCTCGCAGCACTTTAGTCGGCGAAGCCGAACAAAGGTTGCTGCAACACTTCACTGTTCACGTTGCCCAGGCAACGTAGGTCTAGTTATCTTTGCAGCAGCCATCGTCACATGAAACCAAATTGGAAATTACCACTCCGACCTGTGACAACTGACAACCGTCCTAGTAGGTAATGACATACAATAACAAAATACATAACTAACATCCCTGGTAACCCAATTACTTTCAAACTACGACCGGCCACAAGGGGCACTGATTTTGAGTTTCCTGCTACGTAATGACATCATTAAAAGGCATAAGAAGGTAAGAACAATAACATCATGTTCTTATTTTAGCTAAGGCCTAATGAGAAACCTTGCCACGAAGTGCTGGAATGTCGTTGAAATATATATCAGCTAACTCAGGTATCCATTCAGAGCAAAAAACAAACAGTCGTATCCTAATCAGCTTGTGCTGAAGGAATAATTAGTCAGAGACTGAGATATAACCTATACCCTTTCAACTCCCGGTCACATTACGCTAATTTTGAATTTCCCGCTTTCTCCAAAGGATCGATTACGTAACAAAATCGATAATAGGAAGGAACTCACCAGAAGAAAATCTTGGAGACGAAGTTAGCATTTTCTCGGGGACTGACATTCAAATTCTTCCGAGCTTGATCCATTATAAGGCGGGCGATGACTCACTTTATAATATAACTATCCATCCACTTTGTGTCTGACACCGACCAGATCAGACCACAGGACTAAAAGAACTTGGCTAGGCTACTGGCTACCTGAGTTTCTGGCTCAACAAGATCTCCGATACACCCAGGGTTGCCAAATATTTCTGGTCGAGAGTGTCACTTTTTCAGCCAAAAAGTGCCATTCGGTGTCATTTACAAATTCAGAAAGTGTCACAAAAAGTGTCACCTTTCAGATGTTTTCCACCAAGGAAATACTCAAAGGGAACGGGAGCGCAACCCCCTATGCTTCAACCTCCCGAGATCTAATTGCGTTTTTAAGTGACAGTTTTCAAAATGCCAATATTTATCCAATTTCTGTTTAAAAGAGGATATTAAGTACCGGTTTTGAACACTGGTCCGACTGATCGGCCCCCCCTCCCAAAAAAAAACTAAAAAATCGTTGTTTACAGCGGAAACGCCGTTGTCGCCCATAACAGTAGAATGGATCTGAGAGCCAAGTCATTGCCAACAGAATCCTGGCATATAATCCAAGATAACAAGACCAAAGGTTTCGATGGGATCCCAAAAATTCAATATTTGATCCAGACAATTGGGTCTTGTCTTCCCAGATCCAGTCTTCGCCAGACTCCGTGAAAATTTTTACTATTAAAATTCAGAAACAGATTAAGTCCAAATAGCTAATCATCTGAGAAAACCAAGTGCAGATACGGATTCAGCATGTGTGTTTACCCCTATAAGTCATATCTGTTTTGACGAAAACTTCCTGCCTTACTTCTGGCAATTTCCCGGTTTCGGCCGAATTCCGGAACTACTTGCCCGGCGAAGAAAGAAAGCTAAAAAACGAACTCGGAGTATCTTCTCTCCCCTATTCGAACATCTAATCGACTTCTAAGAAAAATTTAACTTATAACAAATTTTCCAGTTCCAGCCGGGTTCCGGGCGAACTATATGTCCGGGTCAAAAATGATTGTTATACACGGAGTCAGCATCTCATACCCCTAAATCGGATATCTAATCAACTAAAAAAGACATTTTAACTTTGACCAATTTTCCGGTTTTGGCCGGATTCCGGGTAAACTACTTGTCCGGCTAGAAAATGGTTTTCACATAGTTGATAGTTGTTTGTTTGTTTTTCCTTTACAATGCCTTAGGCTAGAATTTTATTAATGAATTCTACAAACCCATCAGAATTAATGAAGTGTCGTTTTTTATGCCACTGGTATGTCTGATGCTTTTGAGAAACATCACGTTTATTTACATTTGCCATTAAAATTGTACCTTACCTTACCTTACATAAGTGTTCAGCATGTCTTCTTGCACCTAAATTGAACATCTAGTCAACTTCAAATAAAACTTTTACTTTTAACAAACTTTCCGGTTTTGGGTGGGATTCCGGGCAAACTTCTTGTCCGGCGAGAAAAGGGTATTCAAATTCGTGTTCAGAATGCCTTCTTACCCCTTAATCGGCAAGCACATTAGCTGTTTAAAAATATTTCGTTTGTCCCTTAATTTAAACCCCCAGCCCTAAATGTAGGGCTACAGAGCTCATGTATGAAGTCGACCTTTCCCTTGACCCAAAGGACCTTCCCACCAAATTTCATCAAAATATCTCATTCCCTTCGAGAGTTATCTCGCTCAGAGACAGACAGACAACTTTTGCGATGTCATAGGTATCCCTCCACTTACGTACACTTAGGTATTGGGATCCCAAAAACAAACACAACCTTTAGTTCAGATGAGAGATCAAACTACCACAATATTTACTTCAATCATACTTCTAAGGAATCTGTGTCGAAAGTACCGATTGAACCAGAGTTCTGGACAAGACTTCCGGTCACCCGTGCAGCTTAGTAGCCTAACTAACAGAAATTCGTATATCTATAAAATTGTACGACTAAATACTCAGAAAGTTTCACAAAGTGTCATTTTAGCAAAAAGTGCCACATTTTGGCCTGAAAGTGTGGAAAGTTTCACGGACTTCAAAAAGTGTCAAAATGACACCAAAAGTGTCACTTTGGCAACCCTGGATACACCACAGTCCACGCTGTTACACATGCTCCAAAATCTGTCTCCAACGAACACACAATTAAATGACGTAATAAAGTGACGCTGCATTTCAAAACCGGTTCGGCTTTCGCGTTGAATGATGCAGGTGCTGTATCAGCGCTGCCAGACAGCTTGTTTTACTACATATTGGATCTTTTTTGTTGGCGTGTGTCGTGAAAATGTTTGTAACTGGCTTTCGATTAAACTTGGTTATTTTTAGCCAGAACTGGTTCATATTTTTCCAATGATTTGCTGTTTAAGTAACACGCAATTTTGTATGCGATTTTACATAATTTTACTATATTTTACAAAATTCGCCGGAAGTATGGGATCTAGTTCCAATTTTCCGGGCCTACACCAAACCCGATTTAAAAGCTCTCAATATTTTTAATTTTTTTTTTACCAAGACACAGTTGTAGGTCCTCTGTATTCTGTAACTGACTAAACAGAGTCGGACTATTCTAACAAAAAGTTAATGCTGAAGACATGCGATTTGGGTCGATCGATACGATCACAAACCAGAGTTCCTGGCAGGAGTTTCGGCACCATCATCAGTTCTATCCATTATACGGAAAAGTTGACAGTTTTCGATTTTATAATGGCAGAAAATCCGGATGGAAAACCCTGATCGTGTTTTCGCAGCGTAACACACAAATTCAGTCTAACAAGTAAAGGACACAAACCATCCGGCAACGCTGGCTGACAAAGTGGATGCCAATTAATAGCAAATTATGAATGGTACTCAGAGGGCTGTGGTTTAAAAGCCTGCAAATCTCAGTGGGTCCGTGGAAAACGCGATAAGATTACCCAGGGTCAACAACATGAAGATGAAGTAGGGGTTGCTAGCTTCCTGGCAAATCGGGGATCATAGCAAAGGTACTTAATAGTTCTTAATTCTCACCCTACGCCAGGGCGGGAAAATAGAAGTTTGAATCATTTAAGGCGTGAACGTGGCGAGTCGGACCGGAAGGTGAAGTCTGGCTTTAACCGCGGGGTTACCAACTGTCGGGCACACTCTGTACCGGGGAGCCGGGCACACTCTGTACCGGGGAGCCGGGCACACGTCAGGCACACATCGGGCAAAGTCGGGCACAGTCCCATATTTTGCTCCATAGATGGTTCGACATCCGCTGCGACTTTGTCAATTTAATATTTTCGCATTCTGTGTTAGAGAAGAAGATGAAGAAGAAAATGTCAACATCTCATTGGGGCTCTGTAGTCCTAAATGTAGGGGTGGGGTAGGGGGGTTCAAATTAAGGGACAAACAAAATATGTTTAAACAGCTAATGTGATAGTCGATAATGGGGTAAGAAGACATGCTGAACACGATGGTGAAAATCATTTCTCGCCGGACAAGTAGTTCGTCCGGAATCCGACAAAAGCCGGAAAGGTTTAATTTATATTGATTAAATGTTCGATTTAAGGGTAAGAAGACATTCTGAACACTTACGTGGAAAGTATTTTCTACCCGGAAAACTAGTTCACCCGGAATCCGGTCAGAACCGGAAAATTTGTTAAAAGCAAAACTTTTATCTGAAGTTGATTATATGACAGATTTAGGGGTAAGAAGAGACGCTGATATAGGCGCTGCATATGACAATCATTTTCTACCCGGACATATAATTCGTCCGGAACCCGGTTGTAACCGGACTTTCTTGTATAAGTTAAATTGTATTTGAAGTTGATTAGATGTTCTTTATAGGGATTAGGAGATACGCTGAGTTCGTTCTGAATTTTCTTTTTTTGCTGGACGAGTAGTTCACTCGGAATTCGGCCGAAACCAGAAATTTGGCAGAAGTAAAGCAGGAAGTTTCGGTCAGTATCATCAAAATAGATATGGCTTATATAGGTTTATCAGAACATGGTTTTCTCTGATGATTAGCCTGGCGAAGACAAGACCCAGTTGTCTGACTCAAATATTAGATTTTTGGGATCCCATCGAAACCTTTGGTCTTGTTATATTTGAGGCTTATGTTGGCAAACCCCCATCTTCTTGGTTGAAGGTACTGTTTTGGGTTTTAATTGGGATCCCAAAGCGTAAGTGGAGAGATACTTATGACATCGGAAAACTTGTCCGTCGGTCCGTCCGTCTTTGAGCCCGATAACTCTCGAACGGAATGAGATATTCTGATGAAACTTGGTGTGAGGGTTCTTTGGGTCAAGAGTTAGGTCAAGTTCGTAGAAGGGCTCTGTAGCCCTGTATTTAGGGGGGGGGGGTCAAATTTAGGGACAAAAAAATACTTTTCAACAGCTAATGTGATAGTCGATTATGGGGTAAGAAAACATGCAGAGCACGATGATGAAAACCATTTTCTCGCCGGACAAGTAGTTCGTCCGAAATCCGTCAAAAACCGGAAAGTTGGTTGAAAGTAAAAGATGTATTTGAAGTTTATTAGATGTTCGATTTAGGAGTAAAAAGACATGGTGGACACGATGATGAAAACTACTTTTTCGCCGGACAAGTAGTTCGTCCGGAATCCGGCAAAAGCAGGAAAGCTGGTTAAAAGTAAAAGCTTTATTTGAAGTTTATTAGATGTTCGATTTAAGGGTAAGAAGACACACTGAACACTTATATGAAAAGCATTGTCTACGCGGACAATTAGTTCGCCCGGAATCCAGCCAAAACCGTAAAATTTGTTAAAAGCAAAAGTTTTCATTTGAAGTTGATTAGATAACAGATTTAGGGCTAAGAAGAGACGCTGAGTCTGTATATAATAACTGTATTCAAAGCCAAAGGCCATATCCAAGAAAAGACATATAAAACAACAAAACAAAATAACTTTACATGAACTAAACTTCGCGCTCTCTCGAAATTTCACCACACCACCAACAAATCTGCAAATTTTACATATAACGCTTGGCGTGGTGCTCTTTAAGATGTAAGGAATTTGACAATCAATTTTTACCCGGACATTTAATTCGCCCGGAATCCAAGTTTAAGTTTTATTCGAAGTTGATTAGATGTTCTCTATAGGGATAAGGAGATACGCTGAATTCGTTTCTGAGTTTTATTTTTGTGCTGGACAAGTAGTTCGCTCGGAATTCGGCCGAAACCGGAAATTTGACAGAAGTAAAGCAGGAAGTTTCGGTCAGTATCGTCAAAATAGATATGGCTGATAGAGGTATATCTGAACTTGGTTTTCTCAGATGATTAGCCTGGCGAAGATTGGATCTGGCGAAGACAAGACCCAGTTGTCTGGATCAAAGATTAGATTTTTGGGATCCCATCGAAACCTTAGGTCTTGTTGTTTACGAATTTCAATTCCTGACAAACTGAAATTTGATCTGAACTTATTTAACTTTCCAAATTAAGGCTAACTAAATTGAACGTGTTAGCAAAACAGATTGAAGTAATGCAGGCCCGTATCCAGGAATTTATTTGGGGGGGGGGTGCCTTTCGGGGGGTGGGGTGGACTGCGGATCGGACAGCAGAGTAAAAAAAAAGGCACAGATCAGCGGGAAAAGCCTATAAAAATGATTAGTTTTGTATGTTTCGGGGGTGGGGGGTCAACCCCCAACCCCTCCCCCTGGATAGGGCCTTGAAGTAATGTCATATTCAGTCTTTTCTTCCACGAAGTGGTTAGTAACTAGTGTTATGGCTTGACTTAACACTATTCGTATAGTGTTGGCACAAACATAGATGTTTCGTAACATTTCGTGATGGCCTGGCTGGATATCTGTTGGGAGTCTAAGATCAAGAATCTCTGCCTGTAATCAGTCAGCTAAAAAAAAATCTTGTATTCTTGAACAAAATTAGTGTCAGGGTTGAATACTCCTTGAGCCCAAGCTGACTTTGAAACATATATTCAAATAGTGCATAAAACGGATCAGCTACAATGTTTTGGCAGCAATATTTCGGTCCTTCTTGGAAAGGGTCCTCAGTGAAGGCAGAAATATCGCTGCCAAAGAATCGTCGCTGACCTATCCGGTTTATGCAATATTTTAAAATACGTCAAGGTTATTCGCCGTGCACCGATAAAATGATTTGCTTCCATTCTTTTGGGTTGATGTGATACAACCCAGCTTCCACAACATTGAATAATTTCCGGGCTCGCTAATGACATTATAAGTATTTGCAAGGGTTTTAAATATTGTGTAGCCTGTTTGTAATATGTGTTTACGTTACTCTACTGTGCATATATTCCTACAGTTAATATACTTTGTGTCCATGAGCCTTTAGTCAAGATTTGCAGATTCGTCGTTTTGACAAAATTTGGACTGTAAACAACGACTCTGGTACTCAATCGTGCACTGTCGGGCACATGTCGGGCACGGTCGGGCACACGTCGGGAACAGTCGGGCACACTCAATTGCCGGGCACACCTGTACCCCAATTTTGGAAGTTGGTAACCCCTCGGCTTTAACAGGCTAGAGCCATTTGAAGTAGGTAAGGTAAGAAGGCTGGTGAGAACTCGTTTGCTCTACCAGAAAATTCAATGTTGGCAAGTGTCCATGGACGGGCCTGTGTCTTTATAGGATACATCGTACTTATGATAGTAATTCATTCTACCCAGTAGTTTTCCATCCATTCTCGTTCTTAACGTCGTAAGTGTATCCTATCTCCTCTATTATCAATAAACCGATTATCACACTTGCTACGATTTCTTCTCTTAGCGTGACCAGGATTAAACGTCATCATCGGGGGCACGCGTACAAGCTTGCAAAATCAAGATTCCAAAGGACGTTTTTAAGTGGGACCACAGTATTGTTTATCCTTGGAACAGCCTTACCGAAGATGCGGTTAATCCTGAATCGATCAATAGTGTCAAGTGCATTTTTGATGGGATTTTTAGCCCTGATCAGTTCGACTACTCAAAATTTCTTAGAGTTTTTTAGAGGTGAAAGCCTTTTCTCTTGCTTTGCATTATTATTAATATATCAGGCGACCGGTCATTGTTTCTGAGGAGGTGTTTACGTCCAAAGACCGGATATGTACATTTTGCCAAGATTGTCTTCCAAGGAAAAGGGCATGGAAAGAGGCTAAAAACAGCCGAAGCCGTGTAACATCTGTTAGCGCAGCTTTCTATGGAGAGTGGAAAACTATCTCAGAACATCTGATCAGAAAAAAATATGAAGTATCAAAGAGATTTTGGCGAGGAAGTTTCTTTTAAAACGGAATCGGAAACGGAGGAAATACAGAATTTGATTGGTTGTAGGACAGACAGCTTAGTCCTCCTCTGTGGGAGAAAAGAGGGTATATTGGGAGGACAAGCCGTCGGTCGAGTCCTTTACTCCGATTGGCGGTAGTATAGATGAGAACTTGCAGCATTCGTTGGGTGAATCCAGAAAATTGGGTGAACAGATTGCACATTTTTGGAGCAAATGAAAGAGGAGTGGATGAAGAATGGATGTACAGGGTCATAGAAAATAGTTGTTTTATAAATATTAAGTATTTATTCAAACAATGTTTGCAACGGATACGTCAGCTATGATTTTCATCAGCGAAATTTCGGCCCAAAATTCTTGCAACGTGCACCGGACTCCATCAAACCATTCGAGAAGCCGTTGAGATAAAGAAAAACCGAACAGGCATTAACCGAGATACAGGCGAGTACTCTTTACCGGAAACATGGAACGGGGTTATTAAGGGAAGAAAATTTAAGCCTCAATCCCTTATTAACAACAAAACCGAAGTCGATCAAAATGCAGAAAAAAATACTTCCTGCCGTCGCCCCAATCGTGCAGCAAAAACAGCAGCCGTGTCAAAAATTAAATCTCAGCACTAGTTTTTCCGTGCAGTGATTATTCAAAGTAATAGATTCAAGCAAGTAATCATAATAGAAACGTAGAACGAGGTCATTAATAAAATAATATTTAAGTTTTCAGCCCCTTATTAATGAAAAAACCGAAGTTGATCAAAATGCAGAAAAAACCCTTTCCTGTCATCGCCCCAATCGTGCAGCAAAAACAGCGTCGTTGTCAAAAATTAAATCTGAGGACTAGTTTTTTCATTTTAGTGGTATTTGAAGATAATTTACTTTAAGAAGATATTTATAGTCGGTAGAAGCTTCAGTTATTTATTACAGGTTTGTTTCCTTCCCCGAAGTTGAACCAGAAGATTGACAGCCTGACGAGGACCCTTGCCAAGAAGGGCCGAAATATCGCTGATGAAAATCATAGCTGACGTATCCGTTGCAAACATTGTTTGAATAAATGTTTCAAAGTCAGCTTGGGCTCAAAGAATATTTAATATTAAGTAGACTTAGCCCATACGGATAGGTGCTTATATTAGGTATTATTTTTGTTTGTTTGTGTTTATTTTTCATGTATTAGTATTTGGCATAGCCTTTGTCTCTTAGTATAAACCAATCAAATCTTATCTTATCCAATTTAAAACTAAGGGAAACGTTTTCGCGAAGTCGGCGTTGTTCAACGCGACAAGCGTCAATCCATCATCATGGTATGCGTTACGCTCGGCGTTACGTCGTGGACGCCATTCACCTCAAAATCGTTTTCACCTGAATAACTTAATGAGTGACGTCAGAATTGAGCTGAAGACGACACGTTTGTCTAACGGTGCTTGTGTAGCAAAACTACATCTTCCACAGAGCTCTTGTCGAGCTCAACAAGTTTTCGTTGCCATCTTCTGTTCAGTGTTCCACTGGTCGTAGAATTCTGCGAGTCACAGGTTTTCGACTTTTCCCCAGGTTCACAGCTGGGAAAAGTTTGTCACAGGGATCGTCCTTCTGGCAAAACTGTCTGCGACTTTAAGGCATTTTGGCCAATTTCAAGGCAGCTCTTTTCCGTAAAAGAGATGTATTTGTTTTACGAATATTAGCTCTTGTTATAAGAGTAAGCTGGAATCTCAGAATTGGACAGAAAACTGAAAAGAAGGACCGAATTTTGCAGCTGCCAGAAGGTCACAGACTTTTGCTGCCAAAAGTCACAGGTTCCGTTAGAGAAAAGTGGCAACACTGCTTCTGTCGAGCTCAACGACAATTTACGCTAACCCGTCCACTTAGACAACTACAACCAATAATAAATAATCCAGTAGGCAGTTAGAACCTCCACCTTTGGTCCCATGCAGCGACTATACAGACACCTCTACAAAACTGAGCGGAGCTAGAGGTACTTGCTGTGTGGTTTGGGTTTATATCCGCCTAGTTCCCTCTCCGCCGCAGAGCATACCAGATGAAAAACCGTAAGATGCCTGCAGAGGTTGAGAACCTGTTCTGCAGCGAGTTAGACCTAACGTCACAATGGTAGACAACCAATCATCTGTAAAGGACGACTGAGAGGGCGTTCGTATTCTTCTGTTGTGTTCTACTGCGATATAGCTATTCGTAGAGGTAACAAATTATGATGTTCTGCTTAACTCCTCTTCCGCCCGTTTGCATCGGGTAGGGTATCAGAATATATTCGACTCCGCATGGTCGTATTACAGAGGTAGAGACAGAGGTTCTTGTGATTTGTGTTATTGCTACAACCAGTGATCCTACTTTGCAGGATTTATCCTGAAATTTAGAATTTTTGGATGCCGGCAGGATTTTGTTCAGTATTTTTGAGAATCCAGGATTTGGCAGGATCTCCGGACTTTTTCAGGAATCCCCAAGAATTTTCTGATATTTTTAACAGACAGCAGTGAAAATTAGGTATCTTATGGGAAAGGAAAGCTCTATTTTAGCTGCAGTCTATGGCTACATTCGAAGTTCCTCTTTTGTCCAACTTTTACCATCTAATAATAATTTGAAAGCTATGCTTCTGATTATGTCTTCGTTTCAGATTGCAACAAGACCAAAGGTGTCGATGGGCCCCCAAAAATCTAATATTTGATTCAGGCAATCGGGTCTTGCCTTCGCCAGATCCAGTCTTCGCCAGGCTAATCATCAGAGAAAACCAAGTTCAGATATACCTATAAGGGCTATAAGCCATATCTATTTTGACGATACAGACCGAGACTTCCTGCTTTACTTCTGCCAAGTTTCCGGTTTCGCCCGAGTTCCAAACGAACTACTAGTCCAGCAAAAAAAGAAAATTCAGAAACAAATCCAGCGTATCTCCTTATCCCTACAAAGAACATCTAATCAACTTTGAATAAAAGTTTGACTTAAAAAAACATCCGGTTACAACCGGATTCCGGACTAATTATATGTCCGGGTAAAAAATGATTGTCATATACAGACTCAGCATCTCTTCTTACCCCTTAATCTGTCATCTAATCGAACTTCTGCTTTTAACAAATTTCCCGGTTTCGGCCAGATTCCGGGGGAACTAGTTGTCCGGCGAGAAAATGGTTTTCCCCACCTTGTTCGCATGTCTTTTTAGACCTAAATCGAACATTTAATCAACTTCAAATGAAACTTTTACTTTTAACCAACTTTCCGGGTTTCTCCGGATTCCGGACGAACTACTTGTTCGGCGAGAAAAATTTTTTTCGCCATCGTGTTCGGAATGTCTTTTTACCACTAAATTGACCATTTAATCAACTTCAAATAAAACTTTTACTTTTAACCAACTTTCCGGTATTTGCCGGATTCCGGACGAACTACTTGTCCGGCGAGAAAATGGTTTTGACTATCGTGCTCAGCATGCCTTCTTACTCCATAGTCGACTATCACATTAGCTGTTTAAAAATATTTTGTTTGTCCCTTAATTTAAACCCCCACCCCTAAACGTAGAGCTACATATAAAATACCAATGAATCCTCACACCAAGTTTCATCAAGATATCTCATTCCCTTCGAGAGTTATCGTGCTCACAGACAGACGGACAGACGGACATTTTTGCGATGTCATAGGTATCCCTACACTTACGTTTTGGGATCCCAAAAAGACACTTTGATGATCAGTGTTTCCATAAAATTTTGCCTGTGGCGTATTTTGTAGGACATGTTCCTTATTTAGAAGAAGGGCGCGTCATTTAGTTGGCATTGAAGGCTTGGAATTTTTGGGGGGCTTAAACCACATTAAAAGCTAGAATTTAAGTTGAATTTTGACAGCTTGTTCAAATCCTCCAGCTACAGTCTTAAAGACCATGCGTTCAACTACTATAGACATTTTTTTTTTGTTATTACGGCAGGATTTCTTGGCAGGATTTTGGGCTTTCCGAGCAGGACTTTTCAGGATTTTTGGGGTTCGCAGCAGGATTTTGAAGATGAGCAAGTGGAAGCACTGGCTACAACAGAGGTGCAAGAGATGCAAGTCACAGTCGACTCGAGAGTTGACTGCGCAATAAAGTTTCTAGCTTTGAGCCTGAGGAGGACCCTTGCCAAGAAGGGCTGTAGTATCGCTCAAATTAATTAAGCTGACGTATCCGTTTAGCGCAATCTAGTATGATTCGCAGTCAGCTTGGGCTGAAGGACTAGTTAGGTGCAAGTCTCAAGTTTCAAGCTCATTACATCTATCTTCACCAAGCACCATTTCTACATGTTTTTAATTGTAAAAGATGACATCGATACTAAATAGGAACTTTACCAAACTATTACCGAATATCACTAGACATCTCACAGAAGTCTAAATCAGGTAACATAGACGGTAAAAAAGTTACACAAATCACGAAACCCTGTGGGTCTGGAAGCAATCGAGAGAAAGTAAAACCAATCGGTTGTGTCCTAACGTGAGCTGTAGCTAAAATACCTATGAATGTAAGAACACACCCCACTATCACAAAGATTAGACCAACTCAAAACTCTAACAGTGTTTTAGCCACACAGAAAACCGAACTACCAAATCCACTAAAACCCATCCATAACACACACACAACAACAGAAGTAGCCTACAAGAGTTTGAGCAGCACACAAATGCGAAGATCCTCTTTGCGTAATTCCTACAACAAGCAAGGGTTTGTTCACTGTCGAGTTTGGTGTACACCAGGAAGTACCGAACCACCGCGTTCGCGATTGCCACGTGTTGTAATATTTAAATCAGCACTGGAATCAGCATGAAAGGTCGAAAAATGAATCGCTCAAGTATTCAACAATCCGTCTGGTGATACTAAATCAAAAGAAGTCCGAAGAGGCCTAGAACATCTATTTGGGGTATTGTCCGTCTTTCGAAAATCTGTTCGTGTCAGTGCAGCCAGTTGGTTAGAGCAATTCGGCGGAACCCCAGCCAGCCCTAAAAACGGATCGGATCCAATTCTGACTAACCTATCACATCATCGGATTCGAAAACAACTTCACAAAAGAATTTCCCATTTTAAGGCTATACTAAACTAGCTAATGACTATCTATTCCAATCGCAACTGAAACCACATGCGAAAGTCCGAAGCAAATAACCCAAAGCACAGTGGAAGAACGCAGAAATCAACGGCAAGCAGAAGAACAGATCCACCATTCGCGTCAAAAAAATATCGAAAAAAACGAAGAGAAGTAAATGGTAATGTAATGCCAAACTTGACATATCTAACCTTGACCCACTCCACACAAGCAAATTGACGCCCATACAACATACGTTTTCCAAGAAGGAACCCACAAAGAGTTTGTGGCTCGAGAAAGAGTGTTTCCGCGGTCAACAAGTGTCTTTCAGAGACCAACAAGGTTTTGTGGGCCGAGCTTGACAAACAACTGTCGAGGTGATTTCCGGTTTTACGGCTGTAAGCTGGCGGACAATTCAAATTTAGCGGCAAATTAAAGTCCAAATAACAAAATGGCTACTTTATGAAGAAGACATTAAACTGAGGACATCCCGAGTACAGAATAGTGAGGACTTAAATTTTACTTTTATTTTCAGACATTTAAACTGCCGCCAAAAAGCAACGACAAAATGGCATTTCCGCGAGTTATGGGTCGACTGTGTGATACACACTTCTATTTCCGTGACAAACACTCAGAAACGTGTGGCACACAAATTTATATGCTGCGGGAAAACGTCCTAGGAAGATTTAAGTTTCACAGGCACTATTGCGTCGAAAGGACATTGCACACGAGAGCAAGATCCCTAATAATCGTTTTTAGAAGAAAAACAGGTACTAGTTATGGCCATCCCTCCCCCCCCCCCCCCGGCCCCCACGATAAGCTCCACAAATTGGAAAATACAAATTGAGGTGACATGTCGTTAATAACATCCAGCAAGATCATAACAAGTTTTTCATAACAAATAACACAAGGATGCGCAGTTTCAATAGACAACACTTGGGATGTAATCTGTTGTGATTTCGAAAACGTTATGCATTAACCGTTACACATAAGAAGCAGTAGCAGGAAAAGCCAAAAGACCGCCGAAAAAGCATCTTACGACCAATATCACGACGACAAACAAAAAAGTCAGTAGCTCATCGGCTCTTCCTGACAATGCTTGTTTTGCATAATAGTTAATGTACACGTTTTCAAAATCACAACAGGTTACATCCCAAGTGTTTTCTGTTGAAACTGCGCATCCCTATATTATCTGTTATGAAACTTCTGACGGTGCATAAATTAGCCATTTTATTTGCTTCCTTCGCTTTCACCAACATTGCCCCCCCCCCCCGCAATTAGAGAGGGTGACTTTCAAATCAATCTGTAGGTGGCGTCTAGTTTTCTCAGGGTCCAGACCCGCGAGTTCACTGGTTCTCTGTACTTGTCTCTGCTGCCATCTAGCGGTAGTACTTCAAAATCGTGATCGGGGTGAACAAAATACGCCATAGACTGTCTGTGTGTCCTGCGCTTTATTTCCGCTTCGGGAATACGAACGCGGTGCATCTATAAAATACGCCGAATCAAACATGATGCAAATTTCCAGCTGGGGGAGGGGGGTGCCCCTTCTAGAAATTTCGAGCGGTCTATCTAAGCCAGCCGGTAAAGTTCACTGTGCTTAGTTACGTTTTCCGTTTTACAGAATCTTGTGTGCCCACATTTCCAAATTTGGTGATCTAACGTGTTTATTGGTCCCAGTTTTTATCGAATTCTATAATTCATCCAACTTTTCTTCAGTCTTCATCGATTTCATCGCATTCGGTCCGTCCCTTCGTAATTAAGTGATTTAACGTGCTTATTTGGTTTCAGTCGTTACCGAATTCTCGGAGACAAAAGTTCGCAACGTGTACAGGCCGGAGGACGGAATTTCGGGTGCTTACACGAAATTCCGTTACCGGTCCGGATTGGAGTCGGTCACTGTGAAGGCACTCAGAAGGAGGGAGGGGGGCTGGGAATTTTGTGGAGAAATGGAGAAATCAGGACAGAACCTGGCAGGCGGGATTCCCATATGCTCCGGTGAAGCTGGAGGGGTCTCGGAAGAGCCATCCGACTTTAAGCGCGAACCTTAAAGGAGTTATATCATAAGCATTCTAGCACTTGCAACGTCTAGAACCCCCTACCCCCCCCCCCCCCCCCCCCCCCCCCAAGACCCAAGAAGAAGCCCAACCGCTGGGTCATCTAGCGGCGGGGGCTGGAAGCGTCAGACATAATATAATAATAATATAATTGTAATAATAAGGCTTTCGTCTCTATAATTTATGGACATGGGGAGGATGGAATCATAGTTTGACTTTGGATCTAACAAAATGTTCTTATTGTACCAGGCATATGGAAAATGTGTAGAAAAATTAAACTAATTATTTCCATTATCGACTTCTTGAAGTATTTTGTTTTCTGTTTTTTCTTGTTAATTCCCGTAAGTCTAAAGAATTAAGGATGTAAACTAGATCATAATAAACAAACGCCGTAAATTATACTAAATTCGCTGTAGTGATTTCTTGAAGAGACCAAAGACCTTGAGACCAAAAAAATGTCAAACTGTCCAATGATTTCTTCTTCCGACATATCTAAATGTGCACATGGTGATATACTTAGTTGTTTTAATCCTTTTACACGCCACTCGATCTTCTCGAAGGTTTTAGTAATCTTTTCACCAGCGACAGGAGATCAATGAATACTTAATTAGCATTCGTGGATTGGCGTTCAGGAATAATTGTGTTCTAACAATTTGTGGATAACGTCGGCTACCGTCAGGATTTTGGGGAAAACAAAGCTAACAGTGTGTTCGTAAAAATCCGACCCATAGAAAATCGATAGTGTCTCCCACCTTCTCGGTCCACATGAATCAAAGACTTTAACTAAAGCACATTCTAACTACCCTCGAAAATGTCACGTGGTCGCTATCAGCTCTTATTTATCTGTGTGTGAAGCTTGTGTGATGACTGGATTTGTCTAGTTTAGTAGGTTAATATAATATTTCGTAGGTGAATACAATAAGTTTGACATGACCCTAAGAAATAGGTTTTAAAAGACCTGTTGTACCTACAATGCCAATGCAACCTACTTCCGTAACATCATTGATTGGTTCTTAAACCCGGAGATCCAAATTCCATGTTACATTCTGAACCCACCAACGACACCTCAGTAATCTTTCCATTTATCGCAATTCACTAGTTTCCATGCGCATTATGCTCCGGACGTGTGTTCGCGTATCATGCTATAGATGCGTAAAACCAGTTTACTGAATTTTGCCGAGATCTTGGTAGAAGTCGGTGGGCCTGTGAAAAAGCTTATAACAGGCCAGGCCGTGGATAATTTTTTAAAAGCAGAGCCTAGCTTTACAGTATTCAGATAGCTTTGAATATTGGAACATAAACAGTAGGTAGTGCGAGGTGTGCTTTAAGAATTTCTAGGCCTCTAAGGCGTCTGATATTTTTTTTTAGTAAATCATTATTGATGATGATGGTGATGATTTTACTTTTACCCCGTCAAAATAACCACAAAAGCACGAAGACCGATTAAATAATAAGCAAAAAAAGAAGGAAATTACTACTACTATTTGTACTGTTGTGGATTTTGGCTTTCGTAATAAAGTACATATGAATCAAATTAAAAGAGAACATTTTCTTACCGTTGCGGGGTATTCGTCGTTCGTCCAAATTTGAAGTAGGTCGCCGACATTCACCAAAACTGAGCCAGGAACCGGCGGCGCCTCAACCCACTTCTTATCTTTGGTGAGAACCTCCAGACCGCCAATGTCGTCTTGGAAGAGCAACGTAAAAGTCCCTGGAAAACAGACCCCCAAGTTGCTTTATGTCGACCATACAAGAGTCGCGTGTTTTGCCAAAAGAGCTCAAAGTCTTCTTTTCTAAGCACGTACAAAATTGATATCTTGGAGAAACGGAGACTGAACCTATGCCTCGAGATTGGTAAAAAACTTATTTCGCACACCATCTACAATGAGTTTCTCCCTCCACCATACATTAATAAAGGTACGAGCGAGCAGTCTCTACGAAGGTCCCATATTCCAACCAGTAGCGGCCAAACCACAGCCGTTACCAAAATAGTTTTATACCAAAGATTTTGAAATCTTAAATAGCCTTTGACCATTTGTACGTACTTTTAAACCTATATGTTATTTTGATAAATTTGAGCATGACAGTACTCACCAATTTTTTTTTTTTTTTACCGTGAAAGTGTGAGCGAATAAATTACTATTCTAATCTATTCCCAAGTCCTCTCTTCTTTCTGCTAATTTGACCGTTTTGGCAGAGAGGCCTCTGATCAACTTCAGATAAAACTTTTGCTGTTAACAAATTTTCCGGTTTTGTATTTGACGATGCAAAACGGATAGTTCAGCTACATTTTCTTCGAGCTATATTTCGGCCTTTCTTGGCAAGGGTCCTCTTCAGGCTCAAGCCGCTCAAGCTGGAAAATGAACTTATGGAAAAACAATTTTGTACCTCGGTGTAATGTAATGCCAAACTTGACATATCTAACCTTGGCCCGCCAGCTTACAGCCGTAAAACCGGAAATCACCTCGACAGTTGTTTGTCAAGCTCGGCCCACAAAACCTTGTTGGTCGCTGAAAGACACTTGTTGATCGCGGAAACACTCTTTCTCGAGCCACAAACTCTTTGTGGGTTCCTTCTTGGAAAACGTATGTTGTATGGGCGTCAATTTGCTTGTGTGGAGTGGGTCAAGGTTAGATATGTCAAGTTTGGCATTACATTACACCGAGGTGTCAGCGTTGCCACCGGCAGTAAAAATTATACTAGATCTAGTAAAAAGAAAAATCTAGTAAATATAGAGGATCTAGTAAAATTCCTTCTAATCTAGTAAAAAATCCCAATTTCTAGTCAAAAAAAAAAATGGTCCAACCAGAAGTTGTGTCATTTTTCACAAATTCTGAGGAAATGAACAGAGATATTAGGAGCCATTCTTGCTCCTCACTGTCTGCAGCTGGCCCCATACACATTCATAGGCCAGAACGACAGTTCTCAATTCCGTCTGTTAACCAACCCAAGCATCAGAGGTTTTTGCTAGGTCTTTAGTACCCGACGAGAAAGAGCGAACCAACTATTTTCAGAAAAATCGGTTGTTTTTAAGAGAATCTGACCTGTTTAAAGTAAAAAACGACTGTCTTTCGAAAAATCGCGGCGCTTCGCGTCGATTCGAATTTTCTTTACCAATCGGCGGACAATATTATACAAAATCAGTGCCTCAAAATTTAACTGCATTTCGATGTTTTTGTTTATTGTTGAAATGTACTATGGGTTCCCTAAGTCAATGCACGTGTCGCTGCGATACAACAAGTTAGTAAATTTTATTAGAATCTAGTAACATAAATCTCTGGAATCTAGTAAACTTAATTTGGTCGGGTGGCAACACTGCTCGGTGGTGCCAACCTCCTTTCTCGACAGGCCCCGGCAGAAAGGACAAAGAGCTTGGTCCAACAAGAGCCGGAAGCTCATATGGGACTTGCAAGCTCGCTAGCATGTATCTAGTTCTAGGGTGGTAGTTCGGTCGTTCCTGTATGAATGAAGAGTCGCCTTGTCAGTGGCTCGTTTGGTACTGTACTACTTGTTCTTAATACTTACCAAGTTTCATGCACGTCTGATCACCCATTCTAAAGCTGTGAATGTCACTAGATTCCGTATTTCCCACCCCTCTACTCCCCCCACGATGATCGGATCGGGGAAGGGACATAGTCAGTATGGTAGAATCTCTAAAATGCCTGCCAAGTTTCATGGTCCTAGTACATCTGGAAGTTCCCTAACTCGAGATCACCGGAAATCCGGTAAACCCCCATCCAACTCCCCCCACTGTGACACGATACAGTCCTGTTTTGTCAGTAATGGATCTAGGGCTTAAGCTTGCTCTTTCCACCAAGTTTCATCCCGATCCCTCGAGATTTCCGGTGCCCCTTTCCAGCCCCCCCCCCCAGTTATCATATCCGGTCCGGATTTGAAAAGGAACATCTGAGGCACTCTTTTTTGACACATATCAAGGTTTCATGCACATCCGATTACCCCTTCCAAACTTATGCATGTTATTAATTTCCATCACCCGTTCAAAAGTTATAAATACTTCAAGATTCCGGATTCCCCCTCCCTCCACTCTCCCCAAGATGCTCAGATCGGGAAAGTGACTATATCCAACTTAATCATCCAATTTTCATCGTCCTAGCTTATGTGGAAGTGCCCGAACTAGCAATACCCGGGCCGACAGACCGACCGACGGACAGAAATTGCGATCGGATAAAGAGCAGTGAGGAGTAAGCGCTTGGTGCAAAACACGGGGAAATGAACCAAGGCCTTGGTAGATAAGATAGGTGACAGAAAACGCGACTAGATGAGCGAATGAAAAATAGGTGTGCCTCGACACGAAGAAGAGTTGGTTCGATAATATAAACAAGACCAAAGGTTTCGATGGGATCCCAAAAATGTAATATTTGATCCAGACAACTGGGTCTTGTTCTTCACCAGATCCAGTCATCGCCAGACACTTTTACTATTAAAAGAGGTTGAGGCCAAATAGCTAATCATCTGAGAAAAACAAGTTCAGATATGGATTCAGCATGTGTGTTTACCCCCTATAAGTTATACCTATTTCGACAAAATGGATCAAAACTCCCTGTCTTACTTCTGCCAAATTTCCGGTTTCGGATGAATTCCGGAACTACTAGTCCGACAACAAAATGAAGCCCACAAACGAATTCAGCGTATCGCCTTACCCCATATCGAACATCTAATCAACTTCAGATAAAACTTCAAGTTACAACAAAATTTCCGGTTTCAGCCAGATTCCCGGCCAACTATATATCCGGGTAATCTCTGCTTAACCCGAATCGGACATCTAATAAGCTACAAATGAAACTTTTGTTTTAAAAATTTCGGTTTTGTTCGGATTCCGGGCGAGCTACTTGTCCGGGTAGAAAATGCTTTCCACATAAGTGTTCATCATGCCTTCTTACCCCCAAATCGAACATCTAATCAACTTCAAATAAAACTGTTACTTCTACCAAACTTCCCGGTTTTGGCGGATTCCGGCCAACAACTCATTAGCTGTTAAAAATATCTTGTTTTCCCCTTCCTGTGAACCCTCTTTCCCACCCTTGAATCTAGAGCTAGAGAGCCCATCTAAGAACTCGACCTTTCCCTTGACCCAGACAATCCTCACATCAAGTTTCATAAAAAAATCTCATTCCCTTCGAGAGTTATCGTGCTCATTGACGGACGGACAGATGAACAACTTTGCGATGTCATAGGTATCCCTCCCCTTTCGTTTCGGGATCCCAAAAAGGTGGAGAAGTTCCTAAGGGGTTGTCAACGGCTCTCATTTTGGGTTATTCCTTTCACTCATAAAACGAGCCGTTGAAATACTAGTTCTTTCAGGCAACCGAGACATGAACGTATTTATTCCAAATGAAGCCCAGGGTCCGAGGCGGCCAAAATGACAGCCGTTGCCGTTGAAATACTGGCTCTTCCGGGCACCCGAGCCTTGTTAGGCTCAAGAAATCAGGGGGACGTTTTTGCGTCGATGGCTGTAGAGCTCAACCAGTGATCCCGTCCACGTGACTGACGGGCGTTGAACGGCTGAGGAAGATGGGGTACGTCCACGCGAAAATGCCCATTCAGCTGGATGGGAGCACACGTGTTTGGGATCCCAAAACGTAAGTGGAGGGATATCTATGACATCGCAAAAGTTGTCCGTCTGTCCGTCCGTCCGTCCGTCTGTAAGCACGATAACTCTCGAAGGGAATGAGATATTTTGATGAAACTTGGTGTGAGGATTTGTTTGGTCGTCAGACCAGTCAAGTTCGTAGATGGGCTTTGTAGCCCTACATTTAGGGGTGGGGGAGGGGTTTCAAATTAATGGGCAAACAAAATATTTTGAAGCAGCTAATGTGATAGTCGATTATGGGGTAAGAAGACATGCTGAACACGATGATGAAAACCATTTTGTCATCGGACAAGTAGTTCGCCGGGAATCCGGACAAACCGGAAAGTTTGTTGAAAGTAAAAGTTTTATTTGAAGTTGATTAGATGTTCGATTTAGGGGTAGGAAGACATGCTGAAGAAGATGATGAAAACTATTTTCTCGAAGGACAAGTAGTTCGCCCGGAATCCGGCCCAAACCGGAAAGTTTGTTGAAAGTAAAAGTTTTATTTGAAGTTGATTAGATGTTCGATTTAGAGGTAGGAAGACATGCTGAAGACGATGGTGAAAATTATTTTCTCGACGGACAAGTATTTCGACCGGAATCCGGCCCAAACCGGAAAGTTTGTCAAAATTAAAAGTTTTATTTGGAGTTGATTAGATGTTCGATTTGGGGCAAGAAGACATGCTGAACACTTATGTGAAAACAATTTTCTACCCGGACATGTAGTTCGCCCGGAATCCGGCCAAAGCCGGAAAAGTGTTGGAAGTTTTAGTTTTATTTCTAGTTGATTAGATAAGAGATTTAGGGGTAAGAAGAGATGCTGAGTCCCTGAATGACAGTCATATTTTACCCGGACATATAGTTCGACCGGAATCCGGCTGGAATCGGAAAATTTGTTATAAGCTAAATTTTTATTTTAAGTTGATTAGATGTTCATTACAAGCTTAAACACACAAGCTGAATTCATATCTGAACTTGCTTTTCTCAGGTGATTAGCTATTTGGCCTTAATCTGTTTCTGAATTTTAACTGTAAAAATGTTCAAGGAGTCTGGCGATGACTGGATCTGGCTAAGACAAGAACCAGTTGTCTGGATCAGATATTGAATTTTTGGGATCCCATCGAAACATTTGGTCTTGTTTCTGTCATCAAGCTCTGCAGGCCTTTTTTCTATCCACGTTCAGCTCAACGCTGCCCTCGAAGCGGTGTTGAACGGGAGGCGTCTATCGAGCTGGATCGCCCATTCACCTGTTCATCCGTACACGCGAAAATGACAAAAAGATAGATGGCATCCACGCGAAAATGTCCGTCGAGCTCGATAGATTGGACACTTGCAGGTCGGATCTGTATATAGTGTCCATCATACTTCCACAGTCGTTTTCTCGTATTCCCTGTTTAACTCAGTTAAGTATATTCATGGATAATGTTTAGAATTGATATTAGCAGTCACGTGAGCGAATCATTAGCTGCGTTCTATGTCATGGGAGCTCTCACCGGTGGTCTCTGGTTTTTGGGATCCCAAAACGTAATTGGAGGGATACCTATGACATCGCAAAAGTTGTCCATCTGTCCGTCCGTCTGTCTGTCTGTGAGCACGATAACTCTCGAAGGGAATGAAATATTTCGAGGAAACTTGGTGGGAGGGTCCTTTGGGGCAAGGGAAAGGTCGAGTTCGTAGATGAGCTCTGTAGCCCTACATTTAGGGGTGGGGGATAAAATTAGGGGAAAAACAAAATATTTTGAAACAGCTAATAAGATAATCGATTAAGGGGTAAGAAGACATTCTGAACACGAATATGAAATTCATTTTCTTGACGGGCAAGTATTTCGCCCGGAATCCGGCCAGAACCGGAAAGTTTGTTAAAAGTAAAAGTTTTATTCGAAGTGGATTACATGTTCGATATAAGGGTAAGAAGACATGCTGAACACTTATGTGAAAACAATTTTCTACCCGGACAAGTAGTTCACCCGGAATCCGGCCAAAACCGGAAAATTGTTAAAAGTTAAAGTTTTATCTGTAGTTGATTAGATATCCGATTTCGGGCCTTAAAATCTGTTTCTGAATTTTAATAGTAAAATGTTCAAGGAGTCTGGTGAAGACTGGATCTGGCGAAGACAAGACCCAACTGTCTGGATCAAAATTCTTTTTAGGATCCCATCGAAACCTTTGGTCTTGTTCTTATAAGGCGTTGTTGCAGCCACCGGTGACTACTCACCAGTCTTATAACCCGATTTTGAACTAAACAAATATCGGGTTTTACCCCACCGCTGTCCAGTCCAACTGCCCGTGAAGGGATTCTGAGTTGTGCAGAACAATTTTATTTCGTAAAAAAATGTCAATATTGTAGCATTCGGCTATGTTTTTTTGTGCTTTGTTTGTAACCTTTCGTCAAGCCGGAATGATTTTTTTTTAGTTAAGTTGTTGAATCCTGATTTAATTCCTTTTTCTTTACATAAGGGAAGTTCAAGTACGTTGTGTCCCAATCCACCCCATCAGTATGCCCCAGACCTCCACCAGTCCTCAAGCATTGAGACAAAACAGAGGGTGTCGTTTTTTTCCTAATGAAAAATACACAAGTAGAAAAATAATTAAAAAACTAAGAGGTCTCAGCCGAATCCCTAAGCTATAGTTTGGTTTACGGCACAATGATTACAAATTAAGTGTCTTTATGTCTTTATGTTTTATTTATTTTCTTTCATTTACTCCATTTTTTCAAAATGCCGGGTTATAAATAAATTACTTACTTACTTACTTAATGTTTTAGCTCACTTAGTTTCGACCCCATGGTTCGAAGACTGAATTTTGTCCCAGACCTCAACCCGCTTCCCCACGGCCTGAAGACAATAAAGAAGAAACAAAAATTCTGGAGCCCCCATCGTGAGTAACCTCTCCGAAAAGCTTGGAGTAATTTGTCACGGAAACTACGATAACGCGCCAGCTGACACAATACTCACAACACGCCACTGACCCTCAGACTTCCAGGCTTTCCCATGGAACGATTGTAGAATTAGTTGGTAAATTGTCAATAGACACAGAAAGAGTTGTAAAATAACCACAAATTTGTACATATACACTTTTAACACGCACATTTTAATATTCGCTCAAGCATTGAGACAAAACAGAGGGTGTCGTTTTTTTCCTAATGAAAAATACACAAGTAGAAAAATAATTAAAAAACTAAGAGGTCTCAGCCGAATCCCTAAGCTATAGTTTGGTTTACGGCACAATGATTACAAATTAAGTGTCTTTATGTCTTTATGTTTTATTTATTTTCTTTCATTTACTCCATTTTTTCAAAATGCCGGGTTATAAATAAATTACTTACTTACTTACTTAATGTTTTAGCTCACTTAGTTTCGACCCCATGGTTCGAAGACTGAATTTTGTCCCAGACCTCAACCCGCTTCCCCACGGCCTGAAGACAATAAAGAAGAAACAAAAATTCTGGAGCCCCCATCGTGAGTAACCTCTCCGAAAAGCTTGGAGTAATTTGTCACGGAAACTACGATAACGCGCCAGCTGACACAATACTCACAACACGCCACTGACCCTCAGACTTCCAGGCTTTCCCATGGAACGATTGTAGAATTAGTTGGTAAATTGTCAATAGACACAGAAAGAGTTGTAAAATAACCACAAATTTGTACATATACACTTTTAACACGCACATTTTAATATTCGCTCAAGCATTGAGACAAAACAGAGGGTGTCGTTTTTTTCCTAATGAAAAATACACAAGTAGAAAAATAATTAAAAAACTAAGAGGTCTCAGCCGAATCCCTAAGCTATAGTTTGGTTTACGGCACAATGATTACAAATTAAGTGTCTTTATGTCTTTATGTTTTATTTATTTTCTTTCATTTACTCCATTTTTTCAAAATGCCGGGTTATAAATAAATTACTTACTTACTTACTTAATGTTTTAGCTCACTTAGTTTCGACCCCATGGTTCGAAGACTGAATTTTGTCCCAGACCTCAACCCGCTTCCCCACGGCCTGAAGACAATAAAGAAGAAACAAAAATTCTGGAGCCCCCATCGTGAGTAACCTCTCCGAAAAGCTTGGAGTAATTTGTCACGGAAACTACGATAACGCGCCAGCTGACACAATACTCACAACACGCCACTGACCCTCAGACTTCCAGGCTTTCCCATGGAACGATTGTAGAATTAGTTGGTAAATTGTCAATAGACACAGAAAGAGTTGTAAAATAACCACAAATTTGTACATATACACTTTTAACACGCACATTTTAATATTCGTTATTTTATTTGGATTTGTCGGTTGTTCAATCCGCATAGTTCTTCTGGTTTTTAGTTACATGTCATTGTATGTTTTGTTGGTTCCGCATCGTTTTTCTGTTGGTATTGTGTTGGATCTTATGATTTAGTTTTGTTTTTTTCGCTGACGACGGTTTGCCGGAAGTCCAACCGAAATATCCGAATTTATATTTATCCCTCGCACATCATCCTAGAGGGATAATTGGCTGATCAAGAAGCACGGGCGCAAGCGCTCAGACGTGGAGTGTAAAAGTAAAATGTTTGTCACATTTATATACAAAACAGCTGTAGAACCAAGACATTCCTCTTCAACAATAACCAAACAAGTCTTGAAATAACCTTGTAATCACCCCCCCCCCCTTTAAAAGCTTTCAAACCGCAAGCATAAATCCAAAGAAATGTTCAAGATCTCGCACGAATAACAATTGTTCGAACACTGAATGGTCTGCCCGTCTTTGGGTTTGACTGCCAGTCCCACCCTTTAAACCTATTTTCCATTAGCAAGGTAATAACAAGTGCAATAAACCAATTCGTAGCAGACTAATGCCCCCTTTGTCACAATTCATTAAGAACAGCATATCATCGATCATATGACAAAACAGTCCAGTTTCCATCTGTTGATTAAAGATTAAAGTACGTCGCGTCGTCTCATTTGTTGATGTTACGCCAAATCCTCATCCATAGCTATATCTCCCCAAATATACAAGAGTTGGACTTGAGACCTGTCATAGACGAACCTAACTCATGCGAAACTGGCCCAGCTGCCCATGAACAGGGGGGGGGGGGGGGTCGGGACCCATCAAAATGTGTACTTGCACCTTTTTCCTCAAGTATACCAGCTTAGAGTTTGATTACAGTCACGGGTCAAAAACTTTTCTCATTGGTAATTTTGGGCCCACTTGCCCATGAACGGGGAGGGTGGGGGGAGTTCAACTCTCCCCGGTCCCTATGATCCAAAAGCATAAAGGAATTCCATCGCCTTATCTTCGGTTATTGTCAAATTAAAACATTAAAAAATGGGCAATCTGGGCCCAATTGCCCCTGAACCAAGTGGAAGTGGGGTTTGGGATCCACAACAAGTATAAAGAGACCCCAATGCTCACAATCCTACCAAGTTTCAACTTGATACCTGTTGATTCCTAGCAAGGGTAACGAACTTTACTCCTAGGCAATCTGAGCCCAGTTGCCCATGAACGGGGTGGGTGGGGGAGGTGCAACTGTAAGAGCAATTTCCCAGCACTAGGATCTACTCGTCCAAGTAATTTCATCGTCCTATGTCCAGTTCTGGTCGAGTTATGAACTTTATTCACTGGGCAATCTGGGCCCATTTGCTCCTGAACCGGGTTGGGGAGGGGGGTGGGACCCCAACAGGCACAACTAGACCCCAATACCCACAAGTGTGCCAAGTTTGAACTTGATACTTGCACTGGTTCACGAGTTATGACCTCCACAAAATACGGTGAAAACCGAAAACCGAAAGCCGATAGCTACTACAGCGCTCGCAATAGTGGACTGTTCCAAAGAACACTCCACTATAAACCCCGAAAATAACGGTTTTCTATTTCTTTCGTAATGAACGGTCAGCTTGGCTTCAAACCTTATACTGATCCTCAGGAAGAACGAGAAAAATGTCTCACTAACGACTCAAACTCAACAACTCGAGTCCTGTGTCAACCAATCACGGCGATCGTTCGGGACAGCTGTGGTGCCGCTTCTAGCTCTTCCGCAAGGTACACGGCGATTTTGCATCCGCAAGGAGAGTTAGTCATCAAGGGTATTCTCAGCTTCAACAAATGTGTTCTGTGCAGACGTGACAAACGTGACTTAAACTCCGCCTGCATACATGCAGCCAGTCCCAAGCCTGGATAAAGGAGGAGGGTGAGCAGAAACTTTGCAAGTTTCTCTCAGAAGCGTCCGCGCTGAAAACATCCTGCAATTGAAACATCCCCGTAATAGTTTGCTTGTTTTCCGAAGCTTTGTTGAACAAAGCTCTCTGATAAATGACGACGAACATGGACCATCCCCGGACACGATTTCAAACGAAAACGAAAATGGACCGCCCCCGGACACGATTTATGAAAGCAAACGTACCCCTGAAAATCGCATTTTGGAACGTCAGAACCATGTCACAACTCTCAAAAACTGAACAGGTGTTAAAAGAAATGTCACGCTACCGGCTTGATTTGTTGGCAATCTCAGAATCGCGATGGACAGGCAATGGCTTAGAGAGACTGAATGCCCTCGGCCAAACAATCATCTATAGTGGACCCGAAAAAAGAAGGGAAGCAGGCGTAGCTCTTCTGCTATCCAAGCAAGCGTCCAATGCGCTTCTGACATGGAAACCGGTAAACGAGAGAATTCTTTGGGCTCGCTTTGTAGGGGCCCACGCCAAACTCTCTGTGGTAGTCTGCTATGCCCCAACCAACGAAGCAGACGACAGCACCAAGGAAGAATTCTACAACACTCTCCAGGCCGTAGCCAAAGACATCCCACGTCACGACGTTACCTGCTTCGTTGGTGATTTCAACGCAAAAGTCGGGTCCGACAGGTCTTACTGTCCAGAAGTTCTGGGCCCGTATGGACTCAGTGACCTAAACGAAAATGGTGCCCTGCTTGTGGATTTTGCGCTGACGAACGACCTGATTGTTGGAGGGACCCAGTTTCCTCACAAGCGGATTCATATGCACACGTGGAACTCCCCGGATGGTAAAACCCACAACCAAATAGACCATTTCCTTATAAGCCGGAAGTTCAGATCAAGCCTAAGCGATGTCAGGACTTTCAGAGGAGCCGACGTATACAATGACCATGCACTTGTGGTAGCCAAAGTGGCCTTGAAGTTGAAGTCGAAGCCTCGCAAGACCGAAAATCAACGGCCTTACAACTCCGAGAAGCTGTCTGAAATCCCGACAAAAGCCGAATTTCGCCTAGGCCTCAGAAACAGGTTCGAAGCTCTCGATCTCACCCTAGGTGAGACAGGAGAGTCGCTGTGGACCTCTATTAAGGACACTTTCGAACGCACGGCCTCCGAAGTTCTCGGTCGAAAACCTTGTGCGAAAGATCAGTGGATCTCCCCCCGGACTTGGGATCTCTTCGAGGAACGTCGTCAACTAAAACAGGATCTTCTGTCAAAAGGCACCGAAACCTCCGACATCACGAAGAACCACCTGTACCAGGCCAAGGTGAGGTGAAAAAGAGCGCAAGGTCAGATAGGCGGACCCACACAGACAACAAAGCCCAATTGGCTGAAAAGGCTGCAAAGAGGGGCGACTCCAGGACGGTGTATAGACTCACAAACGAAATAATTGGCAAAAAGAAGAACTCCAACAGCGCCATCAAGGACGAACAGGGCAATTTGGTGTCCGAACCTGAAGCTGTCGCCGAAGTCTGGGTACAGCACTTCGAAAGAATCCTGAATCGACCCAGCCCTGCTGATCCCCCTGCTATACCCGAAACTCCATTCCTAACCCTACAAATAAGCGAAGACCCCCCATCAGCTGAAGAGGTCAAAGCAGCATCGCAAAAACTGAAGAATGGAAAAGCGACAGGAGACGATCTCATATCCGCCGAGATGATAAAGACTTCGTTGACCGACTGCATGGGTATATGGCTTCTTCTTTTCGCAACAATATGGACGACGGCAAGAGTACCAGTGGACTGGACGAAGAGCACCCTCATCAAACTCTTCAAAAAGGGTGATGCCATGAAATGCGACAACTACAGAGGCATAAGTCTGATGTCCATTCCGGGAAAACTCTTCGCTCATGTCATACTGAGACGTATCCAAACAGCGATCGATGAGCACCTACGAGAAGAACAGCATGGTTTCCGACCCAAAAGGTCATGTGCTGACCTAGTATACGTCCTGCGCATGATCATAGAGGAGTCCAACGAATGGAACCATAAGATCTACATGGCTTTCATCGACTTCGAGAAAGCTTTCGACTCCATAGACCGCAATACTTTATGGAAGATCCTCGGTTTCTACGGAATCCCGCCGAAACTTGTGGCGCTCATCATGGCCCTATACGAGGACACGGAGTGCTGCGTGCGACTAGAAGACGGCAACACAAGATACTTTCGCATAATGTCCGGAGTCAAGCAAGGGTGTGTTCTTTCCCCATTCCTCTTCGTTCTTGTCATGGACTTCATCCTACGGGACTGCACTGGCTACGGAATCGAGCTTTCCAACAACCGACGCCTCGCTGACCTTGATTTCGCCGATGACGTTGGACTCCTGGAATCCAGTAAGACAAGGCTACAGGAGTTGATGAACACAATCGAAGAGAAAGCCAGCCAGTTGGGTCTCCGGATTAACTCCGACAAAACGAAGAGCATGGCAACCAGCGACTCCCCTTTAAATCTGAGATGTGCGGGAAAGGACATCGAGCAAGTCCTGGAATTAGATACTTAGGAAGCACCGTGGAAAAGGACGGCTCAAACGCCAGAGAAATTCAACTTCGCATTGGCCAAGCAAGCGGAGCCTTCAACCGCTTGAGACCCGTCTGGAGATCCAGGAAATACTCCACAAAGCTGAAGCTGCGCCTGCTGAACAGTAATGTCCTGTCCATTCTGCTGTGTCACAGTGAATGTTGGAAGCTCAACATGCAGCAGGAGAAGAGGATTCTTGCCTTCGAGACGATTTGTCTCCGGAGAATCCTCAACATAACTTGGCAGCAGCGAGTATCGAACCAGGAGGTACGCCGTCTCACTGGTCAGCCGCTGATAACAGACGTTATCGGAAAAAGAAGATGGCGATACTTGGGCCACGTCCTTCGCATGGACGAATCCAGGTTGCCAAACAACATCTTCCATTGGCAACCAAAAGGAAGACGTCGAAGGGGACGACCGAGAAATACGATCCGTCGCACCTACCAGAGGGACCTTGCAAACGTCCACGCAAGTCTGCAACCTGAGTGGGAAGATGTCCTGGCGGCAGCCCACCAGAGGGAAGACTGGCGCCTATTCGTGGATGCCTGGGTGCCTCTGGTGGCACAGGAGGATCTAAGGTCTAAGGTAAGGCAGACGTGACTTCAAACTTGAGATCCTCAACAGACATTAGCAGGTCTTTTCAAAACAGGGTGCTGGATATTTAAGATTTTTTGCTGAGATACAATGCAACGACATCAGGTCCAGATCACAAGTTCGTTTGAAAAGAGGACCCTTGCCGAGAAGGGCCGAAATTTGACTGAAAACAACTGAAGATTCTAGCTGAGCTACAGCTAGATGTTTCGTTATTCTTATCTTTAGCCTGAAGATCCAAGAACGGCCGAAACTTGACTGAAAAGCAAGAATTCTAAAGTTCGTTTTTCCAGATTGAGCGGCTTGAACCTGAAGCTGCTGCTTTTTAAAAACCACTCCAGAGTTTTCCCCGATTGTTTCAGAAGGTCAGCATGTTACTGAAATTAAGCTCCTGGGGATCTACATAACACGTGATATGAAACGGGATAAACAGGTCGTTGTAATGCTTAAAGTTCAATGGGCACATCAAACTACCCCAATCCCACTCTGTAACAACCTAGGAACAATAATTACCACCTAGATCAGCAGTTTTTTCAACAGTTTCCTCTCTGTGATATATCAAAGCGTAAGTTTTTGGGCCAGTACATGCCCAATTTACTAGCTTGGACAACGATAAAAGTGATGTTTCTTATAACACTTATTAGATCTTTATTTTATGCATAAATCAGCTTGTATAATGCAGATTTGAATAGGTTATTTGTTTTTTAATGATTTTTGTAGCTATGTTATTTTTTTAAGCTAATTGCATATTCTGGTACATTTGATAAAGCAATCTAATCAAGCTTCACAACACTATTCCACAAAGAAAAACTTTTAATAGGCACTTTAAGCCATGGGACTTCTGATGAAACACTAGAACAAGATAAACTGCATCTGCGGCTTGACTTTGGTGACATCTCAATTATATCCTTTCTATCAAGCATTGCTGGGAATTTTTGAATTTCCTGCCGAGATATCCCAGCTTCTAAGATTTGGATCGCCGAAATGCCAGAGAGGTAAAGACAAGGGATAACAAGAAAACGGCCGATTTTCGTAGCGCCTTCTAAAGGAAGTCGGAAATGTTTATTTGTGAAGCATTTAATACAAAGTAAAGCATTAGAAGTGTCCATTGTGCTTTAAGAAAGGTAACATGTGCCTTCGATCCCTGAAGCTTCTGTCGCGGTGTGGGGTCCCCACAGCTAAACTAATATTATTTTTCATTTGTTTCATAAGCTCCATCCTTGAATATTGTTGTACCGTCTGGCATTTTGGGATCACCGGTGGTCAGTCGGACGCGCTGGAGAGAATTCAATATCGTGCTCTTCTTGTCTGCTCGAAATCCCTTAAAGTTTCGTACATTCAGCTCTTAAAGGAGTTTGATTTAGATACACTTGCAAATCGTCATATCAAGTTATGATCCCGTCCTCCGTGACAAACTCCCTCCGGATTTCAGCGCTGAGAGGGTGAGGCCAGCAAGAGCGGTCGCTTTACCAGTACCGAAATTACAGCCTCACACACACAGAAACACTCGTTACGTGAACAGCTTTGTGCCTAGTTTCGTAAAATTGCATAATTGTAAATGACTTTAGTGTTGTTGTTTTTTAGCTTTCGTAATTACATAGTTTTCATATAAAGTTTTATTGCACGACAATGTATTTTTATGCATATTTATACAATTGTTAACGATATAACTATCGCAAGTGGACCGAGCTATTGTCAGCTGAATTTTGAATCTGTTTCTTATTTTGTTGTTTATGTTGATGTGACACGAAACCTACTAGTCGGCTTATCCGTATTATGGCTTTCTAGAATATAATTGAACTGAATTGAGGACATTTGCCAAGAAGGGTCAAAATGTATCTCTAACCAAATCAGCTGACGTATCCGTTTTGCACTGTCAAATATGATTCATAGTCAGCTTGGGCTGAAGGAATATCAAGGGCCAAAATATCCCTAAATTAAACCTCAGCTGACGTATCCATCTGGCGATACGCAGTCAGCTTCGGCTGAAGTAGTGCGTAGAGAGTGCAAGGATGGACTGTTGGAACGCCATTCCAGCTAAACCAGGAATGGGCGGTTCTCTGAAGGCTTTCAAGAATTCCATGAACAACCTGTACGCCGAAAATATCTTCTTTTTTTTAGAACGAAGGTGGTACTCGGTGACTTACCATAATCTGAATGCTCCCCACACCTCAAAACTCCTGGTTGGATATCTTCATCTTTCAACTCGGGGTAGTATATAGTCCTTAAAAGCGAAAAGTTGCCATCCCCTCCAATTTTTTCATGGTTTTTGACAAAGAATTCCGGATCTTGGCCTGCAAGAGATAATGTTAATCAGTATCAGGTCGTAAACCCGACTTTGCACAAGCGCCAGAGGCTCTACTACAACTCCCGGATTTTTTTAGATTTCTTCCTAAACTCAGGCAGTTCCGAGGCCCGGGATTGGCCGATGGATAGCGATTTGGCTCCTCCTTTGAGAGGGGTCAAGCAGTGATAAGTGATAGGTCGCCGGCCTTGGAGGAGGAGTCAAGTGGTTACAAGTGACAGGCACTCTAGGAGGGGCCAAGTTGATCATCATTTCTGCGACCTTGTGGACAGCCTAACGCTGGTCACACAAGGACAAATTCTGGGTTCTCCAGCCCAATATTTAGACACGCTTTATTTTATAGCGACGATATTTAGCTAACCATTTTTGGAAAACAAAATTCTGATGATTTGAGCGAGTTCAGAAATCAACCAATCAGAATTTCCTCTATAATGGTAAGTCAGGATACCCACGTGTGCGGCCAGCAGCTAAGTAGTCTAGTAGCAGCAACTGGTCTCTCGAAATATGTGTGAATCCCCAGATTTCTGAGCAAAAGTGATAAAACTAGATAATCATATGTCAGCCTAATTACTTGACCCGCGACTTTACACAGAATAAACTATGAAGTTGCCTAGTTTTGGCAATGGGTTGGTCCAAATAACTGCTAACTGCTCTTGACGAAGATGATTCGTTTATAGACCTAATCCTCGCTGACCAAAAAAAAGCTTTCGATCTCCTGGATCACGCGGTTGCTTTGGAAGCCATTTCTGAAAGGGGTGCAAGTCAATTTTCTCAGTGTATGATTGCCAGTTTTCTCTCAGACCGGAGCCAAGTTGTTAAACTTACTGGTTCCGTCTCCGCAGTTGAAACAATAACTTGCGGTACCCCTCAAGGTAGGCTACTAAGTTGGGTCCTCTCATTTTTCTTTGTTCTGTAAATAATGTTGCTAAAGATTTCCTTCATAGGTACAAATTTCAGATGATCTCTCCCTTCTCGTTATTTCTAAGCTTTTTTTCCCACTTCCGAACAGTTCAAATCCGGTACAAGAATCCATCACTTCCCTTAAAACTCAACTGTCTAGCAATAAAATGCAAATTAATTACAGTAAGTCTTCGGTTATGCGGTTTAGCAGACTGAGAAGAGAAACTGCTGAATATCCATCGTCATTCAGGCAGTGTGAATCCGTTAAATTGCTTGGGGTAATAATCGATGATGATCTGAAATGGAATTCTCATGTCGACAATATTATCCATAAAACCAACTTTTTAATTAAAGCCCTTTCCACCCTTAAATCTTTCGGTTTGGATACTAAACGCCTCCTCTGTTATTTTAAAACTTATATCCGTCCTCATTTAGAATATGGTTAACCGGTTTTGGCATTCTTCTCTTTCTGCAGAGCTCTCTGATCGCCTGGAAAATGTCCAAAAGAGAGCCATGAGAATCATTCTGGGTGATCATGATATTACATACGAAGAGGCTCTCATTAAACTTGACATTCCTAAATTATCTATACGTAGAAATACTCTTTCAAACAAATTTGGAGCTAAGATAACGTGTTGTCCCCAGATGGCCCATCTATTCCCCCTCCCGTCTTCCGTGCGTCGGTCCGAGAGGACCAGGCAATCAGTTTTCCCCATATCCCGCTAATTCTTCTACTCAATTTTTACGTAGTTTCATCCCATCATTTATTTCTGGCTATTTCTTGTAAGTGTATTAGTTAATTTGTTTCTTGTGTGTCTGTGTATTGTGTAAATTTGTTTTCCTTCTCTTTTAGCTATTTGGATTAAACTTGATTGATTGATTGAAATAAATATAAATCTCTAGATTCCTGGGCAAGCGAGAAAACTGAACGATCCCATACGGCTGTCCTCTGTTTGAGTTAAACATTTAAGTTAAACAATCATTTTTTAGTTAAACATTGACGGTCAGTAATTCCACCACGGCGTATCGAATGGCGTAATCAGAATTTTCTATCTTGCATAGTTTCTTCGATACAAGCCTAGTATCTACAGGAGCCTTCATTCCTTCAGGAAGTAAGAAAATCAGTTTTTTGCGTTTCCTGAAAAATCGTTCGAAATGCAGTTACTAGGTTTTGGCAGAGGACAGCCGCATAGTTGCCGATGTCATTCAAGATTCAAGGTTTTAATTACGCTTCTGTATAAAATCATAATAAATATAGGGTCAAGCCGGAGACACTAGGTGGATTGACACAAAATAATAATAAAAGTAAAGTCACTGAAAAGCGGAAAAATTTTACCTAGAGCCACTCCAATAGCTCTCAGGAGCCTCTGTGTTAGGTCCACCACATCTGGAAAAAGCTCCGCCAGAGCCTCTTTCAATTCAGGAGCTTCGGTTGGAAAGTAGTCGAAGTCAGGGGTAATCATATCGAAAGACTCTCGGATTTCCAGTTTGCTTGATTCTTCCAGTCTATAATTAAGATATAATAGATAGATATAACATAATATTAAGCTTTCGCCATAAACATTCACTACAAAAAGGAAATAAAGATGTAAAATGACAGATTCAAGGTTCAAGGTTGTCTTTAATTACAAAACAATCCATCATTATCACTTTCCGCTGCTGAGAGCAGAGCTTGAGCGCACACGAAACAAAATAAAACCAAATTAACTTAAACATGACGAATCATACCCAATAACATCCATCCACGAAATAATCATATAGCTAACGGAAAGCACGGCCAAGGCACAGTCACAATTAAACAAAAATAAATATATAAATAAGAAATAAAAGCAGACAAAGATGGGAATATCAATAGACTTTATAAAAATAACAAAATGAGAGAAAACCGGAAAGCGACAATCAATTAGCTAGCTTCTGTAATTCTCGATCAGCATTCTTCTAAGCCGTGATTTTATAGCAGCTATTCCTACCGTTAAATCCATGATTAACTTCACACTCTTCCAGTGAAGAGGAATGAGATACCATGAGGTATCATGGTATCAGGGCTAAACAACAACATCCCGGCCATCACTCGAGCAGTGCTTGGTTAATCTTCAGGTTTGAGAAGAGTGGTTCAATTGCATTTTTAACTAGCACATTATCCGACTTGTGGAGCCTCAAAAATAGGCTTGATCTAGCCTTACGGTTTATCCCATCAAATGTCAGACATCGCCATTTCACCAGAGAAAAAACGTCTTTGAAACAAATCAACGTCAAACAAATTAAGTAGGCCAACGTTGCCAAAACGAGCGCAATGAGCTTGTATAGCACTTGACTAGGAGAACACACAGAAGAGACATTTTACCCAGAATGGAAGACACTACCCACACCAGGCTGGAAGGGAAAAACAAAGACCAAAGGTTTCGATGGGATCCCAAATTTTTCATCCGCATTAACTGGTCTTATAAATAGCTCCACTAGATCCCGTAAGCATGTTATTTATTCTTAATTAGTTATTTGTCCCTGCTCTACTCCTCCCTGCTATACCTGCTTACCCTAAATCAACTATTTTATCAGCTTTAAAAAAATATTTTTTCGACCCTTAATTTAAAACTCCCACCCGTAAATATGGGGCTATGGAACACATCTACGAACTTGATCAAAAGGATCCTCACATCAAGTTTGAACAACTTATCTCAACAGCTTTGAGAGTTGTTTTGCTTACAGACGGAGGACGAACAATTTAACGGAATGAAATCATAGCTGAAAACATGTGTAGGAATCACAACCAGCCTATATAGGCCCAACTGGCGGTGCTGATCTCCCGAATCTCTGACCTCCGCCAGGAAGTAGAATGGGCGGTTGGGGGCTAGCTATCCTGGTGCTTTGCACACCCTTCCTGTCATCTTGCCCATTCTTCGGCGAAGCGGGCTGGGATAAGCGCGGGTCTTACCTTTACGGTCACACAAGACCCGTCCGCCCCGACATTAGCGTACCAATCTTCGCGTGTATAAAAGGGAAATTTGGCAACCGGAGCACATTATTATATGCAAATAATAACCTAACGGTATATCTCGTTATTCAATTTGGGATTGGATTTTGGGTTTGGAAGAATGGTGAGAGAAGGTGAAAGAGTAGGTGGTAGCGAGCTCTACCCTCTGATACTTGAAGACCAATGACGTTGTTATTGCGGTTTGGATTCGGAATATATTACTATTCCGAACCCGAAGCGCTGCAACCCGGACTAGGTTAGTCGCTTCCCGAATCTCAGCAGGCTGTGATTAGGGGTAGAGAAAAAAAATTAGCGGGGGAGAAGAAAAACAAGTGCGTAAGCGCACAGGCGAGGAGTGCAAAAGTAAAATGTTTGTCACATTTTATATACAAACAGCGTCAGAACCAAGACACTTCAAATCCCCATAACCAAATGAGTATTGAAATAACCTAACTTGCAATCATCTCACTTTAAAAGCTTTAAATGTAACAAACCACAAGTATAAATCCAAAGAAATGTTGAAGATCTTGCACGAACAGCTTGAGTTCCGACACTGAATGCGCTGCCAGCCCGTCGGACCCTTTAAACCTTTTTTTCATTAGCAAGCTACTAACAAGTGCAATAAACCAAATCGTAGCAGCCACATACTCCCTTTGTCACAATTCATTAAGAACGGCATATGATCCATCATATCGCAGAACCGCCCAGTTTTCAACTGTTCCTTAAAGATTAAAGTACATCGCGTCGTCTTATTTGTTGCTGTTACACCAAAATCCTCATCCATAGCTATATCTCCCCAAACATACAAGAATTGAACTTGAGACCTGTCATAGACGAACTTGACTCATCGGAAATCTGGGTCAGCTGCCCCCGAACGGGAGGGTGTGTGGGGGAGGGGGCCATCAAACTGCATATCCTAAATATCCTCGACTATACCAGCTTAGACCCCCGGTCACGGGTCAAAAACTTAACTCAGTTGAGTTGTAAGTCAACAGTTGAGCTGTAACTCAACAATGGGCAAACTGGGCCCACTTGCCCATGAACGGGGAGGGTGGGGGGGGGGTGTTTCAACTCCGTATATATATATACCCCCAATCTCCGATCCAAAGCACAAAGAAATTTCAGCGCCTTATCTCCAGTTAATGTCAAAAAACATTGAAAAATGGGCAATCTGGGCCCAATTGCCCCTGGGCCAAGTGGGGGTGGAGTTTGGTACCCGCCAAAAAGGAAAAAGAGACCCCAATGCGCACAAACCTACGAAATTTCAACATGATACCTGTTGATTCCTGTCACGGTTAACGAACTTTACTCCTGGACCAGTTGCCCATGAACGGGGTGGATGGGGGAGGTGCAACTAAAAAGCAATTCCTCAGCCCTAGGATCTACAAGTACAAGGAAATTCATCATCCTATGTCCAGGTCTGGTCAAGTTGTGAACCATATTCACTGGGCAATCTGGGCCCATTTGCCCCTGTACCGAGTCGGGGTGGGGTGTGGGACCCCCAAAAGGCACAACTAGATCCCAATACCCACAAGTGTACGCAGTCTGAACTTGATACTGCCACTGGTTCACGAGTGATCCCGATGAAAAATGTGTAGCCTGTTACATATAGTTATACGAAAAAGTTGCATGTATTGCATGTATATGCCATTATTTGATGTGCCTTAGACTAGGCCAATCTTAAGCAGTAGTATCCAGTAGCATCCACTCTTGCGAATAGTAGAATGCTGTAGAATGCAGTAACACGGTAGCTTTATCATAGAAGCATGTAGTAGCATCAGTTCGTACTGCATGCTACTTTTTCGTACAACTTCATAGTACTATTTTCGAATAAATTTTTCATCGGGATGAGCTCCACAAAATACGTGAAAACCGGAAATTTGAAAGCCGAAAGCTGGTACAGCGCTCGCAATAGTGGATTGTCCCAAGGAACATTCCCACTAATAACCGATATTTAGACAAGTGTTTGTAAGTTCTATGGTAAAATAAAATGGAGAAGACTGGGAAAATATCATCTTGGTGCAGTCTCCAGGTATTTGAATCCAAGTCCCCAGCCACACTCACTAACCACACCCAAACCGCCTTGTGCAGTTAGCATATTTGTAATTATAAAATTGTCACCCCCAAACTTTTAACGCTTCTTCCGTACATCCAAAATAATGAAAATGGTTGTTAGCTTGTGAACATTGCTATAACCTAGGTAAAGCTCTGGCACCTCTCTACCAAGGTTGGCGGTAAAGTTTTTTTGGTCCAGAATTGCAAATTCCGATCTTGATCCGGGTTAGGAATTGTCTTGGGCGTGTCTTACAGGATTACGCCAATAGGCTAAGCCCAACTTTCAAACTTATCTTACAGGGACACCAAAGGAGCTCGAACCAGCAACCCTTCACTTACTAGTTTAGCGTGCTAACCATGCGACCCGGACGGATCTGCATAGGTATCCCCTCACTAACATTTCGGGATCCCAAAAATGAAGATAGCCAATACTCGGCCCTAATGGTCGCCAAGATAATTGTAATGGACCTTAATTTTGTTTTAGTAATTATATAACTTACATTTCTTGGTTTTGAGCTACATATCCTTGGGCAAGGGAAGCTCGGACATCCAGCCGTGGATATTTCTTTTTCGTCTCCTGCGGAAGTTCAAAAAAGTCCCGACTAGCTCTGAAAACTCGATCAACCTAAATAAAATAAATAATAAAAAAAAAACTAGGGCGGTAATAATAAGCTTGAACTGCAGGAACCCAAAAAGTCTCAATCGTGGTTCGCGATCCACAAGATTGGCCTGCATCGATGGATTCTTCCTATATCTCATAGGGGCAGCAATATTAACTTTATCTCTGTCCGGGATCGGTAGAGCCATCGTGTTAACTCACAGTGCTACACGAGATCAGGATTTCCCGGCCGAGTTTTCTCTATTTCATAATCAAGTTGTAAAATTTCAACTGTTTTAGATAAAACTAATATTCCGGGAAAATCCGGACAGAAATTCCAGTCCGCAAACACCTGGCCGACATCGCCTGTCCACGCATCGCCATAAGGGTGAAGCGCGTGTCCAGCAGCTGGACTGGCTAGAATGCGATTGTGAGGCGATTGGGTCAGACAGACAGACGGGCAACTTTTACGAAGTCATTTCCCTCCACTTACGTTTTGGAATCCCAAAAAACACGATAAAACCAAAGTGTTACTCCTGCAACACAATTATTTTCATAAATACGACATACCCTTTTGAGTCGTGTTTTATGATAGGAGTCAACAACTTCGGCACAACTTCAGTATAACTTAAGGCCATTTCAGCTGAGCACTGCCTGTAGGCTGTGCTATAGACATGACATAACAAAAGACTGACAAAGCACAACAAATCTCAGCCTGTTTCAAGGCACTGAGGATTACTGAATTATTAACAAAAATCTCTCGAATCACACTGAAATGCTTACCTTTTCTTGCTTTATTCCATGATTTGTTAGATACACAAAGCCAATTGACGCAAAAGCATTGTGAATCTCATTGACATCCTGAGCATTGGTATGAAAATCAATTCTTGCTGAAATAAAATTATGATTCAAATAAAGGCCAGAAAAACAAGAGCTAGAAGCTCATATGGCACTTGCAAGGCTACGTCAGAGGATGAAAGTAGGAATTTGCCAATTCGTGGGTTTGTTCCGATCATCTGTTAGCAAAACCCTTGAGATAAGAATGATCACGGACCCTTTGAAATCACGAGAACTTATCGTTTGATATAAAATATTTTATTTTTGCACTTGGCTGTGATGACGCGCTAGAAATTCAGCTGTAAGCGAAACCGTTGAGGCAAAAGGATCATGGGCCCTTGCGGCTCGTGATTACATCGTTTGGTCAAAAGTTTATATTTCACTTTTCGGTGAAGATACGCACTTTAAAGATGCTAGAAATTCATCTTTATGGAAAACACTTGTGGCAAAAATGATCATGGACCCTTGGAGATCATGAAATGTATCGTTTGGTCAAAAGTGATTTGTTGTTGTTTTTTACTTTGCGGTTAAGACGCGCACTTTAAGGTTGCTCGAAGTTCATTTCTAAGCTAAGGTTAACTTTAAGGTTGCTCGAAGTTCATTTCTAAGCTAAACTCTTGAGGCAGAAATTATCATTGGCTGATGAGGATCATAAAAATGTATATTTTGTATTTTTGTACTTTGGGGTTAAGATGAGTCCTTTAACGGATTGTCGGATCTGGAAAGTGACAATTTCTAAGCCAATCTTGTCGAGTCTCTAATATTCCGGCCAAGTGTCATCGTCCTGTTACATCTGGAGGTACCTTAACTAGCGATCACCAGAATTCCTGACCCCCCTCCAACTCCCCGTGCAGTGCCTGAATCCGGTCCGGTTCTGTCACTAATATAGCTAGTTCTTTTGATTGTTCTTCCGATCAGGTTTCTTCTCGGTCACTCCACGTAAGCGTGTCGCAAGATTTCAGGTGCTCCTCTCCGTACCCCCCCCCCCCCCCATCTTCATCGGATCCGGTCCGTTTTTCAAAATATCAAGTTTCAATAAGATCCGGTCACCCGCTCGAACGTTATACATAACTCAAGAATCAGGACCTCCCTCCCTGATGGTCGGATCGGGGAGCTTATCATTTCCAAGTTAATCTCGTCAGTCTCTGATACGCTGCCAAGTTTCATCGTCATAGCCCACCTGGAAGTACCTTAACTCCGGATCACCGCGCGCGTATGGAAATAATGCAAGTCATCGTATTATGGGACATTTTTCCAAATGTAAACAATTGAAAACAATTGGAAACGATCGTAAACAATTTTATTTTAAGATTGGAACAGTTGTTTATGATTGTCAACAGTTGTTCCAAACTGTTTCTAATCGTTTGCGACTGTAAATACTTGTTAACGATTGAATTTTTACGATTGAAAACAATCGGTGGAAGCCCAAAATTTTACTAAAATTGTTCAGTACCTTTGTGATTTCGATATTATTCGGTAAATTCACGGGGATTCGGTGGTTGCTTATACAGAATCTCAAAGAGGCTCCCGGTACAAATCTATTCCGTACAATGATCGAGATTCGGTATAATTGCCAGGATTCGGTAGTCATCACGAACTGGGTGAGCAAATTTACTGAAATTAATTACTGTAATTTTTCAATGCCAGAACTATTCAGTATATTTAGGGAGATTCGATAGTTACACAGAATCCCAAATAGGCTATCGGTCTAAAAATAATCGTTATCATGATTGAGATTCGATAATTTATTCGGTATAATTTTCAGGATTCGGTAATACCGACTACTGTTCCAGTTTCGATGAGATTACACAGAACACAAATATTATTCGGTAATTTTTCAATACCAAGACTATTTGGTAGGATACAATAACGGGACTCGGTAGTTATACAGAATCCCGAATAGGCTATCGGTAGAAACTTATTCGGTATAATAACTGGGATTCGGTAATTCATTCGTTGCAATTGCCAGGATTCGGTAGTTACCACAAACCTTGAAACTCGAAGAGGTCGAGTGAAGCATTGGTCGTAGCATAGGGATCTAGTATTTCATCGGTAGTCCTTACTCTTGTTTTGGATCCCAAAATATGCTCTAATCATGAATGTGTCAAAAATTCTGCCTGCTGCGCCTTTCGTGATATTCTCTATTTTATGGAAGGGCATTCGATTAACTGGGATTTTAAGCAAGATTTAGGATTGGGATTTGAGAAAAATTAAAAGCTAGATCCTGCATGGAAATAGTTACATTTGGCAGGAAAAAGCGGACTTAAAAAAATATCACCTGCGGCGCTCACTTTATGTGATCATGGGTAGTACTGACTAGCCTAAAGTAGCAGCTGTTGCCGGGACGTCGCTCCATCCTGTTTCTAGAAATCCGTAGGATCTCACAAAAAATCAACAAAGGGTCTTGGTGTTTAATCGACGGTAAAAGATAGAGTTCGCATGAGAAGCAGTTTAATTTTAGCCTATAGGAAAAAAAAATAGATTTAGAAAACTTTCTGTTACGCTCGATCTAATTTCGTCTTGGGTACAAAAAATAGAAGCTGCTACTGCAGTCATGCCCGGCAATATATTCTCCAAGTGGGCTTTGCAAAAAAGTCGCCTAGTAGCTAGATATTCATCTTTCATGCTGCCTTTAATGTTACTTTTAGGTAAGTGCCTTTTAGTGTACGTAAACTTTCCTGTTCAATAGTTTAAAGAATTTAAGGCTCGAATTCTAGCTTCTAGTATTCCGTAAACATTTTGAGAGATTTGGTAAAAATTTTGGCTCTACACCCCCAAACAAACAAGACCAAAGGTTTCGACGGGATCCCAAAAATTCAATATTTGATCCAGACAATTGAGTCTTGTCTTCGCCAGATCCAGTCTTCGCCAGACTCACTGAACAGTTTTACTATTAAAATTCAGAAAGACCAAATAGCTAATCATCTGAGAAAACCAAGTTCAGAGATGGATTCAGCAGGTGTGTTTACCCCTAGAAGTCCTATCTGTTTTGATGAAAACTTCCTCCCACTTCTGCCAATTTCCCGGTTTCGGCCGAATTCCAGACACTACTTGTAAAAAGAAAGCTCAAAAACGAACTCAGCGTATTTTTTGTCTCAATATTGAACATCTAATCAACTTCAAGTAAAAATTTAACTTATAATAATTTTCCGGCTCCAGCCAGATTCCGGTCGAACTATATGTCCGGGTAAACAACTATTTTTATACACGGATTCAGCATCTCTTCTTACCCCTAGATCGGATATCTAATCAACTACAAATAAAACTTCTACTTTTTCCGGTTTTAGCCAGATTGCAGGCGAACTACTTGCCCGGGTAGAAAATTGTTTTCACATAAGTGTTCAGCATGTCTTCTACCCCTAAATCGAACATCTAATCAACTCCAAATAAAACTTTTACTTTTAACAAACTTTCCGGTTTTGGCCGGATTCCGGGCGAACTACTTCTCCGGCGAGAAAATGGTTTTCACCATCGTGCTCAGCATGTCTTCTTGCCCCTAAATCAAACATCTAATCAACTTCAAATAAAACTTTTACCTTTACTTTCCGGTTTTGGCTACTACTTGTGAACTACTTGTCCGATGACAAAATGGTTTTCACCATCGTATTCAACGTGTCTTCTTACCCCATAATGGCCTATCAAATTATCTGTATACAAATATTTCATTTGCCCCTTAAATTAAACCCCCTCCCCCACCCCTAAATGTAGGGCTACAGAGCCCATCTACGAACTTAACCTTACTCTTGACCCAAAGACTCCTCACACCAAGTTTCATCAAAATATCTCATTCCCTTCGTGAGTTATAGTGCGCACAGACGGACGAACGGACAGACAGACAAATTTTGCGATGTCATAGGTATCCCGCCACTTGGTTTTGGGATCGCAAAAAGCGCTTGCGACATACCTGCCTAGATATGATGTAGGGTCGATTTTGAATCCGGACGATTTTGACTTCAGGATCTCTGTCCACACCAAAGGGGTATTCTCACCATTCCCCGAGGACTCCACTTGAGGAGTCCCCACGTTGTCCCGGTGACTCAATCCCCGTAGTCTCGCGAGTCCCCACATGCTCAGATTATCATCACCATCATGAAAAAAGGACTCCCTTTCAGATTCGGAGGGGAATCGATTTTTTGCTGGTGTTGGGGTAATGTAAAATTAATTAAAAACAATCAGAATAAATAAAACTAAAACTAAAGTGGATCCAGACTAATTTCGTCAACTGCATATGCCAGCGAATGGTAGTCCTGTTGTGCGCTGGATCAGTGAAGAATGGAGAGGGCCGCATCTTGGGAATCCCATGCAGTTTTCCAGGGCTTCCGAGTCCAGTCTTTGTCAACCGATGACTTGAAGGTCTCCACACTATCTGCCATGACAATGTTTTGACAGACAGAATTCCATAGCAGTACCACTCGATTAGTAAGAAATTGGTTTCGCTTCTTGGTTGTAGCTCTCTTCCGGAAAAACTTCTTTGAGTGTCCATGGGTTCGGGTGTTCTGTTCTAGCTGGAACAGGTTGGTGTCTGTCTCCAAGAGTGTGTGCACCATAATGACATCACTAAGTCTGCGGCAGTAGCAAAGTTGGCAGGTTTAACTTCATTAATCTTGTTTGATAGTCCAGGGTGGTATATCCTTTGATGCATTTGGTGGCTCTTCTTTGTACAGACTCAAGTGCTGCCTGATCTCCCTTGTTTATTGGTGTTGCTACACACATCCCAAATTCGACTTTCGGTTGTACCTGGCCTTTGTATAGCTTAAATATATTGAAGAGTGTTGGGCCCAGAACCATGCCTTGCGGGACTCCACTTGTTAAGTAACTCTTTTCTGAGAAGAGTGCCATACCCTGGTCTCCATATATCTTAACAGCCTGAGTTCTTTCAGTCAAAAACTGCATGATCCAGTCTATGACATCTTCATGTATTCTGATCTCCTCCACTTTTATCTTCAGCCTTTTATGGCAAACTCTATCAAAAGCTTTACCTTAAATTACCTTAAATCGCACTTCCAGCGAGATAAGGTGGTGTTAACCTCCTGTAGAGTCTCTCGCTGGTTGGCGGCTTGATTGTCAGATCGTTTTTGTAACATTGGCTCACTGGCACTCCAGTGTAGCCGGCATTGATTGGTTGGTAAATCTTGTTGTCACATCGGCTCATTGGAATCCCAGTGAAGCCGACATTCAGCATTTCGCCAGTCCTCGTCCAGGCCTTTTTTGAATCCATCCAGGGTAGCAGCGTTGATAGTTTTTTCGGAAAGGCTGTTCCAGAGTGGAACACTCCGTACAGCGAAAAAACTGTGCCGCTCGCGTCGTTTACAGCTGGTCAGTTGGAGCTTCTTGGAATGGCCTCTCGTCGACTTTGATTTTGCAAAGTCGAGTAGAATGAGGTCAGCTGGTAGATTCTGATCGAGCAGGCCAGTTACATAATCATAAGAATCAACAAGGTTTGTATCGGTAGAACATTTTGGGTGAAATCCATGATGGCCCTGTGTTAGCAGATCTTTGTCAGTAAGGTGTCTCAAGACTGCTGAACTTACAATACCCTCCAGGATTTTTCCGACAACTGAGATAATGCTTATTGGCCCTCAGTTTGCTACTCAATCTCATTTACCACCTTTATCACAGAAATTATGAGGGCAACCTTCCAGTCACTGGGTACTCTGCGAAGATATAAGCCCACTTGTACCCCAAATCTGTCTCCAGATAAGTATCATATCCAAAATTATTTAAGTTTTTTTTGTCCGACATGTTTGGATTGTAAAGACACAAGTTGCAGCCAAATGTGCACTACTGTCATACTATCCTGTGATAATTTTATGGTGGAAATAGTCACAGGCATTTGGCTCAAGAGCAGACTCACCCTTGTCCAGTTTTGCCCCAGTCTCCCCTATGTAAATTTGTATTACCCATCTACAATACCTAGGAAAAAGGCATAAACTAGAGTATAATAAGGTAAAGAAAGAAGAAACAAGAGAAAGGGAAAAAAACTACAAAATAAATTAAAATATAATTAAAAATAGCACAAGAACAGTAGAGGTAGGCTATACTACTTTGAATCATGTGTCAATTAAGCTGGGACTACTACAGTTAAATCTAGGAGAGTTATGCTCTTTTTTGAACATCAGATAATCGGTTAACAACAGGTTGACTTTTGAACAGTGGTAATGAACAAATGGTAAAAAAGACCCACAGCACCCATTCTGTTCTTCTAGGAGCCCTTGATTGACTACTAACTACTGCAAAATATACTAACACTGCAGGTCCACAACAGGAATCTCTTCAAGTAAATTATTACTCATGCTTTCTATTTTTGAATTTTTCGACTGGCAACTCGGACAAGTGTGCCAGCCAGTGTTGGCAGCCCCGACCAAAATTAAGTTTACTAGAGGCCTATTCTCGCCGTTCCCCGAGGACTCCTTGGGGAATCGAAGGGAACGTCGAGAATACAGGGAGTCACTCCATGTGGACTCCGCGTACAGAAACAGCGAGAACACGGGGAATGCTTCCAGACTGGATTTTGTAAACAAAAAAAACATGCAGTTGACGAAATTAGTCAGGATCCACTTTATTTTTGGTTTTGTTTATTCTGATTGTTTTTAATTAATTTTACATTGCACCAACACCAGCAAAAATTGATTCACCTCTGAATCTGAAAGGGAGTCATTTTTGATGATGTTGATGATAATGGGAGCATTCCCCGTCCGCTGGGACTCGCGAAAATACGGGGAGTGAGTCCCCGGGATAAAACAACAAGAGCTACGAGCTCATATGGCACTTGTTACAAGTAGACACGGCTCGGTTATGTCAATGATATATCTAGTGTTTGCTAGGTGTCTTCCCACCAAGTTTCATCTCGATCCCTCCACTCATAGCGTTTTCCAATATTTCCGGTTCTCCCCTACAGCTCCCCCCAAAAGTCACCAGATCCGGTCCGGATTTTAAGTGGGTCGTCTGAGGCATGAGGTCTTTCCAAATATCAAGTTTCATCGAGATCCGGTCACCCGTTCAAAAGTTATAAATACCTCAAGATTCCGGATTCCCCCTCCCTCCACTCCCCCGACAGGGCCCGAATCGGCTCGGTCATGTCAATTATGTATCTAGTGTTTGCCAGGTGTCTTCCCACCAAGTTTCCTCTCGACCCCTCCACTCATAGCGTTTCCCAAGATTTCCGGTTGCCTCCTCCAGCTCCCCCCAAAAGTCACCGGATCCGGTCCGGATTTTAAGTGGGTCGTCTGAGGCATGAGGTCTTTCCAAATATCAAGTTCCATCGAGATCCGATCACCCGTTCAAAAGTTATAAATGCCTCAAGATTCCGGATTCCCCCTCCCTCCACTCCCCCCACAGTGCCCGAATCGGCTCGGTCATGTCAATGATGTATCTAGTGTTTGCTAGGTGTCTTCCCACCAAGTTTCATCTCGATCCCTCCACTCATAGCGTTTCCCAAAATTTCCGGTTGCCCCCTCCAGCTCCCCCCAAAAGTCACCGGATCCGGTCCGGATTTTAAGTGGTTCGTCTGAGGCATGAGGTCTTTCCAAATATCAAGTTCCATCGATATCCGATCACCCGTTCAAAAGTTATAAATACCTCAAGATTCCGGATTCCCCCTCCCTCCACTCCCCCCACAGTGCCCGAATCGGCTCGGCTATGCCAATAATGTATCTAGTGTTTGCTAGGTGTCTTCCCACCAAGTTTCATCTCGATCCCTCCACTCATAGCGTTTCCCAAGATTTCCGGTTGCCCCCTCCAGCTCCCCCCCCCAAAAGTCACCGGATCCGGTCCGGATTTTAAGTGGGTCGTCTGAGGCATGAGGTCGTTCCAAATATCAAGTTTCATCGAGATCCGATCACCCGTTCAAAAGTTAAAAATACCTCAAGATTCCGGATTCCCCCTCCCTCCACTCCCCCACGGTGCTCGGATCGGGGAAGTGACTATTTCCAACTTAATCATTTGGGGTCCTTGATACGCCTGCCAAGTTTTATCGTCCTAGCTTATGTGGAAGTGCCCGAACTAGCAAAACCTGGACAGACCGACGGACGGACAGAAATTGCGATCGCTATATGGCACTTGGCCGAAGGGCAAGTGCCATAAAAATGAGGGGACTCCTTAAAGTTTAACCGAAAAGGGCTAGGATACTACAGTCTAGTTACCCATCACTTGTTCGCTTAAGTAATCTTGAAAACCCGATGAAAAAGCGTTAGTTTGTTTTTCTGATATTTCCAAATAATCGATTATCCCATTGTGCTTGCCGCTCTCCCCGTTTTTGTGATATCTCTGTGGTGCCTGGAACATTTGGCAACAATACCAGCAGCAAACGAGTCTGCAGTGCCAAAAACTAGAGCTAGATAGTGATGTGTCTTGTGTAGTGATAGTGCAGTGATTTTCGCGGGCGAATTGTGGACGGATTCACCATGGGAAAGCGTCCACATTCCCAACGTCCCTACTGGAGACTACTGTGGACAGAATGAAAATCCCCAATAGGTGTTGTAATAATTCAATGTATTTGAATCTAAGATGTAAAAATAAGTTGCCTTTTCAGTTAAACTTTAAGTGGAGTCTTCGGGGGAACGGCGAAAATACGCCTTAGATTCCAGAGATTTTTTTTACTAGATTCTAATAAAATTTACTAACTCGAAAAAAAAATTTAGGCTATCGCCGCGACATGTGCATTGACTTGACTTAGGGAACCCATAGTACATTTCAACAATGAACAAACACATCGAAAGACAGTTAAATTTTGAGACACTGATTTTGTATAAAATTGATAAAATTGGTCTCGCCAATTGGTTTCGTTGATTTTGTGTATATTTCGTTTCCTTTTTTTTGTGTTTCTCTACTTTATTCCTACTCCACCATATTTACTTCATGTATTGTATGTGTGATAAATAAACTAAATTAAACTAAATTAAAGAAAATTTCAATCGGCGCGAATCGGTCGCTCTTTTTCATCGGGTACTAAAGACCTAGCAAAAACCTCTGATGCTTGGGTTGGTGAACAGACGAAATTGAGAACTGTCGCTCTGGCCTCTGAATGTGTATGGGGCCACTTTCAGAGAGTGAGGAGCAAGAATGGATCCTAATATCTCTGTTCATTTCCTCAGAATTTGTGAAAAATGACATAACTTCTGGTTGGACCATTTTTTTTTTCCTAGAAATTGGGATTTTTTTTACTAGATCTAGTAAATTTTACTTCCGCTGTCAACGATGGTGCCAGCTGCCAGGCGCGGACCAGTGCTTCCACTCGACCCTCTAAAAAAAAGTAGCAGCCTCTTCAAAATAAAGTAGATAAAAGTAGATTTAGATAATAAAAAGAAGTAGTTTTATGTCAAAAGGTGGGCTTAACTCAGCAGTAATGAAACCAGGCCCGTTATTTTCGCTTCAGGATTAACTTAAAAAGTTTAAAACAAAAAAATGTTTCTTCTAAAACACGAAATTTCTAATATAAAACCATATTTTGTTGAAACTCTGCGCCGCAGGGAAATTTTGTTAAAGTCATCCTGTTTTCTACAAAAATTAAGATATTTTAGTGAAGACAGATTGCGTTAAAACTGTGCGCCCGCAGTAAAAAATTCTGAGAAAAAACCCTGTTTTCTGCTAAAATACTGAGACTTCTGTGCAAATTGTGCACAACAGGCAAAAACTTTGAAAATCTGACTGTTTTCAATTGGCCAAGCATACAGATATTTTGGCACCAAACCAGGTTGTGTTTAAAATGTGCGCCGCGGGCAAAATTTTATCTTGTTTTCTGCTAAAATACGAAGGTTTTGGTAAAGAACACAACTGTGTGCTGCAAAGCAGCCTGTTTTCTGTAAATGTGCCCCACAGGCAAAACAAAACTCGAAAATCAGACTGTTTCGTGGTTAAATTGAGAGAATCTTATACAAAACCAGATTGCTTTCCAAACCGCAGTGTGTCGCAGACAAAGGTATTGGATATAAAGTTCTTTTCTGCTTCGTAATCCAACCAGAAGACAAAAAAGAGCAGAAAGCAAGTATCGAAAGGCTAAAAAGAGTAGAAATAATGTAGTAAAGTAGATTAGAAGATTAAAAAGTAGAATGTTCCAAAATAAAATATTCTACTTTGAAATACAGTAGAAGTGGAAGCATTAAGTGCTGGTTGGGCGAGTGAGTCTGAACTGTAATGAAACTTGAGAACCGTGCCATTGAGCGTGTTCCACCTTTCTAACAATAGTTACTATTCCCGTTCCATCCTCACGAAAAGTTACTACGCTGACCGTTCCAACCTTGTCGGAATAGTAACTAATAGTTAAAGGCGTCACGACTGCGGGGGGGGGGGGGGAAGGGGGGGGGGGGGCCAAAAGCCGTCGGATAGTTGGTAAAAACAAATTTCGTCAAAACAGTTAATTTTTTCATGAAAACAGTCGGTTTTTCTGAAAATCAGTGGATTTTTCGAAAAATCAGTCTATTTTTCCGTCGTTTTTTCCGCAGGAAGTCGGTAAAATTACCAGCCAGTCGGTAAATGCCTCTCCCCCCGCCCCCCAAACAGTTTGGCTAGTAACGCCTCTGCTAATGGTTACTATTTGCTTACCATGCTCGGGAGCGTAGTATTTATTCAAACAATGTTTACAACGGATACGTCAGCTATGATTCTTCATCAGCGATACTTCGGCCCTTCTTGGCAAGGGTCCTCGTCAGGCTGTCAATCCTCTGGTTTCAAAGACAGCTTGGGCTCAAAGAATATGTAAGCGTAGTAACTACGCTCTCTGTAACGTGATTGGTCAGATCGTCCCTGGCGTGAGATCCTGCTGGAAAATAGAAAAATCGTTTCCATCCCTGACGGCCAAAAACCAGAATTCCTGACGTCATGCGTAGTAACTACGGTAAGTAGGATGGAACACGCTCATTATTTGCTCGTTCGGCAACGCTGCCCGGCTGGCAAAAAATTCAAAATCTGTCTTAAAACATGGATAAGAAGATATCAGAATCTTTGTATTTCTGTAATCATTTTGGTGACTCTGCTCAAGGATGTATTGATGATCGTAAGTTTAAAATTGTGATCTTTGTGCTTTTCCTGAGTCCCTGTCGGTAAATATTTACTATGGATTAAAAAGGTCCAAACTAAGTTGTATCGGAATTCCACACAAGCATGATTTCACACCCGTTGGATCTATTTTTACCCCAGAAAAGGAAAAAGTAGTTGCGTTTTGGTTTATACCGGGGTATCTGATACCACGGTCTAAAGTCGTTTTAGCAGTTATCATTGTGGCTGCTTTGTCGTATCTGATACCACTAGATACCACGGTTAAAAGGCATTTTTGCAGTTATCATGGTATCTGGCCAGTTATCGTGTTATGTGATATTCAGATACCATGGTCCAACTGTGTGTAATTGATTCTGATATCCAGGTGATAGACTACAGTAGAGGTATGCTTATTTAAACACTTTTTTAACTGTTCCACTACCTTGGCTTTCTTACTTGCAAATAAAAAAGTAAAATGGAAAAGAAAAATGACAAATTTGATATCAGGAAGCAGCCAACTATTTCAGGGTTATGCTGGCATAAACTTGAAGCAGAAATTCAATTAACTTTCTTTTATTTTGAATTTATTAAAAAGGTCCTTTCTCTTTTGAAGGCATCTGACGGTTCCGACTGCCATCTTCTCCATTGAAGATGCGTTCCTCCCTGCAAACTTTTCAAATTATAAAAAGCAAACCAGGTGTCAGCTGAGTCACTTTCATAGATGAAGTAGCAGAATATTCAAAAAGCGACAAAAGTGTGAGTGATTATTACTAGTGTTTTTAGGAAAAAACGCCTGGTTCGGGTTTTAGTTTTTTCTTCGGCGATCATGCACTGTTAGCAGACATTCACATAAGCATATCTCTACTGTATTGGAAAGTCATCTCACTTTCATGAATTCTTGTCAAATTGGTGGGAAAGAAGTTTGGCATTTAGTCTTAGTGATGTGACTGAACATCAGTTTTTCTTTTGGGATGACTTTGAAAAGCGCGATTTTGGCAATTGTGGCAGAGGGTATATCAGATACCACTGTAATTAGAAAAACGACTAATCCTGGGCAGATCCTGGGTCACTCAAGGTTGTGTAAATACATTATTTGTAAATTCGAGGTTGGGATACCCCTTCTGTATATATGGAGCCTAACGCCAGCAAGGTGACCATCGTATTTACATCTATAAAATGACCTAAGGACAATTAAATCCTATGTTGGCTCCTGAATATATTACGTCACTGTCTACGTCACAACACAACTGTATTGAGTTTTGCATAGAGTATTTAGATTCTGGGAAAGCGTATGCCAAGTGCTAGATATATCTAGTGTTTGGCACAGAGCACAGAATATCCATAAATTAAGAGTTTGTGGTAGACTGGTACAGATCCACAGAGATTATTCATGTTGTTTGCACCTATGAAATTTGTTTATTTTTGTCTTTGTGTTTATAGCCATCATTGTGTGATGTGTACAGTCATGTACCGGTCAGCTTCTTGAAAATACATGTTCTGTTGTGTTCTTTGGGGCTTGAATAGCCTACCTATAGACAATTGGTATGGAAACACAGCAACACAGATCCATTGGACCTTATCGCTCTGAAGTGCGAATTAAGGTAATTAAGGTAATAATGAGACTTTGCAGAGAAGAATGCTTGGTGTGCAAAGTTAACAAGTTCTCAAGAAGTTAAAAAGGTTTTTTTTTTTCAGTTTCTGGCCTAGTACATGAAGCAATTGATTCAGGTATAGAGCAGACTGAACTTATGCTGTCTGGAACTGATCAGGAAGAATTAGTCAAAAAGGCCATAGAAGAAATGAAGATTAGAGTTCAGTCCAGACTGCAGTACAGTTTCAACAAGTTTGAGGTACCAAATAGATACTTTTATTTACCAAACTCGCTTCTAGCAGCAAATACAAAGAAGAAGAAGCATTTTATTTTCCATGTTTGTTCCTTCTCAGATCTCATTAATTTTGGGACTGTGACCCTTTCTTTTTAAACTATCAACAAAATTCTACACAAAATTCTAAACTATCTAACAAAATACCACTGTTTATTTCTTGAAAACTATGTCATTTTATAACTAATTTTTTTTTCCAAAAATTTGTTGTCACGGTTTCTTCTGTTTGAGTTTACCTGTTATTCCGGAAAAGTAAAGGAGAGTTTTTAGTACATTAAAGTAGTACAGAAACATAAGAAAAGTAGGCCTGGTGCAGGCTGTCATCAATGCTTTAGCCTTGATTGTTCACTGCATTTCGTGTCCACGAAAACAAACAAAAAACGATACAAGAAAGCAAAATGCAATCGTGTTTGACTTATGGTTAACCTATGTAAGGTGAATCGAACGAGGCTGTGCTATGCGAACCATCGAGTTGATTTTTCCCATTTTATGTTTTGTTTTTATTTAATTATTTGAATAACCCCCTGCAAAGACAGCTGTACTGACGGGGAAAAAAAATTGAACAGAACTCTAAAGAAACTAAAATCGACTAAAGAAGAAGGGACAGTCTGTTATGTGCGGGGAAGCTAACATGGGATAATTTTTACTTAGGACCGAGAGTGTCTGTTTGTGTACCAAGAGGTTAGGAAAAGGAAGAATTTTGCATAGTAGTAACAACAACGAAGGGAGTAAAGATCTGTTTTCTTTATAGCTGAAGAAAGGCCAGAGACAAATTAAATAGAATGATCAGTGAAACTACTGCAAAGTTCAGTAAGGGCTTTTATATTGTATTTCCCACGATCACTTTATACTTTGTTAGCGACAGGACTAATGAAAAACAACTTGACGTCCACTGCACAGCCGACCGGGGTGAATCGATTGCTCCCGGCTAAGACCAGATCTCAGTTAGGTCATTTTTCGTGAACTTTACGTCTACTGCACAGTCGCCGGGATGGATTGAACGCTCCCAGTTAACCAAGAAATGTCAAAATAATACTTTCAGTTGACCGGAAAGGTGTATCAAATGCGGCTTAAAATGTTTTAATTATAATTCTTCTGCAAAAAAAGGAACGGCCTCTACCATAATGAGATTTTCAACCACCCTCCTCTACCCTACCCCCAAAGTGAAAGCTTTTATTTTCTGTTCATTAACTTATGGATCTATATTCTCTGTGATCTCTTTGTGATGGATGAGGTATTTTACTTGTATCTTTGAGTACTCTTGATGACTAACCTCCATCCCGATTTAGAATTGCTGTGTGTCCAGGGAAGAGCCAGAAATTCACCAAAACACACGTTGTTGATTAGTTTACATAGGATTAGTCAACTTGAGGATTCGTTTGGGTGACGTTTCTTGTTCTTCGGTAGAATCATTGGCGTGTTTCGGACTTAGTCATATGGAGTATTAGCTTTCGGTACGTCGGAAAAACCTCCTATCGCATACTTACGAAAAGACTGAAGCACGGTAGGATAAGGCCGATTGGAGAGTTAGAGCGGGGAGTGGGTCCGGAATCCGGGGGGTGATCGCGAGTTAAGGTACTTCCAGATGTGCTAGGACGGTGAAACTTGGCTTGAAGATTAGAGACTTGACAAGATTGGCTTAAAAATAATCAGTTCACCGATCCGACCATCGTGGGGGGGGGGGGGGGTGGATTGAGGGTGGCCATATCCGACCGTAACTTTCGAACGGTTGATCAGATCTTAATGAAACTTGGGGAGAACAGGAAATCTTGTGACACGCTTAGAGTGGACCGATCGGGACGAAACTTGATGGGAAGAACAAGCACAAACCCTAAATACATCAGCGACAGAACCGGACCGGATTCGGGCACTGTGGGGGAGGTCGGGAGTTCCGGTGATCGCCAATTAAGGTACTTCCAGATGTGCTAGGACGATGAAACTTGGCTTGAACATTAGAAACTTAAAGTTCAAAGGGCGCATCAAACTATCCCAATCCCACTCTGTAACAACCTAGGAACAATGCTTACCCCCTAGATCAGCAGCTTTTTCAACAGTTTCCTCTCTGTGATATTTCAAAGCGTAATTTTTTGGGCCAGTGCATGCTCAACATACTAGCTTGTACAAAAATAAAAGTGATGTTTCTTATAATACTTAGTAGATCTTTATTTTATGCATAAATCAGCTTGTATACTTCAGATTTGAATAGGTTATTTGTCTTTGAATGATTTTTGTAGCTATGTTATTTTTTATAAGCTTATTGCATATTCTGGTACATTTTATAAAGCAAGCTAATCAAGCTTCACAATACAATTCCACAAAGAAAAACTTTTAACAGGCACTTTAAGCCATGGAACCTCTGATGAAATACTAGAACAATCAGGTAAACTGCATCTGCGGCTTGACTTTGGTGACATCTCAAATATATCCTTTTCTATCAAGCATTGCTGGTAGTTTTTGAATTTCCTGCCACGATATCCCAGCTCTTAAGATTTGAATCGCCGAAATGCCAGAGAGGCAAAGACAAGGGATAACAAGAAAACGGCCGATTTTCGTAGCGCCTTCTAAAAGAAATCGGAAATGTTTATTTGTGAAGGATTTAATACAAAGTAAAGCATTATAAGTGTCTATTGTGCTTTAACAAGATTGGCTTAGAAATTGTCACTTTCCAGACCCGACCACCCCTTAAAGTACTCATCTTAACCGCAAAGTACAAACAATACTTTAGAGGACCCATCTTACCTATAATACTAACGCAACCTACTTCCATACTTCATATGTTTCTAAACCCGGAGACGCCAATTGCGTACGGTACATTCTAATACATCTTAACAAAACCACACTGATTTTCCCAGTTGCCATGTTTTGCTACCTTCGATTTGTATCACCCTGTCGACCGTTGTCTGCGAGAAGTTTTTCCATCAGAAAAATCGGTTATGTAATTTTTTTCTCTTTTTTGCTATAAGTCAACGGGTCTTGGAAAAGACTTAAAGGGCACCTGCTCAATGAAACCATACTTGAACACACCATGGAGAATGCATTCAAAGACATGGCCACGGAGAGCATTCTTCTCCTGGGTGTGATGTTTCCAAAATAGGGATGTTCGCTTCTGGAGGTTTGCACATGTAGACTCCAAGACAAAAAGCGCAATTCATTCAAATCTTGTACAGCGCTGGCCGGATCGTATTGGAATTTCTTCTAGATATACGTTTGGGCTTAACTGGTTAAAAAATATTCCAGAAGAAGGGTTGATTGGAGAAATTTGTTCATTTCTAAAATTGTTCGGTACTGAAATAAGGACAGATGCAAAATGGAGCAAAGATCATAGCTTGGAAATTCTATTTCGTATTTGGATTGGGTTTTCTGCAAGCAATGAAAACGGATGTCATACAGATAGGGATGATACTTGGTACTCTTCATTCAGGTGTCCTTTAAAACAGCCAAAACCATGGTATTATATATATATATTAAAATGAAGGCAAATAGTGCGAGGGGCCTTTCAGCTAAATAAACATTTTCATGATACCCATGAGCCCGTGATCATTTTTGCCTCGAGGGTTTTGCATAGAAATTAATTTCTAGTCCCTTTAAGTTCGCATCTTAACCGCAAAGTGAAGAAAAAACTTGTAACCAAACGATACATTTCATGGTCTCCGAGGCCAGGGCCCGTGATCTTTGTGCCACCAGAGTTTAGTTTGTTTATATTTATTTATTAATAACCCATCAACTGGCCGAGGCCAAACAAGACAGAGTATGGACAAAAATAAAAAAAAATAAATGAATAGGTAAACGGAGTGAATTAAAAAACAAAATAACAAAAAAATCCAAATAAGCTTCTAAATTCAATCACTTTTGGACAGAGTAGGCTGTAAGCAGGGTGCTTTAAAATAAATTTCTAGCACCCTTAAAGCGCGTATCTTAACCGAAAAGTAAAAATACTTTTACCAAACGATATCTACTCATGATCCCCAAGGGCCCATGATATTTTTTGGCGAAAATTACAGCAAGCAATACTTTTGAGCGAAATATACATTTTCATGATCTCGATGAGCCTATCATCATTTTTGCATCAAGGGTTTTGATTACATATGAATTCATAGCGCCCTTAAAGTGCGCATCATCACAGCCAAGTGCAAGAATAAAATACTTTTTACCAAGCGATAAATTTTCGTGATTTCCAAGGGCCCATGATCATTCTTATCTCAAGGGTTTTGCTTACAAATAATCACAACAAACCCTCGAATTGGCAAATCCCTACTTTAATTCTTTGACCCAGCCTTGCAAGTGTCATATGAGCTGCTAGCTCTTGTTTTTCAGGAATACGCCGTCTATAGCCTTTTCCCTTTGGGGGACGTCCAGTTTTGCCACACACAAAAAAGCCGTTGGTGCAAAGCGACAACGTCGCTAACGGTTGCACCCAGGAAAATTTAAAGCGCCACAGGCTAAACGTTTTTTTAATCCGCCTTTATTCTAGCAGCATTTAACTACTCTCCATGTAAATTCTAGCTTCTAATGTTGTTCAGGCCCCCCAAAATTCCAAGCCTCAAACGCCAACTAAATTACGCACCCTTCTTCCAAATAGTGAAGACTGCCAAATTCTCCGCAAGCGAAATTTGTTGGAAACACTGGTGATCAGAGTGTATTTTTGCAATCCCAAGACTACCTATGAAACCACAGAGCTGTCTGGCGAAGAAAAGGGCCATCCACGGTAAAATAGATTTATTCTGAATTTACAGCAAACAAAAGTAGGATAATTTTCTCGTTACGAGACGTCCTTATATTCCTAAAAGTTAAGCAATGGACAGCAACCAGCTGAAGCTACCTTTAAATGGTGAAGAACAAAAACTAAGCAATAACAATTAAATTATCGAACTCACTAACTGGGGTGAACGCAAAGAATTCGCACTACCGAAAAACTAACTAAAAAAAATAAGGAACAGATCGGGAGCGGTAATTTCGTAATGGAATAAAACTCTTGTTAGAACCACCCAAAACCACTGTAGGGGAGAGTGGTATATACTGGGTCAATATTTGGAAAAGTTAAATAACTTCTTAGGACAATGGGCAATATGGATGAATCTTACACAGTTTGAAAGACCCTCCAAAACTCTATCAAAACCGATTTTTTGGGAATTTTCATACCAGAAACCCCCCATTTACCCCCCTATATCTTGTATGTACCACTTGACCTTCTATGTACCGGGGGGTGGTACATACTAGGTAGGGGGTACGGTACATAGTGGGTCACTTACACATTCCTTAGATTCTGTCAAATATATTCTCCAATAGGACGGGATAAACTCTCACTGGATTTTTATTTAACTTCAGGTTCAGATATAAGTTGAACTAAACTCAAATTCACTGTATCAAATCAGCCCACTCTAGTCACTCTACCAGTCACGAAAAATGAAGAACGCTGAGGCTCTAGAAGCCGTACCGGGGGCAGGCTCAGGGTTAGCCAGCTTTTTCCTGATATCTTCTTTCGGATAAAATAGCAAGTCCTCTCTATCAGGCCACTTCCACCGCGAGATGCCTGCCATGGCCATCACTTTAACTTGGGCACTGTCTTTTGTCTTGGCTACAACAGTTCCTGGAAAGAATTCGCCTTCGTAAATTACCTTCACAAAGTTTCCAACTGTGACAGAGTCGAAGTCTGCGTATGGCATTTCATCAAAGTTTTCATCTTCATAAAGTCCAAGATGAAGGGATTCATCAGAGTCACTCGTGCCAGAAGTCAAATCAACATCTGAACCACTTTCATCAGATTCATCAAACCTTATGTGTTGGACCACCTGCATTTTGCTTGTCCCTTTGCCACCTACTTTCTTGTTCTTCTGAACGACCTTTCCACTCTTTTTCACATTTTTCATCAATCTTGCTCGCTCGTCTTCTTCAATTTGGCTTTTCACCGGTGTGTCAGTTAAAACTTTGGTAGATCCTTTTTTTCTACCTCTGTTTTCTGTCTTGCGAGGACCAGCCTTGGCATGAGGGCGTAACTGTTCCGGAGTAACTGCTGGTGTGACAGAACAACCAGGAAGGTAATCTGAACTGTCAATGACTGCAGGTGTAGAGCTGCAACCAGGAAGGTCATCTGAATTGCCAACGACTGCAGGGGTGGAGCTGCTACAACCATCCGGAGCTGAAAAATTGCTAGACGTCCTCGCCGATTCAGCATCCAACACTCCAGCTTCCGTTAACATCTCGGGTCTGTCCGTTACGTACGAACAGAGGAAGTCATCATCAGTGAAGATGTCGGGGTTGCATGGCCAAATGCCAGTTGCCCTAAAGCCACTGCTAATGTTGCTGGGTGTAAAGGCAAGAGGAAAAGCCTTTCCTGCTAGCTCGGAAATATCGTATATGGTGACAGTTTTTGCTGGGTTATTGAGCAGCCAGGTATCCATCACACGATTGTAATGACCCTTGAATGGTCCATACACACTCACATCCAGCGGTTGAATCTTGTGGCTGCAGTGGGGAGGCATCGTCAAGAGAACAACACCATTGTCTTTAGCCAGCTGAATAACTTTTGAGCTAATATGAGTTTCGTGGTTGTCCATGATGAGAAGCTTCATCTGAGTGAGGCTTGCATGGGAAAACTTGATAAAGTGCGTCATGTAATCACAAAACAGCTCCTGGTTAATCCATCCAGACACGTTTGCACCACCAGAAGAGTCCTCAGGAGCTCCAGCAAGCATACGGGTTTGCATTTTTTTTCTTGGAAATATCATGAAAGGAGGCAAGAACGTGCCATTGGCACAGATCGTTCCCAGAAATGTCACTAACTGACCTCTTTCGCCTGAGGTTACTTTTCCAACCTGCTTTCGTCCCTTTTCGGCAAAGATCTTGGGTGGCACATGAACTGTTGTAAGTCCTGTTTCATCACAGTTGTAGATGCTCCCACCAGTAAACTTGAACCTTTCTAGAATACCCTTCAGATTGTCAAAAAACTGGCCAACATTCTTACGATTAAAACTTGTTGCACGGCTTAGACTCGTAGCTTCGGGTTTTCTCAGAGATAACTCAGTATTCCGGCTTCTAAATCCATACAGCCACTCTTTTCCAGCAGTATTGGCGTCTGTCCATGATTTTGGGACAGCGTTCCCATTAGCCAAAGCATACTGGAAAGCCAGATTTCGTGTCTCCCTCTCTGTCAAGCCATAGCACATCTTACTGGCTTCTATCAAGTATTTCTTCAAGGCCCCTTCCTGTTCAGATGAAAATACTGGAGTAAATCCGTGTTTTCTTGCAAGTGTAATACTGCATTTTTCGTCATCGCTCAGTTCTTTGAACTTCTTAACTCTTCGCTGTAGAACAGAGAAAGTAATTCCGAAACGTGATGCTGTCTTACGAATGCTCTTGCCTTTAATTACTTCATTCACAGCATCTTTTAGAACAATTTCAGATTCAGTCTTCCTGGTAGCAACTTCTTGGTAGTGCTGCTCCACGCCAGATCGAGAAAACCTTGGCATTGTATCTGCAAGAAAATGTAATAGGGTAAAGATCTTTGAAGAAGCTAAACCTTAGCTTTGTGGCGCAGAGCCAGACAACCAAGAATACTAAATAGGGCAACTTATACCTCGGTAGACCAAAGAGTTCATCATAGTGATGATAGAGGCCGGCTGAGATGTTGCAAGATATTCCAATGTTTGGTCTTATGAGGGTCTTTCTGTGCGGTTTTATCATAACAAGCGGACCTTAGTATGCTATAGCAGCTTTAAAGATACGGATGAGAGATAACTATCCCACTCGACAAAGAAATTTAGCGAAAATATAGTTAAATCCTAAGCTAACTCCTATATGTCATGACCCAGTATGTACCACCCATTGGTGATTCACTATGTACCACCCCAACCCTATTGGCAGAAATTGAAAAACCGTCTTAAACTTTCAAAAATTTGAATGTTAGATGGCGCTAATGTGTAGCCAGGACACAGTACTACTAACCTGTGGAAAAATCTCTTAATTCTGCAATACCTTGAAGAAATTATGAATCAAAACAGAATCCCAAAATATTTTTCGGGTAAGATACAAAAAAGTTTAAAGTCAGATATCTCGAAAACAAAGATTGCAACATACCTTTATAAGTGGTTGACGTTGGTGGCCATATGTCAAGGATTGCCATGTGCTACTGAAATGATTTTTTTTGTCTCACCAGATGGCAGATAATCTCACTGATCTGCTATGTACCTATACCCAGTATATACCACTCTCCCCTATATGGCAAGTCTGGTAATGGACACGCTCTAAACAAAATCCCGGTGAATCCGAATTCGGTAACAAATCAGAACCAAATGAATCTGATTAATCACCGAATTATGACATGGACTGACTGAATGCGATAAAACAGATACAGACTCGGTAACGAATGAGACCAAATAAACACATGAAATCACCAAATTTACAAAGGGACAGACCGAATGCTGTGAAATCGATGCGGAACGGAACAAAAGTTGGATGAATTACCAGATGCGATAAAGAATCAATAAACGCGTTAACTCACCAATAGAACCAATAAACACGTTAAATTACCCAATTTGGAAATGTGGAGACAAATATTTTATGAATACGGGCATGATGTATTTTCTCTTTCTCTGTATTTTCGAACATTTTAAGCAATCGGATCTTCTTTTTCGAACCTTACTCGTTCCACCAGAGTGAGCTGAAGGTCTCGGACATCCGTGTTGTTTATTTATTGTTATTGCTTCTTTAAATATCTTTTAGAAGTCAACCGAACTTTTTTTTTCAGAACATCCTGAGCAATCAGGTCTTCTTTTTCGAACCTTACTCGTTCCATCAGAGTGAGCTGGCTTTGAACGAAGGTCGATTTTCGAACACGAAAGTGGAAGATCTCCGAAATGGAGAGGCGAAGATTAAAAAGGAGATTAGTGAGATAAGCCAGGTAAACCAACTCGTGTTAAGCTTTGTAACGCCATCATCTGGATAATAAATCCAGATTCCTGAAAACAAGGCACTAACTGTTAGATTTCATCCCCTCTTTATGTTGAAAATATTTGGAAAAAACGTTCCAGTTTATTTACAGGACGATGAAAACGGCGAGTCGCGAACATAACATATTTACACATGTTAAGAAGATGGACGAGTGGAGGGTCCAGAAGTGGGATATATCCTTAACAATGGGGTCCAGAAGTGGGATATATCCTTAACACACAGGACCCCGGAGCTAGCGATCGACATGCGGCCTGATCGCTTGCCGGCCAGCAACTAAAACAAACCGTAATTAATTACACCGACTTGTCTATACGACCTCTGCGTATGAATAATAGTTGCGTTTTTATCTGAATTCTCAGTTCTTTTCAGCTTCTCTATTCTCGCTTTTGAACAAAACATGTTATATGGGTTTGCCCTTTGTTGACCAATCAGGAAGAAGAATAGGGAATTGACTATCGAAGCAACTTGCCGATTCTGCAGTATCGCGAAGCTGTCCCCGTGTTCGATTTTGACAAGAACCCAAAATAAAGGAAGATTAGTTTCATCTCAGAAGTCAAAAAACGCGACTAACGAGTCACGGCGGTGAGCGGGATTTGCTAGTGCCTTCTGAAAAACGCAAGAAGACACAAGTTATGCTGGGCACAACAATAACTTCATTTCACTATTTCCGCGCAGTTACTATAGTGATATGAAGCAATCTCTTGAAGGAGTACAATACTCTGCTAAGCTACTAGATGCTGCCGAACTTTAGCCAGCTGACATTTATATAGAGATGCAGCCTAACCAACGAAGACGGATATTTCTGTCACGTCGTCGAAAAGGAGGAAAGAAAGACGGAATTATCGGCGTTTGGTAACCATTCTTTTGGCAACCTAACCAAACGCTTTTCAGACACTGTCTTGATTATATTAGAGAATGTTAATCAGAAATATTCAAACTTCTACAAAAAAATAAGCCTCGCATCCTATTGGTCGGTTCCTGGCTTCCTGTAGCCGATTGTAGTGGTTTGCAAACTGTGTTCACTAGTACATCGGTAGCTCAGTGGTAGAGCGTTGGCCACGAAAGCAGATAGTCATAATATGACTATCTGCTTTCGTGGCCGTGTTCAAATCCCGCAGGAGCATTTATTGTCTTATAGTACACTATTTAAAAAGATAGGATATAGGGTACTCTACAAAGCTCGTAAAGTTTGCCGGAATCCTCAACGCTTACTGACGACTCTTTCACATATAAGGAAATGATAGTCTTCTGTGTTTGACTTTTTTTTTTATTCGCTTGGTTTTCCGTCCACTGACAACCCTTTCACATATAAAGGACATGAGAGTCTTCTGATTTTTACTTCTTTTATTCGGTTAGTTTTCCGTGGTTTTAACCACGGCTCGTTCAATTTTCTAATGTTTTGAGCCCAGCCACCGGATGGACTGAGTCAACGAGCGCTAACTAGAAAATCGCCAAATTCAGGTGGAAAGTAATGGTACTTCCGAACAAAGTTTTCTCGGATCCATATCATAGTGATAGGATCGTTTCTAGTAAGAGTTGTGCTTTAATGAATTGAGGCAAAGGAGATGGTAACGGCGATCCATTCCTTAACCACGTGACGCTCGTGATCCGATTAGACGGCATAATATACTAAGAGTTGTGCTTCAGTAGTTGGTAAAAAGGACCAAGTTTCGGAGGCGCCCGAATGTCACGGGTTTTTGACGGCGAATGTCACAGCTTCCGTCAGAGAAAGACCGCAACGCTGTCGAGCAGTCAGGGGAGTGGGGCGTAGCTGATTTATGTACCTAAACCGAGTTTCCTTACAGTTGCTTAGAGCCGAGCATATACTCAAATCGGATATCAGTCTCGAGGAGCAAATCTTGGCTGCTCAGAAGAAAATAATCAAGACCCTAAGAACCACTGAGCGAGATATTAATTCAGATGTCACCAACATCCAGATGGAACTCAGTGAGAAGATGAAACAGCTAAATAGTCAAAAAGAGCTGTTGACGAAAGAAAAAGAACTGCTCAGAAACGCTAAATCGGGAGGCTCAGATAGTGATTTATTTGAGCTGGCTTCTATGTGCGAGTCAACAATGAAAAATTACAAACCCATTGACACGTCTATGTGTTGAAATCCTATTGCCCCAAGAAGAATACCTGGTTGGAATTTTATAGAAAGAGACGCTGAATGCAGACAAAGTGTCCACAGCTCTTGAATGACTTTCTGTATACTTGAACCGGAGTCTCAGAAGATCAAAGAAGCATATAATTAAGGCGCTTAAAGTCGCTTTCACACTGAGCAACGCAACCTCTGCGTCGCGCTTGCGGTGACGCAACGCAGAGCTTACGCAGACAAATAAAATGACGCATACGCATCAGATTTTTCAGCGAAAAACGCAAGTTTTTGAAGACAAACTGGGAAAAACCTACTAACGATGAAGAAAAACTTAGTAATGACGAAGGAAATGAGAATTCAGCATAAGAAACCGAGTAAAGAACGTAAATACATATCCGGCGTGAAAGCTTGTCGCGCAGGTGTAAAGAAACCCGTATGCAGCACAAGATAAACGCATACGCAGCGCATCGCAACGACGCGTCAATGTGAAACCGGCTTAAAGCTACGCACATAAGCTGGCTTTTATGTGTAAATAAGTGGTTGAAGCAGAAGAGAAGGGCTTGTGCCCATAGTTTCGTGAGTTTATTTATCTGTAATCTGTATTATTATAGGTTCACCGAATATATCTAGTTAAGAATATTGTTCAATTAGACAGGCTTGAAAACCCGATGAAAGTGCGCTAGTCGATTACCCCGCTATTCCCGAATTAAAACAAGAGCTACGAGCTCATATGGCATTTATTCAAACAATGTTTACAACGGATACGTCAGCTAAAATTCTTCATCAGTGATATTTCGGCCCTTCTTGGCAAGGGTCCTCGTCAGGCTATCAATCCTCTGGTTCAACTTCGGGGAAGGAAACAAACCTGTAATCATATGTATTTCATATGGTACTTGTTACGAGCAGGTGGTGTGAGAAGCGATAAAGTAAATCTGATCATTTTCTGGAAATTCCGGTACCCCCCCCCCCCCCCACCGTGCTCGCATCCGGTCCGGACCCTAAAACATGCTATCCAACGCATACGCTCTCTGTACTTTCCAAGTTTCATTCAGATCACTCCACTCGTTTAACCCCTACGCGAGCAACAACATTTCCGGGGCTCCCCCTCCAACTCCCCGCACTGTTGCCGAATACGACTCGGACACATAAACTTCGCATCTCTAACATCTCCACTTCTCATCCATCAAGTTTAACTCGATCCGGAGCATATCTTCAAATTTCCGGTTCCCGCTTCATCCTCCCCCTACTTTGGTCGGATCCGGTTCGGACGCCAAATGACAAATCTAGGCCGCATAAGCTTGGTGCTGTCCAACTTGCATCCCATTAGGCCCATCCGTTTGTTTTTTGTGCATGTCAGAAAGTTTTCGGCACCCCCCCCCATTCCCCTCAACCATGGCCGCATAGGGTTCGGACTCATGCTTTGCATATCTAGATCATCAGTTCTTATCACCCATAGAGTTTCACTTGGATCGGACCATTTCTTCGCAACCTATGGAAGTCACTAATTTCCGGATTCCTCCTCCGTCCATTCCCCGAAAAATGGTCTGACCCAAGAATAGAAGTCTTGCTAGGGCCGTCGGGTCCTTAATTCTATTTGGTCGGATCACTTATATGCCTTCCAAGTTTTATCGCCCTTAGCCCATCTGGAAGTATCCTAACTCGCGATCAGTATCCTAACTCGCGATCAGTATCCTAACTCGCCCACATAGCCCCGATACGATCTGGTTCTGTCAATTACGTATCTAGGGCTAATGCTTGTTTTTCCACCAAGTTTCATCCCGTTCGTACACTTTAAGCGTGTCCAAAGATTTCCAGTCCCCCCTCCAACTCCCCCCACCCCCAATGTCATCAGACCCAGTCCAGCGTTAAAATGGGACGTATGAGGCACGAGGTGTTTCTAAATATCAAGTTTCATTTAAATCCGATCACTTGTGCAAAAGTTATAAATGCTACTAGATTCCGACTCCCCATCCCTCTACTCCCCCCACGATGTTCGGATCGTGCGAACCACTATTCTCAAATCGGTCTATTCGGATCCCTCACATTCCTGCAGGGTTTCATCATCCTAGTACATCAGTAAGTACCGAACTCGCGGGATCACTTCGGACCCCCCCCCCCTCCCACAGTGAGTGGATCCCGTCCGGTTATGTTAATCACGTATCTAGAATTCGTGCTTGTTCTTTTCACCAAGTTTCGTCCTGAACTCTACACTCTAGGCGTTTCCCAAGATTTCCGGTTCCCCCCCTCCAACTCCCCCCAATGTCACTGCATCCGGTCCGGATTTAAAATGGGACTTCTGAGACACAAGGTCTTTTTATGTTCCACGTTTCATTTAGATCTGATCATCAGGTCGTAAGTAAAGAAAAATCCTAATTTTTTCCGGATTCTCCCTCCCTCCACTCCCCCCCCCCCCCAGATGCTCGGATCGGGGAAATGACTATTTCCAACTTAAACACTTGGGGTCCCTGATCTGCCTGACAAGTTTCATCGTCCTAGCTTATGCGGAAGTGCCCGAACTAGCAAAACCTGGACAGACCGACCGACCGACGGACGGACAGAAATTGCGATCGCTATATGGCACTTGGCCGAAGGGTCCAGTAAACATTAAATATGTGGGATCCCATCAAAACTTCGGTCTTGTTACGAAAGATAACATCAGTTGCTTTTTTTATCTGAATTCTCAGTTCTCCGTTCTCGCTTCCTCCTCGATTCTCGTACAAATTACCGTGTTTGATCCTCTGACTTCTCCATTCTCGCTTTTGACAAAACACTACTTTTGCAGCTCATCCCCAACCCGGTGTACGTGTTTATGCATACTGAACACCCGCACTCTGTTGACCAATCAGGGAGGAGAACGGAGAGAGGAGAATCGAGAATTCACCAACGGAGCAAATTCTCGATTCTGCACAATTCCGAGGCTTTCCCCGTTCTCGATTCTGACAAAAACGCACGAAAAGGAGAATTCGCTTCATCTGAATAGTCCAAAACGCGAAATAGGAGAATTGCGAGGAGAATTCGGACCAAAAACGCAATTATAGTAATTCGGTGAACATCTATCTTCGGCGCAAACCTTTATTTAACCTGATTTGAACTAGAGGATATGAAGTTTATCGAAAATTCCCATAATAAGATTCTCCCAGCGTATTCTGTGTAGTTCAGAGGTCATCTCCCGAGGTTAATTGCCCCCTGTAGAATCATGTCGAAAGACAAGAGTTGCGTTTTCGCAGATACCATGGTAACTGGATCTGCAGTTAGTCGTTTTCCCAATTACCATGATATCTGATACACGGCTGCTCTGCAAAATCGACCATTGCTGAAATTGCACTTGTCGAAGTCCTCCCCAAAATTGATCTCCAGTTACATCACTAAGTGCCAAACTTCTTTATCAGTTTGACAAAACCTGATGAAAGTGAGATAACTTTTCAGATACCGCGATCAGTTACCACGGTCGAACCGTGGTATCTGAATATCAGATACCAGGATAACTGCAAAAACGCCTTTTGACTGTGGTATCCGAACCACGGTAACTGCGAAGACGACATTAGACCGTGGTATCAGATGCCATGGTATTTGCAAAAACGCAACTAAGCTTCGCTTCCTGTTGTGTCAACGTTCACGCGAACATTGAACATTTAAGCGATTCGTCGGAAAATGGAACAAAATCGTGTCGCATCCACCGACAGCGGTGTGAACCAGGGGTTATCCGCCCACGTCGCAAAAACAGCTTTACAGAAATTCTCCGGGAGTATCATTTGGGAAAAGCTAGCTTCAATTTCAGCAAGATGCGCAGCGTTCTGGTAAACTGCTTTTCTTTCCAATGTATCAAACTTGATATTGAAAAAAAAAATACATATAAAATTATCACAAAAGCTGACCTGGCATCCACTTATCCAATTCAGTTGGCATCCATGTACTGGTCTTCATCGCCTAAATATAGATATAGTATATTTCATTTGCATCAAACTTATCATCTGGAAAAGAGGATAGTTCCTGGATCATTCCTGTTTCCGACTGATCGTCGATTCCTTACAGAAAAGCTGAGACACCTCTTGAGATTTCCTCGCTCATATATCCACAAAGAGAAAAGTGGACATGAAATCCTGACCGTGTGTCAGCACCATTAACCTCCAAAACAGGAGCTTAAAAAGTCTGAATGGTCACACAGGGACCTAGATGGACAGGAAACATTCATTTAGAGTCATAAGTTTAAACGAACAAGCGTTCAAACCTGGAGTCTGAAAGAAAAATGTTATCACACCTTATATACAAACAGCATTAGAACCAAGGCGTTTCACATCCCCAACAGCCAAACAAGATTGAAATTACTTAATTTGAAATCTTCCCGCTTTAAAAGCTTTTAATGTAAACAAACCGCATGTCGAAATCCAAAGAGATCCTGAAGATTTTGCAAGAACGGTTTGAATTTCAATACTGAATGTCTTGCCAGCCAGTCCGACCCTTTAACCCTTTTTTTAATTTAGCAAGCTAATAACAAGCGCAGTAAACAAAATCGTAACAGGCTATTAACCCTTTGTCTACCAACCTATAGTTTAATTCCAGTCACGGGTCGAAAATTTAACTCATGGGCAATTGCCCACTTGCCCATGAACGTTAAGGGTGGGGAACTGCACAGATATATTCCCAACCCTAAGATCTAAAACCAAAGGAATTTGGTCGTCCTATCTCCAGTTATTGTCAAGTTAAAAGCCAAAAAAAAATGGACAGTCTGGGCCCAGTTGCTCCTGAACCAAGTGGGCGTGGGGCTTGGGACCCCCAAAAGCAAAAAAGAGACCCCAATGCTCAGAAGCCTACGAAGTTTCAACTTGATACTGTAAATTCCAGTCACGGGTCACGAACTTTGTTCTTGGGTGGGGGAGGTACAACTTTAAAAATAATTTCACAGCCCTAGAACAAGAACAAGGAATTTCATCGTCCTATGTCCAGCTCTGGTCAAGTTATGAACATCATTCACCGGGCAATCTGGGCCCAATTGCCCACAACCGGGAGAGTGTGAGGGGTGGGACCCCCGAAAGGTAAAAACTAGACCCTAATACCCACAAGTGTACCAAGTTTAAACTTGATACCTCCACTGGTTGACGAGTTATGAGCTCCACAACAAGAGCTGAAAGCTCATATGGCACTTGTAAGAACAGTTAGCATGTTTATCAGATACGGTTTGCAGTTTTCAAGGCTGGATCTCTCTTCCGATATTCGTTTCCTTAGAAAATGGGCTTGATTTAGTAACTCTGAAATGGTTATACCACTCATTGACAACTGTTTCTTCTTCCAAACAATGATCGGATCAGGGGAGGGACTATTTTTAAGCCAATCTGATAAGAGTCCCTAACATGCCTGCTAAATTTCACGGTCATAGCACATCTGGAACTACCCTAACTCGTGATCATCGGAATTGTGGAAAAACCCCTCCCAACTCTGATAAGATCTGGTCTCTGGTCCATATTTATCAATAATGTATCTACGGCTAATGCGTGTTCTTCCCTCCAAGTCCCATCCCGGTCTCTCGACTCTAAGCGTTTCGCGAGATTTCCGGCACCCCCTCTAGCCCCCCCCCCAAAGTTATTGGATCCGTTACAGACTTGAAATTGATCATCTGAGACACTTGTTCTTGTCACTTGACAAGTTTCATGCACGTCTGATCACCCGTTCCAAAGTTATGCAGATTCCCCACCCTTCCAATCCCCGCCACGATCATAGGATCAGGAAGGAACTATTTTCAAGTCGACCTGGGAGAGTACCTAATATGTCTGTTAAGTTCCATTGTCCTGCAAGTACCCTAACTCGTGATCACCGGAAATCCGGTAAAACCCCCTCTACTGTAACACGATCTGGTCTTGTTTTGTCAATAAAGTATCTAGGGTTAATGCTTGTTCTGCCCTTCAAGTTCCATCCCGATCTCCCACTACTAAGCATTTCACGACATCTCCCGTTCCCTCCGCTAACCCCCCCCCCCCAGTTTTCGGATTTGGTCCAGATTTGAAATTGAAAATCTGAGACACTTGTTCTACGCAATTGTCATGTTTCATGCATGTCCAACTATCCATTCCAAAGTTATGCATGTTGCTTGTTTCCCGATTCCCCATACCTCCACTCCCCCAGCGATGGCTGGATCGGGGAAGTGATTATTTCCAAGTTAATCTGGTTGGTTCCCTCATATGCCTCCCAAGTTTTATTGTGCTAGCTTATGTGAAAGCGTTTCACGAGATTTCCGGTGCCACCCTCCAGCCCCCACTTATCGGATCTGGTCCGGATTTGAAACTCAACAAATGAAACACCTTTTTTTTGGCATATGTCAAGTTTCATGCATGTCCGATTACCCGTTCCAAAGTTATGCATGTTACTAGTTTCCAGATTTCCCATCCTCCACTCCCCCCACGATGACCGGATCGGGGAAGTAATTATTTCCAAGTTACTCTGGTCGGTTCCTTGATCTGCCAAATTTCGTTGTCCTAGCTTAGGTGGAAGCGTTTCACGAGATTCCTGGTGCCCCCCCCCCCCCTCAGTTATCGGATCTGGTGATTTGAAACTTAGCATCTAAAGCACTTGTTCTGACATATGTCAAGTTTCATGCATCTCCGATTACCCGTTCTAAAGTTATGGATGTTACTAGTTTCCGGATTTCCCATCCCTCCTCTCCCAAGCATTTGTTCTTGACGCATCTCAATCCTTAAACTGTAAATGTTCGTGGATTCGGCTCTGAATACAAGGTCGAATGGCACTTCCTACTAGCGTCTTTGTTTCCATGCCAGAGATCGTTGGATCGAGCCCACATCTAGGCAATTCCTTTTTGCTCCCCTTTTGCTACCCTTGTTCTTAGTTTCCGGACTCCCGGATCCGGGGAAAGTCGGATCGGGGAAGTGATTATTTGTAAGTTAATCTGATCGGGTCCCTGACATGCCTGCCAAGTTTCATCGTCCTAGCTTATCCAGAAGTGCCAAACTAGCAAAACCGGGACAGACCGACAGAAATTACAATCGCTATATGGCACTTCAGTCTGCTTAAGTGCCATAAGAAACGGTGAAAACCGAAAGCTACTACAGCACTCGCAAGAGTGGATTGTTCATTAACGAACACTCCACTAACAAGGCTGAGATATGACAGTCTACTTACCCATCAGTTATTCACTTAACGTACCCGTCGTACCTACTACCGTAACAATCAATCAATCAAGTTTAATCCGAATAGCTAAAAGCTAGAAAAGGAATACAAATTTACAAAGTACACAGACACACAAGAAACAATTTAACTAATACACTTACCAGAAATTACCAGAAATAAATGATGGAATGAAACTACGTAAAAATTGGGTAGAAGAATTAGCCGGGTATTGCGAAAACTTATTCGCAATAAGTTTTGTAACTGCAAACCCGGATACCCATATTTCAAATGTTATATTCTAAGCCCGCTAACGACCACCTTACTAATCTTTGTACTTGCCCCGATTCACTAGTTTACATGCGCAATCTGCTCCCAACGAGTATTCGCGTACCATGCGACTGATGCGTATAAGCGGTTTTCTGAATCTTGCCAAGTTTTTGATAGGAGTCAGTGGTTCCGGGAAAACGCTTAAAATAGCCAAAGCCGTGGATAATTTGGTAAAAACAGAGCTAGTTTTACCGTATCACAGTTTACAGTTTTGAATATTTATTTATTTATTTATAAGTTCGAATTCAGGTAATCAAGATTACTAGGAAAACTCGACAAAAAGCTTGCCAAGCAATCTCAAGGCAATGGTAGCACTCTTCCATCGCCGCCGCGGTCCATCGCCACCATATGTTGACCGCCACCTTCTAACTCAGGTAGGGCAGGTAGACTGTGCATGAAGTTTCAGATTGTTTTCTTTAAATGCGAAAAGGGTGTTGACCACCCAGGACATCTTACGTCCCCAAGACGACCGGTTCGTCCAGACCATAGCAAAATAACACTAGGGGGTAATGACAGAACTTAAATAAAGTGACACAGAGTCGAATTGTAGTGACACTAGCACCACAAGTGAGAAAAGACGGCAACGACAGGTCCTACTGAAACTTGTTTAGTCTTTCGCCAACGCTGGTTCCGTGCGGGGCTCGGAGCAAACTTATCGCGTCGTGATAGAATAAGTGAAGTAGTAGGCCTTGCCCATGATAAAGCGGGAATAAGTTGTTTGTTCGAAGCAGACCGAAATAACTCGACATACGAACACTCTGTGAATGAGTTCTTGCATCGATCTTGCAAAATAGCAGAAATCTTGGATTTTCCCTTTCGATGCCCAAATTTACCCAAAGATAAATGTGTGGCTTATTTCTTCCGAGTGCGCTTCCATTACTTTGGTGAAATTCGAAAACCGATCGATTAATCGTTAAGACCAATGATGGAAAATACTAGCTATGACGAATATATTATATCTGCTCCGACATACACCTGCAAGGTTAGAGTAAATACGATTCATGCTTGAGTACGAAACGGTCTGAGTTTACTGTAAATAGTCTTTATTCAGTTTGAGTTTTAAATTATCGAGGTTGTCTTTTGACGTCGTCAAGCTATTCCTATGTTCAAGTTGTTCCGTCTCCAGGTTTTTAGTTTTCTTTGATAAATTTGAAAGTTGTCTTTTTCGCTACAAAAATTTGTGGCGGTATCAAGTTGTTCCTAAGGCAATCAAGTTTTAAGACTCACAGGTATCACAAGGTTTTTTGTCCGTAAATAGCCATTTATCAAGTTCTACTTTTCGTTGTTGAGTGATATTTGAGAAATGTTTAAAGGTTTTGTTTTGGAAATGAAGTTTGTGGCGTAATAAATTTGTTCCTAACGCTCTCGTAGGTAACACAAGGTCGTGGGTTTCCGATCAGAAAAATTTCGTCGTTTTGCTTAAAGAAAGTTGCATAAAATGCACTTATCGTCATCACGCTTCCTGAATAGCTTCCATTGTCCCAACACAGAAAAAAACTCTCCCCTGTCTCCTTGATGTTCGCAGCGCATCTTAGCGGTGCTACAATTTTCTCAACCCGCCCCTGCACGAAACGACCGCTCGCTGAAGTTTTGACGCCCTCGAATGCCTTGAGCGTAGTGGGAGGAGCTGTGACTATGCCCCGTTTGCAATGCATGGGAAGCATACAGCTTGCTATTACACCCTAGTGTTATTTTGCTCTGGTCCAGACGGTAGGGTCAATTCTTGTCAGTCCTAATATTTTGATGGGGTGTCGAGCGCCAACCGGATTCGGTATCACAGCAGCATCAGATTCACACTAAGGGATTAACAGTCGTCAACTGGTCTAAAAGTATTTATAACTGCAGAACCCCAACTGAGTTACAAGAGAAATAATCATGGAGATAGTTAAACAAAGAGTGTGAAAGAAAATGACGTTTAGATTGTTGACGGTTTCTCGTTTTGGCTAAACTCCAGGAAGAATGACAGTATTTACTATGTTCACTTGAAAGATATCTGCAAGGCCAGAGCCGTTTTACGTGGGAGCGGAGAGTTCATCGTTACTAGGCCCCATAAAGGGTACGGGCCTGACTGCCTCCATAACCAGATACAAGTTTAAAATAAATTGTATATATCAATTATATTTTGTTTAATTTGACAGTCCTATGTTATCATGTTGCGAAACAGATATTCAGGAATAAATACGATGATTGGTTGAACCAGATTCCCCAAACTTCTTTCATTGGACACATGTGCCAAATGAGTCAAAGTTTGAAACACTTATATACCCTTATATATATTATTGCTCATCTACATGGATGTCTACTTTTCCGTCGCTACTCTCTTTCGTTATGTTCATTTGCATTTCAGTATTTTCGTAGTGACCTCCCATCATGTTTTTCTGGGATGTTTCAACTTGTTAATGAAGTTACCCCTTGTGCATTAAGAAACCGAGATGACATACTGGTTCCTTCCACTCCCTCAGTGCGTTCAGACTTTGGTCTGGAGGTGGTTGTAGGGCGTGCATGGAATTCGATTCCCGCAGAGATCCGGCAGTCCCTGAGTCTTGGTTCGTTCAAAAAACACCTTAAAAGATTATTGTTGGAAAATAGTAATTGATTGTTTTGAATATGGGTGTTTATTTTATTTTATTAGTTTAAAAAAAATGAGAAGTTTTGGTGTTGGCTCTCGATGAATTTGTTCGTTTATCTATTTGTTTTTTATTTTGTTGCGTGGTGATGTGGAGGTCGGTTGTATTCGCGAGAACACCTGGTAAATTGTTGGGTTTTAATGCAAAGATAAATGTTTCCCAACCAACGGGCCATAGAGCCCTTGGGATTCTTTTAATAAATAAATTTTGTTTTTTGTCTATGTTAGCATTATGTTAGTTGTGTATATATAAGTTTGTCAATAAAAATAACTTGAACTTGAAACTTCTTTAACTGGACCTAAAATAATATTTATTTGAAACATTAAGCTCATTCTTCGTATTAACTAGGATTAAAGATGAGTTAGGATTGGTGGCCGTAAACACCCTGTTCGCACTTAAGGATTGGAACGTACGGTGTACGGTGAACATACGATGGCGGTGGAACACCCACATCCAAGGCAATGAATATCTAAGATTACTGGAACAAAATTAGGACGGGGTAAGAGGTGTCCTTAAATGAGGTACTTAGCGTAGGATTACTGGAACATAATTAGTACGGGGTAAGAGGTGTCCTTAAATGCAGTACTAAAGCATAAGTACTTGCGGTACTTAAGCAGGAAGGTTTATTGTTGATGGGATTTTTAACTAATAATGATTTTTCAACTTGGATCAGTTCGATTACTCAATATTTCTCAGAGTTAGGCGAAAGCCTTTTCTGTTTCTTTGTACTATTATTAGCGGCACCCGACAGGCTGCATAATATAATATGTAATCACCAGAATTTGGACGTTCAAAATATAGCCTAAAACAAAGAGTAATTTTTAAAATTAGACTTTGGGAAAGTAGTTACGAATTTTCCACTGCATCTGCCTAGAACCGAGCACGATATAGGAGCCATAAAGAGTGCGGAGCACTATACCTTTTATATTTGAAATATTATTATTAGTAATATTTTGAACTACAGAAATACAGCTATTCCTACTGTACGTCAAATTCAGAATATCGCAAACTTACCATCACTAGTGCTACCATTGTTTGCCATGCCACCAACGTGGTCGTCCTCATCATTGTCTTCTTCTTCTTCTGACTCTTCTTCATCTCCTAAAGGAAACAAGCATTACAGAGCAGCTGATAAAAACTTTCTCAGTTATAGAACTCACTTGCATGCCTCAGAAAAAGTGCAGATCTCAGTGTCCTTTAATAAAATGGTGGTTTAACAAGGAGATGGCTTGATGGACTTACAAATACAAACAGGTTATTTGTGTAGGAACGTCCTGCTCGTCTGGAGTATGAATCAGTAAGGTTCTGCTTTTTCTAAACTGTTTTCTTTCTTTTGTAATCTCATCTGTTTCCGTAAGAACCGACCAGAACCATCCAATTCCTGTTCTGCTGAAGGCACGTTCGCCACACCCCTGTCAGTTTCTGTTTTTTACCCACTAGTGTCGGGTGTTTTCCCTATAAAGGGGTTTCTGTTAAAACCATCTCCCGGTGATTGCTCACTCGAACCTGCCTCCGAACCAGGGTTTGGTAAGCCCGTACTGATAAGGTATAACCTGACACTGGTGAGACTGAAAACGCTTTATAGTGGGGTCACCACACTGTCAGGAATTTCATAAAAGGAAACACATGGATGCGCGGTTTCAATCATTAACACTTAAGATGTTAGCTGTTATGTTTTTTAAACGTAATGCGAACAAGGAGAGTCGGGTAACCGCCGAAAAAACAGTAGACACTTTTTTGGCTCTTCCTGGAATGCTTGATATGCATAAAGTTTAATGCATAACGTTTGCAACATCACCTGCTAACATCTCAGGTGCTTCTGTTGAAACCGCGCATCCTAGTGTTACATGTTATGAAACTTCTGACATTATAGATATTCCTTCAGCCCAAGCTGACTGCGAATCATATCTGACGGTACAAAACGGATAAGTCAGCTACACTTTGTCAGAGCTCTATTTTGGCCCTTCTTGGCAAGGGTCCTCTTCATTTATTCAAACAATGTCTACAACGGATACGTTGTTTGAATAAATGTTTCAAAGTCAGCTTGGGCTCAATGAATATTTATCTACGAAGTATGGTCCTCTTCAGGCTCAAGCTGGAAAATGAACCTGTTGAAAAACAGTTAAAGATTCTTCCTTATATATCTGATTTTGTGAATTTCTTCTCTGAAAATTGGTTGGAGTTATAGCTGGTGCCTTGATTTCATTCTGGATACGGCTGCTGGTTTTGGTGTTCAATTGGGTCGTCGAAAGGGACGAGATTCTTCTGCGACTCTTCTAGCTTTGAGTTAATAGTTACGTTTTTGCAGATACCATGGTATCTGATACCACGGTCGAAACTCGTGTTTGCAGTTATCGTGGTATTTGATACCACGGTCAAAAGGCGTTTGTGCAGTTATCGTGGTATCTGGCCACCTATCGTGGCGTCAGATATTCAGATACTACGGTCCGACCATGGTAACTGGTCGTGGTATCTGAAAAGTCATCTCACTTTCATCAAATTTTGTCAGATTGGTGAGAAAGAAGTTTAGCACTTAGTGATGTAACTGGATATCTGTTTTTCTTTCGGGATGACTTCGGAAAGTGCAATTTCGGCAATAGCAGTTTTTGCAGAGCACCGTGTATCAGATACCACGATAACTGCGAAAACGACTAATTGCAGATCCAGTTACCGTGGTAACAGATACCATGCTATCAGCAAAAACGCAACTAATACCCGTCTACGTCTGTCTTCGCCATTGCTCATAGAAGAAAGGACCTTCTCAGAAGAAAGGACCTTCGACGCATACGCTCGACATACTTCAGATATCTGAGATTTCTTCTCTACCTACCCCGGCGCACACGGAACCGCTACCTGATCCGCCGTTTGTTAATTTCTGACCCATTGTTGACGCTTGAAGCCCTCTCCTCTAATTTGTGTTCTCCGATTGGAAAATTACCTGTCCACGATCCCATCATCGTGATTCTAAATTAGTGAACCTTTATGGAAAATATTTGTTGAGTTTTTTGCGATTATTTTATATTTCTTTATCTTTTTGACTGCACTTACGCCCTTGGGCAGTGCGTCATAATTCATTCATTCATTCATAGCAGAGGAATAAGAGCAGGAGGCACGGGTCCCGCTCTGGAGCACGTCCAGAGGACCAATCGTCTTTGACTTTGAATGTTTCTTCTACGCGGCTTCACAGAGAAATAGCCGTTTGTAGAGGTAACAAACGTGATATGCCGTGTAGCTCCTAACTTCCGATCGTTTGCCCCGGGCAGTTCCTCGATCCGGGGGAGTTGAGTGAGGGGGAATCCGGAATATTGAGTCATGCATAACTTTAGAACTGGTGATCGGGTATGGTGTTTTTCATAAATTCATGAAAATGAATTTCTTTTGTTCCATTTGCATTTATATAGTTTGGTTGTGTTGAACAGAAATGCAAATTCGGCATGATTGCTGTGAAAGTCATTTTCAAATTAAATTCCCCCCTCTACATGGGGAAATATTCGACTCCGCATGGTCGTATTACAGAGATAGGGAGACGGAGGTTCTATCAAATTATATGTTATTGATTGCAGTGCATCCAAAAACGAATTACACGAAAAACAGATATGACTGGTGAGTTTTTTGGCGGTAAGAACGCAGCTTATTTTGTTCCTGTCTGTACCTGTCTTCTCTTTTTTCGTCAGCTGCCTAAACTAGTCGTAGATGGGTCATTGTAGCGAAATAAAGACAGGCCAAAAAATCAATTTCTCAGATTTTGACGAAAATTTCTCAGAACGATCTCCAACAAAAATTTCGGCGAAAAAAAATTTGTTCCATTTGGTCCATTGTTGATGGTCGAAAAAGTCAATATTTTTCAAAAATTCGACAAAAAGCAGGGAAATTCAACACGACCATGAAATTTTTTGAGCTTCTTACCTACCCATAGGACTTCAAATCTCGAGATGGTCAAGTATGTAGGTACTCTTCTTTCCTTTTTACGGTAATTTTTGCAAGGTAAGGTACAAAAAATGGTTCTTGGTAGATCCACTCCAGAAGAACCACCAGATCGCGAAATTCTGAGATTCCCCATGGTAATAGAGTGAAGAACGAGCTACGTTTCTGCATTAGCACTTTTGCACTTTTTAACTTTTTCTTGGGAAAATGCACTGTTTTTATTACAAAACGAATTAGTCACACAACTTAAAAATAACAAGTGCGCAAGCGCTCAGACGTCGTGTGTGAAAGTAAAATACTGATCCTTTTTATATACAAACAGCTTTAGAACCAAGACATTTCACATCCCCAATAACCAAACAAGTATTGAAATAAACTAATTTGTAATCATCCCACTTTAAAAGCTTTAAATGTAAACAAACCGCAAGTATAATCCAAAGAAATGTTGAAGATCTTGCAGGAACACCTTGAGCCAGTCCGACCCTTTAAACGTCTTTTCTATTAGCAAAGTAATAACAAGCAGGGGCGTCACGACGGGGAGGGGGGACGCCCCCTCCCCCCCCCCACCAATGTTGTCGACCAGTCGGTAAAAATTACCGACACGATTTTTTCGTCGGAACAGTTAATTTTCGAGTCGTCGAGTCGAGTCGTCAGTCGGTCTTTCATGAAATCAGTCGGTTTTTCTGAAAGTCGGCCGATTTTTTTCAAAACTTTGTTTTTTTTTTCTTGAAAACGGTCGTTTTTTTTTCTTGGAAAACAGTCGTTTTTCTGCAGAAACCGTCGGTAAAAATTACCAGCCCGTCGGTAAATGCCTTGTCCCCCCCCCCAAAAAAAAAATATTTTGGCTAGTAACGCCTCTGATAACAAGCACAGTAAACCAAATCGTAGCATCAAATCGATCATATGACAAAACTGTCCATTAAAGATTAAAGTACGACGCGTCGTCTTTTTGTTGCTGTTGCACCAACATCCACATCCATAGATATATCTCCCAAATATACAGGAGTTGGACTTAAGACCTGTCATGGACGAACTTAGCTCATGGGAAATCTGGGCCCAGGAACCCATGAATGGGAGGGGGGTGGGTTCGAGACCCATCAAAACGTGTATTTACACCTCTTGTTTCTCAAGTATACCAGCTTAGAGTTTGATTCCAGTCATGGGTCCAAAACTTTGTTCGTGGGCAATTTGTGCCCACTTGCCCATGAAGGGGGAGGATGGGGATGGTTCAACTCCACATATATATCTCCAATCCCTCTGATCCAAAAGCACAAAGGAATTTCGTCGCCTTATTCCAAGTTATTGCCAAGGTAAAACATCAAAAAATGGGCAATCTGGGCCCAATTGCCCCTGAACCAAGTGGGGGTTTGGGGCCAGCAAAAAGTAAAAGATACCCCAATGCTCACAAACCTACCAAGTTTCAACTTGATAACTCTTGATTCCTGTCACGGGTAACGAACTTTACTCCTGGGCAATCTAGGCCCAGTTGACTATGAACGGGGTGAGTGGGGGAGGTGCAACTTTAAAAGCAATTTCCCAGTCTTAGGTTCTACAAGTACAAGGAATTTCATCTTCCTATGTCCACTTCTGGTCAAGCTATGAACCTTATTCATTGGATAATCTGGGCCCATTTGCCCCTGAACCGGGTTGGGGTGGGGGGGGACCCCCAAAAAGCACAACTAGACCACAATACCCACAAGTTTACCAAGCTTGAACTTGATATTTGCACTGGTTCACGAGTTACGAGCTCCGCAAAATACGGTGAAAACCGGAAACCGAAAACCGAAAGCTGCTGCAGCGCTCGCAATAGTGAACTTGAATTTTCTTAGTTTCAGCTCGGCGGAATGCTGCCGGAGTAGTGTACATAATAGATGCTGATAGACTGAAGATAGAAAAACTTGTAACTTCACCATAATATTAACATGTTCTACATTTCTTTATACATAGTTGCAAACAGAATATTTCAGTTTCTTAAATAGTTGCAGCCTACAGATAATAAAAATGTACTGACAACGGAACTCGGTTAGCGTTTCAGAATTGCGTATAACCAAGTATATGAGTAATTTACCACCCTCGCGCAAACTTACACGTGAAAAGAGCAAAAGCATGCATTGTAGTAAGTTGCTGAAAGTAGGCCAAAGAGAAGATTTCGTGCCCTTGGACAGCTAAGAATGTGACTAAGTTCAAAACACGCCAGTGATTCTCAGGAAGAAGGAGCAAACGTGTCCGTATCGACTCAAACTCAATGACTCAAATCCCGAGTCAGCGCAGCTGTGACACCGTTTCTTCCGTTCTTCCGCAGGTACCTGGAGATTCTGGATCGGTAGGGAGAGATAGTCATCAAGTGTACTGGTCCAGGCAGTTTGTGGTCTAATAGTCGAGCTAACAGTAAGATCTGAAAACTGAAATTAATTTCTCAATTTTTATTTATAAGGTTGTGAGACTAATTCATTTTGCCATAAAAATAATGCATTTCCCCAAGAATTTCAGTTTTCTAACATCGCTATTTAAGACCATTTCTGGCTCGATAGCCACAAAGGTGCAATGCAGAAAATAGAAATGTACCTCGTTTTTCACTCTACTACCATGGGGAATCTCAGAATTTTCGCGATCTGGCCGGTTCTTCTGGAGTGGATCTACCAAGACCCACTTTTTTCACCTTACCTTGAAAAAAATACCGTAAACAGGAAAGAAGAGTACCTACATACTTGAACATCTCAAGATTTGAACTCCTAAAGGTAGGCTAGAAGCTCAAAAAATTTCAAGTCCGTGTTGAATTTCCATGATTTTTGTCGAATTTTTTAAAAATGCTGACTTTTTCAACCGTCAATAATGGAATATTTGGCCGAACATTTCAAAAATTCGTCAAGGTCCGAATAAATTTTTTTTCGCCGAAAATTTTTTTGGGGAAGGTACCTGTACCATGGTAGATCATTCCGAGAAATTTTCGTCAAAATCTGAGAAATCGATTTTTTGGCATGGCTTTATTTCGCTGGTGTCAAGTGAGATAACCGGTGTCGAAGTCTATCCGCCCATCATAAAATCCCATGACAAACTGCCGACAGAAGCGCTAGAGAAACGATAGCAATCACACGTGACAACTTGGTATAAGTTATCTGAAGTGGGAATAGGTGCTTGGCGTCCACATCGATGATGACTTAAAATGGGGATCCCAGATAAATGCACTCTGTACACAGGCATCTCAGCTTCTACGGTCCTTCAGTCAACTCAAACGGTTTGGCTTTAAAACAAACGTTCTCATTATTAGCTATAAGACTTATGTGCGCCCTGCAGTTGAATACTGTTGTCCAGTATGGCACTGCGGTCTGACTCATGAACAAAATGACAGACTAGAAAACGTTCAGAAACGGGCCTGCAAAATAATACTTGGATATGAATACATTGATTATGAAACAAGCCGAGAACAACTCGGATTACAACTCCTATCAGAACGGCGCCATGACTTAGTCATGAATTTCGGAAGGAAGTGTTTGTCAACAGAAAAGCACAGGGGGATTCTGCCTGACTACGCAGTAAAAAATGGTGAACAAGCACGCACCAGAACGGCAAATAAAGTAACGCTACAAAACCCACCTAGTCACTCTTCTGATAGATTCCTTAACTCATTTGTGCCATATTTTGTGAAGTTTTTAACAAGTGAAGACACGTAAAATATTTTGACAATTAATCTAATATTACATATTTTATATTTTTTATGTTTGACATACCGTTTAATTTTGTTTATTTTTTATGTTGACATACCATTTAATTTTGTTACAAGTTATGAAGTCGTACAAGTTTTAAAACGAATTGTAAATATCAATTACATTTTGTTTAAGTTGACAGTCCTATGTTATCATGTTGTGAAACAGATATTCAGGAATAAATGCGATGATTGATTGATTGATTGACATGAATAGGCGATTACGCTTTCGGTTCATACCGAGTCGCGCATTAGCCGCGTGGAAAAGTCAACCAGAAGTCAGCAATGAATTCGCAAGCCAGAACTGAAGAATTTGATGAAGTTTAACAGAACAGAGTCGGGTACAGCACAAATAGAGACATTTTACACAGTTTTAAACAGATGGCTAGGCCTAAGAAGAATTGAAAATAGCCAAACAAACTTGGATAAACGTACACAAATAAGTAAAGTGTCATTGTTTACTTTTTAGTGCATCTACAGCGGTCAAAAAAATAACTATGGAAGGAATTTTACGAAGGGCGTCTTGTCGAGGGGTTACTCACTCTCCGGCACCCGGTGTACACTCATTCTCGGCACCTTCCACTTTTGTCTATTTTTAACCTGTCTACCGGAAGGTTCATCGGTTATAGTACTTTCTTTTGACGCTAGACAGCGCCATTTCATCCTAGACAGGTTAAAAACTGACAAAAGTGGAAGGTGCCGGGAGGTGACGGAAGGTACCATCCAATTTAATAGTCGCTGTTTAAAATCACGAAGTTTAAAAAAAGTGCATTAAATAAAAATGTGTAAAATACAGAACTTTTTTCATCAAGAGAGGAGATAAAATGATTACAAAAACTTGAAACGGAACTAGCCTACAGCGACTAGGAGCTCAAGAGCGAATGCTCAATCTATTTTATGTGTAGAAAAGGAATATCTTTACTGTGTATTTTGAAAATGAAAAACTGCTGTAAAAGCCGAAAGTTCTTGTCAATGATTTTCTTGTAGGGATTGAGAGATTGAGAAAAACTGAGACATACCATCAAGAACAAATAACGAGACAGAACAGAACTGTCTCACTATCTCGGTCATTCAAACACGCTGAGTCGAGTAAAATACGACCGAATCCCGATGCAAACGAGCGGATTCGCGCCACATCACGTTTCGTTACCTCTACAAATAGCTAGATCGCCGGTAAGTTGCTAAAGAGGAAATACAGAAGTCAACGCTGACTGGTTTTATTGACGCGCTCCAGAGCGGATCAGCGCGGTTGTTTTATTCACATTCAACATATCTGGGTACCCCATTTTCAACAATCTATATAGCTCAATGAGAACGCAAGCAATTTCATCGGTTATAGTACTTTCTTTTGACGCTAGACAGCTAGAACTTCCACCTTCAGGCACCGGCACCCGGTTTACACGGGTATGGGGACTTAGCAACCCCTCGCATCTTGTAGGATGGAGTTTCTTGGATAGACACCACTACTAAGCTGTCAACCATTCCCAGTCTCTCATACTTATGTAGATGCTCAAATATTCAGGTCTTACCAATTGAATCTTCTGGGTCGGGATGCAAAATCTGGCAGTCTGAAATTGTTTTAAAAAGTACTTCAACAGCAGCTTCATTATCAGGTACAAATCGGACTTCTGTTATTGGAGGTACATCATCTTCGTCATCACTCACCCTCTCTGCAAAATTTAACAATAGTAGTAGTGCTAGTACTATTTTACACTAAGGCCCTGCGGTCATGGCAAATCCCACAAACAACCCGAAACAAAACAAATTTTACATATTAACAAAGCTGCACCGGATCCCTATTCATGGACACAGCAACGATGATCCACTGGGCTCCTCATCCAAAGGCGGGCAACTTGTCACCACTTGACTCCTCCTCCGAGGCGTGAAATCTGTCACTTGTCACAAATCCGTCGGCTAATCCTGGGCCTCGGAACTAACTGAGTTTTCGAAAAAAAAATTAGTTAACAAGCAAACACAAACCGGAACCCGGGCAAGACATAAGACATGATCCCAGTGTAACAATGCGAGCGATGACTTTCGCTGTACAACCCGTGGTTTCGGCGATGCTGCCAAGAATTTCAAATGGAATACTTCGACCAGGTCACTATCGGCTTATTTGATGCTCATGAATCAGCCACTAGCTGTCACACCTTTGATTTTACTGGCACTTACATTGAGCCCGAAACCGCTGCCATTTGTTGAAAAATTCTGGTCAGCTCCTAGCCGTGTTTCACAAATTTCGAGTATGACAACATCGTCGGCAAAATAATGTCATTGAGCAGGCGATCATTTAGTGTAACCTAGCTGAATCAGCGCGACTGACGACAAAAGTTGTGATGAGGACCAATCGTCGCTTAACTCCGGAGACAACTGGAAAGCTACGTGAATTTCCCTAGCCATTTTACTTCTGCCAAATCCCAAGTAGTTAACATTTAAAACAAAGGCAAGTTAAGATAGACTCTCCAAGACGAAGCCTCGTTCCATCTGGTTACCATGAGACTTATGTCAACTGTCTTACGAAAATCTCGGAAGGATCAAGACAAGGTTATAATTATTCAGGGAGGTAAAGCATTGTTCAAACAGGGGCGTCACGACTGGGGGGAGGGGCGCCCCCCCCCTGCCCCCCAATGCTGTCGGTCAGTCGGTAAAAATTACCGAGTCGGCGCGAAGCGCCTCGATTTTTCGTAAAAACAGTTTATTTTTTTGCATGAAAACAGTCGTTTTTTCTGAAAATTAGTCGATTTTTCGCCAAAATAGTCGTTTTTTCTGAAAATCAGTAAATTTTTTTCAAAATTGTCATTTTTTTGTTGGAAACAGTCGTTTTTTCTGCAGAAACAGTCGGTAAAAATTACCCGACAGTCGGTAAATGCCTCGTCCCCCCCCCCTTCAAACATTTTGGCTAGTAACGCCTTTGTGTTCAAATAAGTGTAATAAGGTGTCATAAACAGATTCCTCTTTTCCTCGGGTTGCGCTGTTATAAGCTGTATAAGGAGAATAGACTCTGGTTCTACTTTGTCTTATGCAGAGTCAATCAGATGGATTGGTTGGGCTCCACCAGCGGGCCGAGGAAAGAGCAGCATCGCCAAGGTTGCCACGGAAAGAATAAAAGTTGTACTTTGGTGGAAGTCGAAGTAACAACTTTCTTCAAAAGAACACGTTTCGTCCTGTTACGACTGCTTATTGTTGATACGAGGACCAACGCTGTCCATCCGTTAATTTAGTAGTTTTTACAACATAACGGGCCGTCAAATTGTACCAGTGTACTTCAAGTAGTATTAAAGCATAACTCTTACTAGAAATGATCTTTTCCCTATGAAGTGAATGAGAAAAAACTTTTTTTTTAAATCAATCAATCAATCAAGTTTAATCCGAATAGCTAAAAGCTAGAAAAGGAATACAAATTTACAAAATACACAGACACACAAGAAACAAATTAACTAATACACTTACAAGAAATTACCAGAAATAAATGATGGAATGAAACTACGTAAAATTTGGGTAGAAGAATTAGCGGGATATGGGGAAAACTTATTGCCAGTATTCCTCTCGGACCGACGCACGGAAGACGGGAGTGGAGGGGGGAATAGATGGGTCATCTGGGGACAACACGTTATCTTAGCTCCAAGATTGTTTGAAAGAGTATTTCTACGTACAGATAATTTAGGAATGTCAAGTTTAATGAGAGCCTCTTCGTATGTAATATCATGATTAATGAGAATGATTCTCATGGCTCTCTTTTGGACATTTTCCAGGCGATCAGAGAGCTCTGCAAAAAGAGAAGAATGCCAAACCGATGAAGCATATTCTAAATGAGGACGGATAGAAGTTTTAAAATAACAGAGGAGGCATTTAGTATCCAAACCGAAAGATTTAAGGGTGGAGAGGGATTTAATTAAAAAGTTGGTTTTACGGATAATATTGTCAACATGAGAATTCCATTTCAGATCATCATCGATTATTACCCCAAGCAATTTAACGGATTCACGCTGCCTGAATGACCATGGATATTCAGCAGTTTCTCTTCTCAGTCTGCTAAACCGCATAACTGAAGACTTACTGTAATTAATTTGCATTTTCTTGCTAGAGAGTTGAGTTTTAAGGGAAGTGATGGAGTCTTGTACCGGATTTGAACTGTTCGAAAGTGTGAAAGAAAGCTTAGAAATAACGAGAAGGGAGAGATCATCTGCAAATTTATACCTATGAAGGAAATCTTTAGCAACATTATTTACAGAACAAAGAAAAATCAGAGGACCCAACTTAGTACCTTGGGGGGTACCGCAAGTGATTGGTTCAACTGCGGAGACAGAACCATTCAGTTTAACAACTTGGCTCCGGTCTGAGAGAAAACTGGCAATCATACACTGAGAAAATTGACTTGCACCCATTTCAGAAATGGCTTCTAAAGCAACCGCGTGATCCAGGAGAAAAAATAGCATTCCTGCTCTCCGACGGGGCGGCTGGGCGCAAAACATTTAAAACTGAATGTGGCTTGGTTAAAAAGTGGGAAAGCTTAGCAAATAAAAGAAGTAATAAACAGAAGATTATCCCACCCTTATGTGTGAAAGACCCGTCAGCGGACATTGAAAATTCCGGCAAACTTTTCGTCGGGTGACGGAAAAACTCGGCAAGGCCGAGAAAGCGCTAAAAATTCGAAGTTACGAAACGAAACAATGGAGAAACGTGGGAATTTGTGAAGCTTGTAGTTTCATACGGGAGCTAAGTATATTACAAAAGACAGAATAAGCAAGAGGGGTCCTTTAAGAACACTCTTTCTGATCTTTATCAACTAAAAAAATTGTATCAATAAATTTTATTACTCAGCACGAAGCCATACAATACATAACAACACCCTAAAACACCAGTAAACTACCTCTATCGTAGTAGAAGTAGCTTCTGCCAAGTAGGCAGGCAATGAAGCAGTGGGTTAGCTGCAATAGCTTTATAGCACGTACAACAAATCGAGATTGTGTCGCCCTCTCTATTTCAGCAAATGTGCAGCAATGATTACGCTGTAGCGCCTGGCTTATACTTGCTCTGAACTCCACTTGTGCTAGGCGTCGAAATATTCGATTGTAACAACTTCTAGATTACGCATAGCACGAGCCGTGTGGTTCGTAACAAGGGACACTCCAAAAAATTGGGTACAATAAGTCTTAAAAAGACGAACTTTAATATTCAAATCAACGTGACTGAACTTCCAAAACAGAACATTTCCATGCTTGCAAAGACTATCCGCAAGCAGTTGTAAATGTTCATCATCTCGTAGACGTTCAGTCACAGTAAATCCCAGGTAACGAAAGTTAGGGACATACTCAAGTATTCTACCAGACAGTTTCACATGCAACTGATGGCATCCAACAGGGAAAAAAGCCATTGCAAGCGACTTCTTAGTATTAAACAGAATATCAAACTCCGTAGCATACTGGTCGCAAACAGCAAGAAGCCTGTTCAGTGCAAAAACAGTAGGTGCTAGCACCACAATATCATCCGCGAACGTGATGTGGTTTACACAAGTACATCTAATATAGCATCCGACACCAGTAGCTACTAATCTAGCACTTAACCCATCTAGATACACCACATATAACAAGGGGGACAGCACACCACCCAGCCTAAGGCCGTTGATAAGCCGAAAACTATCACTAACTGCATTTCCACCTCACTCTGAACTCCTGCGTTCTAAACCAGAAACACAGGAGCTTTACAAACTGAGGTGGGACTCCTCTTTGAACTAAAACTTTCGAAATTTTACCATGTTTCACCCTGTCAAAGGCCTTAGCAGAGTCTATGAAGCATGCAAAAACAGGTGAAGAATAGAACCAAAAATACTCCACAACCACCTTTAGCACAAAAATGGCCAAGTCAACACCATGCGAAGGCTTAAATCCGAACTGAAAATCCGAAGTGTGGAGCCAACCACCAATTTTTTTAATCAGACATTTTTCAAACAACTTACTCAATACTGTCACCAATATAGGTCTGAAATTATCCGAACTTGTATAATCGCATCCCTTTCCTTTCAGTACAGTAACCAGCTCAACATCCATGAGGGAACGGGGGAGGAAACTATGTCTCAAAAAAACATTAAAAAGTAATGACAGGACTACACACTTTTCGTAAGAAGCAAATTTCAAATGACGAGCGGATATCCTATCTCTACCTCCAGCTTTTAACTCTAGAAGGTTAATCAAAAGATCAACTTCCGACGGAAGGATTGGAGGAAACTGCGTAGTGACCTCTATGCTAGCCAGCCAACTACCATCACTCGGTACAGAACTAAAAAGAACGCCAAACTTACGACTCCACAGGTCAGCAATTTCCTTTTCACCAGTCACACCATCAAATGAAGAAGACAGAGAGGGTTTTTGACAAAAAGTTTGCTTTACTTTCCGCCAAAAATCTGTCGTGACTAGAAACGAACGGGCAATACTTTCAGCCTGTAGAATAAGCACATCAGTGTGGCAAAACTGAATGTTGATCGGTACATCTACAGTCCAAAACCCATTTCACTGTGATATACTCCCCCCTGATTTTCTCCCCTCCCGAATTCGTCTTCCTCGTCAAGCTGCTGACCCTGTGCCTCGTTTAGAGCCGGTGGTAGCTTTGCGAACAAGGTATGCTCAGAGTTTCGTCCCCTCGTTTGTTCGTTTATATAACTCCGAGCGCTTTTGAATGTTAATTTTTAGGTTATTTGTATTTTATTAATCGTAGTCTAGCATGTTATTGACCATATTTATCATAAGACGTCGGTATAAATGTCGCAAAATTGTATATATTTGTAGATTGTTGTTATGATGTTATGTTTAGACGTAAAAACAACCCATCGGCTTGTCCGTTATCTGTTTTTTAGATTATATTGAATTGAATTGAACTGATGTTGCACTGATAAGAACCTTTTACTTTCAGTTTGAACAAGGGTGGGTATTAAGACGTAAAAATTACATATAGCGTATTTGCCATGCCAATTTTAACAATGCCTAAATGTTTCAACTAACAGAATAGAGGCGGTCACTTCAACTTACCGATTTCATGTGCTGCATCTATCATCATATACAAGCACGGTCTAGGGAAGGAGCTTGGATCCTTTGCAACAGCATGTACTGAGATGTGAGGATACTCGAATGACATCCCTTGGTCACTTCCATTTTTCATCCAACTCACTGCCCTAAAAAATATAAACAATCACAATCTTAAAAGTTCATGCCTACCCTGGACTGCTAAATCCAGCTCAATCTTCATCTTCAATCTTTAAATCAGTAGTCCTCACACAAACAGATTTTCATGGGGTTACTGTTCCCTTGCTCCAGTTTTCAGGCAGTACCCTGATGCTGGAGCACTGTACCAAAAACCTAAGGATTAGTGTTTGACTGGAAAAAAAAAAATGTGTCATTTCGCTAAAAAGAAGATTTGCATCGTCCGGTCAAGATGCCACAAATGCATTTTAAGCAAAACCTTTGAGCCACAAATGGTCATGTGACCCTGGTGTTCATTAAAATCATCAAAAATATTGTATGTACTTTAAGCTTAAGATGCGTATTCAGGGGGCTAAAAATTAATTGTAAGCTCTTTAGGCACAAATTTAATGATCATGGTCCTTGGATCATGAAAATGTATTATTTGCTCGAAAGTAGCCTATATTTTTGCACTTTGCAGTTATAATGCACACTTTAACAGGGGCTAGGAATTCATTTGTAAGCAAAACCCTTGAGGAACAAATGATCATGGCCCCTTGGAAAATTTTACATTTTCCACTTTGAGGTCAAGACGCGCACTTCAAGGGTGCTAGACGTTCATTTGTGAGTAAAATACTAGAGGCACAAATGGTCACGGGCACTTGAGGATCACAAAAATGTATCATTTGCTCAGTCTTTTTGTTTTAAAGTGTAAAGAGGGTCAGGAATTCCTTTTTTAAGCAAAATAATTGAGGCACATATGATCATGACCCGTGGGTCATGACAGGGAATCGTTTGATTAAAAGTATTTTAAGCACTTTGCTCTTAATATGCACACTATAAGGTCTCTTCAAATGTTGCATGACTTACGGCACCACCCCGCCCAACTCGACATGGATCCTCTCCAGTTCTATAATATTCGTCCAGGGCTCATGCTTTTCAAACCCACCTAGTCTGGTCCAGCCAATCACTCCATCATATAAGCATGTCAGAAGATTTCCGGTGATCCTCCATCTTAGCCGGATGCGGTTCGGAGTAAGAATGGAATATATGAGGCATGTAGGCTACTCTCCCCCCTATCAAGTTCCATTCAGAGTTTTTTTTTTGTTATTTAATCTGTGGGGTAGGCCAGACGTTCCAGGTCACAACTGATGGTGATACATCACTCTATAATACAATTGATGAAAACATCACTCTACAAAAACAATTGATAAAAACATCACTCATTCTACCGCTTTTTCTGGCGTTCTTACATTAAAACCTGTCTAGCCTCCCTGTCAACTGAAGGTACCTGGACCGTTCCTTTAATCTGGCTTTCCTCACTACCTCGTGGAAATCAACATTCAGAGAGTGGAAAGCTTCCAGACGTGCCTTGTCCACGCGGGGCACTCTTGGACAAACTGGATATTTCTCTCTTCATCTACTCTGCATTTGGCGCATATTGGAGACTCAATTTTTCCTTTATTTGAATAATGTTTTCCAAGGTTTCACATTCCAGTAACAACCTGGATGATTCCCCGAATTTCATCTTTTTTCATGGCGATTAGCCTTCTTGTCAGCACCTCGTTGCGTGTGGGTATTAAACTTCGCGTAGCTCCACAATCCACACGTTTTTTCCACGTTTGGTCTACCTGTTTTTTCATCCATTCCGGGATTTCTGTTTTCCACCTACTTTCCGAGATGGGAATGAAGGGCTTAGGTCCATCGGTAACTCTTTCCCTGGGATACCAGAGTGTCCCGGGACCCACATCAATGTGATCTGCTTTCCATTATTTGCAACTGCATTAATCTTATTAAAGCATTGCATCTCCAAAGGCTGTTTGCTTTTCGGGGTTTCAAGTGCTTTTAAGCAAGCTTGATTATCCGAAAATACAAAAATCTCTTCATTAACAGCTCCATTCAGAGTTAACCCTTCGATTGAAAATTATGCATGCATCAAGTTTCCAGATTCCCCCCCCCTCCACTCCCCCAGGAGGGTTGGATCTGGGAGGTTACAGTTTCTAAGGCAATCTTGCTGGGAAAAAATCGAATTTAAAAATTTGTGTCTGCGCCGCTTCCATCTGTCCTTGTTACAGCCGTTAGCACCAACATTTCTTGGGATACATTTTCAATTCCCATTGCCAAAACTGGATGTCCTCCCCCCCAAAGGTAAAAGGCTAGCGATGCACCCGGATAGTACAGAAGTGGAGGGGCAAGAAAATGTGCCAAATGTCTGTTTACACTTGATTTTGTACATACTATGCACGTTTTTACATTATAGAAATGCAACTCGCTGTGGTCTTTGAAAATTTCTTTTAATAGACTCAGTAAAAACCTGGTACCTTACCAATTCAGGGAACTTTACCAGGTTTAAAGGAAGGCTTGCAATGCCCCTCCTCTTCTCTTCTTTTTCTTTCTTGATGTATTCAGTTATTAGTTGAGTTTTTGTTTCCCTTTTCAGCTTTGGCTTTTTGTCCTTTTCAGGCCTTTTTTAACATTCTGGCGTTTTTGCAAGTTGCCGTTACTACTAAGGACTTTTCACTTTTCTCGGATGAAAAAGCTATTTTGACAAATGCCATTTTATTTGTATTTTACTTGCATTTCAAATTTTTCATCTTTAAAATCCGAGACAGTCTCGAAATACTGATTTTCACTTTGAATCAAATTCCTCTATTATTTAATTTTTGGATAAACTGGCTAAAGTAGCGAGGCAAAAAGCCAAAATGAGAGTGACTTGGTCTCCTACCAAGTTTGCCATTTTGCAAAAAGCCGAGGGAAAAGGCGAAAGTCGGCGTATGCCTTTTTGACAAAAACGTGAAATTGTCAAACAGTGCTTAGGACCATTTTACGAAAAAGCAAAAAAAGTAAAAAGCCGTCGAAAAGGCGAGTGAAAAGTTGAACAAAAGTGCAACAATTCTATTGATTCCGTGTTTTTATTGAATCGATATTGGTTAGTGTTGGGTGTGTCCTGCCATAGCCAAGCACACCAGTAGGCTTAATGCTTTCCTGGCAGGAATTATATTTGTTCTGTATTTTTTTCTTTTCTGTCACCTTCCCCAAATTTTTTCGGGTAGCCAACCCATTTGAAGCTGGATCGTTTTCCGCTTGTATTACAAGTTTTAGCCACAAACCCTGCCCGAAATCAACCAGTAGGCACCATTAAGACTAAAACCAGAAAACCCTTCACTTACAAGCTTGGCATGCTAAGCATTTGACCAGAAAGGACTAGTAGTATGTGCAGTCCAGGCAAGTAGTTACAAGTTATGATGATAAGAGCTCTTTCTTGTTTCTTGTGGAAGTTGCAACACTCTCTGGAACCAAAATAGTAACATGCAGAAATAACTCACCACTCTTTTGACAGTTTCTGCTGAACCGATAGTTATTATCACTGATCTATGATGTTATTATTGCTCCAGACGATCAAAGTAAATTGTAAGGATTGTAAAGGCGTGGAATGAACATATTAACTTATGAAGAGGGAGGAGCTATTTTTCTTACCATGACTGCCTATGGAACAAGAATAATTACAAGAATCAAAACGATTGTAACCAACAGGAGCGTCACAACTCGAATATTCTAGTCCAGTTGGTAAAAAATAGCCAAATTGGTGCAAACATTTTGTGTTTGCCCCCCCCCCCCCAAAACCCCCCCCCCCCCAAACATTTTGTCTAGTAACGCTAATAATTGGGGTAATCTCGTAATTATGCAGGAGTAACTCAACTGTGCACAATCACCCCCCTCTATCTTAAATTACATCTATCAGATTTTAATCATTGCTTACTCCTCTGAAATAATTAAAACACCTTCTCCAAGATCTTCTGTATTGAATACCATCCTGGTGTGTTCTTGGCGAAGTCTGACGGTGTCTTCTGAAGGTGCTGAAACAGCATACAATGCCGACATTCTCTGACAAGCTCTGCTTAAACAAAGTAATATAACAAATTGTGGCCGGTAAAATTCCGGTCCGGTTGTGTTTCCTTTCTTCCCTTTTTCTTCTAGATAAGGATGGCTGGCAGTTTGCTGGCACGACCCAATCGTCATCTAACAGTTCTTAGCGAAATCGGTTTCTAGCAGTTTGTTTTCTTAAGAGCAGAGGGCGTTCAAAATTATAAACAATCACTCCTGTGGCCGGGTTCAAGGAACATAAAACTTGACTCAAACTTGACTCGGGGAGCTAGCTAACATATCAAGAATGTACCCTGAGTCGATATTGAGAGTAAGAAAAGATCTCGTTACGACCATTGAAGTTTCCGGGCAGTTTCCGAGAATTCGCTACAGTTGCTGCTGCTGCCGGAACGTCACTCCATCCGGTTTCCGGAACTTCTTAGAGTCTCGGTATTGAATCAACAGTAAATTATAGAATTTGTAAGAGAAGCAGTTAAATTTTAGCCTACAGAAAAAAATGGTTTTCGAAACTTTTCGCTTGCGGCGCTCGATTTAATTTTCTATTGGCTATAACAGATAGAAACTGTTCCTGCAATCACGCCCGGCAATATATTCTCCATGTGGGCTTCGCCAAAATGCCGCCGAATAGTTGGCTTATCGTCTTTCATGCTGCCCTTTATAGTTACTCTTCCTACGTAATCGTTTCTGTTCCATAATTTAAAGCTCGAATTCTTAGTTGTAGGATTCCGTAAAATTTTAGAAAGATTCGGTAAAATTTTGGTTCTGCACCCCCCCCCCCCCCACCGAAAATCCACTTGCGACGACCCTGCTGGGAGGACGCAGAGAGTGAGGCTTTTCACTACAGAAGGAGAAACAGTCTACTCAAACAGCTGTGAAGTTATCAGTGGTGTCCCACAGGGTAGTGTCCTGGGACCTACCCTGTTCAATATCTATATAAACGATATATTTGGACTGGCAAGCAATCGTCTAACTCTATTTGCTGATAATAATAATAATAATAATAATAATATAATTGCAATAATAAGGCTTTCGCCTCTATGATTCAAAGCTGTTTGGTGCAGTTGAACGAGTCACTTCAAGCAGATCTCAATCGCATCCAGGACTGGGCAACAACATGGCATACCCGATGAAAAATTTATCTCAAAATAGTACTATCAAGTAGTACGAAAAAGTTGCATGCAGTACTAACGATGCTACTACATGCTTCTACTTCAAGGCTACCGTGTTACTGCATACTACTATGTGCTACTATTAGCAAGACTGGATGCTCCTGTGGCAAGACAGGATGCCACTGGAGACTACTACATAAGATCGGACCAGTCTGAGGCACATTAAATAATAGTATTCTTTGCTATTACATAGTATTACATACAACGTGTTCGTACTACTACCATACTACTACGCAGGCTACATATTTTTCATCAGGTATGTCTTTCAACATTGAAAAGTGCAGTGTTATACACTTTGGCAAGACAAACGCGCGCACCAAGTATACCATGCTAGACTGAGCCACTAACAGCATCACAGAACTGCAGGCTGCTGATGAAGAAGGAGATATTGGGGATTATCGTTGACCATCAGCTGAAGTTCCATGCTAACAACAAAAAGACTGTCTCTCATGCAAACACTGTCCTTGGCCTCCTTAAAAGAACCATATCCAGTAGATCTCCTCACGTTTCCCTGAAGTTGTACAAGGCACTTGTCAGACCAGTGGTTGATTTTGGAATGTGCTTAGCATCACCAGGGTTTAAGGGGGACATAAATCTCCTATAAGGAGTGCAAAGGAGAGCCACAAGGATAATAACAAACATGAAAGATAAATTGTATGAACAACGTCTAAAGGAGCTGAAACTGACTACACTTGTCTTTCGATGACGGCGAGCTGACATGCTAATAACATATAAGCTGACCTCACAAGAACAGCGCCCAATTTGCATGCCCATTGTCCAGAACGTTGGCGCAGATAGAAGGGGACACTCTAAGAAGCTGTTTAAGCGATCTGTCAGAACCCGACAACGACAACAATACTTCTCATGTCCAGCTGTCAACATATGGAACAGCCTGACCAACGACACGGTATCAGCACCCAACGAGGAAGCCTTCAAAAAGTCGCTAGATGAGGAGTGGAATGATGTGCCCTCGGAGTACAACTGGGATGCATCTGATGCCTAACCAATCATCACATCATCAGTGACGGAGCGATTGAACAGATCAAGACTGATCTTAATTCGCTCCGAAGTGCGAATGAAGGTAATTAAGGTAAGAATACCGAGACCCGGCAAAAGCATTCAGAATTCGATTCCTTCTGTGCTTCGCCCGACAAATGTTTGTAGTATTTTATTTCTTGCGTAAGAAAAAAACCCGATGTACCGAAGAGTCGACCGACGCCCAAGAAAAGCATAATTTCTTTAGTTCTTCTGTATTTCCTGTGTATAACAAGACCAAAGGTTTCGATGGGATCCCAAAATTGTAATATTTGATCAAGAAAATTGGGTCTTGTCTTCGCCAGATCCAGTCTTCACTAGACACTTTTATTATTAAAATTTAGAAACAGATGAAGGCCACATAGCTAACCATCTGAGGAAACCAAGTTCAGATATGGATTAAGCATGTGTGTTTACCCCTTTAAGTCATATCTATTTTGACGAAACGATCGAAACTTCCTGCCTTACTGCCAAATTTCCGGTTTCGGACCAGTTCCGGAACTACTAGACCGGCAAAAAAGTATTGCTCAAAAACGGATTCAGCGTATCTCCTTACTCCTAGGTGGAACATCCAATCAATCCAAGATCCAAGATTGTCATATACGGATTCAGCATCTCTGCTGACCCCAAAATCGGACATCCAATCAACTACAAATAAAACTTTTGTTTTAAGAAATTTTCCGGTTTTGGCCGGATTCCGGGCGAACTACTTGTCCGTCAAGAAAATGGTTTTCATATTCGTGTTCTGCATGGGTTCTTACCCCGTAATCGACTATCTAGTTCGCTGGTTAAAATATTTTCTTTGCCCCTTAGTTTGAACCCCCTCCCACACCCCTGAATGTAGAGCTACAGAGCCCATCTACGAACTCGATCTTTCCCTTGACCCAAAGAATCCTCAAACCAAGTTTCATCAAGATGTATTATTCCCTTCGAGAGTTATCGTGCTCACAGACGGACGGACAACTATTGCGATATCATAGGTATCCCTCCACTTACGTTTTGGAATCCCAAAAAGAACCCGATGTGCCAAAGAGAATAACGAGGCCCGACAAAAGTGTGCAGAATTCTATTTCTTCTGTGTTTTGCCCGACCAATGTTTGCAGGATTATTCTTGCATATAAGAAGGACTCGATGTGCCGACGAGTCGACCGACGCCCGACAGAAGCATATAAAGTTTTATTTTTTCTGTGTTTGGCGAAGCTCGGTCGCCCGACGAAAGTACTTTCTCGAGACTTTTGGGGGAGAATCCTCCCCCCCCCCCCCCCAATAGTGACGCCCTGACTCACCCGTCCACCCCGTTCATAGGCAACTTGATCCGGATCACCCAAGAGCAAATTTCCTGGCCCGTGACAGGTATCAAATTGTAACATGGTAGGCTTGTGGGCAATGGCGTTGGGGTTCGGACAAAGCGTAGCTTTGGGTGACCAGATCTACGAAAACTATCACATTTTCCAAGTACTTTCCAAGTACCAAGTAATAACTCAAAGTTGGTGACGGAATATCTATGACTTCGTAAACCTTGTCCGTCCCTCTGATAGAGCAATAATTGTTGAAGGGGTTGATATATGTTGTTCAAACTTGGGATGATGATCCACTGGACCGAAGTACAGGTCACATTCGTAGATGGGCCCTGTAGCCCTGTATTTAGGGGTGGGAAGGGGTTTCAAATTAAGGGTAATTAAGGCGCCGTTTTCGCAGTTATCGTGGTATCTGATATTACGGTCAAAAGGTGTGTTAGTAGTTATGATATGATATGATATTTATTACACTAAAAGCCGAAGGGCCATGGCAATACAAAAGAAAAATACATAACCTACAACATAACTATAACAAACACTTAAATCTACAAGAAAAATTCTCTGTGATTCATAGCCAACTTGAGGAATCTGCCCACTTTCCTTATAGTGACAAAACATTCACTCTTCAGCATTCGCTCCATCCATTCCTGATCACACTCATTTACTCCAAATATTTCTCTTCTTAAATCATTCAATTCCCTACATTCACACATAATATGTCGCACGCACTCATTCATATCTCCACACATGGGGCAGAAGTAAGGACCAATCCTCCCAATCGGCTTACCCGTGTACCTCCTCCTATCCCCCAGAGGTAAAATATCAGCTCGCATACTAATTATTAATTTCAGTTCCTCCCTATCTAAACCCGCTTTAAAATAAACACATTCACCCCATGTCTCTTTCGCCTCTGTATAAAACCTCAGAGATTTTGAACTATCTCTGTCAACCTGCCACCTCTGGATTTCCTGGTCCCTAAGTATATTTTTTACTTCTTTAGCTACTGTCCCTAACTCCAACTCATGACCCATACCCTCATTCCACTTATCACCAACACCACACTCATCTAAAATTTTCTTCACTTGGTAAGCCCATGACTCCTTACTTATATCTCTAAGGGACTCCAGATATGCCGCTTTCAACATTCTAACACGTGGAAGACTAATTATCTTTTCCCAAAAACTAACCATACTCACTAAACGCCTACATCTTACACTTCCTAAGCCTATGTCCCCCCTAACTACTAAGCTATTTGTCGTACTACTCAGTCCTAATGATCTTTTAAAATAATTCAACTGTATCTGCTCCAACTTACCTGCCCTATGGAACCCCCACACTTCGGAGGCGTAATGCATAACCGGCAGTACCTTCGTATTAAATACCTCTTTATGAATCTTAATGTTATTAATATCTTTCAAATGGCTTCTTAAAACTAGATTAACACATCTTTTCCCCTTTATCTCCGCCTGTTCCACATGCTTTCCAAATACCCCTCCTTTTGCTCGCTGTTTACACCCCAAATAAACCCATTCTTCCTTTACTTCTAAGTACTCTCCACCGTATTCAAACTTCTCACCTTCTTTCAATCTACCACCTTTTCTAAACACCATCACAGCTGTTTTACTAACATTCAATGTTAGCTCTTTCTTTTTTAAGTAAATCTCTAGTAAATTTAAAAGTTTCTGGAGGTTGCTACTAGAATCCGCCACCAGTGTTAAATCGTCAGCAAATAACAAGGTACACAGGGACATGATATCTACCGTCACCGTTGGGGCCGAATTATCAATCATGAACTGTACTACATCATTTATAAACAATGCGAATAACTTCGGAGAAAGAGTGCAACCTTGTTTCACACCGATCTTAGATTTCACACTTCTTGAAAACTTCTTCGCCACTCGCACCACCACCTTAATACTCATGTACATTTCTACAATCAAAACTACGAACAAATTTGGAAGGCCCAGTTCTAACAATACTTCAATCAACAACTTCCTGTTCACATTATCAAATGCTCCCTTCAAGTCTACAAAAGCTACGTACAGCTTACCACCCTTGCTTCTCGTGTACTTTCTAATTAATACATTTAATATAAAAATCTGGTCAAGCGTACTGAACCCTTCCCTAAAACCAGCCTGCGCTGGATTTAAAATTTCACTTTTTTCTAGCCAATTTTTTAACCGAAAATCTATCACTTTACAAAAAATCTTACTTACCACATTTCCTAGATGTATTCCTCGGTAGTTTTTATGGTCGCTCCTGTCCCCTTTCTTAAATATTGGTATCATAATTGAAGTGCTCCACGCTTGTGGCCAACGAGCATTCTCTAATATAAACGAAAAAATTAACGCCAAAACTGGGAGAAGATACGCTCGTCCCCATTTCCAAATCACTGCAGGGATTCCATCTACTCCAGGGGCTGACCTACCTTTCATTTTCTTCATGGACTTCCATATCTCTTCCTCCTCTATTTTACTTATTAATTGATAATCCATCTCCTTCAGCGGGTACGGTACCGGTTTCCTTAAAGAAGTCGAGATCTCACCTCTTAAAGTTTCCACATCAAGTTCATTTCGTTCAAGATAATCGGGCCATGACTCAGCCCGCGGGGTAAGGTCTTCTTGTTTCGCTTCCGTAGCAGCCCTGATCCCTTTCCAAAATTCTTTGCTATCCTTAGCTTTATAACACTTTACTATTTCATTATTACGTTCAACTTCTAGCTTATGTTTCTTATCCTTCAACATATATTTATATTCTTTCCTACGTTTACGATATTCACTTAAACTACCATCTCCTCCTATCTCTTTTAACTTCATCAATGACTCAACCACCTGTTCTCTTTTCCGCACACATTCTTCATCGAAAAAATCCTTTCTAAATCTTTTATCTTTCTTCACTTTTGTAACACTACTCTCAGCTATCCTATACATAACCGAACTAACCTGAGACACAACCTCTTCTATTTCTCCGTTCCTTACCTTCTCATGCCAACTATCTATGTGTCCTTCTATCTTTCCTACCCCTAGGCTACTTACTATTACTTCTTCTGACATACCATCTACCTTTAAAGGTCTATTTATTCCTACTTGAACACTATCCAACTCCTCTTCTAAAATATCCCTACCATTACTTATCCTAGGTCCTAACACCATCTTTAAATCTAGCGAAATTGGGACATGGTCCGACCCAACAACATCCAACACCTCAAACCCCTCACACAGAGGCCAAAGAGACATGCTTACCAAAATATAATCTACCACGCTTGGAGCTCCCGATGAATAACACGTGTAATTTCCCACATTCTTATCATTTCCCAGCCTACCATTTAAAATATCACGGTATCCTGCCGGTCACCGCGATAATTGATATTCAGATACCACGGTTGGGCCGTGATTACTTTTATTCATATCATTTTCATCATCGCTAACGAAAGAGTCTAGGTTATTGTCAAATTTGGCGGGAAAGAAGTTATGTCACTCAAGATGTCAGTAGATATCAGTATTTCTGTTTGGATGATTTCGAAAAGCAAAAATCCAGCAATTGTAGTTTTTGCAGAGCAACCGCAGTATTAGATAACTGCAAAACTTACTAATTGCGGATCCAGTTCCAGTGTACTGTGGTATCTCCAAAAACTACAGTACTCGTAACTTTGCGGACTAATTGAATCACCTGAATAAGCTCGACATTTATGGGCATCTGCGACTTTTCAAACAAAGTCCATACGAAGGTATTCCCCATATTCTCGTAGTTTAGAAGAAGTTAGAAGAATAACAAGAAAGAAGCTTAGTTGCGGGTGTGAGCCAGTTAATTGACTGGACATCGAACGGTTTGTCGATAAACGTGAATGTCGTCGAGATTTATGTCCTTATAGGCGTACTCAAACCGTGCGCCGGGGACTTCTTGGGGAGTCGAGGCCGTCGAAGGGAACTATGAGAATAGAGGGATTCCCTTCCCGGGAATTTCGCACACGGAAAACTACGAGAATAGGGGGAATACCTTCGTATGGACTTCGTTTGAAAATTCGCAGATGCCCATAAATGACGAGCTAATACAGGTGGTTCAATTAGTCCGCAAAGATTATGGCCAACTTTCTTTTCACTTTTGTTCATTTTTATTTTCTTACTTAAATTTTACGAATGCATTATGTACAAACAAATGATAATTACAATAAATAAACGCATTCTTCATTACACAAAACAAACCACCGACTCCCCAGCGAGTTAAATAAGGGTGTATTTTTATGGTGATAATCGGAGCATCCCCCGTCGGCAGAGAAAATGCGGGGAACCAGTCCCTGGGATAAAAAAAAAAAAATGCTTAGCTCCAATATGTGAGTCCCGGATTCCGGCCAGAATACGCATTTTGCAAAGACCATAGACTATCTGCGAATTGTAGAGGAGCAATCCGATACATTCTACAAATTTTCGAACGGATGAATTTGTCATGCTAAAATAATACCGCATACGACGTCGGTCTTTGTTGTTCAGAAACATAATCGAAAAGCTCGCATTTCTAAGGAAGTACTAACTAATCAGAAAACATGTTCTTTGCCACGTCATAACGATAAGCGCGGTTACATTGTTCCGGCAGTAGATGCAAGGACTATCTCGGAGTTTCATGTTTCGAGAATTTTGAAAATGGATTCAAAAATGCCAGTAGGAAGACCAATGAAAGTGACTACAGTTGGAGATGGCGCAGTGGGGAAGACGTGTATGCTTATTTCCTACACGACGAAGTGCTTCCCGACGGAATACATACCAACAGTGTGAGTATCTGGGTGCTGGAAGTTTGCTAGCTAATTACCAGACTAGCGAATAAAACTTCCTTTGACCGCAAAGGTGCTAACGAGGGGAATTTAATCGTGTTAGAGAAGTTCTCTTTCCAGGATGGCCTGGAAAAGGACAACACCCTGTTAAAGCATAAACTAACATGTATTTTTTTACAATTAATTATTGGATAGCTGTTAAAAAAATATTTCGTTCGAACAGTTGAGGTACAGTAGATTTATGCTTATTTAAACAGTTACTTAAATTTGAACAGTGCAGTTTTGGGGGTAAATGGTAGAATGGAGATCTAAAATACCTATATTTCCTGATTTTAGGGACCATCAATTAGCTACTTTGGCTAACTGCTAGTTGATTTTAATCAGAGCAATTGCGTGGAAGTAGCAATGTCCGAAGTCAACAAATGTTCAGATAAGTATATGAATGATTGCGACGATCTAAAAGATTTAAGGACGGAGGTTTTCGGGATTGAGTACGGGGATAAACAATGGCTGGTACAGAGGTTGGGAGAAAAATCTTTTCTTGGTATTAAAACTCTTGGAAGGTTCGTCTGTATGGGAATGTCGCACAAGGAGCACCTTCTATAGGTTACTACGGTTTAAATTTGGATTGTGTCTATAAATTTGTGCTATTGTTTTGTAATTACCATGGCCGCAAGGCTTTAGCGTAATAAACTACTACGAAACTATTACTATAGCTCTACTCTAGGCTCTGCCACCTGATTCTGAACGGTACCGAAGAGTGTGGTGAAATTTATAACTGTATGAAATATCTATATGAAATATCTATATATTATTATTTAACACAGCACTGATTTCTGTAAAGTAAGTTCAAATTAAAGCCGTTTATTGTCGGTTTCTTAATTATTTTTTCCTCATTTACTTTTGTACCCTCAAACGTCCAGGTTATTGCGTCCAAAGTACAGTTTTGAATTATCTCATAGCCGTCTAAGTATCCCAAAAGAAGAAAATGAACATTTAAAATCAAATGAATAATTACACCATGGGAGTTATGATGCCATTCTTTACGCAAAAAAAATAGACGAAAAACTCGACTCTTAGCCGATTAACTTCTTAATTCATTACTCCATGATTTCCATGTGACTGTTTTCGAATATAAACAAACAACACCAATGTATTCAAAGAAGCAAGCCTCGAATGTGGGAGTGCTGACGAACTGAGTTGCTGGTTTACAGGGAACTGGCCTTAATCCGCGACCGTGTTCCGTAATACTCTTGGAGCGTGTTCCATCCTACTTACCGTGGTTACTACACATGACGTCACGAATTCTGACTTTTTGACGTCAAGGCTGGAACGATTTTTCAATTTTCCAGCAGAATATCATGCCACGGGCGAAGCCGACCAATCAAGTTACAGAAACTTACAGAGATCCGTAGTTACTACGCTTACTACGCTCCCGAGCGTGGTAAGCAAATAGTTACTATTGTTCTTGCTATTGCACTGTCAGAAGTTTCATAACAAGTTGCGCATAACACTTTCAAGAATAACACCTTTTCACTTAGAAATAAAGTGTTATGACCAATACTATTTCGTGCCTAGATCTCCAACAACACCTTCAATAGGTAAAAATACTACACTGTCAGAAGTTACATAACGACAACAGAAGGATGCGCGGTTTCAACAGATAACACTGTGGGATGTTATCTGTTATGTTTCTTTCGTTCCCGTTAGTATTTTTACCAACTGAAGGTGTTGTTGGAGATCTAGGCACGAAATAGTGTAAACTTAATTGGTCATAACACTTTATTTCTAAGTGAAAAGGTGTTATTCCTGAAAGTGTTATACCCTATCTGTTATGAAACTTCTGACAGTGTAGTTACTATTTCGAGAAGGTTGGAACGGTCAGCGTAGTAACTTTTGGTGAGGTTGGAACGGAAATAGTAACTAATAGTCACTATTTGTAGAAGGGTGGAACACGCTTTGATGACTATCTCTCCTTGCCGATGCAAAATCTTCGGTCACTCCGGGTAGCTAGCGGAAGAAAGGCAGAAGTGGTGTCACAGCTGCACACAAAGATCGCAGTGATTGATTGACACAGAATTTGAGTTGTTGAGTCTGAGTCGTAGGGACTAACTCCTTCTTTCTGAGGATCACTGGTATAATTTAAGCCTTGGACACACGACCAGAGTTGTGTACTCCTGGAATGGAGTTGGTGCCTGTATTTTCGGCACCAGCACCACTTCCATGTGGAAAAATTTGGTGTTGTTATAATGTAACTTTCTGCGGAAAGTAAAGAAAATCCGGCCGGGAAATCCTTATCGTGTGTTCGCACTATTTGTCTCATCACAGAAATACTACTTGCGGTTTCGCAGATCGTATCTGACACCACACTCTGAAATCATTTTTGGGAGCTATTGAGTATCTGGCCAGTTACCGTGGTATATGAAAATATAATTTCACTTTCATCATCACCAACACAAGAGCCTAGGTTTTTGTCAAATAATAATAATAATGATAATATTAATTTATTTGTGACCCACTATACAAGAAAAGAAGCGGAGTAACTTGAGAAATAAGAAAAGGAACATAAATTACAAAACAACAACAATACAAAATCAAACAACTCAAAACTCAGCGCGCTGTCGCTACCCGCTGTCGCTACCCCTGTCGCTAAAAACTCTCATGACCTTTCTGTTGCTGTCTCTGCGAGGTAGATATAGTAAAAACTTACAATACCGAAAATACATAACTCGTATATCACTCATGTCACCTGGGCCTAATATAATTTAAAGGCCGTCTGCAAACAATGATCGCAAAATGTAAACAATGATTGAATGATGACGGAATTGCAAAATGCAAACAATGAAATGCAAACAATGATCGCAAAAACAAGAATATAGCTTTGGCAAAGCTTTTCTGTTGTATCTTCCTCTGTTAGCAACAATTTTCACATACCCTAATTTTAGCTTCTCTTTAATATCCTTCAGCACCCCTAACCGGAATGAAGTAAGCGATTTACAAACGTTAATCGTTTGCAAATCGCGATTAACTATTAACGTTTGTAAATAGGCGGGAAAGAATTGCAAATTGATTGTCGTTTTCGCAAAGCAGCCGTAATATCAGATACCATGGTAACTGCACACACGACAAATTGCAGATCATGATACCGTGGTATTAGGTGTCATGGTACTGTTTACCCCTATAAGTCACATTTGTTTTGACAAAACTGATCGAAACTTCCTGCTTTAGCATACGTCCCCCAAATTTCCGGTTTCCGCCGAATTCGGGAACTGCTTATCCGACAAAATAACAAAGCTCAAAAACGAATCCAGCGTATCACCTTACCCCCCTACATCGAACATCTAATCAACTTCAAATAAAGCTTCACAACACATGACAAATTTTCCGGTTTCAACCGGATTCCGGGCGAACTATGCGTTCGGGTAAAAAAAACGATTGTCAAATACGGATTCAGCATCTCTTCTTACCTCTAACTCGGAATCTAATCAACTACGAATAAGACTTTTGCTTTTAAGAAATTTTCTAGATTTGGCCAGATTCCGGGCGAACTACTTGTCTGAGAAGAAAATGGTTTTTAGTAATTTCAATAATTGTGTTCAGCAGGTCTTTCTACCCCTAAATCGGACATCTAATCAACTTCAAATACAAATTTTGCTTTTTAATACATTTTCCGGTTTTGGCCGGATTTGAGTCCGGCAAGAAAATCGTTTTCATATTCGTTTTCAGCATGTCTTCTTACCCCTTAGTCGACTATCTCATTAGCTGTTTAAAAATATCTTGTTTGTCCTTTAATTTGAACCCCCACCCCTAAATGTAGGGCTACAGAGCCCAGCTACGAACTCGACCTTTCCCTTGAAACGATCCTCCCACCAAGTTTCATCAAAATATCTCATTCCCTTCGAGAGTTATCTTGCTTAAAGACGGACGGACAATTTTTACGATGTCATAGGTATCCCTCCACTTACGTTTTGGGATCTCAAAAACCCTAACTAATCATCACTTAACAAATGTCGCCAGACAGTAGAACAGCGGGTGTGAAGCCATCGCCAGAAGGCAATTCTTCAACTGCCGTAGCCTCAAAACAAACGATTCTCGAGATTTCCTCACTATAGTTGCGTTTTTTTGGATGTAGTTTCGGCGTAGTTTCGCTTAAAAGCCGTTTTATTTGTCCATTCCATTTGCTGTAGTTTCGAGCCTGAAACAAACTACAAACTACCTCGCCGACGTAGTTTGGTGTAGTTTGACTTTTCGGAAACAAGAACTCAATAAAACGCAAGTAAGACAAACAGAGCCAAACTACAAACTTTGATGAAACAAAAGTGAATCCAATAAAACGCAGCTTATGTCGTCGAAAGTATGACAGTGGTTGAGCAGCACAGTTATTTTGCTCTGTTGAGCACAAACGCCTGACTAATGCTCTCTCGGGGTTGGAGGCGGATCAGATGACGGAAAATCCGTTTGTAGAGCACGCTTCAAGCACATTCATAGATTTCTCTGTTATTGTGTTGCGAGAGCAACACTTTGGTTTTGTCCTCGTTTTTTTTTTTTTTTTTTTTTTTTTTCCTATGACTCCGATTTCATTTTATTCCTAGTAACTGAAAAGGGTCTAACCTGTGCGGTTTTTACGGAAAGTGTGGACCTTAGGCCGGATTGATGAATATGACATTACATTTTGGAAAGCTCCGTAGCACTCTTGCCTGGGGCCAATAAGGATGGTTTTTGCTTGTCCTCGAGCCAGAGCCTACGGTTTGCGAAGTGAAGTGGAGTTGTATAGCCTATGTCAGAGAGGACTATCTGAAGTTGTGTAGCGAACCTTTCGTTTCATCAAAAGATGTTTCTGCTTTCGAGTGGAAAGCTCCGTTCTAGCACGCAAGCAGGCAGGCACCAGTTTCAAATTGAAGATGGACTAAAATCTATAAGTGTTAAATATATGCGGCAGTTACCTGGCCCCACAGCCAACATATCTTCTTTGAGCGATAATAGAAAAATCTACAGAGACAAAAAAGTGGCTTTTTCCCACGGGTCCGAAAGTGCTGCCATCTATTGTTTCTGTCCATGTCTGCGACGATTTCAGCTGAGTTTATAATTTTTTTTTTTTGCACTTTGGTTTGTGGTAGAGTAACGGTATCAGATGTGCCTCTTAAACTTTAAAAGTTCTCTCATTGCTAAAGAAACTAGAGCTTATCCTTTGCTCCTTTCTAAGTCGTGACGTTGGAAAGTTGGCCTACGGCAAAAAAGTCAACTTTTGAACTAAGACAAGTAGAATTTTTTTTTCGACGGCAATCGATAGCCATTGATGAGCTGATCAAAGTATATGTCATCCATTTTTTGGTACAAAAATTCCTTCATGAGATACACCAGTTTGAAAATTTCAAAGGGGTTGACAACTTCATAGTAAGGTACATTGAAACCAAAAATGGGCAATACCAGTTATGATTCATATAGGGGACTTTTAAGCAACAGTCGACTGTTAGCCCATAATCATCTTCGGTAATGAGGGGTTTGCAGCTTTTGCTAGTTGGTATACCTGTTATTTGTTTCCGGTGTATTCGATGGTAAGAACAATTTGGTTCCCAATGGTAAGATATGCAAGGGACTTGTAAGTAATAATCGGCTGTTATGCTACAATCATCTTCTGCGATGATGGGTTTGCAGCTTTTGCTAGCTGGTGTACCCATTATTTGTTTCCGGTTAACTTAATGTATATCACGGGAGAGGGACTTGTAAGTAGGAATCGGTTCACGAGGGGCTAGGAATTTTTGCAAATGGGTGCACATTGTATTCTATTTCTATAAATCTGTCGGTAAGAAAGTTTGTGTCGATGGTCTATCAATGTAACCGAGGATTAACTGTTTACACAACGGATACAAACGAAAATGTAAAGCAATGAGGTAGTTTCATCATAATTAATAGTGTCATCTATGTTATTTTAATCCTGAAAAGTTACGGATAGCTTTCTATTACCAACTAGATTATATAAGATATTGTTCCAAGTTTTCGTCCGTCACGATGTCTACGATTGTAAAGGATAAAGTACAACTGACTGCAAAGTTAATTTAGTCCCTTCTTCCTATATTATTTTGTTGTTGTTTTTACAACGCTGAAGAATACCTTTTGATCATATGATTAATTTTTTTAGAACATCCCATTTAGAAAGCTTATGCTATAATCATCGTCAGCGATGAGGGGCTTGCAACTTTTGATAGCTGGTATATCCATTATTTGTTTCCGGTGAATTTGATGTCAATCACGGGAGACGGACTTGTAAGTAAGAATCGGTTCACGAGGGGCTAGAAGTTTTTGAAAATTGGTGCACATTGTATTCGATTTCTGTAAATATGACAGTAAGAAAGTTTGTATCGATGGTCTATCGCTATAACCTAGGATTAACTGTTTACGCAACGGGTACAAACGATAAGGTAATGTAAAACAATAAGGTAATTTTGTAATAATTAATAGTGTCATCTATGGTATTTTAATCCTGAAAAGTTACGGATAGCTTTATAATATCAACTAGATTATATAAGATATTGTTCCAAGTTTTCATCCGTCACGATATCTACGATTGAAAAGGATAAAGTTCAACTTCGACGGCAATCGATAGCCGCTGATGAGCTGATCAAAGTATATGACATCCATTTTTTGGTAAAAAAATTCCTTTATGAGATACACCAGTTTGAAAGTTTCAAGGGGTTGACAACTTCAGTAGTGAGGTACACACTGAAACCAAAAATAGGCGATACCAGTTGTGAGACATTTAGGGGACTTGTACGCGACAGGCGACTGTTAGCTCATAATCATCTTCGGCAATAAGGGGTTTGCAGCTCTCGCTAGTTGGCGTACCTGTCATTTGATGAACAATTTGGTTCCCAAATGTAAAACATGCAAGGGACTTGTAAGTAATAATCGGCTGTTATGCTACACAAATCTTCAGCGATGAGGGGTTTGCAACTTTTGCTAGTCGGTGTACCCATTATTTTTATCCGGTGAACTTGATGTCTATCACAGGAAAGGGACTTGTCGGTAGAATCGGTGCACGAGGGGCTAGAAATTTGTGCAAATTGTTGCACATTGTATTCGATTTTATAATACCAACTAGATTATATAGGATATTTTTCCAAGTTTTCATCCGTCACGATGTCTACGATTGAAAAGGATAAAGTTCAACTGACTGCAAAGTCAATTTAGTCCCTTTTTCCGATATGCTTTTGTTGTGGTTAGGGCAATCGATAGCCCTTGAAGAGCTGATCAAAATATATGCCATCCATTTTTTTGAACAAAAATAGTTCATGAGATAAACCAGTTTGAAAGTTTCAAGGGTTGACAACTTCAGGAGTAAGGTACACACTGAAACCAAAAATAGGCGATACCAGTTGTGAGACATGTAAGGGACTTGTAAGCAACAGTCGACTGTTAGCTCATAATCATCTTCGGCAACGAGGAGTTTGCAGCTTTTGCTAGTTGGTATACCTGTTATTTGTCTCAGGTGTATTCGATGGTAAGAACAATTTTGTTCCCAATTGTAAGACATGCATGGGACTTGTAAGTAATAATCGGCTTTTATGCTATAATCATCTTCAGCGATGAGGGGTTTGCAACTTTTGATAGCTGGTGTATCCATTATTTGTTTCCGGTGAATTTGATGTCAATCACGGGAGACGGACTTGTAAGTAAGATCGGTTCACGAGGGGCTAGAAATTTTTGAAAATTGGTGCACATTGTATTCGATTTCTGTAAATATGACAGTAAGAAAGTTTGTATCGATGGTCTATCGCTATATCCTAGGATTAACTGTTTACGCAACGGGTACAAACGATACGGTAATGTAAAACAATAAGGTAGTTTTGTAATAATTAATAGTGTCATCTATGGTATTTTAATCCTGAAACGTTACGGATAGCCTTCTTCCGATATTGTTTTGTTGTTGGTTTTACAACGCTAAAGAACAGCTTTTGATTATGTGATTATTCTTTTTAGAACATACCGTTTTAAAAGCTTCGATAAGTTGACAATTTCAGCATTTAACCGACAGCGAAGAAACAAAACCAAAGTGTTGCTCTCGCAACACTTTAGCCGGTGAAGCCGGACAAAGGTTGCGCAACACTTCACGTTGCCCGGGCAACGTAGGTCTAGTTGTATGAAAAGGAAATCGCAAAATACTGGCGTCAAAAAGACTATAGGATCAACGTCACCAAACTTCCAAATAAGTATATTCCCACGCTTGCATAAGCTGTGAGTCAGCTCAGGAGATGGGAATCATCCCTCTACTTATGATTAACACAAGAACCCGTCCGGAGAACAGAACCTGATGTGCGGGAGCGCGCATCCGATCGGAATAGTGCCATAGCGAACGTTTTCTTCGTGTAGAAAATAATATCCAACCCAGAAGCCACAGTATCACAGATACTTAATAATTTATTAAGCCCGAACACCAAAGGTGAAGGAAAAACGAGATCTTCAGCAAACAGGAAGTGGTTAAAGCAAGTACCACCAATGAAACAGCCTAAATTATAACATATCAACATACACTGAGTAGAGAAGACGAGAAAGGACTCCTCCTTGTCTCAGGCCATTGACCAGATGAAAAGAACTGCTAGATGCAGTCCCTCACCTTACGTGGAACTCCTGATTACGGAACCAACAAGACCAAAGGTTTCGATGGGATCCCAAAAATCTAAAATTTGATCCAGACAATTGCGAACGAACTACCATATACTTGTAAAAAAAAAAAAAAAAGGTTCAGAAACGAATTCAGCGTATCTCCTTATCCGTATAAAGAACATCTAATCAACTTCAAGTAACACCTTAACTTATAAAAAAAATCCGGTTTCAACCGGATTCCGAACGACCTTTATCTCCCGGTAAAAAAAAGATTGTCATATACAGATTCAGCGTATCTTCTTACCCCTAAATCTGTCATCTAATCAAGTTCAAATAAGACTTTTGCTTTTAACAAATTTTCTGGTTTTGGTCTGAGTTGTCCACAGAAGTTGTCCGGGTAGAAAATACTTTTCACATAAGCGTTCAGCATGTCTTCTTACCCCTAAATCGAACATCTAATCAACGTCAAATACAAATTTTACTTTTAACAAACTTTCCGGTTTCGGCCAGATTCCGGGCGAACTACTTGTCCGATGACAAAATGGTTTTTACCATCGTGTTCAGCATGTCTTCTTACCCCATAATCGAAATATTTCATTTGCCCCTTAATTTAAACCCTCTCCCACACCCCTAAATCTAGGGCTACAGAGCCCATCTACCAACTTGATCTTACTCTTGACCCAAACAACCCTCATACCAAGTTTCATCAAAATATCTCATTCCCTTCGAGAGTTATAGTGCCCACAGACGGACAGACGGACAACTTTTGCGATGTCATAGGTATCCCTCCACTTACGTTTTGGGATTCCAAAAACCGAATAAACTGAGGCGGAACTCCTCTGCTCACCAGGATATTCTGCGTTTTACTATGGTTAACTCTATCAACACCTTAGAGGAGTCAACGAAGAAAACAAGAAGAGCTACGAGCTCATATGGCACTTGTTACGCGTAGGTGTTACAGGGAAGTAGATGAGAACGTCACAAAATACCCCTTTCATCCTCCTAGGATCTCCTAGGATACCTAGTTTCACTCGAGGATGAGCATTCTCGGCATCGCCTCGGATCATCTAGAGCAAATGTCAGAGCACAATATTTCCGGTACTCGTCCCCCTCAAACTCCCCCTACCACGGCCGAATCTGGTCCAGACACATAAACTGATCATCTAAACCTAAAGCTTCTTCTCTTAGCGGCTATCAAGTTTTGCTTGAGTCTGAGCATCTTTTGTGAAACTGCGGTACTCCCCCCCCCCCCGTGTTCAAATCCGGTCCGGACCCTAAACTATAGATAGATAGATAGATAGATTTATTTGCGCTAAAAAGCCACAAGGGCCATGGCAAATACAAAATAATAACAACAAAACAACAACAATAACAAACCTACAAAAAACCTTCCCGATATGACAGAGCGATTCGAAGGAATCTTCCAAAACTCTTTAAATCCCCAAAATGTTTACTTTTTAATTTTCTAACAAGTTCCTCCCTCGAGAAACAAGAGCTACGAGCTCATATGGCACTTGTACGAGTAGGCTGTACAAGAAAGTAGATGAAAACGTCACAAAACACACCCGCCATCCAAAAAGACGGTTCGGAAATAGAAATAGGATATTTAGTTTCACTCATTTCTGAGCAGTTCCGGCATCGTCTCGATTGCAAATGCACATGACTGTTCAAACTTTCATCCCAATAAATCCATTTGTTTGATCCCTAGACGTGCTACACGATTTCCGGTACTCACTCTATTTCCACCTACCGTGGCCGAATCTTGTTCGGAATAAAAAAAATCGACCACCTAAAGCATCTTCGTTTATACCATCTACCAAGTTTCACTCGAATCTGAGCATTTTTGGAAAGTTCCGGTACCCCCCCCCTTCCCACCAACGTTGTCGGAGCCGGTTCGGGCCCAATCTCTTAATTCCCTCATCAAGTTTGACTGAAATTGGAGCATAGCCTATCTGCAAGTTTCCAGTACCCCCCCCCCCCCCCTACCTTTGCCGAATCCGGCCCAGACGCCAAATAACAAATCTAGGCCGCATAAACTCGGCACTGTCGAATTGCATCTCATTCGGTCCATCCGTTTGGTTTTTGTGCATGTCAAAAGTCCCCCTACCCCCAATTCCCCTAATCGTGGTCGCATATGGTTCGAACGCATGTTTTACATGTCGAGGCCATCGATTCGTATCACCCATGAAGTTTCACTCGAATCAGACCACTCGTTCGCAATTTGTAGAAGTCCATATTTCTCTTCTCTTGCTCCCCCAAAAATGCTCGGATCTAGGAACGGAAGTTTCCGGGGGTATGTTGTGTCAGGTTTTTAAGTCAAGATAATTCGGGTCGCTAATATGCCTGCAAAGTTTCGCTGTCGTTTTACATCTGGAACTATTCTAACTCACGACTACCGGAATTCCAGGAAACCCCCTCCGACTCCCCCCACAGAGCCCCGAAACTATCTGGCTCCGTCAATTTCATCTAGGCCTAATGCTTGTTCCATCTATTAAGTTTCGTCCCAATCCCTCTACTTTTAGAGTTTCTTGAGTTTTCCACCCCCCACCCCCCCCCCCACCCCCATCCCCACAGGTATCGGACCCGACTCGGACGTGACACTGAACGTCCGAGGCGATAGCTCACCAGACAAGTTTCATTCAAATCCGATCACCCGTTCAAAAGTTATGCACGCCACTAGATTCCGGACTCCCCATCCACCGACTCCCCCCACGATGGTCGGGTCGGGGAAACGGCTGTTCTCAAGTCAATCTGTTCGGATCCCTGACATACCTGCCAAGTTTCATCGCCCTAGGACATCAGGAAGTATGCCGAACTCGCGGGATCGCTAGAAATCCGGACCCCCACCCCAACTCCCCCATAGTGCCCTGATCCGGCCCGGTTATGTCAATGACGTGTCGAGGACCTGTGCTTGTTTTGCCCACCAAGTTTCATCCCGATCCCTCCACTTCAAGCGTTTCTCAAAATTTCCGGTTCCCTCCTCCAACTCCTCCCAGTGTCATCGGATCCGGTCCAGTTACGTCAATGACGTGTCTAGGACCTGTGCTTGTTTTTCCCACCAAGTTTCATCCCGATCCCTCCACTTTAAGCGTTTCTCAAAATTTCCGGTTACCTCCTCCAACTCCCCCCAGTGTCATCGGATCCGGCCCGGATTTAAAGTGAGGTGTCTGAGACACAAGGTCATCCTAAATATCAATTTTCATCAAGATCCGATCACCCGTTCAAAAGTTATGCACGCCACTAGATTCCGGACTCCCCATCCACCCACTCCCCCCACGATGGTCGGGTCGGGGAAACGGCTGTTCTCAAGTCAATCTGTTCGGATCCTTGACATACCTGCCAAGTTTCATCGCCCTAGGACACCAGGAAGTATGCCGAACTCGCGGGATCGCTAGAAATCCGGACCCCCATCCCAACTCCCCCACAGTGCCCTGATCCGGTCCGGTTATGTCAATGACGTGTCTAGGACCTGTGCTTGTTTTTCCCACCAAGTTTCATCCCGATCCCTCCACTTTAAGCGTTTCTCAAAATTTCCGGTTCCCCACCCCAACTCCCCCACAATGCCCTGATCTGGTCCGGTTATGTCAATGACGTTTCTAGGACCTGTAGTTGTTCTTCCCACCAAGTTTCATCCCGATCCCTCCACTTTAAGCGTTTCTCAAAATTTCCGGTTCCCTCCTCCAACTCCCCCCAGTGTCATCGGATCCGGCCCGGATTTAAAGTGAGGTGTCTGAGACACGAGGTCATCCTAAATATCAATTTTCATCAAGATCCGATCACCCGTTCGCAAGCTAAAAATACCTCAAATTTTGGCTTCACCCTCCCTCCACTCCCCGCCCCAGATGGTCGAATCGGGGAATTGATGATTTCCTATTTAAGCTGGTCGGGTCCCAGACATGCCTGTCAATTTCCATCGTCCCAGCACATCAGGAAGCACGGAACTCGCGGGATCACTACAAATTCGGACTTCTCCCCCCCCCCCAACTCCCCCAAAGTGAGCGGATCCGTTCCGGTTATATCAGTCACGTATCTAGGACTTTTGCTTGTACTTTCCACCAAGTTTCATTCGGATCCCTCCACTCTAAGTGTTTTCCAAGATTTCCGGTTTCCCCCTCTAACTCCCCCCAGTGTCACCGGATCCGGTCTGGATTTAAAATGGAGGGTCTGAGACACGAAGTCCTTCCATGTATTAAGTTTCATTAAGATCCGATCACCCGTTCGTAAGCTAAAAATATCTCATTTTTCCTATTTTTTCCGGATTCCCCCTCCCTCCACTCCCCTCCAGATGGTCGGATCGAGGAAGCGACAATTTCTAATTTAATCTGGTCCAGTTCCTGATATGCCTGCCAAGTTTCATCGTCCTAGCTTATCTGGAAGTGCCCGAACTAGCAAAACCGGGACCGACAGACCGACAGACCGACAGACCGACAGACCGACAGACCGACAGACCGACAGACCGACTGACGGACAGAAATAACAATCGCTATATGGCACTTGAGTAAGCTCAAGTGCCATAAAAACCCACCCTAAAAATTTCCTCCCTTAGATACCTTAAACCCTCACAATCACAAATAAAATGCTCTACATCTTCATCAATCATCCCGCACAAAGGGCAGAAATAAGGACCAGACGAAACTCTAATTTTTCCCAATATATTTTCTTCGTTGGCCAAAAGGCAAACAATCTCCTCTCAGACTAATTAAACATTTCAATTCTTCTGGAGATAACCCCGACTTAAAATAAATTTCTTCGCCCCATGCCTCCTTAACCCTATTGTAGAGACTCAGGGACCCAGGAATCCAAACCTTACAACCCCACGCCTGCAACTCCTGGTCCTTTAATACTCTTTGGACTTCTTTCGCGACCTCACCTACCTCTAGCTGAACCCCCTTCCCCTCGTTCCACCTACCTGACAGTCCACACTCATTCAAAATAGTCTTAATTTGGCCAGGCCAAGTACCCTCACGTTCATCCTTTAGTGCCTCCAGGTATGCCGCTTTGGTCAACCGTACCCGAGGAAGCGTAAGGATTTTTTCCCAGAATTTAACCATACGAACTAAACGAACACTACGAAGACTAGTAAGGCTTAAATCTCCCTTCAAAACTAAACTATTTAAAGTAATATTTACCCCTAGAACTCTTTTAAAATACTTAAGCTGTACTGCTTCAAGCTTATCCCCCTGAATAAAACCCCATATTTCAGATCCATAATGCATTGCTGACGCTACTTTCGTAGCAAACACCTGCTTGTGAAATTTAACATCCTTTAGTGCTATTAACGGACTTCTAAGAATAAGATTAGCACATCGACTACCCTTCACCACACAATGCTCAACATGCTTCCCAAATCGACCCTTTGCAGAAAGTTTAACTCCTAAATAAATAAACTCCTCCTTAATTTCTAACTCCTTACCACCAAAATTTACTTTATCACTAGCTGCTATTTTCCCCCCTTTACGAAAAACCATCACCACTGACTTTGAAGCATTCAATTCCAATTCTTTCATTGAAAGATAATCCGTCACCAAATTTAGAAGCTTCTGTAGGTTATCACGTGAACCAGCCACCAATGCTATGTCGTCGGCAAAAAGAAGCATGCAAAGGCGAAAAATATCAACAGGAAGCATAGGAGCTTGTCCATCCCGCATATAAGAATCTAAATCATTAATATAAAGTGAAAATGGTTTAGGCGACAAAGTGCAACCTTGTTTTAAACCCATTTTCGAAGAAAAAACCTTCGAAAATTTCCCAGCAACCCGAACTACAAGTCTTACACTGGAGTAAAGCTCCACCAAAATTAATACAAACCAAGCAGGAAGGCCCAAATCAAGCAGAGACTTCACTAGAAGCCTCCGGTTTACATTGTCGAAAGCACCTTTAAGGTCCAAAAAAGCCACATAAAACCTTGCACCCCGTGCCTTAGTATACTTCCTAGCTAACACATTTAACAGAAAAATTTGGTCCAAAGTAGAATAACCTTCTCTGAACCCTGCCTGAACTGGACTAAGCTTCTCTGCCTTTTCTAGCCAATTTTTTAGCCTAAAATCAAGCACCTTGCAGAAAATCTTACTAACTGCGTTTGCTAGGTGAATAACTCTATAATTATCATGCCTTGTCCTGTCCCCCTTTTTAAATAGGGGAATAACAATTGACGTATCCCATTGTCGTGGCCAGTAAGCTTTTTCAACTAATACTGAAAAAATTGCCGCCAAAATGGGTAATAAAACAGTTCTACCCCAACTCCACAGTATTGTAGGAATTCCATCTACACCTGGAGCTGACGAACCTTTCATCCTTTTCAACTGATCCCATATTTCCTGTTCACTTCCTTTATCAATTAGCCTAGAATCTTCCTCGTTTAAAGGGAAGCATGGCTGGTTTCTAAGACTACTCGTCAGACTATCATGAACTGTAGGCTCACTTAATGCACTATTAATAACACTAGGCGGTTCTTTACTCTCAAAAAAATCCACCCAAGACTCTGCAGGTGGGACAAAATCTTGAGACGGCCCATGCATTGACGCTTTAATTTCCTTCCAAAAATCCCCGTTACTTTTCCCATGAAACAATTCCATAATCCTATTATTTGATCTTTTATCCAGCAAATACTTCTTATCTTTCAACATTGTTTTATACTCTTTTCTTTTCTTTTTATAATCCTGTAAAGCTTGGGGACGATTATCTTCATTACTTCCTTTAACTCGTCTCAGCGCAATTATAACTTCACTCTTTTTTTTCTTTACATTCCGCATAAAAAAAAAACATCTTTGTTATTTACATTCCCATTAGAAGAATTCATATGCGTTAACGCTACTGCCCCATGCATTACTGAAACCAACTCACTAATTACCAGCTCAACCTCCCTATCCTTACCTACATTTAAGCACTGACTAAGTCTCAACTCTAAATCCTCATCGGATAGCCTAATCTTAAATGGAGATTCTAGTTCACTACTTAATTTTATACCTCTCCTTATTGTCGAATCATCACCTTTCGCCAGTGACGCACCCTTCCTGTAACTCACCTGGGATCCTAAACTATATTTAGGTAGCTCATATTCTAAAACCACAAACACAGGCACATGGTCTGATCCAACAACATCAAGAGCCCCAAAGTCTCTACAACGGGGCAAAAAAGGAACACTCACTAACCCATAATCAATAACGCTTGGGGCTATTCCAGAGAAACAAGTAAATTCCCCGGACCTATCTTTTCCCACCCTACCATTCAAAATAACTAAATTTTCAAGACCACAAAATTCAAGCAATTTTCGTCCCCATTTATTTTTCATACGTGCCTGGTCCTTGCTTCTTCGCATCCTCGCAAATTGATAAGCATTCTCAAAATCTTCCACACGGGACGATTCCTTCGGATCACCAAACATATACGACTCCTCTGTACAATCGCTAGTATATGCGTTGAAATCCCCTATGAAAACAAAATCATAATTAGGGTGAGATCTACTATGAACACTTTTTTCTTTGTAGAGAATATCCCACGTATCCTCATCACAATAAGAGCTATTTTCTGGGGGTATATAAACACTACACACAATCACTCGTAATTTATTCACTGAAAGTAATAACCAAACCAAATTATCTGATCTACTTTTAATCCGTTGACAAATACTAAACATTCCATCCCGTATGAAAAGGGATACTCCCCCGTAAAATCGTCCATTCCGAGAAACCTTCCTATTTGCCGCAAACTCTTTAAATCCACTAATTACAATAGGCCTATCCACGGACGACCACGTTTCCACCAAACTTATAATGTCCCATCTTTCCTCTTTAAGCAACGATTCTACTTTCTCAGTTTTAAATCCTTGAATGTTCCAATGAACTACTTTCACAGCAGCTAGGCCATGGCCCTGGCTTCCCTAATAGTCCTCAATCGGAATCGAAGAATCTTGGTCACTGGTAAATAACGAATCACCAGTTTGAGTGCTAGGCCTATTCATTTGAAACAACTGCCGGGGGTTATTACCCCAGACCCCGATTGACCTGCTTCTTCCACGCAAACCTCGTGCGTCACCACTCGGCCTTTCACTGCTACGGCGCGTAATACTAGCGGCAGGTTGCGAAAGAACATCATTAGGGCTGACAATATCGGCACTCGTGCGCTTAACCTGGCCTGTGATATCATCTAGGGAACATGGTATGTCTGCTCTTCAAGTTTCATTCAAATCCCTTCACTCGTTTGACCTCTATGCGAGCCACAAAATTTCCGGGAATCCAACTCCAACTCCCCACACTGTGGCCAAATACGACTAGGAAACATAGACTTCGTATCTCTGACACCCCCTCTTCTCGTCCTTCATGTTTGAGTCCAATCGAAGCATATCTGCAAATTTCCGGTTTCCGGTTCATCCTCCTCTTACCCTGGCCGGATCCGGTCTGAACCGTAAAAAACAAACTAGGACACTTAAATCCCATTCGGTACATTCGTTTGATTTGTGTGCATGTCACAAAGTTTCCAGACCCCCCCCCCCTCCAACTCTTCCAACCATTGCCGTATGTGGTTTGGAGACATGTCTTGCCTGTCTAGGTCATTAGTTCTTATCGCCAGAAAAGTTTTACTCGAATCGGACCACCCGTTCACAACCTACACGAATCTATAATTTCCGGATTCCCCTCCCCTTAATTCCACCGAAAATGGTCGGATCAAGAAACGGAAGTTTTTCTAGGGCATTGTGTCAGGTCCTTAAGTCTATTTGGTTGGGTCACTAATATGACTGCAAAGTTTCATCGTCCTTACAACATCTGGAAGTATCCTTACTCTCGATCACCGGAATTCTAGGGAACCATCTCCAACTCCCCCCAAAGAGCCCCGATATGGTCTAGTTCCGTCAAGAACGTATCTAGGGCTTATGTTTCTTCTTCCCACCAAGTTCGATGCCGATCCCTCGGCGCTAAGCGTTTCACGATAATTCCAGTGCCCCCTTCTATTCCCCCCACAAGTATTGGATCTAGCCCGGACTTGACATGGAACATCGGAGACGACACTTCTTTCCAATTGTGAAGTTTCATTCAAATCGGATCGCCCGTTCAAAATTTACGAATGCAACTAGATTCCGGATTCCCCATCCCTCCTCGATGGTCTGATCATGTAAACTACTATTCTCAAGTCAGTTTGTTCGAGTCCTTGATACGCCAGCCCAGTTTCATCGTCTTAGTAAATCAGGAAGTACCACACTCGTGAGATCACCAGAATTCCGGACCCCCCTCCCCCCCCCCCACAGTGCCCGAATCGGGTTCGGTTATGTCAATCTGTTTTCTTGGTGTCTTCCGACCAAGTTCCATCTCGATCCCTCCACTCATAGCGTTTCCCAAAATTTCCGGTTGCCCCCTCCAGCTCCTCCCAAAAGTCACCAGATCCGGTCCGGATTTTAAGTTGGTCGTCTGAGGCATGAGATCTTTCCTAATATCAAGCTTCATTAACATCCGATCACCCGTTCAAGAAGTGACTATTTCCAACTTAATCATTTAGGGTTCCAGATACGCCTGCCAAATTTCATCGTCCTAGCTTATGTGGAAGTGCCCGAACTAGCAAAACCTGGACAAACCGACAGACGGACAGAAATTGCGATCGCTATATGGCACTTGGCCGAAGGGCATCGGTGACGAATACAACCAGAAATACTCAACTACAAATTAAAAATAATAATTGCAAAATCAACTCTATGGAGCGCCTTGAATCCAAACTGGAAATCGGTATCGGCAAATATGGCCAGGCGTAAGAGGTAAACATAAAAGAGACTGAAAATAACCAAACAAGGCTATTAAACGTACACCAAGAAATAACGTGTCATTGTTTACTTACTAGCAAATCTAGCGGCTAAAAAATAACTAATCCGGAAGTACTTTAGGAGGGGACGAGCGACAAGAGCAAACATGATGTCACACCAAGCTTGTCCGTGCTCTTGTGGACTAATATGTGACGTGGAGTCTCCGCAGTGAAAAGTTGTAACGCAAAACTTTCAAATACCTCTTCGGTAGGGTTACGTACTTTTCGAGATTGAGATGAGTACATTTACATACAACCTATTAAGAGTAGAAACATGCATTACTTTCATTCAGATTTTTGTCAAAAAAAAAAAAAAAAGCAGTTAAGAATTTGGAAGGAGAGAATGTCCAAACCACCAAGCTTATCCAAAATCGTTTGATCTCTTCCCCGGTAGGCAAACTGAATCGAGAAGCATCACGAGTTTAGCAATCCGCTAACCACAGCAGTGTACTAAATTCTTGCAAGGTTCTCAGTAGCCTACTGTCGGACAATAAACGGTCTGACAAATGCGGTTTGGTATTGAGGGCAAGAGACTCGAACTTTTGGGAATAAGAATGGACCAAACAATTAGAAAAAAGTCAGTTCAGTACTATAGATACGTCTCAGCAGGGTTAATAGATTTGCGAAGACACAGCTGCTCTTCGTATTTTATTTTCAATCGAATTTTTGTTTAGATTCGACAACTATGCAGACACAATAACCGTGGACGGACAACCTTACCATTTGACCCTGTGGGATACAGCTGGTCAAGAGGATTATGACCGACTCCGTCCACTGTCTTACCCGAACGTAAGTCTCTGTTTCTCTTTCCTGTCAAGCAAGTCATGCCTATGCTATAGTAATTCATTATACTTCAGTAGTATTTCCATCTACTCTCGCTCTCGAGATTTTTCATTTCGTAGGTGTATCCTGTCTCCTCTGTTGGCAATAAACAGATTATCACGCTTGCCACGATTTGTGCTCATTATGTGACTTATCAGGCGCAAGAACATTGTTCCTGAGGAGCTATTTTCGTCCGAAGACCGGTATTGTAAATTTTGCCAAGAGATCCAAGGCATGGGGCAATAGGCTAAAAACACCCGAGGCCGTGTGTAATTTTCTGTAGGCACAGCATAGTTGTAAAGTGGTGAATAATCTCAGAACATCTGAGAGAAAGTCCCTCTGTCCTTTAAGATGATTTTCATTGGCGTACAGAAATGTGTGCCACGCACTTGACCAACAACTTGAACCTCGCGGTTTGTCTGTTTTATTGGCAGCAATTTGAACATTTGTAGGTTTATCTGCTTGATAAAGTAGCTAATTTTAATATCTGGACTTTAACTTGCCGATGAATTTGAATTTCCCGCCAAATTCGAGCCACAAAGTCGAAAGTCTCATTCGAGCCAGACAAACCTTGTTGGTCGCGGAAATGTAACTGCGGGCCGTATAAACCAGGTAAACGTTCCTTTCGAGCCACAAGCTCTTCGTGGGACCACGAAAAACGCCTTAAAGGCCGGCTCAGAATGTCAAAATGTCGCTGACGAACATCGTAGCTGAGTTTACGTAATTTAGCCAGTGTTTAATATATCGACTAAATCCTTTAACATCCAATAACCTCAAGTTGTTGATTCAGGCAGTATCCAAACGTTTAAGCGTGGTGTAGTCGACACCCCATTTTACTCAGTTGCTTTTGTAGTTTGATTTATTTTTTTACTTCTGTAGTGTGTCAGTTTTTGTGTGTAAAGCGTATCTAATCCATTTCTACTTGTGTAGTAATGGCGACAAGCTAAAAGCCAAACTCCAGATGTACTAATAATAAATAACCTCACTGAATTTTATTTTAGACTGACCTATTTCTTGTATGCTACTCGGTGGAGAACAGGGCAACTTACGACAACGTCGTCAACAAATGGATCCCAGAAATTCGGCATTATTCTCCGAAGACGAAGATCATTCTTGTTGGTAAGTTTAGGGACAGGGCTGTAAATCCTACACGCGCAGTGAAAAGGACGAATTTGGTTCATTCTGCCTTTTGCATTATCCATAGCTTCCTTATGGAATTTTAAGCCTCGAATGCTTCTAGGTTGTCAGTATCTGTTTCTTGTAAGAATGCTACGTCGATGTCGTTATTTCCTAGGAGCTCTTTTAGCGTTTTTTGCCTATTCTTTTGTTTCAAACCATTTAAGTTTAGCGTTATTAGTTTTTTCTTATTTCTGCGCAACCGTCTGCGTTGTCATTTTCTGACATGCCAAGGCTTTCGTGTCCTTCATCTGGTTCACCATTTTTCTCTGGGCTTCCTGACTTCCTTGTTTTCTTCGTACCTTGTTCTTCATGTGAACCGACGGATGAGTCGAGATCGGCCGCGTCTGCAAGGCCTTGTAGAATTTCACAAGTGGACTGCGTATTGATTTCTTCAGTCTGCATAGCTTGTGAGATCCCATCCACCATAGTTTCTATTGCCGCAATTCTCGTGTCCACCTCTGTCCCGTATCTTTAATTCCTGTATCCATCCTTCCGCTTTTCTTTCTTATGCTTCTTTTTCTTCTCTCGTCATCATACCGCTTGGCTCTTTCTCTTTATCTGTTCCTTCGGAAGATACTATGGATTCTCATCTTTCTGCTTTCTTTTTTGCTTCTCTTTCGCTATCACGCAGTTCTCTAGATTTTCTTTCTTTTTCTTTATGAGCATTTGCTTTTAAAGTCTCTATTTCCAGATCAATTCTGTTCTCTATATCCCGGCTGTACACAGGATCCACAGGTTGTCTTGGCGGCAAAAATGGGAATTCATTTACGCTGTCGAGGTTCGGCTGTCTCTGATACATAGTTGTTCGCCAACGACTAGTAATTTTCGGCGTTTCAACACAATTCTGCGCGATGTGACCAGGGAGGTTGCACCGCCCGCATGTTTTAATTTGGCCATCGTACCAGACACGCATTCTCATCCCGTCAATCATAACGAATGACGGGATATTTTCGGTGATGTGTACGCTCAATGATAGCCTAGTTTTCGCAGTTTCTAAATAACCTTCTCCCTGGTACGTTTCCCTTCTACAACTTACGACTCTTCCGTATCGTTCCATTTCCTCTTTCACCACGCTTGGGTCCATTTCGAACGGCACTTTGTCTATTTTTGGGATCCCAAAACGTAAGTGGAGGGATACCTGTGACATCGCAAAAGTTGTCCGTCTGTCCGTCCGTCCGTCTGTCCGTCCGTCTGTAAGCACGATAACTCTCGAAGGGAATGAGATATTTTGATGAAACTTGGTGTGAGGGTTCGTTGGGTCGTCGGACCAGTCAAGTTATGAAGTAAGAAGACATGCTGAACACGATGGTGAAAACCATTTTGTCATCGGACAAGTAGTTCGCCCGGAATCCGGCCCAAACCGGAAAGTTTGTTGAAAGTAAAAGTTTTATTTGGAGTTGATTAGATGTTCGATTTAGGGCAAGAAGACATGCTGAAAACTTATGTGAAAACAAGTTTCTACCCGGACATGTAGTTCGTCCGGAATCCGGCCAAAACCGGAAAACTGTTGGAAGTCAAAGTTTTATTTTTTAGTTGATTAGATAAGCGATTTAGGGGTAAGAAGAGATGCTGAGTCCCTGTATGACAATCGTATTTTACCCGGACATATAGTTCGACCGGAATCCGGCTGGAATCGGAAAATTTGTTATAAGCTAAATTTCTATTTGAAGTTGATTAGATGTTCATTACTGGGGAAAGAAGATACCCTGATTTCGTCTTTGAGCTTTCTTTTTTCGCCGGACAAGTAGTTCTGGAGTCCGGCCGGAACCGGGAAATTGGCAGAAGTGGCAGGAAGTTTTCGTCAAAACAGATATGACTTATAGGGGTAAACACACATGCTGAATCCAAATCTGAACTTGGTTTTCTCAGGTGATTAGCTATTTGGCCTTAATCTGTTTCTGAATTTTAATTGTAAAAATGTTCAAGGAGTCTGGCGAAGACTGGATCTGGCTAAGACAAGACCCAGTTGTCTGGATCAGATATTGAATTTTTGGGATCCCATCGAAACCTTTGGTCTTGATACAGTTGTTGGCCTTTTTTTCGCAGTTTTCAACTTTAACGTACCGTACTTTTCCCGCGTTTTCAAGGATCAGTTCTCCGTCGTGGGCCTTCTCTAAGAAGTTTTCTAGCTCTTTAGTGCTTACGAATTTCACATACAAGTTCCTTTTGTATCGTAAGTTTGACGAATCTATTCCTACGATGTGTTCCTTTCGAAGCCCGTAGCTTTTCAGCCATCGATGAATCTGGAGCTCAGAAGGTATTTCTTGCTCCTCAAAATCCTCGAAGCTCAGAAAAGCCGTAGTTTTTCTCTGGTACTTGAACACTGTTCTTCAGTTTTCCATATTTATCCTCACTATCCTACTTTCTTCTTTTTTTTCTATTTTTACTAACACGATAACCTAAGCTAACCTATTAAATCAGAACGATTATCAAAACAATCTGGCTCTCACCCAAACTCGATCGCTGCAATTACGTTTGCATGTGCACACGACAATCTCCCATTCAAGACTGCTTGACCCTTAAAAACCATAATTACTTATAGGGGAACATTAGCCCCTGGCAATTGGATTCCCCGACCTCAACTCAACAAAATCAATTTTTGCATGTAGGAGAGCGTTAGCCCCTCACACTTCGATTTCCCGATCTCAAAATCGATTATTTGATTATGAGGGAACATTAGCTCTGGACACTTCGATCCCTCGACCTCAAAAACCATTATTGGTTATCGGAGAACATTAGCCCCTGGCAACTAGATTCCCAGACCTCAACTGAACAAAATCAGTATGCATGTCGGAGGATCGTCAGCCCCTCACACTTCGATTCACCGATGTCAAAATGGATTATTTGATTGTGAGGGAACATTAGCCCCTGGCATTTGGATTCCCCGACCTCAACTCAACAAAATCAATATTTGAATGTCGGGGAACATCAGCCCCTCACATTTCGATTCCCCGATATCAAAATCGATTATTTGGTTGTAAGGGAACATTAGCTCTGGACACTTCGATTCCCCGAGTACTCGGGGAATGCTAGCCCAGGGCACATCGATTTCCCGACTTGGCGAGGAAGATTACCCTGGGCAAGTAGTTTCCCCGATCTGTCGGAGAACATTAGCTTCTGACACATCGACTCTCCGACAAACGGGGAACAATAGCGTGTGGAGTACCGATTCCCAGATAAGGGAACGATAGACACTGCCGTATTTGTTGACTGTTACTTAGCCGCACCCAATTATAAGCGAGGCAGCTTAAGCGGCCTTATCCTTTGCACTTGGTTTTATCTTTATACGATCATCAGGACGACCAAGGCGTCCCAACAGCCGGTGAGTATTCTCGAATGATTCATTGGTACAAAAGAGGCAAGAAAAGCCATAGCTCGCGATATTTTGTCCTTCGCGATTTCCTTATCAACAACGACTCGAAATCCTTGAGGGGCTGAGGAGTCTCTAGTACACTTGATGACTATCTCTCCTTTCCGATGCAAAATTGCCGGTTACTTAGCGGAAGAGCCACAAGCGGTATCACCTCTGGTCTCACAGCTGCTCCCGACGATCGCCGTGATTGTGTGAGTCGCAAGTGAGACGTTTTCTCGTTCTTCCTGAGGATCACTGGTGTGTTTTGGACTTAGTCATATAGAGTGTTGCACTCGCGGATAGTACAATAGTACTCGCGGATAACAAAAAGAAAAACAGCTCTTCCAACAAAGCCTAGCCACAAAAACTCACTGTGAGTCCATCGATCCACTTTCTAGTATACGTTGATAATTTTGGTTAGTTTTTAATGTATGTTTGACTCTACCACCTGCTATTCGGCTAGTCCGTAATTGGCAGGGGCGGATCCAGCCTTCCGTTCTAGGGGGGGTGGGCGATTCTTACCGAAAAGAGTGGGGGTAGTGTCTTTTTTATCGGCCACAAGGCTGATTTTTTTTCGCGTTCTAAGTGTCCCTGTCGGTCTCTTATTTAACGAAAATGTGGGTTTCATATATTACAATAATGGTGAAAACTGTACTTGATCAACTGACAAGTGTTTACAAGAAAAATTCAAGCTCCTGGCTCCACTTGTAAAAAGATTTTAGAGTCTAGTTACAGTAGTTAGAATATGCGTTAATGCAGACTTCCGTAAGTGCAGTAAAACAAAACAAAAAATTACAGCCAGTCTAGGGGGGGCGATCGCCCCCCTCGCCCCCCCCCTCTGGATCCGCCTCTGGTAATTGGTGTTGAAATAAAACTGTATGAACTGAACTGAAGACCTTTCCAAGCTGCCTAATCCCAAACAAACTATTTTCTTTAAACTTTTCAACCAGCCGACCCTCCAACTCCCCCAATATTTCATCTCCCAATCCGTTCAAAACAGAAAACACTCTCATTCACACTACCACACATTGGGCAGGGAATCCAGTAGAAAAGCCCTTTCAACGTCCCACATACTTTCTCCGGATTCCGAAAGTTGGAGCCCCTTCTAGTTGGAACCCTGCTGCAAAAATGACACATTTGGACGTTTTATGAAATATAGTGATTTTTATGTCCTACGTAGGACAAGAGTGACAAAAACAAATTAGAGTGACAATTCACACTATCGTGCGACATGTGGCAACCCTGAAGATACATCGACGGCTAGAATCTTTTTTGTGGTGCCACCTTTGGATTTCTTGGTCTCGGAGGATCCATTGACCTACCCTACCTCTACCTCAATCACACTCCGTTTTTCTCCTACTCCAATCTTTTGTATATGTATTGCCTCTCAAATGTGTTGCCTCTATGCCAGAGAGGCAACACATTTTCGGAATCTGGGCTCGGGTGTCTCGACTTGAAGACGTTTTTCGCCTGGCTTCATCCACCATCTTTGGATGTCTTGGTCTTGGAGGACCGGTTGGACCACCTTACCTACTTCTACCTCAATCTCACTGCGTTTTTCCCCTACTCCAATCATTTGCATATTTACTGGGTCTCTCAATTGTATTACCTCTATGACACCTTTCAGAATTCCGGAATCTGAGCTCGAGTATCCAACACCCCGGACCTGAAGAAGTTTTCCGCCTGGCTTCATCTTCCAGATCCGTCTCGACATAAACCGGACGGAATCCGGAAGAAAATTCTGGGCGTGAAGGAGCCTGGCTTTTGAGTTTAACCGAAAAGGGCTGGGACAAGACAATCTAGTTCCCCATCACTTAAGGCGTACTCTCGCCGTACCCCGCGGACTCCACTTCAGGAGTACCCGCGTTTTTGTTTGTCCCCGGGACTCACTCCCCGTATTCTCGCGAGTCCCCACGGACGAGAAATGCTCTGATTATCATCACCATCATCAAAAAGGACTCCCTTTCAGATTCGGAGGGGAATCAGTTTTTTCTGGTGGTAGTGCAATGTAAAATTAATTAAAAACAATCAGAATAAACAAAACCAAAAATAAAGTGGCTCCAGACTAATTTCGTCAACTGCATATCTATTTTTCGAACAAAATCCATGCTGGAAGCATTCCCTGTGTTCTCGCTGTTTCTGTCCGCGGAGTCCGCGTGGAGTGACTCCCTCTATTCTCGCCGTTCCCTTTGATTCCCCGAGGAGTCCTCGGGGAACGGCGAGAATACGCCTTTAGCCACTCAAATTGGCTTGAAGACCCGCTGAAAATGCGTTACTTCGTTGTTCCGCTATTCACTAATCACTACTGCCTACTGAACAGCCGCGTTTGTGTTGAAATTTACCCCGTCATAGTAGAATTTTCATTGTGGGGACGGCCGCAGATATTCTGAACGTCCTAACTAGTGTAGATAGTGGAGAATGAAAAAATCCATCTACAGAATCCAAATAATTCAGTGTATTCAATTAAATGACACAAAAATAAGTTGGCTTTTCAGTTAAACTTTAAGTGTGTGATACCAGGTCCTCTTATGTATGCCACGGTAACATTAGCTGAATTAGCCTTCTTCTTTTTCAGCAACAAAGAAAGACCTTCGACCGGCTGAAGGAGGAGAGGACTTCGTCACCACACAAGATGGCAAGAAACTACAGTCGAAGATCAAAGCGGATGCCTTCATGGAGTGCTCGGCGCTGACACAAGATAACCTCACTGAGGTTTTCGAAAAAGCAGTGCGAATAGCGTGTAGTTTGCCAACTAAGAAAACGGCATCGAAATGTACTGTTCTATGATAAGTGAAAAAGAAGGGATATTTTCTGTGTGACGACAACGAATGTACATACTAGGAAGTTCGAGCATCAGAAAGTGGTCAAATAATAAGACTGATGCTAAAGGTTGTAGTTGTCTGTTGTGAAACCTAGGCAACAGTGCTGGTGAAAAAAGCCTACCAACTGTACGAAAATCTGGTGTATTTTTTATAGTGAGCTGAATGGATACTGTCTGCCCTAAGAGTTTGTCTGGAACCGGTTATGATGTACAATTATAAGCAAGCGAATACCGATCATGGAACGAGCAAGTGCATCTATAACATAGACGTCCAACTTCGCTAGCTACCTCTCGTGAACGCACGCTAGAGGTTTCTTTAAAATTCTGGGTTGTATACCCCGTGGTGTCTAGAGGCACACTCTCGCCGTTCCCCGAGGACTCCACTTGAGGAGTCCCGCGTTTTTGTTTGTCCCGGGGACTCACTCTTCGTATTCTCGCGAGTCCCCACGGACTGGGAATGCTCCTATTATTATCACCATCACCAAAAAGGACTACCTTTCAGATTCGGAGGGGAATCAATTTCTGCTGGTGTTGGTGCAATGTAATTAATTAAAAAAAAATCAGAATAAACAAATTAAAAAAAAAGTGGATCCAGACTAATTTTTATGGCACTTGAGCTTACTCAAGTGCCATATAGCGATTGTTATTTCTGTCCGTCAGTCGGTCTGTCGGTCTGTCGGTCTGTCGGTCCCGGTTTTGCTAGTTCGGGCACTTCCAGATAAGCTAGGACGATGAAACTTGGCAAGCATATCAGGAACTGCACCAGATTAAATTAGAAATTGTCGCTTCCTCGATCCGACCATCTGGAGGGGAGTGGAGGGAGGGGGAATCCGGAAAAAATAGGAAAAATGAGATATTTTTAGCTTACGAACGGGTGATCGGATCTTAATGAAACTTAATACATGGAAGGAATTCGTGTCTCAGACCCTCCATTTTAAATCCAGACCGGATCCGGTGACACTGGGGGGGAGTTAGAGGGGGAAACCGGAAATCTTGGAAAACACTTAGAGTGGAGGGATCCGAATGAAACTTGGTGGAAAGTACAAGCAAAAGTCCTAGATACGTGACTGATATAACCGGAACGGATCCGCTCACTTTGGGGGAGTTGGGGGGGGGGAGAAGTCCGAATTTGTAGTGATCCCGCGAGTTCCGTGCTTCCTGATGTGCTGGGACGATGGAAATTGACAGGCATGTCTGGGACCCGACCAGCTTAAATAGGAAATCATCAATTCCCCGATTCGACCATCTGGGGGGGGGGGGTTGGAGGGAGTGTGAAGCCAAAATTTGAGGTATTTTTAGCTTGCGAACGGGTGAACGGATCTTGATGAAAATTGATATTTAGGATGACCTCGTGTTTCAGACACCTCACTTTAAATCCGGGCCGGATCCGATGACACTGGGGGGAGTTGGAGGAGGGAACCGGAAATTTTGAGAAACGCTTAAAGTGGAGGGATCGGGATGAAACTTGGTGGGAAAAACAAGCACAGGTCCTAGAAACGTCATTGACATAACCGGACCGGATCAGGGCACTGTGGGGGAGTTGGGGTGGGGAACCGGAAATTTTGAGAAACGCTTAAAGTGGAGGGATCGGGATGAAACTTGGTGGGAAAAACAAGCACAGGTCCTAGACACGTCATTGACATAACCGGACCGGATCAGGGCACTGTGGGGGAGTTGGGATGGGGGTCCGGATTTCTAGCGATCCCGCGAGTTCGGCATACTTCCTGGTGTCCTAGGGCGATGAAACTTGGCAGGTATGTCAAGGATCCGAACAGATTGACTTGAGAACAGCCGTTTCCCCGACCCGACCATCGTGGGGGGAGTGGGTGGATGGGGAGTCCGGAATCTAGTGGCGTGCATGACTTTTGAACGGGTGATCGGATCTTGATGAAAATTGATATTTAGGATGACCTTGTGTCTCAGACACCTCATTTTAAATCCGGGCCGGATCCGATGACACTGGGGGGAGTTGGAGGAGGTAACCGGAAATTTTGAGAAACGCTTAAAGTGGAGGGATCGGGATGAAACTTGGTGGGAAAAACAAGCACAGGTCCTAGACACGTCATTGACATAACCGGACCGGATCCGATGACACTGGGAGGAGTTGGAGGAGGGAACCGGAAATTTTGAGAAACGCTTAAAGTGGAGGGATCGGGATGAAACTTGGTGGGAAAAACAAGCACAGGTCCTCGACACGTCATTGACATAACCGGACCGGATCAGGGCCCTGTGGGGGAGTTGGGGTGGGGGTCCGGATTTCTAGCGATCCCGCGAGTTCGGCATACTTCCTGATGTCCTAGGGCGATGAAACTTGGCAGGTATGTCAGGGATCCGAACAGATTGACTTGAGAACAGCCGTTTCCCCGACCCGACCATCGTGGGGGAAGTGGGTGGATGGGGAGTCCGGAATCTAGTGGCGTGCATAACTTTTGAACGGGTGATCGGATTTGAATGAAACTTGTCTGGTGAGCTATCGCCTCGGACGTTCAGTGTCACGTCCGAGTCGGGTCCGATACCTGTGGGGATGGGGGGGGGGGGTGGAAAACTCAAGAAACTCTAAAAGTAGAGGGATTGGGACGAAACTTAATGGATGGAACAAGCATTAGGCCTAGATGAAATTGACGGAGCCAGATGGTTTCGGGGCTCTGTGGGGGGAGTTGGAGGGGGTTTCATGGAATTCCGGTAGTCGTGAGTTAGAATAGTTCCAGATGTAAAACGACAACGAAACTTTGCAGGCATATTAGCGACCCGAATTATCTTGACTTAAAAACCTGACACAACGTACCCCCGGAAACTTCCGTTCCTAGATCCGAGCATTTTTGGGGGAGCACGAGAAGAGAAATATGGACTTCTATCAATTGCGAACGAGTGGTCTGATTTGAGTGAAACTTCATAGGTGATACGAATCGATGGCCTCGACATGTAAAACATGCGTTCGAACCATATGCGACCACGATTAGGGGAATTGGGGGTGGGGGGACTTTTGACATGCACAAAAACCAAACGGATGGACCGAATGATATGCAATTCGACAGTGCCGAGTTTATGCGGCCTAGATTTGTTATTTGGCGTCTGGGCCGGATTCGGCCAAGGTAGGGGGGGGGGGGGTACTGGAAACTTGCAGATTGGCTATGCTCCAATTTCAGTCAAACTTGATGAGGGAATTAAGAGATTGGGCCCGAACCGGCTCCGACAACGTTGGTGGGAAGGGGGGGGGGGGTACCGGAACTTTCCAAAAATGCTCAGATTCGAGTGAAACTTGGTAGATGGTATAAACGAAGATGCTTTAGGTGGTCGATTTTTTTTTATTCCGAACCAGATTCGGCCACGGTAGGTGGAAATAGAGTGAGTACCGGAAATCGTGTAGCACGTCTAGGGATCAAACAAATGGATTTATTGGGATGAAAGTTTGAACAGTCATGTGCATTTGCAATCGAGACGATGCCGGAACTGCTCAGAAATGAGTGAAACTAAATATCCTATTTCTATTTCCGAACCACCTTTTTGGATTGCGGGTGTATTTTGTGACGTTTTCATCTACTTTCTTGTACAGCCTACTCGTACAAGTGCCATATGAGCTCGTAGCTCTTGTTTTCAAACACAATCTATTTTGGAAGCATTCCGCGTGTTCTCTCTGTTTCTGTACGCGGAGTCCGCGTGGAGTGACTCCCTCTATTTTGGCCGTCCCCTTCAATTCCCCGAGGAGTCCTCGGGGAATGGCGAGATAACGCCTTAGGGTGAATTATTTCCACAACCTGATTGCAAACCCCAAAGCAATTAGGATTTCTTAGCCAAGTTGTCTACCCTTTCGTCATGGGGTTGAACAGTCTCAACCATTCCATACTGTAGTGACGACGTTCAGAAAATCCTGGCACGAACTCCAGTCCATGACGGTCCCAGTCTCATCGTCTGCACAAACCACAAATCCGGATGTACCATCCTGCTATATGCATGGCTATTAATACACTTCGGAATAACTTTTTGATCAGTCGGAAATAACTTATAGCAAGAAAACTTCAGAGAGGGGCCGATATTACTAAAGGTGAGGCTTGACCTTCCGATTTTTCTTCCGGATTCCAGACATCTGTTTTCGTCGAGACGGATCTGGAAGGTGAAGCCAGGCTGTCTGGAAGTCCGGAGTGTAGGACACCACAGATTCCGGACGCCTGGGAGGTGCCATAGAGGCAACCCGTTCGAGTCGAGAGACACACGAAATATGCAAATGAAGGAACAAAACGGAAAGTGATTGACAGTTGTGATTGGGATGCAAGAGATATTTGAAATGGAGAGGGGACATCTAAAAGCTGCGCTCGATTTGAGTCCTCCTTGTCTCAATCCTGTCTTCTTGTTACTGCCTTGTCACTGTTTAAACCCGTTTTATTTAGCCCTGTCAGGTGAATGAGTCAGCGGACAAGCATCGCAAATAAAACGCAGTCGAGAAATCTACCCGAGACAGAACCAAAACTTGCTCCGAGAGCATGTCATCATTCGCGGCGACCTGTCTGACAGGGCACTGACAATTGTCAGCTCACAGGACAAATAAAACGGCATTATGCGGACAAAGCAGTTAAATAAAACGGCATTTGGCTGACGGGACTGAGACAGGACCGGGACAAGGCTAAATCGAACGCGGCTTAAGAAATGTTGAAGAATAGCAAGTTTGGCTGTCATCATTATCATGAAAATCTCGAAAGGGTGGCTTGTCTATGCGGAAGCCCCAGACGTCTGGGAATCTGGAAGGTGAAGTCTGGCTTTAAGGAGTGTGAACTCTAGAAGGAATAGCTGCGTTCATTTTCGTCGTTGGGTTCGCGGCTCCAACCGTCGTTCTGCTGCAAGCGTTTTCGCTACAACGCCGTTCGTGAACGGCGTTGAACTGTAGATAATAAGGAGTTTTCGTTGTTCGGTTGAGCTGCCGTTTCATTCGTCGTTCCTGAAGCGACGAACTGAGCAGGGAAGTCAGTTTCAACATCTCCGTTCAGTCATTAGGCGCGAATTTACAAAATTCTCGACAAAACAAAATAAAGTTATAAACCCAGTTTAAAAACAACGGTTAGCTAAAATGCTAAAATCCATTTTAGTACTTTACTACAGCTGCTCTTGCAAATATTAAAGGCGTATTCTCGCCGTTCCCCGCGGACTCCACTTGAGGAGTCCCCGCGTTTTTGTTTGTTCCGGGGACTCACTCCCCCTATTCTCGCGAGTCCCCACGGACGGGGAATACTCCGATTATCATCACCATCATTAAAAAGGACTCCCTTTCAGATTCGGAGGGAATCAATTTTTGCTGGTGTTGGTGCAATATAAAATTAATTAAAAACAGTCAGAAGAAACAAAACCAAAATTAAAGTGTATCAAGACTAATTCCTTCGACTGCATATTTTTTTCGAACAAAATCCGTTTTGGAGCATTCCCCGTGCTTCTCGCTGTTTTCTGTACGCGGAGTCCGCGTGGAGTGACTCCCTCTATTCTCGCCGTTCCCTTCGATTCCCCGAGGAGTCCTCAGGGAACGGCGAGAATACGCCTTAAGTTAGTTCGACTATTAACGTTTTCGTATCAACTTCGTTCGTGAAACGACGTTTATAGAACGTGCCAAAGAAAACACTAATATGAAAAATGTTTAAACGACGTTCTTCGTACCGACAACGACGAACGACGAAAACGAACGCGGCTGATCTTGAACAATCTCCGCTTGAGGCGTAATGTCGCACTCCTCGGGGAATCGAAGGGAACGGCGAAAATAGAGGGAGTCACTCCACGTGGACTTCGGGAACAGAAACAGCGAGAACACAGGAAATGCTTCCAAAATGGATTTTTTCGAAAAAAAAACTATGCAGTTGACGAAATTAGTCTGGATCCACTTTATTTTTGGTTTTGTTTATTCTGATTGCTTTTTAATACTGCACATATATTGCACCAACACAAAATTGATTCCCCTCCGGATCTGAAAGGGAGTCCTTTTTGGGATCCCAAAACGTGAGTGACCTATGACATCGCAAAAGTTGTCCGTCTGTCCGTCCGTCCGTCTGTAAGCACGATAACTCTCGAAGGGAATGAGATATTTTGATGAAACTTGGTGTGAGGATTCGTTGGGTCGTCGGACCAGTCGAGTTCGTAGATGGGCTTTGTAGCCCTACATTTAGGGGTGGGAGAGGGGGTTTAAATTAAGGGGCAAACAAAATATTTTGAAACAGCTAATGTGATAGTCGATAATGGGGTAAGAAGACATTCTGAGCACGACATTTTGTCATCGGACGAGTAGTTCGTCCGGAATCCGGACAAAACCGGAAAGTTTGTTCAAAGTAAAAGTTTTATTTGAAGTTGATTAGATGTTCGATTTAGGGGTACGAAGACATGCTGAAGACGATGGTGAAAACCATTTTGTCATCGGACGAGTAGTTCGTCCGGAATTCGGCCAAAACCGGAAAATTTGTTAAAAGTAAAAGTTTCATTTGAAGTTGATTAGATGTTCGATTTAGGGGTAGGAAGACATGCTGAAGACGATGGTGAAAACCATTTTCTCGACGGACAAGTAGTTCGCCCGAAATCCGGCCGAAACCGGAAAGTTTGTTAAAATTACAAGTTTTATTTCGAGTTGATTAGATGTTCGGTTTAGGGCAAGAAGACATGCTGAACACTTATGTGAAAACAATTTTCTACCCGGACATATAGTTCGCCCGGAATCCGGCGAAAACCAGATAGTTTGATTCATGGGTAAAAAGACATGCCGAACACGATGGTTAAAATCATTTTCTCGCTGGAGAATTAGTTCGCCCGGAATCCGGCCAAAACCGGAAAATTTGTTAAAAGTATAAGTTCGATTAGATGACAGATTAAGGGGTAAGAAGAGAGGCTGAGTCGGTATATGACAATGGTTTTTTACCCGGACATACAATTATTCCGGAATCCGGTTGTAACCGGTTTTTTCAGTCAAACTTTTATTCAAAGTTGATTAGATGTTCTTTATAGGGATAAGGGGATACGCTGGTTTTGTTTCTGTATTTTTTTGTTTTGCTGGACTAGTAGTTCGCTCGGAAATCGGCAGGAAGTCTCGGTCAGTATCGTCAAAATAGATATGGCTTATAGAGGTATATCTGAACTTGGTTTTCTCTGATGATTAGCCTGTCCAAGACTGGATCTGGCGAAGACAAGACTCGATTGTCTGAATCAAATATTAGATTTTTGGGATCCCATCGACACCTTTGGTCTTGTTGAAGATGGTGAAGATAATCGGAGCATTCCGCGATCCGTGGGGACTCGCGAGAATACGGGAGTGAGCCCCGGTACAAACACAAATGCGGCGGACTCCTCAAGCGGAGTCCTCGGGGAACGGCGAGACTACGCCTTTGGTCTAAACCTTGATGATTTATAGTGCGAACACGCGACCAGGATTTCCCGGCCGGATTTCCTGCACTTTCATCATCAAGTTGAAAAAATTTCAACTTTTCCATATGGAAGTGATGATGGTGCCAAAAATCCGGGCAGGAATTCCAGTCCGGGAGCTCCTTCTCCTGTTCGTGTGTCCGCACTATTATAAAGCAAGTACAGGACGGTTCTGGCAGTCTGGACAGCTCCGCTAGTTTGCGAGCCGGCTGTTCTTGCGACTTTCGCTTAAACTCGCTTCGCACTCAGCTAGTTTCTGCCAGTGACATCAACCGCGTGAGTGGAAAGTAGCTGCGTTCGTTGCACTCCGGGCTGTCTCTGGTGTTTTATCAACTTTGTCCGGTTTTTCTCTCAAAGCGCGATTTTTGGTTCACCAGTGAGTTGACGAAAACTTGGTAACTCCTAGCTGAAGCCGGGCTCCCGAGCAGGTTCTGATTAGTCCGCACCGGTGAGGTAGAACCGGACATCGGTTAGTTCAAAAACGGGTTACAACACTGGCGAACAGTCACCGGTGGATGCAAAACACGACTTATAAGAAAAACCGGAGACCACCGGTCAGATATCCCGTGACAAAGAACGCAGCTAGTGATATCAGCAAATCAGCGAGAAGTTGTAAAGGCGCAACGACGTTCCGTTCGTTCTTACGCTCGGCGGATTCTCGCTCTGGTTTTTCGAAGAAGAATCTGTGAGATAGCCGGAATCACCCTTATACTATCATCTTCGCACCATTGAGAAAAAAGTCAATCATTTTTATTTGGAGTTTAGTTGGATATCCGAAAACTGTGATGTAAAAGAATATTTCTCAACGGTATATTCAATAAATCCGAACACTGGGAGTATTGAAATTAAACTGTCAAAGTAACATTTTTGTACTTGTAAGTTTAATTTTGTTATTAATAAACCATAGTCACCAAAGACTAATTTGAGTTTCTCCATGTTTTACCATTACTTTCTTGCAATATTCTCTTGAAACTCAGAATTTTCGTTTATTCTTGATAAAGAAGGTCGTCAAAGCCTGATTTATGTTTCTCCAAGGCGAGCAAGAATTTTGCTGAAGACTCCTTACATACAGTGCTAGTGATGCAAACATTAGCCTAGGCAATTTTTTTCTTATCTATACTAGAGAAGCTGCTTTAAAGGACTCCTCGCACTATTAACTCTTCAACTTACAGTATTTTAAAATATTTGTTTACTTTAAACTATGCTGTGCTTTCAACAAATAACCCACGGTGCTGGCTGTTTTAAACCTTTTCCGAGACCCGTTGACTTGCAGCGAAAACAGGTAAACAATTTACATATCCGTTTTTCTGATGGAAAAACTTCTCGCAGACAACCGTCGACAGCGCGACACACATCGAAGGTAGCAAAACACGGCAAGTGAGAAAATCGGCGTGGTATTGTTTGAGGGGTTAGAATGTACCGTATGAAATTGGGGTCTCCGTGTTTAGAAATGTATGGAGTACATCTGACAGTGTAAAACGGACACGTCAGCTTTATTGGAGCTATAGTTCGGCCCTTCTTGGCAAGGGTCCTCTTCAGGCTCAAAACCGCTCAAGTTGGAAAAACGAACTTGTGGGAATACTGGGGAAACACAAGGGCTGAAGGAATATTTAATGTATACAGTGATCATGGAAGTATGTTATTTTAGTATTACAGGTAAGACAGGTCCTTTAAAGGAAGGTTTATTCATGCCAAAGCGGGCAAAATAAAACGAACGTCTGGTTAATCATCAGCACCTGATGTAAACAGAGACCTCAGGAAATCAATCCTTTCCTTCGGGTCTTCCTCCTTTCTCGTCTTTCCAGGCTTTGAATCTACCATCACTCTCTTACTCTCCACTGGTGACTGTATGCTTCCATCTTTTCTCTTTCTCTTTAACCTGTTACTTCTATTAATATTCTCAATATAGAAGTCACTCTCTTTCTTGGTCTGGGATATTTCTGTCCTAATCCGTTGCTGATGAACTGCCTTTTCGTAGGCAAGTCTTTCGTTCAAATGACTCCACTTAAAACCAGGTAAATATTTGATGTTCCAAAGCATATCATAGTGTTTCGAGTGCTTGGTTTCTCCGATTCTTTGATTGTTCAGCATTACAGCAACTTTCTTTGCTTTGGACTTCCTCAAAAACTCAACCCACCCTTCATCAAATGACTTGGCGAACTTTTTCTTTTTTTTCTTCTCTTTTCCAGTCGTCTTGGAGGGTTGAAGAAAAACACGATTCACTTCACCGAATTGTGTGAAGTACTCTTTTATAAGAGCAACGTTCATTTTTGGGGGAATAACAGAGAGATAAATAATCCCTGATTTATCCTTGGTTTGAGACAGCAAATCCACTTCATCTCCAACAGACTCGGTTTCACTCATAGTTTAGCCAGATTTGGTCAGTGTTCAATACCTATAAAGTAAAATAGCAAAGGTGGATTAGACTTTACGACCAAACACTGTAATTTATGGTCTGCTACAGTAAATAATGCTGCTCGCCAACATACTCACTTATCTGACTACACTGTAAAAAGTTTCTAGAGTAAGGATTAAAGTTAACTGCAGTCTGCAGTATTTGCTACTGGGATTAATCTAATCTCTACTGGGATAAGATTAACCCGAATTAAAAATAATCTTATCTCAGTAGAAACAATATTAATCCAAGTAGCAAATACTGCACGATTTTTTCAATAGTCTAATGTGAACAAACTAAGAGCGTGTTCCACCCTACTTACCGTAGTTACTACACATGACGTCACGAATTCTGGATTTTTGGCGTCAAGGCTGGAACAAATTTTTCTATTTTCAGCCAAATATCGTGCCAATCACATCACAGAGATTCGTAGTTACCAGGCTTACTACGCTCTCGAGCGCGGTAAGCAAATAGTTGCTATTAGTTACTACTTCGAGAAGGTTGGAACGGTCAGCGTAGTAAATTTTCACGAGGTTGGAACGCAAATAGTAACTAATAGTTACTATTGTTAGAAGGGTGGAATACGCTCTAAGATGATATATACTCGGAGATAGTCCCCAAGTCCGCGCGTGACCCCCCTTTCTTCCCCACAATCCTTTCACATTCGTTGCTCCAAACAAAGAGCTACGAGCACATATATCACGTTCTATGCCTAGGTGCTAGCAGCGTTAAATCTGTGTAGGTGCTAGTAAGGGAGAACGTCGCAAAACACCCCCCCCCCCTCTAGGCTCTTCTCCCTCGAAAAATACGGTTTGGACCTAGAAATAGGGTATATGAGGCTTTCAACTTCAATCATCAAATTTCGCTCGAGTCTGAGCATTATGTGGAAATGTCTGGAACCTCCCCCCTTCCTCCGATTCGCGTCGTAAAAAGTCAAATCCTCCCAGGACCCCAAAACAGATCGTCCAAGGTAAATAAGTTTATGTACCGTACTTCACCTTAATCGTTCAATTTGTTTGATACCTCGACGTGTCAAGAATTTCTAGAATACCCCCTTCCACTCACAGTGCAGTGCAGAATCCGATTCCAGCACATAAATACGTTGTCAAGATGCATCACCTACTCGTAACAAGTGCCATATGAGCTCGTTGCTCTGGTTGTATTATTTTCAGTGTTTCTATGTTCAACTAATAAAGCTATCAGTTCAACACGCGGTGACAGCCAGGCAGAAAATCCAGCCTAGATCCTTAAGCTGTGGGCAGGGAGCAGTTCAGCGTACTTTCTGATGTAGTCCGCCAGGAATAAAACGTCTATTTACAGTTCGCCATCCGCTCCCGCTGTACTATGAACTTCAAATAAAACGCAACCCAGTAGGTGATATTAAGAACGGATTCTTGGTGATATTCCAGTGACGTCAAAAGTTATCAGCGCGTCCTCACTTTAAGTCATCTGATAACAAGCTCGTCAGCAGTAATACGTCAGTGAGTAAATATTTACGCCAGTTCCGTGAGTATTTTATGAGCGTGGAACGTGAACAGTACCTGAGATTTCTGGCGCTGAAGTTACGTGATATCAGTAAATTAGGAGAGTTCTTAAGGGGCTAGTTACTTTAGTGTGAGAACTGAGATAGTGACGAACTAATTATGCAGTTAAAGAGACACTTAAGGCTGAAAGCATCTCGTTCAGGAATCCAGGTACCAATCACCCCAGAAATCACTGCGAGCAGAGGAAGAGCAGCAAGATGAAGGCCAAAAGTTATTGGTCGCCTTTCAATCCGTAGAAACCTAGAAGAAGTTGCCGGACCTCAAAACAGAAGGGTGTTTCTGAGGAATCGCCTACTTTTCGTTGCTCAGGTCGTCCACTAAGCATAGCTAGCTCGATTGAGTCGGAACTAGGAAGAGCCTTCCGACAACGAGGAGCTGTCAGAGGAGCTGAAGTTCAAAACTCTGGCGGTACAGTCCGAACAGTCAGAAGAAGAAGAAGAAACGTTATCAGTCACGGTAGTAGGCGCAACGATGTCGGACGACAACAAGCAAAATGTCACAGCAGCTTCACAGACGCAGGCCCAGCCAAGTTTTCCAAGTACAAGCAACATGACAGCTTCGCAAAAGCAGCTCCAGTCTAATTTGCCTAGTTCATACTTACCTGGTAGCGCAAATCCTCAAAGTTTCCAAAACTCGCTTGCAGCAGTTTCAAGTATGATGTTGAAGTTCATTCAGAAGCAGGAGCAAGCTAGACAAGCGAAGCGAGAAGGTTAGAAAGAATTCGCCGAGAAGAGGCCGACAGACAAGACAGGATCAGACGACAGGAAGCTGAGCGTCAGGAAAGGATGCAAGAGAGGATACGCATGGAAGAAGCAGAGAAACAGAAACAAGTGTTAAGACTTTTCAGACGACCAGGAGAGAAAAAATTGGCCAAAATGCCCAGCTCCGTAAGCAGGAAACTGAAGCTCAGAGAGGTGTAATTCAGTCAAACCGAGAGGCTCAAATTCCTCATATGACTGAGTCTACGGATATCAACACTTACTTTGCCACTTTCGAGCTAACTGCGACACCCATGCAGCACAAGTCCTTCTGGGCCCCGAGGTTGCTGCTTCTGCTAACTCCAAAGGCACAGCAGGCAAAGCATTGCCTAAGTTAAAGAAGCAATCCTGATGAAGTACCAGGTAAATTAAGAATCTTTCCTTAAAAAATTCAGAAGCTACAATAAAAAACTTGACGATACCTCACACAAGTGGCTGATGGTTTTTGGCCACATCCCGAATTTGCTCGATCGCATACATGATCCTAGCTGAATGACGTTCTCGAAGCGGTTGGCTTGGAACAATTCTACAACTGCATCAAATCGGACCAATTAAAAGTCTTCATGATTCAGCAAACACCACAGACGATGGAAGAAGCTTCGATAGCCGCAGATGAAAAGATACCAGGGCCGTATCCAGCGGGGGGGGGGGGGGGATTTTCCTCTTATCTATGTCTTTTTTGTCCGACCCGCAGGCAACCCCCCCCCCCCCCCCCCCCCGAAAAAAATTCCTGGATACGGGACTGACAGATGCTCTCGAGAAAGAAGTTACGAAAAGAAGACTCCTTTGCTAAACAGAAGAACTACAACACACAGCAAAGACTTGCTAGCGGTTCCAAGCCAGGGAGTAATAAATGTAGCCAACGTTCAAGAAAGGATCTCTCCATCGACGACTGTTTCCGATGTCACAGAGTGGCCATCTAGCAAGAGATTGCCCCTCAAAGAAAGATCTAGTCACACAAGAACACCATATTATTCCAAGGAGCAAACTAGATCTGGTGGTCTCAGTGCACTTGCCCGCACTAAAAAAAAAGTCAAGGAGTCAGCGGCATCCATGGATCAAGTTTGTCTGGGGAAACTCGACGGCAAGGAGATGAAATTCTTCTTGGACAGTGGATCAGACCTGACTCTAGTGCGAGCTGATTTGGCGAATCCTTCTTGCATCAACCATCTAAAGCCCTGCGAGATTTGATGTGTCTTCGGTGATAAGCATCGTAGGCCAACGACCAACATGCTCATGGAAATAGTTCAAAAGGATGGCTCTGTCGTTAGTCATCAGATGGAGGTAGGAGTAGTGAAAAGTCTACCAGTGCCTGTTCTAGTCGGATGCGACTTCCCCAAATTAAAAAACATGATTAAGCTGGCAGGCATGACTACAACTGCGAAATCTTCTTCGATGGTGGTGACCAGCTCAAAATCAAGCTTCGATACGCAACCGATAGAGCACACCAAACCGAGAACCCCTCAAACTAACGACGATGTCTCAGTTCACGGAACTGACGACGAAGAGCAGAACTGCAACAGTACAGGTAGAAGCATCGCTATGACTGGTCACGTTGAATCACACAACAGTGGGTGCCACGACTCGCCAGTTGACAGCAGCTCAGCTCTCCGCAATGTTTCAAACAATGTCGTGGAAGCCCAAGTTGCTGGCCGAGGGGCCAACCCAATAAGCGAACTCCGTTCTACCGACCAGTCCCGTGATTGCCTGTCATGTGATGGAGATGACCTCATCTCTGTGTTTGGTCTTCTCCCTTCAAAGTTTATGGAGCTACAGGAGTCCGACCCAGCGTTGGAAAATCTGCGCCAACAAGTTGATTCTTGCTTGGACTCCACAAAGTACCAACAGATTCTCAAGCAAAATGAATTTTTTTTTTTACAGAAGCGACAACAGTCGCAGAGTTCCGAAACATCAGCTGCTAGTTCCTGAGCCTTGCCGATCTGAAATACTCAGCTTAGCCTATTATTCTCCCATGAGTGGTCATATGGGAGGAAACAGGTAACAGGTAACAGCGAAAAATGTTGCATGAGCTGCTATGGATTATTTGACGAAATCCTATCAGATTGCAGTTTCAACTTCATCTGCCCAGCCTTGAAGACCTTCTTCAAGATCCACAACATCAAACCCATCAAACCAACACCCTACAACCAAAAATGCAACAGCCTTGTCGAATCTTTCAATGGGACTTTGGTTCGTGCTCAAGAAGTTCGCCTCGGAGGATCCAAAGTCTTAGCATAAGTACCTGCCGTTCGTTTTGTTCGCCTAAAGGGAAACAACTCACCCGTCTACTGGCTTCTCCCCCTTTGAACTCTTGTACGGGCAAAGTCTAAGAGGCATCTTCTATATAATCAAGGAATCTTGGGAAGTAACAGAGAGTGGTCAGAAAGCTGTGTCAGTCGTCCACATCATCAGAACAAGGAAAAAACGTGCAACATACCACAAGCTTGCTGAAGAAAATATCGCATCTGAAACAGTTAAAAAGGTGTACGACAAGCCAGCCAAACATCGTACTCTATAAGAAGGTGACGAAGTATTACTCCTTCGGCCACAAGGTAGTAAAATGATGTTTCCTGGAAAGGACCCCTCAAAGTTCTTCGCAAAGTAGGAAGAGTGGACTACGAGATTGAACTGGACAGTGCCCGAAATAAAAGTGAAGTATTGAGGTATCCCCGGCGACAGTCTCATCTTGAAGTCGACAACCCCTCGTCTACGAACACTGTTAGCCAAGATGTTGGCTTTGCCATACATTTAAGAAGGTTGCCCTGAACGACAGCAAGGCCATCTGGAATCCTCCCAGATTACGAACCCAGGGAGTCTTAGCCTTGGGTTTCACCCCACCGCGTACCAACTCCCAGTCGTATGTATATAATAAACCGACCCTCAGCCAGGTGTAGTCCAAGCCAATCTATCCATCGCCCAGCTTTGGTTGTCTTTATCTCACCACAGAAATTTCCAAAAAAGGTAAACTTCTTCTTCTTCTTTATGTTAGGCCTCTTTGGATGGCATGACGCTCCATTTAGGCCTCTTCCTTTTTGCGGCCTTGCAGTATGACTGATAAGGACTGCAATGGTCTTCTCAGGGTTTTCTTCTTGGGGTCTTCTCAGGGTTTTCTTCTTGCTGTTCTATCTCAAAAGAAAGCCATTTTCTTCTTCTTCATCCTACGTTTTCTTCCAAGATAATAGCGTGCAAGCTGCCTGCCAGTAGATGAATTTCTGCGATGACCCAAACATTTTCTGGGGACTTTGTTACTGTTACGGCTGGTCACCCGAATTTTGTTTCCGTCACATTATCATTGTTTAATAGTAGGTACTTGGAAAAATTTGAAAGCAAGTTGCATAACTGTTAGAAACAAACATGAATTCAATATAAGAAAAAATTTAGTGTTTTAAACAGAGAAGATCTTTATCCTTTTGGCTTACAGACATAGACGTTGACTCTCTTGTACTGTAATGAGGCGGGATGCATGATTTTATTTCCGTCACAACATTGGCTAAATATCAAAATTAAGGAAGATTTATCAGTGAATATGATTTTAAACACACATCTTTCAACGTGTTTAACTAGTTTAGACAGATTGTGGTGCATCTAAGGCACATCTAAGCTAGAAAACTAATTCCATCGGGTGCGAACGGAAATAGAAACCAATAGAAATAGTATAGGCTCCAGTATATTGTAGGGCATCTAAAATTCAAGGGTTTGTGGCTGAGAGGTAAAGCCTCAATTTACCAAAACCTGCAATTAGCCTAAAAATAGTAAAAGGAACAGCTCAGGGACATCTCCTGTACCTGTAAATGAAGATGTTTTTAAAATACAGAGAGCAAGTAACAAGTTCACTTTGTCGTCGTCAGACAAGTTACTTCAAGAAATTCGAACGATTCGCCAGTCCCAGCGGAAGCTAGAGGCAACAAAAACAACAAGAGAAAATTGGGCTTTTGGCGTCGAGTTTGAATACATAAAGTGTGAACTAACTTTTTTTGGATTGAATTGGACAGACAGAAAACTAACCTGATGAAAGAAAAAGAGTGAACCCAGAGTGAACCTTCTTCAGTCTTTGATTTGGTGAGATAGAAAATGTAAACATCCTTTTCCGTGTTTTTTTCCAGGTGATTGTAGAAAAAAAGTCACGAAAGAGTTGCATTTTTATCTGATTTCTCTGTTCTCGCTTCTGAACTCTAGTGTTGGTCGATATTCGATATTGATCATGACATATCGATATCTTGGACCAAATATCAATATCGAATATCGAAACGTAAATATCAATATCAAAAATGATATTTGTTCATTTATAATTATTGTAAGCGATCAAACATAAGCTACATTTATATATCCAAAACTGGAGCAATACATTCATCGTAATTCAGTTTTATTTTTTCAAAATTAGAGTGGATGCAATATGCTTTTTGTGCCGATTTCGCTCTTAAATTTTGGTGAAACGAGACGTGTAATATAGCGAAACATGGTCCTAAAATATAGATATTGATATATCCGTTATCGAATATCTATTCAAACAGTTTTTACAACGGATATACATCAGCTCCAATTCTTCATCATCAGCAATATTTTATTGCATGTTTGTTGCCTTCCCCCGAAGTTGACCCAGAAGATTGACAGCCGGCAGAGGACTCTTGCCAAGAAGGGCAGAATTATCGCTGATGAAGAATCGTAGATGACGTATATCCGTTGTAAACATTGATTGAATAAATGTTTCAAAGTCAGCTTGGGCTCGTATATACCGAATATCGAAAGTGAAAATATAGATATATCGAAAATTCCAAATATCGCCCAACACTACTGAACTCTCAATTCTCGTATAGATTACCATTTTTTCTTTTCTGGCTTCTCTTTCCCTTTTTTGACAAAAACACTAATTTGGCAGCTCGTCCACAACCTTGTATATGTGTTTATGCATAATAAACACCCACACTCTGCTGACCAATCAGGGAGGAGAACAGAGAGACAACAATCAAGAATTCACCATCAGAGTAAATTCTCGATTCTGCTGAATCATGAGGCTTTCCCCATTCTCGATTCTGACAAAAATGCAAGAAAGAAAGAGTTCACTTAGTCTGAATAGTCCTAAAATGTGAAATAGGAGAATTGCGAGGATGTTCACAAGGAGAATTCAGATCAAAAATGTAACTAATATAGCTAGTAGTATAAGATCGCCGCTCCCACTCCACCCTCCCCCCAATTTCAAAACCCCATTTTAACATCAATTTCTTAAATTTTAACATCCTTTTTACCAAATTATCCCCCTTTTTAAGAACATTTTTATTTTCTTACTTCCAAAATAAAGGATACAAGAAATGAGAATATTACCCTTTACTACATATAAAATACTACAATATACACTACTTCTTTTTTTTTTTACATTTTTCATTTTTTATTCAAATATTACTGAGTAAACAGTTCTAAATCCACATATGTTTCTTTGTTCTTGTTTTCGCGTACAATAGGCTGCAAAACCAGATATTTCTTTAAAAGTAATTCGTTAGCAATGGCATTATATTTCTGAGTTATAAACAAATGACATGGTTTGACATTATGATTAATAACTACAACCAACTTATCACCATATTTTGTCTTAGCAATTCTCATTTTAACGATAGTATATTTCAATCCTAGAACTAGTTCTTCTTTCCTGATTGTCTCATTGTATTTATTCATTCTGATTGTATTCAAGACTTCCTTTGTGGACTCCATTTATTAGGGGATGATTTTATTAAATAAAAATCCCAATCGCTTTGAAACATCTGGTAATAAAAACCAACCACGTTTATCATATAAATGCGATAGATACAAACGCAGTACTGAGTTTGCATGATGATATGATGATTACCGATTTTGAACTTTATAAAATATTTTTGCAAAACCCCACACCCCCAGACTTTGAAAATTAAGAGGTGTGATGTTGGTACACCCCGATTGGTGTAGTGTTTGTGGTGATGTGGCCTTAGTCTGGGGGGGCCCTGAACGGGGAACCCGCAAGTTTTTATTACCATCCCACTATCGACAAACAGAAACTGCGGTCAGTGGGATTCGAAGGTCTGAATGGTGATGAGTCAACGTTCGGCCGAGCGTTGAGCCATTACACCAAGGGTCCTTGTTCAATTCGCAAAAGTTTCCGAGTTAAGATGAGATTGTGTTAGTCACGCCGGAGACTGTAATTACATCCCAAATTGACGGCGAGACCTTTGAATGACGCAGCTCATTAATGCGCGTATGAAATAAAGATCTGTTTGACAGTTAGGAAACAATATTCAGTATAGCAATAGACTATATGTTTGGTAATTTCTCTTGACTTTTTATAGATTTATTACAATATTTATAGCCATTCAGACGGACTTGTTTCATGTATTTTTCGCGAGGAAAAAATCGAAAGGTTTTACGCATCTCTGTTTCTCTCTGAATTACCTCCTCAATTGTTAATTGTCCGCATTTTAGCATTGACAACAACTCAGTATAAAAATCATAAATAGTCCTAAATTCTGCTTTTCTATCAGCAATGCTTAACTGCTTTTCAATTATTTCGATGATAACAGCACCCAAACTTAAAGAAGCTAAAGGTAGCACTAGAAACGCAGACATTCCTGCTGCCGAAAAGAGGAATTTGGATACAAGTAAGCTATTACTTATACGATTGTAGTACTTGTAACTGCGACGGTAAACATACAATTTCTTTTCTAATTCTTCCATTTATTATGTAATAAAATTGTTTCAGAAATTATTTGATTGAATGAAAGGTTCGCGATTCGGAACACATCCGCCACCTGCTAAACTGTATGGAATCTTTCTTGACTGATTGGAGAGAATATAGACAGCGCTTGCTCTGTGAAACGCATACTGAAACCAGTGCTTTTCTTTACGGCTGACAAAACTCAGACGGGAGAAATTTATTAATAAAAATGTTCCCCTATTAAATGATGAATACTGCAGAGGTTATTCAGCTTTGTAAAAAGGTTATATCAAACAACAAAGCGGTTATACAAAGATTATCGCTATACACATATAATGAACTGCGGACTTATGCGAAAATTAATAAAATCAAAACAAATGGAGCTAAGAAACATGAAATAAAAAATAATATAATAAACCATCTTAATAAGTATATTTTGATAGCTGAAGATAAAATTAAAATTGAACGCAGAAACGAAAGAACTCATAATAAGAACAGACCATCCGACTACAAACCAGAACCGAGATTACGATCCATTCTGGAAGATGAGATAAAAGAAAATAATATCACCATTACAAAACTAAAACAAGAATACAATGATAACAAAGAAAAAGAGACAAGCGAATTAAAGAAATTTCTGAAAAACAAGAACCTATCAACTCGCGGAAACCGAGAAGAAGTACTAAAAAGAGTGAGAGAATACTATAATAATATTATTACCAAACATAAAGATTCCGTACAGAAAAATAGAGATATCATAAGAGATCAAACAGAAAGACGTGATAACAGCAGACAGAAACCAATTGGTTTATCAACTCTCTTCATAAATAAGAAAAAAATCCAAGTAGAAAAATTAATTCCTGATCATTTATTTAGAACTGAAGAAGAAGAACAACCTACTATCTCTAGGGAAAATGAGAATTTGTACACTGTAAACGTATCAGTTGAAAGCAATGGAAGAGATGAACATACTCTTATTGCTTTTACTTTCGCCGATTTACAGCGGCGGATGAATGAACTTTATCAGTATAGAGTTCAGTTTGTAACTCGTGTTATTTTCCATCGACAGGAGAATGATGAAGAAGTAGTAGTGTATTACAACAGTACTTCTTGGATTTTAAATAAAAATAGCATTCTTACTCATAATCATTTGAATGATAATAACAAGAGACTTAGTTCTTTAAGTAATACCCCTCGATCTGGGCTACAATTTAGTCGGTATGAAGGAATTGATTATAGGATGACACGAATAGAATCTTACATGGGAGGAACGTTTAAAATACTGCCAGATTTCGTAAAAAATAAAAGAGCTTGCTTGAATATTGAAAATAACGACCAGAAATGTTTCCTTTGGTCTATCTTAGCAAATCTACATCCAGCTAAGGATCATCCGGAAAGAATTTCGAAATATAAACAATATGAGAACGAATTTGATTTCGAAGGGGTTTCCAACTTCCCAATGGATACTAAAGATATGCACAAATTTGAAAATAGATACAACATTAAGATTTATTTATTTCAAATTGAAAAAGAGAAAATTATCAGAAGTCATATACTAAAAAGTACAGTCAATGGCAAAACAGCTAAACATGTTATTAATTTATTATATTTCGATAATCATTATGTACTGGTAAAGGATCTGAGCAGATTAGTTGGTCTTCAAATATCTACAAGACAAAAAAAGACATACCTCTGCACTTTTTGCGGAAGGCATTTTACAAAAGAAGAACAATATGAAAAACATGAGAGTAAAAATAATTGCGAAGATCCTGATATTATAATGCCTCCTGAAGGTTCAAGTATACAATATAAAAATATTGCAAAACAAATGAAAGTACCTTATTGCATAATAGCAGACTTTGAGTCTTATAACGAAGAATACAATCAGGTAAACGGGAAGAAAGCAATAAAAGTGGCCAAACAGAAACCATTTGCTTACGGGTTTCAGGTATGCTGTTCCTTTGATACAAACCAGAACAAATACTATGACTATTTCGGTGAAGACGCTGCAGAACATTTTGTTAAAACCGTTACAAAAGTATCCACAGAAATTGCAAACAAATATGAAAGCAGACAAAGAAACCATACTTATACCAATGCAGAAATTACCGAAAAATGGAAAAATCTAATGAATAAGACTTGTCACATCTGTACAACTGAAATTACTGAAAATCCTCACTTTGATCACGACCACATGACAGGAGAAGATAGGGGATTTGCTCATGCTGAATGTAATATGAAATACAGGATTCCTAGGCATATCCCGGTAGTAATGCATAATTTATCAAAATATGACTCTCATTTATTTGTTAGAGAATTGATACCTGATAACGGAATTTTTGAAAGTGCAGAAAGTTTCATCTCATTCTCGAAATCAATAAGTATTACAAAAGCGGATACGAAAATAAAATATGAGATGCGGTTTATAGATTCAATTAGATTTATGGCTTCATCTTTAGACAAACTATCAGCAAATTTAGCAAAATGTGATTGCAAAGTACCTTGTAATCATCTAAGACAGAATTTCAAATTCACATCTAACAGCTTCAAAAATGACGATGAATTCAAAGAAATAATTAAAAAAGGGGTATATCCCTATGAATTCGTAGACAGTTTCGATAAAATGAAATGTACAAAGTTACCACCAATAGAAAGCTTTTATTCTAGGTTGACGGGGAAAGGTATTGACAAAAGTGATTATAAAAGAGCGGTATCTATATGGAAGCAATTTAACTGTGAAACATTACTTGATTATACTAAATTATACCTAAAAAGTGATGTTTTAATATTGTCGGATGTTGTAGAGAATTTCAGAAATGTGTGTATACATAATTATGATCTGGATCCACTTCATTACTTCTCAGCTCCAGGACTAACATGGGATGCTTTCCTAAAGCATTCGAAAGTAGACTTGCCGTTATTCTCAAAGGAAGACATGTATACCTTTATAGAAAAAGGAATAAGAGGTGGTGTATCCCAATGTATAAAAAGATACGCAAAAGCAAATAATAAATATACAAGTGATTATAATAAGAATAAGCCATCTAATTATTTATATATTTAGATAAAAATAATTTATATGGGTGGGCAATGTCGCAGAATTTACCAGCGAATGATTTCCAATTCATTTCCATACCGGATGATTTGAAAGAAAGGAATGAATACGAATCAATCGAGTATTACAACCATCTGAAAAGTCATATCAATTCGGTGATTACGATTAAGTCGGTGAGACAAGATGTGGGTGCTATATATGAGGTAGATTTAGAATATCCAAAAGAACTACACGAATTACACAAGGATTTACCATTAGCACCCGAACACTTTAACGGTAAGCTATGTACCACAGTATTAGATAAAACCAACTATGTAGTTCACCACAGGAACCTAAAATTTTATTTACAAAAAGGCTTGATATTGAAAAGAGTACACAGAATACTAGGATTCACTGAAAGTGCTTACTTAAAAGGATATATAGACCACAACACAGCACTTAGAACTAAAGGTACAAATGATTTTGAGAAGGATTTCTTTAAGCTTATGAATAATGCTTGCTTTGGAAAAACTATGGAAAACGTAAGGAAGCGAGCGGATATGGAAATAATAACGGATGATGCAACAAGAGAAAAAATAATAAAGAAACCCAACTTTAAAGTTGAAATAATATTCAGTGAAAACTTTTCAGTAGCAAGAATGTCAAAGGAAAAGATAAAATTAGACAAACCAATGTATATCGGCTTTGCTGTATTGGAACTATCCAAGTTATTGATGTATGAATTCCATTATGATTATATGAAGCCTAAATATGGAGATAAAATTGATTTGTGTTACATGGACACTGATTCTTTCATATATGATATTAGAACTGAAGATTTGTATCAAGATATCAAACAGGATTTGAATGAGAGGTTCGATACATCTGATTATGCGAAAGATAATCCATATAGGTTTCCTAATGTAAATAAGAAAGTGATAGGAATGATGAAAGATGAATTAGGTGGACAGGTTATGACAGAGTTTGTTGGATTACGATCAAAAGTATATGCTTATTTAAAGGACAACCAAGACCCTTCAAAAGCTAGCAAAAAACTGAAAGGAATAAAAACCAATATAGTTAAAGATAAAATTACGATTCAAAACTATAAGGATGTACTGTTTGGTAAAACGGAAAACCTTTCTATAACCCAGTATAACTTAAGATCATACAAGCACAATATGTTTCTAGAAGAACAGAATAAAAAAGCGTTAGATCCTAAGGATGATAAAAGGATAGTAACAAGCGATAAAATACACACTTTACCTTTAGGTTATAAACATTAACTTCAAGTACCTACTTAAAAAATTCAAGTACCTACTTAAAAAATTCAAGTACCTACTTAAAAACTTCAAGTACCTACTTAAAAAATTCAAGTACCTACTTAAAAAATTCAAGTACCTACTTAAAAAATTCAAGTACCTACTTAAAAAATTCAAGTACCTACTTAAAAAATTCAAGTACCTACTTAAAAAATTCAAGTACCTACTTCAAAACTTCAAGTATATACTTAAAATACTCAAGTAAATCTTATAATGAAAAATTCTTCCTAAATAAATGAATGAAAAGGCTCCAATCAAAGTCTATGACTTTAGTGAAAAGAACACTTATCAGAATAAGCACGACCTTGCACCTCAGTGGCCATTTAGACTCTTAATTTGTGGTAGTTCTGGAACAGGGAAAACTAACCTTCTTTTGAATTTAATTTATGAATATCTTTGTTTCAACCGAATATACTTGTATGCTAAAGATCTTGAAGAAGATAAATATCAAGACCTTATAACCAATTTAACCACTTTGGGGTCACAATGCAAATCGAAAGTCTTAACAGTAAGTAACAATCTTGATGATACTGTCGATGTTGACGACTTAGACCCTGAGTACCAAAACTTGATTATCTTTGACGATTTTGTCACTGAAAAAGACCAGAAGAAAATAGAAGATTTATTCATTAGAGGAAGAAAGAAAAATGCCTCAATTATTTACTTGTCTCAAAGGTATCATAAAACGCCAAAGGTGGTAAGGCTCCAGTGCAATTATTTTGCATTCTTTCAGTGTTCTAATCCAAAAGAAATAAAATTAATAAGACAAAGCCATGTATCCAGTATAGACAATGAAAAATTTCTCAAACAATTCGAGACTGCAACCAAGGGCTACGGTTTTTTCTTCATAGATTTAAAAACAAAAGATAAAACCCTGAAGTACAGGAAAAACTTTGAAAAATTTACCGGATAATTTATTTCTATAATAAATGAATAAATTTGGTAGTGTTGGAAAAAAGGTTAGTAACGAATCGAATGAAAAGAGAGTTACTGATGACAACGGTAATATTAACCTACAAGATAAGAGAATTATTATGTTAGGGGATGCGAAAGCTGACCAGGACGCTATTAGTTTCAGATCTATGACTATTATTTTGAATCAATTTAAAGAAGAAATTACCGCACAACAAGTGGGGGCAAATCAGTATTTTAGCGAAGATATCAACAGATTAACTGCGGTACATGATTCTCCTGATAATTTATTGGTAAGGATTAAAGATAAAGGGTTATTTGTAAAAGAAATAGTTCGAGTTAATGATAAAGAGATTAACGCTGAAAACAAGTTGATAACAAATGTTCAAAACCCTAGAAACAAAAATGATGCTGTTAATTTAGCAACGTTAACTACGAATCTTTTAGATTATGACAAAAAGCTTCTTGGGCAACACACCCATAACGGTATAATTGAAGGAAAGATTGCTGGTCAAAAAACTCGTATCGATAATATTGAAAGAGCAGTAGTAAATATTTTAAAAAGGCTTCTAGAGCTAGAGCTAAAACCTGTTGACAAACCATTCGTTACCAGAATAGAAAAAATGATGGCTGGTAAATAAATTTTATAAGATAAATTAATTCCCTAATAAATGGTTGAAACAATGGAGTATACAGTTTATTTGTCAAAGCTTCAGAAAGGAAAGCTGAAGAAATGCTTTGGTGCTAAACAAAAATGTCAGATACGTGTTAGTCATAGTAGACAAAATGAACGAGAACCAGTTAAGTTACTTTTAAGTAAACGACAAATTGATAAAATTGAAACATGTAAAATGAATAATAAGGGCTGTGATATTGATGTATCATACAAACAGATGAAAGAAGCGATTCAAAAGGGTGGATTACTTCCATTTTTAATACCGCTAGCAATTACCCTTGGTAAGGCAGCTTTAACAAGTGGTGCTGCTGCTTTGGGTACATTCGCTGGTAAGAAAATTATGGATAAAATGACCAACACAGGTGGAGCGCTAAAACTTCCTGGAACACAAAAAGTTGTGGGTAATGGATTACGTGGGAAGGAAACCGATGATGTCAACATAGGTGGAGCGCTTAAACTTCCTGGAACACAAAAAGTTGTGGGTAATGGGGTACGTGGAAGGCCTAGGAAGGAAAAAAACGATGATGTCAACATAGGTGAAGCGCTTACACTCCCTGGAACACAAAAAGTTGTGGGTAATGGGGTACGTGGAAGGCCTAGGAAGTCAAAAAAAGGGGACATCAAAAAAGAAGCAAAAGTAAAGTAGGACCTCTAACCAATTTTGATATTATGGATGCATTAGGGGATATACCACAGTTTAGAGGTGTGTTCTCTATAGATACGCTACCCAAACATATAAATAGTATAGAATGCGGTGTCATTAATTATGATAAACTCGGAATGCCTGGAACTCACTGGGTTGCGTATTGTAATCTACCTGAATACCCCCATGTAGAATTTTTTGATTCTTTCGGTATTCCCCCAGGAAAAGAAATAATTAAATATCTAAGAACTTCAAAGAAAAAAATAGCTTATGAAAATCTTGCTGTTCAAAATATAGATGAATTAAACTGTGGACTTCACTGTATTTCCTACATTAAGCGAAAATGAAGTTGGTAGCTTTTCGTTTATAAAAATTTTTTCTAATAAATGGAGATTTATTGTATGAAATGTAAAAAGAGCACTGACACTGAATCAATGTTTAAGGCAGTGTCACAAAAAAATAATGTTCCAATGCTGAAAGGGAATTGTGTTATTTGCGGATCGAGGAAAAATCGCTTTTTAAAAAAAACCTCAACGCAGAAACAGATATTTTAAAGACGTATTATTCTAATTATTCAGGTGTGGATGATATTTACAGAAAGTTAAAAGAAAATGGTGTTAAGGTTTCCAAGGATAAAATAAAAAATGTGTTGCAAAATGAGAATGTGTATACGTTACACAAACCTTCCTATCATAACTTTGAAAGGAGGCGAGTGTATGTTCACTATGTTGATGAGCAATGGCAAGCTGATTTAGTTGACATGCAGAAATATAAAAAAGAAAATAATAAAACAAATTACATTTTAACTGTTATTGATTGCTTTAGTAAATATGCTTGGTGTATCCCTCTGAAAGACAAAACGGGTGCTGAAATAATAAAAGCATTCAGTGTTATATTTAAAGAAAGAATTCCTAAGAAACTACAAACTGATAAAGGTAAAGAATTTGTGATGAGAAATGTTCAAACTTTTTTGAAAAATAACGGCATACACTGGTTTGCATCTGAAAGCGAATTGAAAGCACAAATCGTTGAACGGTTCAATAGAACGCTAAAAGAAAAGCTATGGAAATATTTCACTCACAATAGCACTACTAATTGGATTGATATTTTACCTTTATTTGTGAGTAATTATAATAACTCGTACCACCGTTCAATACAAATGAAACCAGTTGATGCTAGTAAAAAGGTTAATCAGAAAAAGGTTTTTAGTGCTCTGTTTCCTCCAGTAGATGAGTACAAAATCACAGGAAACGTCAAAGTAGGGGATTTAGTCAGAATAAAAAAAAAAAAAGTATTTTCGATAAAGGATATTTACCTAATTATACGGATGAAGTATTTCAGATAGCAACCATCAGACCTACCATTCCCATTACTTATGAAATATCTGACAAAAGTGGGGAATTAATTCAAGGAGGGTTTTATGAAAAAGAACTTTCAAAATTAATTATGAAATAAAATTACTTGTATATAAATGGATTCAAGACGCGTGAGTGATATGTTATCGGATATAGTGAAGAACAGAGAAGTTCAGAGAAGAAAGGTTCAACAAAATGAGATGGAGAAGGCAGGATTTCGGGAATATGCTTCAGAATTAAACGCTCCAGTTATTATAGCACAAAAAGAAAACACTAAAGATACCATCAAAAAATTACAAGAGAACGCTGAAACGATAATTAATAAACTACAGGAAGGTGATAATAATTCAAGAAGACGGTTTGTCAGATTAGGTGATACATTTAAAACAGCTTTACAGACCACTACTTCAGAGGAATCGAGTCGAGCTCCCACTCGTGCTATAGAACCCAATCTAGAAAAACCATATGACGTAAATCTAAACTTAAATATTGATGTGGAATTATTAAATCAAATTAATTTAAAATATAAAGATGACTGGAATGATACCGATAATTATTTTAAAATGCCTCATTATTACCTTAAGCATCCTAACGAAATAGATGGGGCTCTGAATTATTTAACATCTATGAGTCAAAGTTATGGTGGTCTGAAAAGTAAAAGTTATAGTTCTAGTAAGTATGATAAAATTATTTTATTTATACAAGACTATAAGGATAGATTAAAAAAAATTCAATCTAGTATACCCTTTATCAACCAACAAGGAACTGGAGTATTTATGAATTGTGATGAAATGATTTCAAAACTATACACTTTGATAGGTAGCAGAGTAAACGGAAATACATCTGATGAGGTGAGAAATGAAGCTATTGATATTTTGGATTCGTTAATGCGAAATAAATTTCTTACGAAGAGATATTACAATTCAATATATAAAAAATATTTCTAATAAATGGTGTTGTTAAACATTGAAGGTAATGAAAGTATCATTGATATAACATTTAGTCAACCAATCGAATTGAATCGTAATTGGGATTATGAAATAGGTTTGAATCAGTGTACTTTGTGGTATTCATGGCATAATATAAGTGATAAATTTGGAAATAATACATTTCAATACAGGAAAGATGAAGAGGGGGGGTGGATGAATGTTACTATTCCTAATGGGATGTATAACGATGATTGTTTGAATTATTTTTTGTGTCAGTATTTTGATACCCCAAAAGATAAATGTCCTATTGTAATTTCATCCAATCCAGCATCTATGAGATTTGTCATACTATTACAAGAAAAATATGTGTTTAGATTTAATAGTGACTTGTGTCAGATTTTAGGATTTGAGAAGGATAGTGAGATATCTAAGAAAATCAATGAAGGTACAAAGCTTCCGAATATAACAAGAAGCGTTGATAAAATTCAAATTCACTGCTCTCTCGTAAACAGTTCTATCTTAAACAAAAGTAAATCAGATGTCATTTGGACATTTGTTCCTAATACAGAACCGGGTTGTCAAATTGTTGAGAATCCTAGACAACTCATTTATCTTCCTATCAATACGAAAGACTTTATTTACTCCTTGAGAATGACAATTACTGATCAGTTGGGAAGACCTATCGATTTGAACGGTGATAACGTTGGATACGTACTGCATTTAAGAAAAGCTTATTGATTAGTGAAATAAAATTATTTACCTATAAATGTTGATTAATAATAAGCGATTACTTTATAAAAAGCAGTATGGAAGTGGAATCGGTAGTGTATTCAAAAACATTGTTAATTCCCAGTTATTTCAAACGTCAGCAAAACAAATAAAAGATGGGGCTATGTCAATGTATAATAATATTATTAAACCGAGATTTGAGTTGTTGAAAAACAGAGCAATAGAATATGGGAAAGATCTGATCAATGTAAACAAGAAGGAACTCATTGATGTAATTGGAAACAAAAAATCGATGAAGGATCTTATCGGTACAAATAAAAGGATTTTAAATCAAAGAAGTCAGGACTTGATCAAAACGTTAATGACTGGAAATGGATTAAAGATTCTGAAATAAGTTTTATTTAATAATTTCTTTCTTATATAAATGGCAGTAAATAAAGTTATCAGTCCGCAATGGAATATATTTGACGAACCGCTTGTGGATGATACAGTGGTTAAATATGAATTTAAAGAAATTCGAGAAACAGATGTGAATGTATCTAATAAATCAGAGTTTGAATTCGTAACAAAGAAATTAGATTCCTGGTTTTATCCAAGTGAAAGTTATCTTGATGTCAGTGTAAGAATAGTAAACGAAGATGGGACTCCTATAGCTGCAACCGATGTTGCTACTTTAACGAATAATGGATTTAATTTATTCAGTACCGCTGAGTATGTAATAAACGATGAATCGGTTGAAAAAATTAATCATGTTGGTATTACAACCACCGTTACAAAGTTGATTGAATACTCTGATGATTATTCTAGAAGTGCTGCAAGAAATCATTTCTGGTATAAAGATTATAATCAAGGGAAAGAAATTAATCCTGTAGTTGCTTCTTTTACTGCAGGGGCTGCAGCAGTCAGGTTGACCAATAATGATAATTATAATAAAGGATTTGAAAAAAGATATAACAGAACAAAGAGCAGTAAATTAGTAAATATGTATTTACCATTATCAGAATTGTTTGGATTTTTGAAAGGAAACAAACGATTCTTCAGAGGTGCATCGCATAAAATATTTCTAAGAAGAAATGATGATAACAACATGATTATAAGAAATGGAAATACTAATTTCAAAGTAGTCATCGAGTATTTATCCTGGAAGATCCCTATTGTAGCTCCTAGTATCGAAATGATGAGTCAATTAGAAAAGGGATTGGCAAAGGACAGAAAGCATAATCTGATGTGGGAAGCATGTAATACTTATAAAAGCGATGTTAGTCAAAATAAGGAACACACTTGGAAAGTTATTTCTGAGAGAAACAATCCAACAAAAGTAGTTGTGATGCTACAGAAAAATGAAAAGCATAACAATCAATTAATGAATAATATGGTGTTTGATCATATGAATTTAACAGACATAGAACTTAGAATTAATGGGGATAAATATCCTGAAGAACCACTTAAATGTGATTTTAGCGATGATAAATGTAAATACTCAAATCTTTACAATAGGTTCATACATTTGGGTTATAAACAATTAGCATTTGATACTGGTAGTGTTGTTAGTATAGAAGAATTTAAAGAAGTATATCCACTATTCTGTTTCGATGTTTCCAAACACGAGTCAAATATTTATAATGGAACAACTGCTGATATTGAAATAAGTTTAACGTTGAAAGATAATCAACCCGTACCATATAATGTTTACTGTGTTATATATTATGAAAGAAAAGCTACATTAGATATTATCAATAAAAATATGTATGTGAGTTTGTGAGCCTGGATTTTTATTTAATAAAATCATCCCCTAATAAATGGAGTCCTCAAAGGAAGTCTTGAATACAATCAGAATGAATAAATACAATGAGACAATCAGGAAAGAAGAACTAGTTCTAGGATTGAAATATACTATCGTTAAAATGAGAATTGCTAAGACAAAATATGGTGATAAGTTGGTTGTAGTTATTAATCATAATGACAAACCCTGTGATTTGTTTATAACTCAGAAATATAATGCCATTGCTAACGAATTACTTTTAAAGAAAAATCTGGTTTTGCAGCCTATTGTACGCGAAAACAAGAACAAAGAAACATATGTGGATTTAGAACTGTTTACTCAGTAATATTTGAATAAAAAATGAAAAATGTAAAAAAAAAAGAAGTAGTGTATATTGTAGTATTTTATATGTAGTAAAGGGTAATATTCTCATTTCTTGTATCCTTTATTTTGGAAGTAAGAAAATAAAAATGTTCTTAAAAAGGGGGATAATTTGGTAAAAAGGATGTTAAAATTTAAGAAATTGATGTTAAAATGGGGTTTTGAAATTGGGGGGAGGGTGGAGTGGGAGCGGCGATCTAATACTACTGTAGCTAGGCATTTCTGTGAATCATCAACAAACAGATGTATCAATGCATTCAAGGGCCATTATTAGACCTCACTGCACCTAATACCTAGAAATAGAAAAGTTGCTAACACTGTTTTGAATGAGATGCAATCACCCTATGACTATGTAGAGACATTCAAACTCTGGACTGTACCACTCGATAACTTCGAGCATTGTCCTTCCCCCTGTAAAATCCATTGTTTTAAGTAAAGAAACTTGGCTAACACATTTTTTTGTTTGCCAACTGACAACGTTTGGTGTGTCATCCCCACCATGCTTGATGCCTCTTGTGCGAGTACCAGTGTTCAGATCAAGTCTGGACGATCTGTAGTTTATTGCGTAGCATGTGTCTCTATCAGGCACCAGCCTTATACCCAGTTAGTCGGCAGAAAGTTAGAGGTCCGCAGCACAGGGGCCTGTGTGTATGCCCAAATGATTGTGAATCGCCATAAATAGTACATTATTTTTTTGTTCACTCAATTGACATGCTCTGTTTTTTTTCTCTGCACTAATTGGACAATTTAAGAAACAAAATTCACATAAAAGGCTCATAGTTCCCCTGAAGGTAAGAAATCTGAATTTGCAGAAATGACTCGAAAATACTGGGTAGCCTATATTTTTTAAAGATATTGTAGGCTATGACAATCGCAATTTCAAATTATTTACCTTCACTTGGTTCTTTTCCAAGAAATGACAGCATGTGAAGTCTCATTTTAAGGAACAATGAAGCGGATTGCTGTGTCAAAGATACAGAGGCCATGGAATCCCTTGGTCTCTCAGAGAGCAAGAATTTTCCAGATCATAGGGACAGAACCTCCAAAAGAGATTCCAAAGACTCCAGTTGCCTTCACAGAATACATGACAGAAGAACGGATGCACTTCTTCTGTGAAATAGTGGGTAAGTTATTGTTTGGCACCAGAAGTTATGGGTAGCCTGGCCGAGTGGTTAAGGGTTTCAGCTTTGAAATACAATGGGAGTGGGTGACGAGCTCGAACCCTAGCAATGCTCCTGGTTTGCCTATGGAACCAGCGGGGTGGTTCTGTAGGATTAGCCACAGAATGCACATCGTTAAACCTACCTTGAGAAATAGGATGTGTGAATTTTGTTAAAATGGGTAGCCCCCAACCATTCCCTACATGTTGGGACATATCCATATGTGCCTGATTAGCCTAAGTGCAGTCTTAGTAGTAGTAGTAGAAGTAAGACAGTTTCAATGAAAAGAAAAAAAATCTCAATAGCACAACAAAAGCGGGGCGTGCGTGGCTGTGCTAACTTATAGGAAAAGCAAGAAGATAGAATATGGAGAATGAGACCGTGTACCGAGAACAAAAAAACAACAAGAATAAACAAAATACGTTACCTTGCGTGACCTCAAAACAACAAAAAACAACAAAGAATAATTACAGAAATATAAGAATATTATTTAATCCAATCTGTTTCGAAGGTATACCTACCGAGCAACTCCACTCGTAAATCAGACCTATTTCCTTGTTACCTTTACTAAGTTTATTCCAAAGCTTGGAGTATCGTGTTGGTGAAAATCTGCTCGCTCACAAAATATTCCTGCAAAACAATCAGCGATGCTCTCATTGTAGGCGTTATATTTATTTCTCTGTAAACTGACCTCATGGACTCCCGGTTCCCCACCCCACAAAAAAACTCTGACAGCGTTATTCTGAATCAGAGGGGTTGGTTGAAGTACCAAAGGGAAAGTACCGAGCCACACCGACGAGCAATACAAAATATAAGAGTGAAGGAGGGAAAAATATAGAACCGTAAACCTTTTGGGGGAAAACGTGTTTTAACTTGCGCTTTATGCCTAGGTTACGCGACATTTTAGAAATTGACCCCACGTGGTCTTTAAATGATAGGGTTGCATCAACATTAAGAGCGTGTTCCACACTTCTTACAATAGTTACTATTAGTTACTATTTCCGTTCGATCCTCACGAAAAGTTACTACGCTGACCGTTCCAACCTTGTCGGAATAGTAACTAATAGTTACTATTTGCTTACCATGCTCGGGAGCGTAGTAAGCGTAGTAACTACGTATCTCTGTAACGTGATTGGTCGGATTCGCCCCTGGCGTGAGATCCTGCTGGAAAATAGAAAAATCGTTCCAGCCTTGACTTCAAAAAGCCAGAATTCGTGACGTTATGCGTAGTAACTACGGTAAGTAGGGTGGAACATGCTCTAAATGATAGGGTTGCATCAACATTAAGTCCTAGGTACTTGGTGAGCCTTGCATGTTAAGTGATTCCCTGCTCTGGTACTATTTCCTTGGTCCAAGGATGAATTCGGAGATCGAGAGAAAATAAAAAAATTTGACTTACCTGTATTCAGGTGAAGGGGGTTTATTTTTAACCATGCACATATCTTGCTCATTGCTGCATCTAATGTTGACACGAGCAGTTGTTCCGTGGGGGCAATACACACCAAAGGTGCGTTTTTTTTGGATGTAGTTTTGTTGTAGTTTCACTGTAGTTTGACGTACCTTTGTTTCAGTTATGAAAGTACAGTATGTGGAATGCACAAATAAAATGGTACACATACTGTACTTTCATAACTCAAACAAAAGTACGTCAAACTACAGTGAAACTACAACGAAACTACATAAAAAAAACGCACCTCAAGGTTGTACCGTCCGCAAATAAGGGCGTAGTAACATGGGTCTTACTCGGACCATTATAAACAAAATCTGTAATACTGGACAGAGATTTAACATAATCAGGCAGGTGAGACCCAATACGGAACCTTGGGGAACCCCGCAATTAAAAAACAAATTTCTAGAAGAAAATCCATGTAAATGAGCATACTGCTGTCTATTCTGAAGAAAACTACGAAGCAAACCGAACGTGGCGCCCATAGTCCATAATCGATGGTCATCAGTCGAACGCCTTAACCAAGTCCAAGAATACACCAGCTACCCTAAGCTTCTTATTAGAGCTTCATTAATTATTGAAGTGATGAAGAAATCGCCATTTCCTGAAGCCAAATTGATTTGGATGTAATAGCTTATGACATTCCAAATGCTCATATATTCTCATACGTTTCTTGTTTATTGGTCACGGTACAAGTCCCTTGTGTAAAGTGCCATCTACGCACTATTATATTCTAATATTAATACACTCTAAAACACGTGAAATAACGGGTAAAAATGATATTGGCCGATATTTCCCCAAATCATTATTTTTACCAACCTAAAAAATAGGAGTTATTTTTGCACTTTTGACAATCAGGAAACCTTCCCTGTTTCATACAAGCATTGATAAGGGAAGTAAATACAAACCTTGCCATATCCTACAGGGGTGGAAGGTTAAAATGGAATCATCATATTCGACATATCCAGTGAATCCAGCTGAATTGTATGAAATTTTTTTTTTATTCATCTCACATTCCTCCCAGAGATGTTACTAGCCAAAATGTTCGGGGGGGGGGGGCAAGGTATTTACTGACTGGCTGGTAATTTTTAACGACTGTTTTTGCAGGAAAAATTACTTTTGGAAAAAACGATAGTTCTGAACAAAAATCGACTGATTTTCAGAAAAACTGACTATTTTAAAGAAAAACCTGTTTTTGTTTACCTGTTCAACTGTTGTTTTTTTTTATGAAAATTACGACGCTACGTACTAGCCGACAACATCGGGGGGCCGCCCCCATCCCCTCCATACGTGACGCCCTGATCCTCCAATTTTTTACTGTTCATAGGTATTGAACCAATCAGAGGATTATTCGGTCGTACTTCAAGTCTGGTGACAACTGATTTGTTTTACCTAAATCAGACCCTGAATTTGCTGAAGGTGAGTAGCTAAACTTTTAGCTGCGTTCTTTACCGACGGAACCGGACCGCCTGGAACCTTGTGGGGACCTGGGGGAACCTGGTAGTGAGATGTCACCAGGAGATGGTGAGTCCTGAAGACTCCTTTTAGAGGAAAAACGGCGATGAATGTGCCTTTTGTCCGGTATAAAATAACAGTAGGAAGTAGCGCCGAGACTTGAGAATTGTGAAACGCACTTGAATAGCAGCGATACTAGCGATAGATACCGTCCCTACTGAAACGTTGTTCACAAGTGCTGTCTCCAATACCTCGTCTAGAGGGGGTCGTGCTCTGTGATCTCGGAACGCCGTGTGAATCTGTGCGAGGTATTGTGTTTATAATAATGTACTTTATTTCCTTAATAGCTTGTATTATACACGCTAGCACTGGATCGTCATTCACACAAATAACATATGACAATTACATAAGTATGACAATTACATAAGTAGACCTATCATCTACACGTACAACTTGAAAATATAATTTGACTTAACTTCATCTACACGTACAACTTGAAAATATAATTTGAATTAACTAGAATTAAAATATTGGGTAAAATAGGGTACAAAAGATTTCAGGTAACGATCTGTCGAGTTTATGGGTGGTCTTTCTAGTCTCTGGGAATCAGCGTCCCTCTGTCTCTGTCGCGTATTAGGCCTGCTATTTGCTGTAGTATCAAAATCAGGTAGAATTGCACGATGAGCATGTGATGCCAGACACTTGCTCCCGAACGCTATTGTCAGTTGGTGCCGCCGTTCAGCAAGGGTTGGCAGTTCAAGCTTGACCAGGCCATCCTCATAAGAAAGATAACCCGGGCCGAGCATAATCTTAACAGCCCTTTTTTGGATGGCTTCTAGTCTATCGGTCTGTGCGTTGGTGAGTCCTGGGTGCCAAGCCGGACAGGCATACTCCAGGCAAGGTCGGATGTACGTGCAGTAAATACTGCGTAAATCTCGCGACGGAATTGCAAAACGTCTGAGAACCGCGAACGACTTGAGGAGAGGTGCTGCTTTTCGAGTAATATGCTGTACGTGAGAACTCCACTTAAGGTCATCATCAATTAACAAACCGAGGAGTTTAACTGTTGTTTTGGACTCGAGACCTATATCCTCAACCTCAGGAAGGTCCCGTTTTAAAAAAGACACTCTGAGTACAACACTCTTTGTACGGCTTACTGAAAGTTTAACTTCGGATAGGTCTCGCTGCAATATGTCAAAAACTGTTGAAAGGGGTGATTCGTCATCCGAAGGAGAAAGTGAACGGAGCGAAATGGTTGAAAGATCGTCAGCAAATTTAAAACGGTGATAAAAAGTAGTCAAAACTTTGTTAAAAACAATTAAAAAGCACAAAGGACCCAGCTTGGTACCCTGGGGCGTCCCGCAAAAAATACTCATGAATTCCGAAACGTCCTCGTTAGTCAACTTAACGCATTGCGTTCGACCTGTTAAGAAACTAGCTAGTAATCTAACCACGAATTTTCGAACTTTTTTTTTTGATGAACTTGTTTGCTATCGTAAGATTAATAAGAGAGGCGAAGAAGTTCAACACACCTTCCACATCTTGCTCCATAGCCAAAGTGTCCACTTCGCTCTAGGTCCGATACTTCGCTGCCAACATGGGTGTTAAGATCTCCACCAATTAGTAGGAGTTCCCTGTTGGTTGTTTCCCTAACTTGCTTCACGATTTCTTGATAGAAGTTGTATATGGATGCATCAATGAATCTCTGGTTGGAGCGTAGGCGGATAAAGTGTCACGTTGAAAGCCTTTGCTAAAGGTTTGGAATAGAGCAAAAAAGTGATACAACTTCCCCTACATCCTCGATGTGTGAACAGCGCATCTTATCTTTACTAGAATTTCTACACTCGCAGGTTTGTCTCGCTTACAATGCCGAAAGCGTAGTGGACGGCATTACGATTAAGGCCCCTTTGCGATGCATGGAAATCATAGGTCTTGGCGCTACTTCCTTGTTTTATTTTGCTCTGTTTTCTTTCTTAATTCTGGGGAAATAAGTACAATCTGGTTGTCTGGGAAGTCACGCGTGTTTGTACGTCTACCGCTTTTGCGACTTCAATGAAAACCAGACAAGACCAGGGTCACCTTCCTGGGTCGTTTTGCGAAGCTTTTGTAGTTCTTCGTACATATTAACCGCGTTTTTAGCTCAAATCTCTCCCAGGTCAATGAGGCATCTGTTCTATCTGCTAGTTTTACCTTTTTTGCAGAAAAGAGTCTGGCACCGGCTCTCCTCAGCAGGCTTGTGAACTCGCATCGGAGTTTTTGCCAATCCCCTTTTCTTCGTAGGTCTGGGCAGGAAAGACAAAGGGCTTGGTTAAAAAATGGCGAAAAGAGCAATGAGGAATACAAGCTTGGTACAACAAGACCAAAGGTTTCGATGGGATCCCAAAAATTTAACATTTGATCTGGACAGTTGGGTCTTGTAGACGTGCGGTCTTTGCCAGACTCCTTGAACATTTCGAAACAGATTAAGGCCGATGGTAATCGTCTAAGAAAACCAAGTTCAGATGTGGATTCAGCATGTGCATGTATATGCCCTATGCCCTATACGTCATATCTACTTTGACAAAATGGATCAAAACTTCCTGCCTTTCTTCTGCCAAACGTCCTGTTTCGGCCGGATTCTGGCTACTGTCCGGCAAAAAAAAAACTAAAGCCCAAAAACAAATTTAGCTTGTCTCCTTACCCCTACACGGAACCTCTAATCAACTTCAGATACTACTGCCGGATTCCGGGTGAACTATAAATAATTCCGGGCGAACTATATATGACTATATGCCCGGGTAGAAATGATTTTCATGTACTGATTCGGCATGTCGTCTTACCCGGCTTACCCCTTAATCGAACATCTGATCAACTTCAAATCAGTTTTGGCCGGATTCCGGGCGAACTATTTGTCCTGCGAGAAAATAATTTTTAGATACGTATTCAGCGCACTTTCTTTATCACTGTATCGAACCTCTAATCAACTTAAGATAAAACTTTTAGTTATAACAAATTTTCCAATTTCAGCCGGATTCCGGGTGACCTATATCTCGGGTAGAAAATTATTGTCATATACGGATTCAGCAAGTCTTCTTACCCCTTAATCGAAGATCTCATCAACTTTAAACAAAACTTTCACTTTTAACAAATTTTCCGGTTTTTGCTACTTGTCCTGCGAGAATATGATTTTCGTATACGTGTTCAGCATGTCTTTTCACGCCTATATCGACTATCTCATTGGCCGCTAAAAAATATTCTGTTCGGCCCTAATTTTAACCCCCTTCCCGCCCCTAAATGTAAGGCTACAGAGTGCATCTTCAACACGACCTATCCCTTGACTCAAAGAATACTCACACTTAGTGTCATCAGAATATATCGTTCTATAAGTAGTGAACTGATGGACAAAAATGCTCCTCGGCCGGGATCTGAACCCAGGACCCTCTGCATACAAGGCAGTCACTCTACCACTGAGCTACCGAGGGGCATGTGAACAGAGTTCGCAAACCACTACAATAGTCTGGTAGAAGCCGCTCAAAGGAACAGTGATCCCGCCCGAAGGCAAATTCATCAAACCAGTTCACCTCCCCGTGTCACGGAAATTAATAAAATTGATGGCACTTTATACAAGGGATTTGTGTAAATAAATGTACTTCTAAATTATATTCGAAAAATTGTTTATGGTATTGGTCACTGTAGCCTACAAGTCCCTTGTGTAAAGTGCCATCTATATTATATCTCGTTCGCATCGAGAGTTATCGTGATAAGAGATGTTCGGACGGACAACGTTTGCGAAGTGATAGGTATCCCTCCACTTACGTTTTGGGATTCCAAAAACGAATATTTACTAGGGCTGGTATTCCTTATATTTTTTCGGCTGGCTTCTCAAGGCTAGGCTATATCTTCTTCGAAAGCCTCCACCATTGACGAATCGCGCAGCGAAGAGAGTGCTCCTTCGTTTTCTCTCACTAATTGGCAAGCCACATGAGACGTGTTCTCGCCGTTCCCCGAGGACTCCACTTGAGGACTCCCTGCGTTTTTGTTTGTCCCGGGGACTCACTCCCCGCATTCTCGCGAGTCCCCACCGACGGGGAGTGCTCCGATCATCATCACCATTATCAAAAAGGACACCCTTTCAAACCCAGAGGGGAATCAATTTTTGCTGGTGTTGGTGCAATGTAAAATTAATTAAAAACAATCAGAATAAGCAAAACCAAAAATAAAGTGGATCCAGACTAATTTTGTCAACTGCATATTTATTTTTAAAAGAAAATCCATTTCGGAAGCATTCCCCGTGTTCTCGTTGTTTTCCGTACGCGGAGCCCGCGTGGATTGACTCCCTCTAATCTTGCCGTTCCCTTCGATTCCCCGAGGAGTCCTCGGGGAACGGCGAGAATACGCCTATGGCTTCGGCAGTGCCAGTTCCTGTTCGAGAGATATGGCACCCGTCAGCTCCGTCCACAGAAGCAGGCGACTTCTCGGAGGATGACTATTTCGAGTTATTCCACGAGCAACTAGAGACAGACAGTTACCTGCAGCAACAGCAGTCAGATGAGCGTCACCAACAGCAGCCAGATCAACAACAGCAAATCCAATCAGTCTAACACTTGCGGTGTAGCACAAAGACAATAATAGTGGGAAAGACCGGTGACTTCGCTAAAATCGGGTCTCTGAAAATCGATCGGGACGCTACCTAGCGTTTGACTTTGTCCAATTTCGAGCGGTAGAAGAATAATATAATCAAAGCAAGAGTGCGCGAGTAGGCAATGTCCGTCAACATTAATTGATTCGAAGTCGTGAATTCAACATTTTTGTTTCCATAAAAAAGCTATTTATTCTTTTCCTACTTGTTTTGTATTCCAATTAAAGAGGAAATCTGAATGGAGAGAGGATGCTCCTCATAAACGAAACGAAACAAAATCAACAAAACGTGCTTTGATGATGATTCTGCGGAGAGCGATGGAAGAAATGTCAACAGAGCGATTTTTTAACGAAAGAACATCCGCTAAACGGCGCTGGTTGTTGTGACTCATGGGGCTTACGGGAGTTTCCGGTCTTTCCCACTTTTACTGTCTTTGGTGTAGCATACCTCGGCTATACAGAAATCATCTTTTTGTTTTGTTTTAGGACTTGGGCTACCCGAAACAAGAAATAGCAGACTATTGTGACGTCCTTGGCTACCCGTCATCTCTTCTCCTACATAGACTCGGCTTCCTTAAAGAACTTGGTGCTAAATACGTACCAGTACGCTTGTTACGTGGTCCATTACGAGAGCCGGATCATGGCAAGACCATCAAACAGATGAAGGCGATACTCGGACTGAACCCGGACGCCCCTTTGACAGAAACCCTTCTTGACCCTTTTGACCTTCCAAGTGATGTTTTCGAACAGTGCGTGTCCGCAGAAAGAAACAATTTCATCCGTTTTATCGACTTTGCGGGTACTGTGTACAGGACGTTTCTGTGTTATAAGCTGCAAAAGAAGTGCGGTATATTGGAGGAGGAATACGATAGACTGATACATCATTCGTTTTATAAGGAGAAGCTTATGTCTCTGAAACAGACGGATCGGATATTGGATTTAATGCAGAAGTTTGAGTTACCAAGTATTATAGTAAGTTGTAGTCAAATTCATTTTTTTTTAGTTTTAGTTTTCTTGGCACTTGAGCATACTCAAGTGCCATATAGCGATCGTAATTTCTGTCGGTCTGTCTGTCTGTCATTCTTTCGTTCTGTCTGTCGGTCATTTTGTCGTTCTGTCGGTTTGTCCAGGTTTTGCTAGTTTGGGCACTTCCACACAAGCTAGGACGATGAAACTTCGCAGGCATATCAGGGACTGGACATCAACTTCAACATCAACTTGGATATAATCACTTTCCAGATCCGATCATAGTGGGGAGGAGGGATGGGAAATCCGGAAACTATTAACATGCATAACTTTGCTAAACTACATAAATACACCTTTTATAACCCTCTTAACATCCTTTATACATGTAGCTGATACGTCTGACTGCAGGAAAGCCCGAATGGGCCCGTGGGGGCGGTCCAAAAAAAGATTCACGTTACATTAATTTACACATACTTTTTCAAAAAAGAGAAGAAAACTGAAAGAGGAAGAAGAAAAAGAAATGAAGAAAGAAAGCAAAGAAAAAAATAAAATAACAGCAACAGCAATAATTGTGTAGAATTTTGTGTTGTGAGGACGGCCGTAGATATTCTGAGCGTCAAACTTGAGCAAATACAGTGGAAAATAAAAATAATCCCTTAACACAATTGAAATAATGCAGTGTAACAGCAAAAGCTACTAACTAGCTACTAGTTAAATTTTAAGCATTGTTCAAGTAGCTGTAATAAGCTGAATAAGTCTATACGCTATGTTTACGTCTTAATACACACCCTTGTTAAAATAAGAAGTGAAAAGGTTCTTATCAGTTCATCGTTCGGTGTTGCCACACCGATACAATTTGTCTAGCTTATAAAGATGAGAAAAATTGTTCTTAGTAGCCTACTACTTGAAGTGCACGAATACAATTTGACACCCGTTAATATTGTAAAAAGCTACTAAACTAACGGATGGGCAGCATTGGTCCTCGAAGTAAGATAAACAGTCGCAAGAGAACAATGAAGGAAAGTTGTCTCTTCAACTTCCAACAAAGTAGAACTTTAGTGCTTCCCGTGTCAACCCTGACGACGCTGCTCCTTTCCTCGACCCACTGGCAATCCAACCAAGCGATCTGATTGGCTCTGCGTACGTGGAAATGGAACCGGGTCTATTCTCCTTATTAGAGCGCGGCCCGGAAACCAGTAATAAACTTTAGGGGGTATGCGAGACCCTTGCAAGGGGTACGCGAAGGAATCAAGAATGATTTACTCTGTAGCTTCAAAATCTCCTCACTCATTTTTGATTGCCGAAGGCCTAATATTACCAGCAGAGGCATCACCAGCCAAACTGTATCTTAAGGGGCAAGGTATTTTTCCTGACCGACTGTTTTTTGTTGTTTTTAAATAACTGCTTTTACGAAAAATCGTGGGGCTTTGCGCCGACTCTTTTCTTTTTAATTGTCTGGCCGACCTTTTTTTTTGGGGGGGGGGGGGGGGTATTGTCAACCCGTGCGTGACTCCTCTAATTACATGCCCTAGTGAAAGTCAGCGAAAAATGTTGATTAAAAAACAGCTCGCCTACTGGCGTAAAATCTGTTCCTGATTCTGAACCTTGATTTGTGGTACGTGGTACGGCAAAGGTTGATAACCCCTGCCTTATTACACCTATTTCGACAATGCTTTAGTGAAGAACTACACCAGAGCAGGGATCATGTCTTAAAGAACAAGAGGAAAATAAGATAGGGTCCCTGCCTTTCCTCTTTTTTCGTGCGTCATAACATAACAACAATCTGCTTTACTTGGTTGGAAAACTCTCTACAAGATGCAAAAGGATACCTGAACAATGAAACCATACTTGAACACACCCTGGAGAATACATTTACAGACATGGCCATGGAGAGCATTCTTCTCCTGAGCGTGACATCAAAATAGGGATTTTCGTTTCTGAAGGTTTGCACATGCAGACTCCAAGACAAAAAGCGCTATTCGTTCAAATCTTGTACAGCGCTGGTCAGATCGTATTGGAATTCCTTCAACATACACGTTTGGGCTTAACTGGTTAAAAGATATTCCAGAAGAAGGGTTGATTGGAGACATTTGTTCATTTCTAAAATTGTTCGGTACTGAAATAAGGACCGATGCAAAATGGATCAAAAATCATAGCTTGGAAACTATTTCGTATTTGGATTAGGTTTTCTGCAGGCAATGTTAACAGAATTCACACAGATAGGGATGATACTTGGTACTCTTCATTCAGGTGTCCTTTAACAGCTTTAAGTAAAAGGTTGTAAATATATAGACATATTTGCAGTTGGTACACCTGTAAGCAACTAACCTATTTCACCTCGGAACATTCACTATGGAGTGTTCTTCTTCCCCAAGCGGTAAACAATCTGCCCTGAGACACCACACCAACTTTACTTCCTCCTTTTTTAAAAACACCTTGAAAAATATTTCCTCCCCCCACACGTCTTTAGCCTTTGCATAATACCTCAATGAATGTGACAGATCCTTTGCAACCTGCCAACTCTGAATTTCTTGGTCTAAAAGCCTAGCCTCCACCTCTTTTTTTATTTTTCCCAATTGCAAACCAGGACCTACGCCATCATTCCACCACATTGACAATCCACAACCATCTAAAATACATCTTATTTGTGAAGACCACGAATCTATTCTTGTATCTAAAATACTCTCTTTATAAGCCGCCTTGAGGATCCTTACTCTCGGCAGCATCAAAATCTTTTCCCAAAAACCTATCATAGCTACCCATCTATGTCTACGCATGCTTGCTAAACCTAAATCCCCCTTAACTACTAATGAATTCATTTTTTCACTAACCCCTAAAATTCTTTTGAAATAACTTAACTGTAATTGTTCTAATTTTTCCCCCTTACCAAAACCCCATATTTCAGATCCATAATGGACCGCAGGTATAACTTTAGAAAAGACGTTTGGACCGACTTTCCTGAAAGTTTTTAATCTTCATTAGTGTTTACGTTTGTATATACTGACGACTTAGACAAATTCGGATTTTACCATGGTAGTTCTAGAAGAATAAAAGCGATATCTGTCTATCTAATCTGTCTATCTATAATGGCGAGGGGTTTGTCGCTTTCTCACACACACACAAAAGTTCAGTGACTGTTTCTTCCTACTCTCTGCCGCCCAGCAAATGACCAAGAGCTTGTTCCACCCTACTTACCCTAGTTACTACGCATGACGTCACGAATTCTGGCTTTTTGCCGTTAAGGTTAGAACGATTTTTCTATTTTCCAGCAGAACATCATGCAACGGGCGGATCCGACCAATCACGCTACAGAGATGCGTAGTTACCATGCTTACTACGCTCCCGAGCGTTGTAAGCAAATGATTACTGTTTTAAGAAGGTTGAACCGTCAGCGTAGTAACTTTTTACGAGTTGGCACGAAAATAGTTACTATTGTTAGTAGGGTGGAACACGTCTAAGGTTTATTATCAAGCAAAGGGAAACGTGAACAGAATCCGGTCTTAGTAACAGGATTATGTTTAGTGACAGGATTAGGATTCTGTTTATCTTTCCTACTACATTTTTTTGTATTTGTACATTATGATCGGCAGTAAAGTTAATAATAATAATATAGCCTACTTCGGTTAGATACAGTATTTTAAAAATATTTGAATACTTTAAAACTAGGCTGTGCTTTCAACAAACAACCCACGGTTTCTGTTGTTTTAAGCCTTTTCCGAGACCCGTTGACTTATAGCAAAACAGAGAAACAATTTAGATAACCGGTTTTTCTGATAGAAAAACTTCTCGCAGACAACCGTCAACAGCGTGATACACATCGAAATTAGCAAAACGCGCAAGTGAGAAAACCAGCATGGTTTTGTTAGAGGGGTTAGAATATACTGTACTAAATTAGGGTCTCCGGGTTTACAAATATATGCAGTGATTATGGAAGTAGGTTGAATTAGTATCATAGGTAAGACAGGTGCTTTAAGTTAGATTTTCAGAATTTTTTTCTTCGCAGATTGCCTCCAGAGCTCTCCGAGCAAACCCTGACTCTGTGGAAGACCTACTCAGTAAATTCCCTACAATCAACGGTATAGACACGGTTGGTCTTCTTCGGAAAAATGTCTCCTTTTGGCATCTGACAAGAGACAAGCTGGAAGAAATTCTGAAGATTCTGGAAGCAAACCAAATCATGGTGAGTGTCAGAAGTTTTTTAAAGTCTAACTGAAGCGCCAACTTACTTTCGTATCGTTTAATCGAATACACTGAATTATTTGGAATGTGTCCAGGGATTTTTATTTGTCGCTAAATAGTGACGTTCAGAATCTACGGAGGCCTAGTAAATTATGCCGGACTTTCCGATCACGGTTGGGGTGTAAACTCCTTTCCAACACAGACCCCCCAACCCAACCATCATCACTTTTGCCTGTCTCCCAGTCGATTTCAGTCTGCCATTTTACTTTATTTTTTAAACTGTTTTCGTCAAGCATACTGTAGTAAATAGTAATTAATGCTGCGACGCAGTTTGTTCGCTAATTAGTATCTAATCACCTATTCACTTTAAGGATAAGCCCAAAGCTCATGGGACTTCATTAACTGATTTGAGTATGTATTTAAAGTCAGGTGTAATGTGTTTAATTCGTGTATCGTTTGGTTGCTCTTCACCAGTACAGATGTCTGTAAATAAACTGTACATACCGATCGAACCTGTTCCTGTCTATATCTATATTGAGCGTTTCCCACCCTTCTAACAATAGTTACTATTTCCGTTCCATCCTCACGAAAAGTTACTAGGCCGACCGTTCCAACCTTCTCGAAATAGTTACTAATAGTAACTATTTGCTTACCATGCTCGGGAGCGTGGTAAGCGTAGTAACTACGCAGCTCTGCAACGTGATTGGTCGGATTCTCCCGTGGCATGATATTATGCTAGAAAATAGAAAAATTGTTCCAGCATTGACGGCAGAAAGCCAGAATTCATGACTTCATGCGTAGTAACTACGATAAGTAGGGTGGAAGACGCTCATTATAACATACAACACATGTAAAGCGCATAGAGGTACCACAAGTTGGACAGGGAAAGTCTCCTGTATGAAAATCGGTTATTCGTGAATGTCGGAGCAAAGTAGAAACGCATTTTCATCGGGTCTCCAAGACGATTTAAATGAATAAGTGATGGCTAACTAGATGAAGTATCTCAGCCTTTTTTTGGGATCCGAAAACGTAAGGGGAGGGACACCTATGACATCGTAAAAGTTGTCCGTCCGTCCGTCCGTCTGTAAGCACGATAACTCTCGAAGGGAATGAGATGTTTTGATGAAACTTGGTGTGAGGATTCGTTGGGTCGTCAGACCAGTCAAGTTCGTAGATGGGCTTTGTAGCCCTACATTTAGGGGGGGGGGGTAAAATTAAGGGGCAAACAAAATATTTTGAAACAGCTAATGTGATAGTCGATTATGGGGTAAGAAGACATGCTGAACACGATGGTGAAAACCATTTTGTCGCCCGGAATCCGGCCAAAACCGGAAAGTTTGTTAAAAGTAAAAGTGTTATTTTAAGTTGATTAGATGTTCGAGTTAGGGGTAGGAAGACATGCTGAAGACGATGATGAAAACCATTTTCTCGACGGACAAGTAGTTCGCCCGGAATCCGGCCCAAGCCGAAAAGTTTGTTAAAAGTAAATGTTTTATTTTAAGCTGATTAGATGTTCGATTTAGGGGTAGGAAGACACAACATTATTGGTTTTCACGGTGGTGAAAACCATTTTCTCGACGGACAAGTAGTTCGCCCGGAATCCGGCCCAAACGGAAAGTTTGTTAAAATTAAAAGTTTTAGTTGAAGTTGATTAGATGTTCGATTTAGGGCGAGAAGACATGCTGAACACTTATGTGAAAACAATTTTCTCCGGACATGTAGTTCGCCCGGAATCCGGCCAAAACCGGAAAATTGGTAGAAGTTAAAGTTTTATTTCTAGTTGATTAGATAACCGATTTAGGGGTAAGAAGAGATGCTGAATCAGTGTGTGACAATCATATTTTACCCGGACATATAGTTCGACCGGAATCCGGCTGGAGCCGGGAAATTTGTTATAAGTAAAATTTTTATTTGAAGTTGATTAGATGTTCATTATTGGGGAAAGAAGATACCCTGAGTTCATTTTTTAGCTTTCTTTTTTTTCGCCGGACAATTAGTTCTGGAGTTTAGCCGAAATCGGGAAATTGGCGGTAGTGGCAGGAAGTTTTTCTCAGATGATTAGCTATTTGGCCTTAATCTGTTTTTGAATTTTAATTGTAAAAATGTTCAAGGAGTCTGGCGATGACTGGATCTGGCTAAGACAAGACCCAGTTATCGGGATCAGATATTGAATTTTTGGGATCCCATCGAAACCTTTGGTCTTGTTTTGTTAGACTTTAAGCATTTTCTGTTCCATTGACCACCCGATGAAAAATTTGTAGCCTGCGTAGTAGTATGGTAGTAGTACGAAAAAGTTGCATGTAGTACTATGTAATAGCAAAGAATACTATCATTTAATGTGCCTCAGAGTGGTCCAGTCTTAAGTAGTAGTATCCAGTAGCATCCTGTCTTGCCATAGTAGCATCCAGACTTGCTAATAGTAGCATATTGTAGTATGCAGTAACACGGTAGCCTTGAAGTAGAAACATGTAGTAGCATCAGTTAGTACTGCATGCTACTTTTTCGTACTACTTCATAATACTATTTTGATATGGGGGGTGACAACCTCAAAATAAACGACTGGCTAAAAACACAGGACCACAGGTTCCAAGAATATTAACGTTGTCAGCTTTAAAACGTCATGCGAATGGCCGTTGCAGGAATAAAATAGTAAACAAATAAATCACAGGAGCTAGAGCACACTGTAAAAAAAAAATCTTGCAGTATTTGCTGTTGGGATTAATTTTGAGATAATCTTATCTCTCGGATTAATCTTATGTCAGTAGAGATAAGATTAATCCTAGTAGCAAATACTGCACCTAACTTAAATCCTTACTCCGATAAACTTTGTACAGTGCATACCGTTTATCTCAGATTTCGCTGGAGAGAGCGCTAGCAGTTTTTGAAGTATTTAGGCCTACTCTGCAAGACAAAGTTAAACTGAGCGCCGCAGGTGATTTTTGGGATCCCAAAACGTAAGTGGAGGGATACCTATGACATCGCAAAAGTTGTCCGTCTGTCCGTCCGTCCGTCCGTCCGTCTGTAAGCACGATAACTCTCGAAGGGAATGAGATATTTTGATGAAACTTGGTGAGAAGGTTCGTTGGGTCGTCGGACCAGTCAAGTTCGTAGATGGGCTTTGTAGCTCTACATTTAGGGGTGGGGGAGGGGATTGAAATTAAGGGACAAACAAAATATTTTGAAACAGCTAATGTGATAGTCGATTATGGGGTAAGAAGACATGCTGAACACGATGGTGAAAACCATTTTGTCATCGGACAAGTAGTTCGCCCGGAATCCGGCCAAAACCGGAAAGTTTGTTGAAAGTAAAAGTTTTATTTGAAATTGATTAGATGTTCGATTTAGGGGTAGGAAGACATGCTGAAGACGATGGTGAAAACTATTTTCTCGATGGACAAGTATTTCGCCCGGAATCCGGCCCAAACCGGAAAGTTTGTTGAAAGTAAAAGTTTTATTTGAAGTTGATTAAATGTTCGATTTAGAGGTAGGGAGACATGCTGAAGACGATGGTGAAAACTATTTTCTCGACGGACAAGTATTTCGACCGGAATCCGGCCCAAACCGGAAAGTTTGTCAAAAATAAAAGTTTAATTTGGAGTTGATTGGATGTTCGATTTAGGGCAAGAAGACATGCTGAACACTTATGTGAAAACAAGTTTCTACCCCGACATGTAGTTCGTCCGGAATCCGGCCAAAACCGGAAAACTGTTGGAAGTCAAAGTTTTATTTCTAGTTGATTAGATAAGCGATTTAGGGGTAAGAAGAGATGCTGAGTCCCTGTGTGACAATCGTATTTTACCCGGACATATAGTTCGACCGGAATCCGGCTGGAATCGGAAAATTTGTTATAAGCTAAAGTTCTATTTGAAGTTGATTAGATGTTCATTACTGGGGAAAGAAGATACCGTGATTTCGTCTTTGAGCTTTCTTGTTTCGCCGGACAAGTAGTTCTGGAGTTCGGCCGGAACCGGGAAATTGGCAGAAGTGGCAGAAAGTTTTCGTCAAAACAGATATGACTTATAGGGGTAAACACACATGCTGAATCCAAATCTGAACTTGGTTTTCTCAGGTGATTAGCTATTTGGCCTTAATCTGTTTCTGAATTTTAATTGTAAAAATGTTCAAGGAGTCTGGCGAAGACTGGATCTGGCTAAGACAAGACCCAGTTGTCTGGATCAGATATTGAATTTTTGGGATCCCATCGAAACCTTTGGTCTTGTTTTTTAATCCGGGCAAAATTTTACTAGTCTCATACAAATCCTAACTTTTAATGCATGTTGCTTAGATCCCAAATCTCAAGCTTGAATCCGCACTCAGATGCTGCCCTCTTCAAGTAAATAGAGATACGAAAGGCTCCACAGGCAAAATTTGCTAAACCCGCCTTTTTCTGTCAAAATTCGATTACTTAACATTAAAATTATGGCTTTAACCTGGGTCAGATTTTGAGCAGCAGACTCTGACGTATGTACCCAAGACAAACTTAAACCTAGCGTTTTTTTTTTTAGTCGGACCTACTACTGGCAAAATTCAATTACCTCCCATAGAGATTCTAGCTTTTATTGTAGCTTACACCAAAAAATCTCACCTAAATGACGCTATATTTCACTGGATACGAATAGGCTTCTATGAAAGACGCCGAGGGTGAAACATTTGGAAATATTTATCACCAGAGCCTTTTTTGGATTCTAAACAAAAGTAAGGGCCCACAATATCACAGAACTGTCCTTGCCCCCGGTAAGTCCCAAACGGAGCTCTGCAAGCCATTTAAAAACAAAAATCACCCTGTTTTATTCTAAAGTAAAGAGATCTGCATAAAAGCAGAAAACTTTGCGCCGCAGGCAACATTTGGGAAAATCAGCCTGGTTTCTGCTAAACTGTGCAGCACAGGCTGCAAACACAAACAAGATTTGATAACCACATTTATGCCATTCTGACAAGTTCGAAACATCATTATAACAAGCTCAAAACACACGTGTTTGTAACATATGACTTTAATCTATGTGTAACCGTACTACCCTAAATAGGTCATTTGCTGTCAAATTTTTGAACTCCTGTCGGACCAAGACCAAAAGTTTTTGACTTCCGTAAATCGGGATTTTTATTTTTTTAAACGCAAAAGCAAACCTGTTCTCCTAGTTTTGTTTCTGAGTAAATATGTCTTTTAACCGTGATTACTCTCTTTTTTGCAGTAATTTCAGAACAAATCTACTTTGTGTATTAATTTATTCCAGATATCCATTATATTCCCACTTTTCTCGACGGACAGATTTGGGGTTTCATAGGGATACTTTACTTTTCAGTGGGATCGCAAAATGACGCTCTGCTCCTCGGCGTTTCACAAAATTTCGCCGGTGGCGCATTTCTCAATAGGCTATTCTCTATTTAGAACAGTGGGTCATTTATTTGGCGATGAGGCTTGAAAATGCACATTAAACGCTACAATTTGTCTATTATAGTTAAATTCTGCCAGAAAAGGGCAGATTAAAAAAGTTTCACCGGCGGCTCTTACTTTAATGTGTCCTGGGTACAGACGTTGGAAGCTACCCTCTTTCGCGTAAGCTGAGAACGGGAAATGTCCGCCGTTCCGACGAAGCGGCAATGGTGCTTGTTGTCGGTACTTTCCGAGTCGTATATTGTGATGCAGAAGTCGTTGAAATTAGTCCCCCCCCCCCCCCCTGGCCTGAGTGCTTCGGGCCACCCCTGCCTAGGTAGCTTAGGGCTTAGACACACTCTTCTCTCTCTCTCCAGATAAAAGTTAAATTAATTTTTCTCACATTTTTAATAATAAGATTTGGTTTTGTTCTTTTTGTATATTTATTTTAAACTATATTTAGTATGTTCGTTTACATTGTAACTATTTATTTACATGCGTGTTTTTTTTTTTCGGAATACATCAAACTAATTATTTTGTTATTTTATTATATTTTAATTTGTGAGTTGTGACCCGCTTTTTGGATAACAGCGGAGTATCAGTAAATTACGCAAAGTATTTTGTTATTTTGTACCATATTTTTTGTATTTTTATTCTAGCCCTCAGTGACCAACAAAATGCCGAGAATCTACACAGCTCATCCCACACGGTTACGTGAACTGTTGTCCGAAATCGATCCCGAAGAAAGATCGCATATGAACATTTCAGTAAAATTTTTGAATTTGGCTATCGGTCAGACGAAAAAGGATAGCGATAGTGTCAAGACCAGCAACAAGCCACCCATTGCTACAGCGATCGAGGACTGGTAGGACTCATTTATTTCTTTGCTTCTGGTAAGACACTGAATGCCCGTTCTGTATTCTCATTGGCTGTCTGCGAGACATTTGGATTGAAAGCCCTGCTGTCATTGGAGGGCACATAGTTACGTCATTTGAACAAGGTTTGTGGAACTCTATGGCACTTCACACCAAGTAAATAAAAAAGTCTTTAACAATAAATAAATAACATTTCTGTAAAAAAAAAAAGAGGGGTTTCGGACAGAAAACGAAAAAAGACGGCGATAGTGTCAAGACTAGCAAAAGCCGCTAATTGCTACTGCGAAGGCTCTTTGTTGTTGCTTTGCTTACTTCTCATTGGCTGCTTACAAGACGTTTTGACAAATAGCTCTGCTGTCATTGGAGGACTGATGGTGACGTCATTTGGTTACGGCAGGGTGTTTGTGGGAAACTGCAATGACACTCTAGACGAATTAAATAAATATTCTTTTGTATGTATGTTTTATGTGCTTATGACCCATCGTACAAAACAAATGAGAAGATAGAGTACACTGATACAAAAAAAGAAAAACAGAACGCACATTTTAACGATCTAGACAGATAAAGTTTTGCCGTTTGTGACCAGTTTGTTTACTACACTACGCATGTTTTGCGTTCAGATCAGCCAACTTGGTGCACGGATCTGCCGTATTGTATTTCTTCATTAAATACGAGTTTCGAGTCAACGTGGGAATTCGTAACAGAAACTTGTCGAATCTGAAAAAGCACGCTAAGAGCGATTAAAACACAAATATCAGTAAATACCTTAACCCTTTCCAGTATTCTAACAGATGTTTTTTTTTGTTCGATAAATTGCAGACCCGTCCCAGTTGGGCCGCGCGCGCACCCTTTAGCTTTTTTAAGACACATGAATTTGCAAATACCATGGTATCTGTTACCACGGTAACTGAGTTAGTCATTTTTGCAGTTACCGTGGTACCTGATACACGGTTGCTCTGCAAAAGCGACTATTGCCGAAATTGCACTTTTCGAAGCCATCCCAAAAGAAAAACTGATATCCAGTTACATCGCTAAGTGCTAACCTTCTTTCTCACCAGTTTGACAAAAAGTGAGTTGACTTTTCAGATACCACGATCAGTTACCACGATAACTGTGAAAACGCCTTTTGACCATGGTATCTGATACCACGGTAACTGCGAAAACGACTTTAGGCCGTGGTATCAGATACCATGGTATCTGCAAAAACGCAACTAATAATTACGGAACCGGTTTGTCAGACTACACTGTAAAAAGTTTCTCCGAGTAAAGATTAAAGCTAACTGCAGTATTTGCTACTGAGATTAATCTTACCTCTACTGGGATAAGGTTAATCCGAATTAGAGATAATCTTATCTCTGTAGAGACAAGAGTAACCCCAGTAGCAAATACTGCAAGACTTTTGTTTACAATGTAATCACCTCCTCAGCAGAAATAAGCAGGAGCCTGATCCGCTTCGACGAGAGCCAGACAAAGCAAGGGAAAAAATATGAGTAGTATCGTTGGAGCAACACTTTCTCACGGTCTGGCTCCTACTCCAAGGCGGGGCCAACAAAACCTGTCACTTGTCAGCACTTGAACTAGGAGGAGCCAACTTGTATACAGCAGCAAATCGCGGGCCTCGTTGGACGGTATAAAAATAACATCGGATTTTGACATCTCACGAATGAAAATGGTTGGAATGAGGAGGGACGTAAAATGAATCAACACATGGTATAATATAGTATAACTACCTAAAAATAATATAATAATCAACGACTACTTGTTATTCACACAGTGTGGCACTCGTAAGAAATAGAAAACCGTGATTTTCGGCCAAGTGCCATATAGCGATCGCAATTTCTGTCCGTCGGTCTGTCGGTCGGTCGGTCGGGGTTTTGCTAGTTCGGGCACTTCCACATAGGCTAGGATGATGAAACTTGGCAGGCTTATCAGGGACCGTAACTGATTAAGTAAGTTTGAAATAATCACTTCCCCGATCCGAGCATCGTTGGGGGAGTGGAGGGAGGGTGAATCCGGAATCTTGAGGTATTTATAACTTTTGAACGGGAGATCGGATAGCATGAAATTTGATATTTGCAGAGATCTCGTGCCTCAGACGATTCACTTAAAATCCGGACCGGATCCGATGACTTTGGGGGGGGGGAGCTGGAGTGGGGAACCGGAAATCTTAGTAAACGCTAGAGTGGAGGGATCGGGATGAAACTTGGTAGGAAGAACAAGCGCAAGTCCTAGATACATCGTTGACATAATCGGACCGGATTCGGGCACTGTGGGGGAGTTTGGGCGGTGGGAGCAGAATAAGGTGATCTCGCGAGTTCGGTACTAGGACGGTAAAATTTGGTAGGCATATCAGGGACCGAACAGACTGCATTGAGAATTGTCGTTTCCCCGATCCGACAATCGTAGGGAGAGTGGGGGGATGGGGAAACCGGAAATTAGTAACATACATAACTTTGGAGGTGGTGATCGGACGTGCTTGAAAGAACAAGTGCCTCATATGCTCCTTTTCAAATCCGGACCCGATACGATAACCGGGGGGGGGGGGGGAGTCGGAAGGAGTCAACGAAAAGAACAAGCTTAAACCCTAGATACATTACTGACAAAACAGGACTGTATCGTGTCACAGTGGGGGGAGTTGGAGGGGGTTTACCGGAATTCCGGTGATCTCGAGTTAGGGTACTTCCAGATGTGCTAGGACCATGAAACTCGGCAGGCATTTTAGAGACTCAACCACATTGACCTGAAAATAGTCCCTTCCACATCCGATCATCGTGGGTAGTCCCCGAAGCCGCGCCGAAAGTCGGCGGCGCGCCGCCGAAAATAACTCAGCGGGCCGCCGCCGAAAACATTTCGGCGCGCCGGCGGCCCGCCGGTAAAATTCTGACGCCTTGTCTTTTTAGGTGATATGTATCAGGTTCTCTTTCCATTGAGCTTTATCTTCCCTAGGCTCAAGGTTGTTGTTCGAGTTTTGCTCATCAGCAACTGCACTAACAGAAACGTCTTCGATTGTAGCTGCAGTGCAAAAATGACAATTTTTACTAAAAATTGTATGTTGGCTCCAAACCGTGTAAATAAAAGTATCAAATAGCGTTCGCGCTGCCTGTCGGTTCGTCATTCTGTCCAACTTATTGCTAGTTCAGACACTTCCGGACAAGCTAGGACGGTGAAACTTGTCATTCCTTCTGGACGGTAGCGTAGTTTCACTGAACGTTGGCAAACTCTTGAAAACCTCCATTGCTGGAGGATTCCAGATTCTCTAGAAATCCTCTCGATTATTGGAGATACCCCGGTTGAACAAATTTTATTTATAGTACCACAGCAGGTAGCTTATATATTCAAGGATTGTATGGCACTTGCAGCCTTCGACTAAAGTGCCACGTAGCAACCATGATATCTCTCCGTCGTTTCGTCTATCCCTTTGTCTAATTTTGCTTGTCCCGGCATTTCCATATAAGCTAGGACTATGAAGGACTATAAAGGACCCGACTGATACTCAACAAAACCTTATTTTCCGGATCCGACCATCCGCGTGTGGGTGGAGGGAGGGGGAATACAGGACTGTGTTACCTGCGTGCAGCGCGAAAACGGTCATGGGTCCTAGACAGCCGGGAATTTGAACCTAGGACCTTCGTGTTTCAAGGCAACTGCTCTGCCACTGAGGTACAGAGGGCCCTTTTGAACTTCGTTTGCAAACCACAATAATGGTCGAAGGAACAGTGATCCCGCCGAAAACAAATCTATCTAAGCACTTCACATTCCCATGTCACGGGTTTAGATGGTATAGATGGAATTTTACACGAGGGACTTGTCCTGCGAGAAAAGGCATATTATTATGCTTGCCGTTCCCCGAGGAGTCGGACTCCGCTTACGGAAAATAACGAGAACACAGGGAATGCTTCTAAAATGGATTTTGATCAAACAAAAAGCAACACCAAAGAACCCTCAAATCCCGGCTGTCTAGGACCCATGACCGTTTCCGCGATATACGCAGGTCACACGGTCCCGGGATTCCTCCTCCCTCCACCCACACACAGATGGTCGGATCCGGAAAATAAGGTTTCATTGCGTATCAATCAGGTCCTTTATAGTTCTTCATAGTCCTAGCTAATGCCGGGACTCAAATTAGACATAGGGATAGACGAACCGACGGAGAGACATCATGGTCGCCACGTGGCGCTTTAGTCGAACAGGGTTCGTGCGACTCTGGAAATCAGGGAAAAGTCAGGGAATTTTTTTTTGGTCAGGGAAACCAGGGAAAAGTCAGGGAAAATCGTGAAAAGTAGCAAAAGGTCAGGGAAATTAATGAAAAAGTTCGGTCTATACTTATGCATTGATTTTTTTGACTGGAAGTTTCTTTTTCGTCGGTTCTCTGCCTAAAGTTTATCAGTTGATAACTCGGTTCTTTGAGCCGTCCCAGTCTGTGCTTCAATGTATACGACGGCTTGTTTGTTTGAATTGAAGAGGCCAAGCGAAGGAAGGGTATAGTAGAGCAGGAAGGCCGCAAGCATTTGCAAAGGCTTGGAAATGAGGTGAATTTGTAATACGATCATCTTCGCGTATTGTAGCCTAATAGCATTGGCGGTCATGATAGAGAGTATGATTTTCCCGTCTGCCCTGATTCGCTTTTTCCTCTCCTTGTTCTTTTGGTTTGCTTTCAAGTTCAGCCTGTTATTTCAAGTCTTTCTTGCCAACTTACGTATTTGAAGTCGTTGCCGTCAGTGACGTTACAATTGTCGTTTGTGTTTAAGATATAGTGTTTTGAGACGTTTTTCAATCTCCGTGATTGCAGTACTATAGTTGACAAATAGTAATCTGTTTTAGAAAATGAGGAATCGTATTGTTAATTTCTCGTACAGTTTGAACGGCTTTACGAAGCTGATGGATGTTTTGTTCAGTTTTTAATGGCACTTGCCCTTCGGCCAAGTGCCATATAGTATCGCAAATTCTGTCCGTCCGTCGGTCCGGGTTTTTCTAGTTTGGGCACTTCCACATAAGCTAGGACGATGAAACTTGGCAGGCATATCAGGAACCCCAAAGATTAGGTTAGAACTAGTCACTTCCCCGGTCCGAGCACGTGGGGGGAGTGGAGGGAGGGGGACTCCGGAATCTTGAGGTATTTATAACTTCTGAACGGGTGATCGGATCTTAACGAAACTTGATATTTGGAAAGACCTGGTGTCTCAGACGACTCACTTCAGATCCGAACCGGATCCGGTGACTTTGGGGGGAGTTGGAGGGGGTAGCCGAAAATCTTGGGAAACGCTTAGAGTGGAGGGATCGGGATGGAACTTGGTGGGAAGAATAAGCACAATCTATAGACACATCATTGACATAACCGGACCTGATTCGGGCACTCTGGGGGGAGTACGGGGGGGGGGGGGAATTCTGGTGATCCAGCGAGTTCGGTACTTCCAGATGTAATAAGATGTTGAAACTCGGCAGGAATATGAGGAATCTGAATAGACCGATATGAGAATAGTCGTTTGCACGATTCAAACATCGTAGGGGGAGTGGAGGGATGGGGAATCCGGAATCTAGTGGTTTTTATAACTTTTGAACGGGCGATCGGATTTGAATGAAACTTGGCAAGTGGAAAAACCTGTTGTCTCAGATGTTCCATGTCAAGTCCGGACCGGATCCGATACTTGGGAGAGGGTTGGAAGAGGGCACCGGAAATTTTGTGAAACGCTTAGTGTTGAGAGATCGGGATGGAATTTGGTGGGAAGAAAAAGCATAAGCATTAAATACGTTCTTGACGGAACCAGATCATGTCGGGGCTCTTTTGGGGGAGTTGGAGTGGATTTCCCGGAATTCCGGTGATCGCAAGATAGGATACTTCCGGATGTGCTAAGGACGATAAAACTAGGCAGGCACATTAGTGACACGACCAAATTGGTTAAGGACCCGACACAGTGCCCTATGAAGACTACCGTTCCTGGATCTGACCATTTTTCGGGGAGTAGAGGGAGGGGGAATCGGGAAATTGCTGACTTCCGGAGGTTCCGAAAAAATGGTCCGATTCAAGTGAAACTTTACGGGTGATAAAAACCGACGAACCCATGCGGCCATGGTTGGGGGAGTGGGGGGGGGGGTCCGGAAACTTTGTAACATGCACCAAAAACAAACGGATGGGAAGAATGGAATGCAATTTGCACAGTACCAAGTTTATGCGGCCTAGATTTGTCATTTGGCGTCCGAACCGGATCCGACCAAGGGAGGAGGAGGATGAAGTAGGAACTGGAAATTTGCAGATATGCTCCGATCCGAGTTAAACTTGATGGACGGGGAGAAGAGATGTTAGTATGTATCTGAGTCGTATTTGGCCACAGTAGGGGGGAGTCCCGGAAATGTTGTGGCTCGCATGGGGTTAAACGAGTGAAGTGACTTAAATGAAACTTGGAAAGTACAGAGATTGTCTGCCTTAGATGACATATTCCAGGGCTTGAACCGGATCTGAGGACGTTGGGGAGGGGTATCGAAATTCCCAGAAAAATGTTCAGATTCCCTTTCTCGTTTCTCACACCACCCACTCGTAACAAGTGCCATATGAGCTCGTAGCTTTGTTTTCAATAAATGAGTTAATTTGTTCACTGAGGTAATCGAAAGGTGTTGGAAAACTGGTAGAAAAGGTCAGGGAAATTCACCAAAAAAGGTCAGGGAAAAACGTGGAAGAGCAAGCGCACGAACCCTGTCGAAGGCTGCAAGTGCCATACAATCCTTGAATATATAAGCTACCTGCTGTGGTACTGTAAATAAAATTTGTTCAACCAGGGAATCTCCAATAATCGAGGGGATTTCTAGAGAATTTGGAATCCTCCAGCAATCGAGGTTTTCAAGAGCTTGCCAACGTTCAGTGAAATTACGCTCCCGTCCAGAAGGAATTACAAGTTTCACCGTCCTAGCTTGTCCGGAAGTGCCTGAACTAGCAAAAGTTGGACAGTATGACGAACCGACAGGCAGCACGAACGCTATTTGGCACTTTGTTACACTGTTTGAAGCCAACAAACAGTTTTTAGTAGAAATTGTCATTCTTGCACAATCGAAGACTTATCTGTTAGTGCACTTGCTGATGAGCAAAACTCGAACAACAACCTTAAAGCACAATGGACACTTCTAATGCTTTTCGTTGTATTAAATGCATCACAAATAAACATTTCCGACTTCCTTTAGAAGGCGCTACAAAAATCGGCCGTTTTCTTGTTATCCCTTGTCTTTACCTCTCTGGCATTTCGGCGATCCAAATCTTAGGAGCTGGGATATCGTGGCAGGAAATTCAAAAACTCCCAGCAATGCGTGATATAAAAGGATATATTTGAGATGGTACCAAAGTCAAGCCGCAGATGCAGTTTTCCTGATTGTTATAGTGTTTCATCAGAAGTTCCAAGGCTTAAAGCGCCTATTAAAAGTTTTTCTTTGTGGAATAGTGCTGTGAAGCTTGATTAGCTTGCTTTATAAAATGTACAAGAATATGCAATAAGCTTATAAAAAATAACATAGCTATAAAAATCATTCAAAAACAATAACCTATTCAAATCTGAATTATACAAGCTGATTTATGCATAAAATAAAGATCTACTAAGTATTATAAGAAATATCACTTTTATCTTTGTCCAAACTAGTAAACTGAGCATGTACTGGCCCAGAAAATTACGCTTTGAAATATCACAGAGAGGAAACTGTTGAAAAAGCTGCTGATCTGGGGGGTAAGCATTGTTCCTAGGTTGTTACAGAGTGGGATTGGGGTAGTTTGATGTGCCCATTGAACTTTAAGCCTAGGGAAGATAAAGCTCAATGGAAAGAGAATCTGATACATATTACCTAAAAAGACACGGCGTCAGAATTTTACAGGCGGGCCGCCGCCGTCGATCCCCAACGGCGGCGGCCCGCTGAGTTACTTTAAACGCAGCTTGGGGGACTAAGCATGATACGCGAACACTCGTAGGGAGCATAATGCGCGTATGAAATAGTAAACCGTGACAAGTGCAAAGATTAGTGAGGTGTCGGCATCTGGTTCAGATTTCAGAATGTAACATATCAAATTTGGGTCTGCGGGTTTGAAAATTAATGAATGCGGTTACGGAAGCAGTTTGCATTGGCTTTATTTGTATGATAATCAGAGGCTAAATTGCTAAAAGTTGGTCACCTTTTAATAGCTGCTTACGAGATGTCTGGATGGACTTGGAGTAACTAGAGGTCGGGAAACTGTAGCATTTGAACAAGCCCTGTCACACACACCCGATGAAAAATTTTCATACTGTACTTTTACGAAAAAACTGCATGTATTGATATGTAGTAGTATAAAGAACAAATAATCTGATATAACCTCCGTCTTTGGTACCATGCAGTTTCATCGGGATATCCCGATGAAACTGAGAGGAGCTAGAGGTACATGCTAAGAAGTTTGAGTTGATACCCGTCTACTTCCCTCTTTGCCGCTGCGCCTACCAGATGAAAGCCGTAGTATGCCTGCAGAGATGGTGAACCCGATCTGCAGTTTGTTAAAGTTTAACCGAAAAGGGCTGGGATAGGACAATGTAGTTACCCATCACTTATTCATTTACATTGGCTTGAAGAGCTGTTGAAAATGCGCTACTTCGTTGTTCCGCTATTCATGAATAATTAATTTTCAAAATAGTGGAATTTTTGTGGGATTTGTGTTACCTATATGCGCTTGTATTCTTGTTATAGACCTTACGAGAAAGGTTTATTTCAGGCACTAAGCAATCTTCACCAATCTAACCACTGCCCACTGAAAAGCCGCGTTAGTTGAGCTTAAAATCTCCCGTGTCATAGTAGAATTTACGCTGTGGGGACGGCCGCAGATGTTCTGAACGTCATAAACTAGAGCAGATAGTGGAAAATAAAAACAAATCCATTTGCCGAATCCAGATTCAGTGTTTTCAGTTAAATGACACAAAACTGACCTTTCAAATATTCTTTGAGCCCAAGCTGACTTTGAAACATTTATTCAAACAATGCCAAACATTGTCTGGCCTTTCAGTTAAACTTTAAACGTGACGTCACAATGGTAGACAACCAATCAGCTCTAAAGGACGACTCGGACGCGTTCGGATTCTTCTGCGGGATTTTACTGCGATACAGCTGTTTGTAGTGGTAACAAATTATCATGTTCTGCGTAGCTAATCCTCCGCTTGTTTGCATCAGGTAGGGTAAAATAATATATTCGACTCCGCATGGTCGTATTACAGAGGCAGGGAGACGGAGGTGCTATCATATTATTTGTTCTTGGTAGTATGGATTACTTTGATTAAACTTGCCTCAGACTGGGCTAACCTTAAGCCGTACTGTCCGGTATAGCATCCAGTCCTGCCACAGTAGCATCCAGTTTTGCTATGGAGTGGCAACAGTTACTACTGTATGCTACTGAAACTTACAACTCCATACAACTAATTCTCGAATATTTTTCATCCCGTTTGATTTGCTAAGCTCATAACGTCATTTTAATAAGAATGCAACAAAAAAAAAACTTAACAATTAATGTTATAATCAACGACTAATTGACACAAAACTGGCACTCCACTCATACTATACTGAATACGGCTCTTATAAGGGGAGTTTAACAGTTATATATTCCGGAGTTAATTAAATTTATCAAATTGTTTTAAATTTCCTAAGAAGTGTATTTCAACTTCTTTTGATTTTTTAGTCCGACTAAGAAATGAATGAGCAACGCATTGACGTGTGCGGACTTACTGCCATAGATGGCGTTTATATTTTCCACAGTTAATTAATTTATCAGATTGTTTTAAATTTCCTAAGAAGGGTATTTCAACTTCTTTTGGTTTTTTAGTCCCACCAAGAAATGAATGAGAACATGTTGACGTGTGCGGACTTACTGCCATAGATGGCGTTTATATTTTCCATAGTTAATTAAGTTCTCAGATTGTTTTAAATTTCCTAAGAACGATGTCTCAACCTCTTTTGATTGTTTAGTTCGACCATATAATGAATGAGCAACGCATTGACGTGTGCAGATTTACTGCCATAGATGGCGCTGTCTTCTTTTACGACAATAGTTATTTTTATCAGATTCTTTTGAATTTCCGAAGAAGGGTATCTCGACCTCTTTTGATTTTTCAGTCTGACCAAGAAATGAATGAGCAACGCATTGACGTGTGTGGACTTACTGCCATAGATGGCGTTTATATTTTCCATAGTTAATTAAGTTCTCAGATTGTTTTAAATTTCCTAAGAACGATGTCTCAACCTCTTTTGATTGTTTAGTTCGACCATATAATGAATGAGCAACGCATTGATTGACGTGTGCAGATTTACTGCCATAGATGGCGCTGTCTTCTTTTACGACAATAGTTGCGTTCTTTTTTGCCGCGGAGCACTAGCGGGTGGTCTCTGGTTTTTCCTATAAAATTATGGTTTCGGACCTTTTTTTCCTCGCTAGGGCTGCCTAACCAGAACCTGGTAGTGAGGTCAGCTTCTAGCGTGAAGTCACCAGGAGAGAGTGAGGTAGAACAAGACCAAAGGTGTCTATGGGATCCCAAAAAATCGTTTGATTCAAACAATTGGGTCATGTCTTCGCCACTCAGTCTTCGTCAGATTCCTTGAATATTTTTACTGTTAAAATAAAGTTCAAAAATGGATTCAGCATGTCTCCTTGCCCTGATACCGAATCTCTAATTGATTTCGGAAACAACTCTGAGCTTCAACTAAATTTCCAGTTTCAGCCCTAATTCGTGATGAACCATTTGACCAGCAAGAAAACTAAGTTCAGATATGGATTCAGCAGACCTCCTTATCCCCTCAATGAATATCTTATCAGCTTATGAAACATACATGTTTTTACCGTAAATTCGAAACCCCTAATCTGCCTCTAAAGAAAGGACTAAAGGACCCATCTACGAACTTGACCTGTACTTTACCAGTGAATCCTCATTGAACAACATCTTCGCTTGAATAAAATATCTCCTCGTTTGAACATTATATATCAACCCCTTCGACCTTCGGTTACACTAGAACTCTCCGACGTCCATGAAATAAACACACGACTGTCATCATCCACGCCGCAGAGCTAAACTAGTTTGACAATAAAGGTGTAGGGACTGCTATAGCCGAAAATTGGTCGACAAATTTTGTGTCTGGTTTTCGTGGGGTTCCGGGTGAGCTACTTGTCCGGCAAGAAAATAACTTTCATATTCGGATTCAGCATTTTTCCTTACCCTTGAATCAACTATCTCAATAGCTTTTCAAAAATGTGTAGTTTTCCCCTTAATTCGAAACCCCTCCCCCACCCTTAAATATAGAGCTACAGAGCCCATCTTCGAACTTGACCTGTACCTTGACCCAAAAAGTCATCGTGCCAAATTTGAACAAAATATCTCAACCACTTGGAGGGTTATCGTGCTAACAGACGGACGGACGGACAGCTTTTGCGATTGGGATCCCAAAAAACTCAATGTAGAGGAAACTCCAGACACAATTGAGTAAAAACCAGAAACTACCAAGAGTGCGACGAACGCGCATAATTAACAAAAACGTCAAGATAGGGGCCCACAGAACGCGAATTTGAGGCCAATTTGACGTCGCTAGCGGAAAAAGTTAGCTTCGGCTAGGCAAAAACTTCGTGCCGCGCCGTATCAACTCCTTTCAACAAGTTGAATTATTTTCGTGTCTCCTCAATTCGCGCTGAGGAAATCAGCTCATTCTGGCCATTCTGGCTCAAAACACTCATCATGAATTCATATTTTAACTAATCTTCGTCAAATTGACAAACACCATTAGTTACATTTTTTGCCTTTTTTCCATAGGTCGGTTAATCTACCTATTTGCCACTATTGACCCCCATCCACCCCCGCCGCCTGCATGGTATATAACCATAGATAGAGGATATAACCATAAAGTTGACTTTTCACCCTATTGTCGTTCTAGTCCTACGTATCGTATCCAGGTATACATATCTAGTCCTGGAAAATTCGTCCACGTATTCTCTGCCTGTGGGGTCTACGAAACGAATTTGCTTAGCGTCGTGAAAGAACAAAATTCGCTGGCTGAAAAAAATCGCGTTCTGTGGGCAACTATCTTTAATCCTAGAACTTGAAACATGCTTGTATTCGTTTTCTAGGGAGGAGAAGAGGCGCAACTCATCACCGACGGCGTGGCCGATCGGAGTCAAAGCCCTTCGTTATATTGGCGGTATGCTGGACGTGTCCGAATCACAGGTTAGTTTTTATTGTATACCTATAACTAACGTGCGTAGCGGCGATGATTAAAGGACACCTGAAGAATGAAACCATACTTGAACGCACCATAGAGGATGCATTTACAGACATGGCCACGGAGAGCATTCTTCTCCTGAACATGACGTTTTCAAAATAGGGATGTTCATTTCTGGAGGTTTGCACATGGAGACTCCAAGACAAAAAGCGCAATTCATTCAAATCTTGTACAGCGCTGGCCGGATTGGATTGGAATTTCTTCCAGATATACGTTTGGGCTTAACTGGTTAAAAAGTATTCGAGAAGAAGGGTTGATTGGAGACATTTGTTCATTTCTAAAACTGTTCGGTACTAAAAAAAGGACAGATGCAAAATAAAGCAAAAATCATAGCTTGGAAACACTATTTTGTATTTGGATCGGGTTTTCTGCAGGCAATATTAACGGAAGTCATACAGACAGGGATGATACTTAATACTCTTCATTCAGGTGTCCTTTAACGTTTCCATCTGGAGGCCGACATACACACTATTCAGTTTTGTCGACATACACTCGCAGGTCCCGCATACGAGACCTCCAGACATGAAACGAAACTTGGATAACGAGAAAAGCGAGCCTTGAAAGTTTTGTTGCCTAATAAAACTAAAAATAATAATATCTGAGGGTAATTAGTCCTTTACAGATTACCCTCTGGGCATTGAAGATTCAAGATATGGTACTTGTAGATGTAGGGAGAGAAGCTTCGGTTTAACCTCTTTTTCTATTAATAAATAAATATTATATGGTAAAGTTAAAAACGTAGGAGATAAATGGTGAGGGGGTCCCCATGTATTGAGAGAAGCTTCGGTTTATACCTCTTTTTCTATTAATAAATAAATATTATATGCTAAAGTTAAAAACGTAGCAGATAAATGGTGAGGGGGTCCCCGAAACCTAGGCCGCCTGTTCGGAATAGGTGTAATCTGGCACTGTATACCTTTCATACAATGTAGTAAAAAATTTAGGCTGCAAATTCCAAGGAGTATACAACCGGCACTATGCATCTTTCATAGATAATAATCTGATCATGATGTTGTAAAATTAAACATATTATAAAAGGTATAAATGGCGAGGGTTCTCCGGAATTAAGACACCTAGGGGGCACTCGAGGGTATAACCTGCACAGTTTATCTTTCATATAATTTAGTAAAATTAAAAACGTGTCATAGTAGACAAATGGCGAGTAGGGCCTCGATATTTAGACTGCCTATTCCTAAAAGGGTATAATGAGTATTTTTCATATAATGTAGTACAATTAGGAAGTATTAGGAGATACATGGCGAGGGGGGTCCTAAATATGAACCGCCTAGGGGCCTCCACAGCCGGTACTGTTTATCTTTTGCATAACGTGTCCTTAAAGACCACCGCGTACTTATGACAGTATTTCATTCTACTTCAGTAGTATTCCCACCTATTCTCGTTCAGAAGATTCCATACTTCATAATGGTTTCATTCTACGAAGTAATATTCCCATCCATTCTCGTTTCTGAGATTCCATACTTCATAAATGTACACTAATCTCTTATGTTAGCATTACACTGATTATCACGCTTGCCACCTTTGTTTCTTTTTCCGTGACGGATTAGGCTCCCGATAATTGTTTTGAGAGGCTTATTAGCCAAAGACCGGTTGTGCAATTTTTGCCAGCTTTGTCATCTAATTTGACAGTGCAAGACGGATACGTCAGCCGAATTTTATTAGAGCTATATTTCGGCCCTTATTCAACAAATCAGATACTTCGGGCTAAGCTATAATCTTGAGTGTTTTCCTTTTTCACAAGTTCATTTCCCAGCTTGAGTGGCCCGAGCCTGAAGAGGACCCTTGCCATGATGGACCGAAATATAGCTCTAATGAATTGAGCTGACGTATCCGTTTTGCACTGTCAAATTTGATTTGCAGTCAGCTTGTGCTGAAAGAATATTTGTCATTCAGGGCGAGGGACATGGAAATAGGCGAAAAACAACCGAAGCCTTGTGTAATTTCTGTAAGAATAGCTCAGTTTTAAAGCTGTGAACTATCTCAGACATGACCGCAGAAACACTAGTTGGTTTTTTTTTTATCGAGGTTTGAAGTTACCGTTTTTGGTCGCCGGTCACAGTTTCTTCGTCCTTCAGACTCTGACTCTGAGCGTCGAACTTCGTCAGCTAGCAATTAAGATGTTTGCTTGAATCGTCGAAGAAACGTCAACCGGGCAAGGATCGCCGGAGTCGTAAAAACACTAATTAAGCAAACGGTGAACTTCGACGGCGTTTGAAACGGAAATTAAGCAACCGGCTACGCTAACGGCGAACAAAACTTCGATCGAAAACGCAACTACTATGGAGTGCGAGGGGTCCTTTAAATGGTAATAATTTATTTCAGATGTTCAAATTACTTTTCATCCATCCAAACGCTCAAGAAACGCGATTCAGCAATGCCCAGGAAGTCGTCTCCATACTCCTCGAAATGGGTTTCACAAAAACCCAGATCGTTAATGGAATACAAATTATCGTCTACCCGAGAGAGGTTGTGCTCCGCGAAGTGATGAAACTGACAATGCGACCTGAACTGCAACCCTTTGAAAAGTGGAAGGATAACGAGAAGATTTTCCGGTTTTTACTCTACTTTTTGGAAAGAGAGTATAAATTTGAAGGGGTGGCAATGTTCAGTGACAAAGATAATGAAGGACAACCGGATGTTCCAGAGGAAGAGTATCTAGAGGAAAAGACGATTTGAGCCTTTATTTTTTTTTTGTGACTCGTACCTGAGTAAATAATGTTTTTATAGTTCTCTGCGTCTGGTGTGTATCGAAGTCGGATCATTAAACAAGAGCTATAAGCTCATATGACACTTGCAAGGCTGGGCAGGGGATGAAAGTAAGAATTTGCCAATTCGTGGGTTTGTTGTGACCATTCGTAAGCAAAACCCTTGAAGTAAGAATGATCATGTGACCTTGGAAGTGACAAGAATGTATAGTTTGGTAAAAAAGAATTTTTATTTTTGCACTTTGCTGTTATGATGGGCACTTTAAGTGCGCTAGAAATTGATCTCTAATCAAAACCCTTAAAGGACACCTGCACAATGAAACCATACTTGAACACACCATGGAGAATGCATTTACAGACATTGCCACGGAGATCATTCTTCTCCTGAGCGTGACGTTTTCAAAACAGAGATGTTCGTTTCTGGAGGTTTGCACATGGAGACTTCAACACAAAAGCGCAATTCCTTCAAATCTTGTACAGCGCTGGCCGGATCGTATTGGAATTTCTTCTGGATATATGTTTGGGCTTAACTGGTTAAAAAATATTCCAGAAGAAGGGTTGATTGGAGACATTTGTTCATTTCTAAAATTGCTCGGTACTGAAATAAGGATAGATACAAAATGGAGCAAAAATCATAGCTTGGAAACACTATTTCGTATTTGGACTGGGATTTCTGCCGGCAATGTTAACGGAAGTCATACAGATAGGGATGATGCTTGGTACTCTTCATTCAGGTGTCCTTTAATGATCATGGTCCTTCTTTTTTTTCTTTTTTTCAACAAAAACAAAGGACCATGAATAGCCTATGTATCGTTCGGTAAGAAGTATCGACTTTCGGAGAGGCGCACTTTCGAGAGGCGCACTTTAAGGGTGCTAGAAATTCATTTTTAAACAAAACCCTGCGGAACAAAGACCACAGGCCTTGGGGGATCATGAAATTTGTCGTTTGGTAAAAAGTTGTTTTTTCACTTTGCTGTTAAGATGCGCACTTTAAGGGGACTAGAAATTCATTTCTAAGCAAAACCCTCGAGACAAAAATGAGCATGGGATCATGGGGTTCATGAAAATGTATATTTAGATTAAAAGTATTGTTTGTACTTTGCGGTTAAGATGAGCTCTTAAAGGGATGGTCGGATCTCGAAGTAACACTTTATCAGCCAATCTTGGTAAGTCCCTTATGTTCAAGGCAGGTTTCAGGCCTAGCACATCTAAAAGTACATTAACACGCGATCACCGGAATTCGGAGTCCCCCTCCCCCACACACACACACATTGCCCGAATCCGGTCCGGTTCTGTCACAGATGTATCTACGGCTTGTGTTTGTTCTTCCCACCAAGTTTCATACCGATCGCTCCACTCTAAGCGTGTCACAAGATTTCCGGCTCCGCTCCCCTCCTCCCCCCCCCACACACACATTCATCAGATCCGTCCCGACTGGAAATGGGACATGTGAGACACGACGTCTTTCCAAATATTAAGTTTCATTAAAATCCTATCGCCCGTTCGAAAGTTATACATGCCCCAAGATACCGGATTCCCCGTCCCTCCACTCCCCCCACGATGGTCGGTTCGGGGAACTGACTATTCCTAAGCCAATCTTGCCACGCCTCTAATGTTCAAGATAATTTTCATCGTCCTAGCAGATCGGGAAGTATCTTTAAACGCGATTACCGGAATTCCCCCCCCTCCCCCACAAATTCCTTTCCAAGTGACCGAATCCGATCCGGTTCTGTCACTGATTTATCTAGGGCTTGTGTTTGTTCTTCCCACCAAGTTTCGTCCCAATCGCTACACTCTAAGCGTATCGCAAGATTTCTGTCTCCCCCCCAACAAGTTCTGCTAGTAACGGTGAGGCAGAAGAAAAAAATGCCCGCGTTTACCTTCCGTACGTCCGCGGAGTAACCGAAAAATTGTCGAAAAGTCTGAGAAAATACAACATCCAAGTCTTTCACAGAACCCAAAATACTTTGCTGTCTTACCTAAACTCCGGAAAAGATAAAGTCCCAAATCAGTACCAAAGAGGCATTTATTCAATACCTTGTGATTGCGGAAAGTGTTACGTAGGAAGGACAGAGAGAACTTTCGGAAAACGACTTGCAGAGCATGAGCAAGAAATTGACCACGCCCTCTCCAACGGACACCGTCATAACTATACTTTCAAATCTGCACTTGCAGAACATATTTTCGAAAATCCATCCCATTCAGTATATTTTGAAAAAGCCCAAATTCTTGCAACGTGCACCGGACTCCATCAAACCATTCGAGAAGCCGTTGAGATAAAGAAAAACCGAGCAGGCATTAACCGAGATACAGGCGAGTACGCCCTACCGGAAACGTGGAACGGGGTTATTAAGGGAAGAAAATTTAAGCCTCAGTCCCTTATTAACAACAAAACCGAAGTCGATCAAAATGCAGAAAAAAATATTTCCTGCCGTCGCCCCAATCGCGCAGCAAAAACAGCAGCCGTGTAAAAAATTAAATCTCAGCACTAGTTTTTCCGTGCAATGATTATTCAAAGCAATAGATACAGACGAGTACTCATAATAGAAACGTAGAACGAGGCCATTAATAAAATAATATTTAAGTTTTCAGCCCCTTATTAATAAAAAACCGAAGTTGATCAAAATGCAGAAAAAACCCTTTCCTGTCATCGCCCCAATCGTGCAGCAAAAAGAGCGTCGGTGTCAAAAATTAAATCTCAGGACTAGTTTTTTCATTATAGGGGTATTGAAGATAATTTATTTTAATAAGATATTTATAGTCGGTAGAAGCTTCAGTTATTTATTACAGGTTTGTTTCTTTCCCCGAAGTTGAACAAGAGGACTGAAAGCCTGACGAGGACCCTTGCCAAGAAGGGCCGAAATATCGCTTATGAAGAATCTTAGCTGATGTATCCGTTGAAAACATTGCTGGAATAAATGTTTCAAATTCAGCTTGGGCTCAAAGAATATTTACCTCAAGATACCAGATTCCCGATCCCTCCCCTCCCCCCACGGTGGTGGGATCGGGAAGTGACTATTTCCAAGTTAGTTTGGTCGGGTTCCTCATATGCTTGCCAAGTTCTCCGTCCTAGCACTTCTGGAAATACCCTAACTCGAGAAGAGTGGACCAACAGACCACAAACCACATTTTATTCATACTCCGCTGCTAAGCAAAAAGCGGGTCATAAATAAAACAAGAGCTACGAGCTCATATGGCACTTGTTACGAGTAGGCACGGCTCGGTTATGTCAATGATATATCTAGTGTTTGCTAGGTGTCTTCCCACCTAGTTTCATCTCGATCCCTCCACTCATAGCGTTTTCCAATATTTCCGGTTCTCCCCTCCAGCTCCCCCCAAAAGTCACCGGATCCGGTCCGGATTTTAAGTGGGTCGTCTGAGGCATGAGGTCTTTCCAAATTTCAAGTTTCATCGAGATCCGGTCACCCGTTCAAAAGTTATAAATACCTCAAGATTCCGGATTCCCCCTCCCTCCACTCCCCCGACAGTGCCCGAATCGGCTCGGTTATGTCAATGATTTATCTAGTGTTTGCTAGGTGTCTTCCCACCAAGTTTCATCTCGATCCCTCCACTCATAGCGTTTCCAAAGATTTCCGGCTGCCCCCTCCAGCTCCCCCCAAAAGTCACCGGATCCGGTCCAGATTTTAAGTGGGTCGTCTGAGGGATGAGGTCTTTCCAAATATCAAGTTCCATCGAGATCCGATCACCCGTTCAAAAGTTATAAATACCTCAAGATTCCGGATTCCCCCTCCCTCTACTCCCCCCACAGTACCCGAATCGGCTCGGTTATGTCAATGATGTATCTAGTGTTTGCTAGGTGTCTTCCCACCAAGTTTCATCTCGATCCCTCCACTCATAGCGTTTCCCAAGATTTCCGGTTGCCCCCTCCAGCTCCCCCCAAAAGTCACCGGATCCGGTCCAGATTTTAAGTGGGTCGTCTGAGGGATGAGGTCTTTCCAAATATCAAGTTCCATCGAGATCCGATCCCCCGTTCAAAAGTTATAAATACCTCAAGATTCCGGATTCCCCCTCCCTCTACTCCCCCCACAGTACCCGAATCGGCTCGGTTATGTCAATGATGTATCTAGTGTTTGCTAGGTGTCTTCCCACCAAGTTTCATCTCGATCCCTCCACTCATAGCGTTTCCCAAGATTTCCGGTTGCCCCCTCCAGCTCCCCCCAAAAGTCACCGGATCCGGTCCGGATTTTAAGTAGGTCGTCTGAGGCATGAGGTCGACTTTCCAAATATCAAGTTCCATCGAGATCCGATCACCCGTTCAAAAGTTATAAATACCTCAAGATTCCGGATTCCCCCTCCCTCTACTCCCCCCACAGTATCCGAATCGGCTCTGTTATGTTAATGATGTATCTAGTGTTTGCTAGGTGTCTTCCCACCAAGTTTCATCTCGATCCCTCCACTCATAGCGTTTCCCAAGATTTCCGGTTGCCCCCTCCAGCTCCCCCCAAAAGTCACGGATCCGGTCCGGATTTTAAGTAGGTCGTCTGAGGCATGAGGTCTTTCCAAATATCAAGTTCCATCGAGATCCGATCACCCGTTCAAAAGTTATAAATACCTCAAGATTCCGGATTCCCCCTCCCTCCACTCCCCCCCACAGTGCCCGAATCGGCTCGGTTATGTCAACGATGTATCTAGTGTTTGCTAGGTGTCTTCTCACCAAGTTTCATCTCGATCCCTCCACTCATAGCGTTTCCCAAGATTTCCGGTTGCCCCCTCCAGCTCCCCCCAAAAGTCACCGGATCCGGTCCGGATTTTAAGTGGGTCGTCTGAGACATGAGGTCGTTCCAAATATCAAGTTTCATCGAGATCCGATCACCCGTTCAAAAGTTAAAAATACCACAAGATTCCGGATTCCCCCTCCCTCCACTCCCCCCACGGTGCTCGGATCGGGGAAGTGACTATTTCCAACTTAATCATTTGGGGTCCCTGATATGCCTGCCAAGTTTTATCATCCTAGCTTATGTGGAAGTGCCCGAACTAGCAAAACCTGGACAGACCGACAGACCGACAGACCGACGGACGGACAGAAATTGCGATCGCTATATGGCACTTGGCCGAAGGGCAAGTGCCATAAAAAAAACAACAAAAAAACATTCTACTACTTCACCCGACGTCCTGGATTATTGCATAAATTTTCGTTTCCGAGATTTTAAGCTTCCTCTGCAATTTGTATCCCCAGTAACGGCTCTAAATTTATTTTGCATTTGACGTACTTGTCTCTTCGACGCGCGCCATTTGTCGGGGGAGCTCAGAGTATATTATGCAGTCTAACTCGGGTCACGAGCGTCACCTGGTTAAGGAATGGATCGCCATTACCATTGGTAAGACGGAATGTAGCGACGCTCTAACCCTCCAATTTTTTGCTTCTCTTTAAAAATTCTTCTTTTCTCGCTGTTTTAACTTCGCTTTTCTCTTTTTTTCATTTGTTAATTATTATTATTGTTATTATTTATCACCTGCGCGTACGTTGATCTCACTTTGTGAGACTTCACGCCCATCGTCCTGCCGCCTGTTAATCAACTGTCAGGCTACGCCCGTTCCTCGCTCTACGACATAGTCTATTATGCAGTCTAACTCGGGTCACGAGTGTCACCTGATTAGACCAGACCAGGTTAGACCAGACGGATGGTAAATTGTAAATACACACAGAGCTCAGAATTGTAAATAATCACAGATTTGTACATATACATTCTTAACACGCACATTTTATCTTTCGTTATTTTATTTTTATCTGCATCCGCACCGTTTTCTTCTGGTTTTAGCTACATCTCGTCTTATTGTCTGTTGGTTCCGCATCGTTCTCCTGTTGTGATTGTGGTGGATTTTATGGTTTTGTTTTGTTTTTCGCTGAGGACGGTTTGCCGGAAGTGCAACCGAAATATCCGAATTTACATTTATCCCTCGCACATCATCCTAGAGGGATAATTAGAGGATCAAGAAAAAAAAACCCCGAAAATCACGGTTTTCTATTACTTGGAATTAGAAGTGATAAATGACTCAAAACGGATTGAATAAAATTGGTCAGTTAGAATTATGTTCATAGCGATATTTTGCTCCTTCTTGGCAAGCGTTTCAAACCGAAGAGTATCCTTACTAGATAGGGCTGACACATCGCCATGGAATATGTACATTTTAAGTTATTTCTTATTCGATTACACTTTTATAACAAGTAAGTTGGAGAAGATCTTAAATTACTGCGAATATAGTATCCCCAAGAAAGGGAAGCGGAATTTCCGTTTCGAGATGTGGATATTTTTTTAACTTACTTTGAGTTCTTGTCTAGTCTTTTGTATCACGTTACTCTGATTCTCTGTAGTTTCGATGTCAAAAGTATTGGGCATATTCAGTGCTTATGGAAATCATTTAATCATACATTAGTTGTCTTTTGACCTTCTTGTAATCCAGTGACCGGCAAATACGAAACGATTCCGCTCATACCTAGGAACACATGCACATCTACCAGTTGTCCTCTGACGTTCTTGTAATCCAGTGAACGGCATATACGTAAAGATTCCGCACATGCCTAGGAACATAGTCTCGTATACAAGTTGTGTTCTGACGTCCTTGGAATCTGAAGACCGTAACATACGTAACCATTCAGCTCATACCTTGGAACATATGCCCATTAGCCAAGATCCCCTATAGTTTCACCGGTGGAAGATAAAACACATTCAGTCTTCTCTAAGGACGTATAGACCAACACTCAGGAAATCTGGGGAACCTCAGAAACAACTAGACCTACGTTGCCTGGGCAACGTGAAGTGTTGCGGCAACCTTTGTCCGGCTTCGCCGACTAAAGTGTTGCGAGAGCAACACTTTGGTTTTGTTTCTTCGCTGTCGGTTAAATGCTGAAGTTGTCAACTCGAAGCTATTAAAACTGTATGTTCTAAAAAGAACAATAACATGATCAATAGCTATTCTTAAGTGTTGTAAAAACAACAACAAAAGAATATAGGAAGAAAGGACTAAACTGACTTTGCAGTCAGTTGAACTTAATCCTTTTCAGTCGTAGACACTGTGACGGATGAAAGCTGGGAACAATATCTTATATAATTTAGTTGGTATTATAAAACTATCCGTAACTTTTCAGGATTAAAATACCATAGATGACACCATTAATTATTATGAAACTACTTCATTGTTTTACATTATCGTTTGTACCTGTTGCGTAAACAGTTAATCCTAGGTTACAGCGATAGACCATCGATACAAACTTTCTTACTGTCAAATTTATACAAATCGAAAACAATGTGCACCAATTTTCAAGAATTTCTAGCCGCTCGTGACCCGATTCCTATTTACAAGTCCCTCTCCCGTGATAGACATCAAGTTCACCGGAAACAAATAATAGGTACACCAGCTAGCAAAAGTTTCAAACCCTTCATTGCTGAAGATGATTGTAGCATAGCCGATTATTACTTACAAATCCCATACATGTCTTACATTTGGGAACCAGATCGTTCTTGCCATCGAATACACCGGAAACAAATAACAGGTACACCAACTAGCAAAAGCTGCAAACCCCTCATTGCCGAAGATGATTATGAGCTAATAGTAGACTGTTGCTTACAAGTCCCCTACATGTCTCACAACTGGTATTGACCTATTTTTGGTTTCAACTTGTACCTTACTACTGAAGTTGTCAACCCCTTGAAACTTTCAAACTGGTGTATCTCATGAAGGAAATTTTGTACCAAAAAATGGATGACTTTGATCAGCTCATCAAGGGCTATCGATTGCCCTAACAACAAGAAAAGAATATCGGAAGAAGGGACTAAATTGACTCTGCAGTGTCTGCAGTCAGTTGAACTTTATCCTTTTCAATCTTAGACATCGTGACGGATGAAAACTTGGAACAGTATCTTACATAATCTAGTTAGTATAAAGCTATCCGTAACTATTCAGGATTAAAATACCATCGACGACACCATTAATTATTATGAAACTACCTTATTGTTTTACATTATCGTTTGTACCGGTGCGCAAATCCTAGGTTACAGCGATAGACCATCGATACAAACTCTCTTACCGTCAGACTTATAGAAATCGAATACAATGTGCACCAATTTGCACAAATTTCTAGCCCCTCGTGAGCCGATTCTTACTTGCAAGTCCCTCTCCCGTCATAGACATCAAGTTCAACGGGTAAAAATAATGGGTACACCAGCTAGCAAAAGTGGCAAACACCTCATCGCTGAAGATGATTCTAGCATAACAGCCAATTATTACTTACAAGTCCCTTGCATGTCTAACAATTGGGAACCAAATTGTTCTTACCATTGAACACACCGGAAACAAATAGGAGGTACACCAACTAGCAAAAGCTGCAAACCCCTCATTGCTGAAGATGATTATGAGCTAACAGTTGACTGTTGCGTAGAAGTCCCCTACATGTCTCACAACTGGTATCGCCTATTTTTGGTTTCAGTGTGTACCTTACTACTGAAGTTGTCAATCCCTTGAAACTTTCAAACTGTTGTATCTCATGAAGGAATTTTTGTACCAAAAAATGGATGACATTTACTTTGATCAGCTCATCAACGGCTATCGATTGCCGACGAAAAAAAAATCTACCTGTCTTAGTTCAAAAGTTGACTTAGAAAGGAGCAAAGGATAAGCTCTAGTTTCTTTTGCAATGAGAGAACTTTTAGAGTTTAAGAGGCACACCTGATACCATTTCTCTACCGCAAACCCAAGTGCAAAAAAAATAATGATAAACGCAGCTGAAATCGCGAACAGGCATGAATAGAAGCAATAAATGGCAGCACTTTAGGACCCGTGGGAAAAAGCCACTTTTTTGTTTCTGTAGATTTTTCTGTTGATCACTCAAAGAAGATCTGTTGGCTGTGGGGCCGCGTAACTGCCGCATATATTTAACACTTATAGATTTTAGTCCATCTTCAGTTTGAAACTGGTGCCTGCCTGCTTGCGTGCTAGAACGGAGCTTTCCACTCGAAAGCAGAAACATGGTTTGATGAAACGAAAGGTGGGTTGCACAACTTCAGATAGTCCTCTCTGACATAGGCTATATAACTCCACTTCACTTCGCACACCGTAGGCTCTGGCTCGAGGACAAGCAAAAACCATCCTTTTTGGCCCTAGGCATGAGTTCTACGGAGCTTTCCAAAATGTAATGTCCTATTTAGCCTAAAGTCCACACTTTCCGTAAAAACCGCACAGGTTAGACCCTTACCAGTTACCAGGAATAAATAGAATCGGCGGAAAAAAAAACGAGGACAAAACCAAAGCGTTGCTCTCGCAACACAATACGAGTATGGGCTTTTTGGTATGATTTATCTATAGGGGATGATGTCTCTACGTAGACACGACACTACGAAGACACGACACTACATCGAAACGAAAAAAGCGTCAGTACATGGACACGTCACTACAGAGACACGACGGTACGAAGACCGACACTACATGGACACGACGGTACAGGTACCGACACTACATGGACACGACGGTACAAGTACCGACACTACATAGACACGACGGTACAGGAACCGACACTACGTAGACACTTTTTGATTTTCGACGTAGTGTCGGATTTTGTCCTCATAGTGACGTGTCCACGTAGTGTCGTTCGACGTACCGTCGTGTCTACGTAGTGTCGTTCGATGTACCGTCGTGTCTACGTAGTGTCGTTCGATGTACCGTCGTGTCTACGTAGCGTCGTTCGACATACCGTCGTGTCTATGTAGTGACGCCTTTTCGTTTTCGACGTAGTGACGTGTCTTCGTAGTGTCGGGCCTTTGTTTTTCTTCGTTCTGACGTGTCCATGTAGCGTCGTGTCCCTGTAGTGTCGGAAATTTGTGTCTCTTCCATGTCGAAATTCCAGCTTAGGATATTGTCCAGGATTTTTTTTTTTTTACATGTTTAAGTTCAAAATAACAATAAAGTTTCTGCCTGCTCCCCTTTGCGTACGCCAACACTTGATTTAAAGTCGCTAGATGACACCCCAACCTTGTCTCTGCTATCTGTTAAAATTTGGCTTTGGTTTGTGCGTCTGCGGGATCTCGATTTCGGGCACTCGTAAGAAAGCGAGGACTATGAAGTTTTTTACCCAAATAAAGCTTAGGACCTGAAATCGACAGAAACAAGTCCGGTTGCGATCCGACCCATAGGTTAGGGGAGGGCGGGGGCTTTCCAGAATTCAATGATCAGCAAATAGACCCGAAAGGATGGTCGGGTCCAAACCAAACTTGGTTGGAACTAAGAGCTAGGATTCTAGTTGTGTCTCTTTAGGAGTCCGAACCCAATCCGGCCTCTGTGGGGGGAGCGAGTCTGTAAGCTCTTGCCAGCAGCCTATCTGCTAGGAGCGCTGGCGGAATTCAAAGATGATACGCGTGTAATTAGCGGTTAAAAAATAATCCAAACTCAGCCACGTGCGGATTTTAATCATGTTTTTTCATCGGGTTTTCATCCTTTTCACGGGTTTCACGATCGATGAGGATTATAAACCCTTTGGGATGACCAGCAGACTGTAATTTAGGGTTTTTCAATCTAAAAGCTTGTTCACACGGGACCGAAATAAACGCGTAAACAGCGGCTGACCTGCTCAATACGACGTATCAACTGTTGCAAAACTGCAAAACTTCCGAAATTTCGAATATTCTCTTTGTTTGGAACAAAATGTATGAAATTAACACAAAACATCGTGTGGGTGTGTCACAGCCAAATAGTTAACAGATTTCAGGCGACTTAGCAATTTTAACTCATAAAGCAAATAAAATTAATTTAAATATTTTCATGTTTATATGAGAACATAAGGGATAATTATCTATAAAATAAATAATACGAAAACAGAATGCAACTTTTATTATTGTTCAGCCACTTTTTAGTGAGGGCTGAATGGGAAAATCAAGCATAAACAGAACATTCGCTGATGTACCTTTTTCGAAATCGTTTAGTAATCCTCGGATGAAAAACCATGCTATGTTCAGCATCGGTCTGACAGAATTTGAACTGGATTCACCTAACACTCACCAAGTTTGACCTAATTCCCCTAAATACGGTTTGTATACTATCCCTTGAGACATCAAAGGTCGCATTCCGAGAATTCACCTTATCTAAATAATACGCGCCTATTTGGAAGATCGACCGCTGTTTTTTTGTTTCAACCGGTAAGTACGCGCGTAAATCAGCCGATAATCGAGAATTGGCCGCTGTTTCGGCCCCGTGTAACAAGCTACAACTTGACGATATCCAGTTCAGACGAATCAAAACTTCCAAACAGAACCGTCAACTAAACTTGGTGGGGTTCTAATTATGCCTCTTTGGAGGTCAATCCGGCCTCTCTTGTGGGAGTGAATCTGTAAATTCTTGCCGTCAGCCCATCTGCTAGATCCCCTGGCGGAATTCAAAGAGATACGCGCGTAATTAACGGTAAAAAGAACAAGACCAAAGGTTACGATGAGATCCCAAAAATTTAATATTTGATCCAGACAATGTTTTGTAGATAGGCCTATCCGGGAAACTTCATTCTTTTAATTTTACCTATTTACATTGTGTTGCGAGAGCAACACTTTGGTTTTGTCCTAAGGCTGTTGTTTTTTTTCCTATGCCGCCGATTTCATTTTATTCGTAGTAACTGGTAAGGGTCTAACCTGTGCGGATTTTACGGAAAGTGTGGACCTTAGGCCGGATTGATGAATATGACATTACATTTTGGAAAGCTCAGAACTCTAGCCTGGGGCCAATAAGGATGGTTTTTGCTTGTCCTCGAGCCAGAGCCTACGGTGTGCGAAGTGAAGTGGAGTTATATAGCCCATGTCAGAGAGGACTATCTGAAGTTGTGTAGCGAACCTTTCGTTTCATCAAACCATGTTACTGCTTTCGAGTGGAAAGCTCCGTTCTAGCACGCAAGCAGGCAGGCAAATTGAAGATGGACTAAAATCTATAAGTGTTAAATATATGCGGCAGTTACCCGGCCCCACAGCCAACATATCTTCTTTGAGTGATAAATAGAAAAACCTACAGAAACAAAAAAGTGGTTTCTTCACACGGCTCCGAAAGTGCTGCCATCTATTGTTTCGTTTTTTTTGCATTTGGGTTTGCGGTAGAGAAATGGTATCAGATATGCCTTTTAAACTTTAAAAGTTATCTCATTGCTAAAGGAACTAGAGCTTATCCTTTGCTCCTTTCTAAGTGGTGACGTTAGAAAGTTGGCCAACTTTTGAACTAAGACAGGTAGACATTTTTTTCGACGGCAATCGATAGCTGTGGATGAGTTGATCAAAGTATATGTCATCCATTTCTTGGTACAAACATTCCTTAATGAGATACACCAGTTTGAAAATTTCAAGGGGTTGACAACTTCGGTAGTAAGGTACACACTGAAACCAAAAATAGGCGATACCAGTTGTGAGACATGTAGGGGACTTCTAAGCAAACAGTTTACTGTTAGCTCATAATCGTCTTCGGCAATGAGGGGTTTGCACCTTTTGCTAGTTGGTGTAACTGTTATTTGTTTCCGGTTTATTCGATGGTAAGAACAATTTGGTTCCCAGTGGTAAGATATGCAAAGGACTTGTAAGTAATGATCGGCTGTTATGCTACAATCATCTTCAGCGATGAGGGCTTTGCAGCTTTTGCTAGCTGGTGTAGGTCTACCCATTATTTGTTTTCTGTGAACTTGATGTCCATCACGGAAGAGGGACTTGTAAGTATAGGAATCGCTTCACGAGGGTCTAGAAATTTTTGCAAATGGGTGCACGTTGTATTCGACTTCTATAAATCTGACGGTAAGAAAATTTGTGTCGATGGTCTATCGCTGTAACTTAGGATCAACTGTTTACGCGACGGATACAAATGAAAATGTAAAACAATGAGGTAGTTTCATAATAATTTTTAGTGTCATCTATGGTATTTTAATCCTGGAAAGTTACGCATAGCTTTCTAATACCAACTAGATTATATAAGATATTGTTCCAAGTTTTCATCCGTCACGATGTCAACGATTGAAAAGGGTAAAGTTCAACTGACTGCAAAGTCAATTTGGTCCCTTCTTCCGATATTATTTTGTTGGTGCTTTTTACACGCTGAAGAATAGCTTTTGATCATGTGATTATCTTTTTTAGAACATCCCGTTTTAGAAGCATATTGGTGCATATAAGATAAGATAAGATGAGATAATCTGTATTTGAAAGCCGTATGGCCATATACAGTAACAATCAACATACATAAATACAACCAGCATTCAATCACCACTACTATAATTTCTACGGCGCACTTGCTCTATCTCTTTCCTCAATCTTACTAAACTCTAAAGCCCTTCCAACAAAATTCCCTACTGCGATAATATACCTCGGCGACATTGATTTCAAAATCCCAGGGAGAAAGCCATCATTCCCCTTTTCAAAGATACTTCCCCTCAAATGTGACAGCTACGACACCGCAGGAGAATGTGGCCAAGCCCATACTCACCTTCCCCACAAACCGGGCAAGACCTATGCATTTCCGGATTTCTCTTTCTTTCCCAAACTTTCCCGAAAGGTAGACAATTTGCTAGCACCTGCAACCAAACCTTCATTGTGTTGACCGATGAGGATTATAAGTACTTGGGGATGTGACCCTTGGTGACTCTGGGGACAATCAGCAGACTGTGATTTACAGTTCACTTGACGATATTCAGGATCAGATGCGTTACTAGCCAAAAGATTTTTTTTTTTGGGGGGGGGGGGGGGCAAGGTTTTTACCAAATGGCGGTCATTTTTACCGACTATTTTGCCGGAGAAAGCGAAAGTTTTGAAAAAAATCGACTGATTTCAAGAAAAACCGACTGGATATGGTCGCATGCGGAATCCCTAAGCTAGCCTAGGGGAAGAAATGTTGCTGGTGAATCGTAAGTCTGGTCAGAATTTCAACCATCCTACCCTATCTTCCCAACCCCAAACTACTAACCCACGCATGCTCAAGCTCAGAGACATGCAATCCGATTCCCACCGTCAAACTTTTCATTATATATAAAACGGCTTCCGCAAACCCATAGCACCATCTACTGTCCGGGCGCCGAACATGACTACGAACATGGGCGGACTCAAACCAAGAAACAAAAGTGAAGCTAGCTAGCAATACATCCTATATTCCTTAAAATAGAAACGCTGGAAAATTTTAACAAACTGGAGATACTACAGAGACAAAACACACAGGCGACACTACGAAGACACGACACTACATCGAAACGAAAAAAGCGTCAGTACATGGACACGACACTACATCGAAACGAAAAAAGCGTCAGTACATGGACACGTCACTACAGAGACACGACGGTACGAAGACCGACACTACATGGACACGACGGTACAGGTACCGACACTACATGGACACGACGGTACAGGTACCGACACTACATGGACACGACGGTACAAGTACCGACACTACATAGACACGACGGTACAGGTACCGACACTACGTAGACACTTTTTGATTTTCGACGTAGTGTCGGATTTTGTCCTCGTAGTGACGTGTCCACGTAGTGTCGTTCGACGTACCGTCGTGTCTACGTAGTGTCGTTCGACGTACCGTCGTGTCTACGTAGTGTCGTTCGATGTACCGTCGTGTCTTCGTAGCGTCGTTCGATGTACCGTCGTGTCCACGTAGTGTCGGTTTTTTTTTGTCCACGTAGTGTCGGGAAATTTGTCCATGTAGCGTCGGATTTTGTCCACTTACTGACGTGTCTACGTAGCGTCGTGTCTATGTAGAGGCGCGCACCCATCTATAGTTCTCGGTCTTTTTTTTCACTCGGGTAACAACAACAAAAGAGTGTCGGGAAAAGGGACTAAATTGACTTTGCAGTCAATTGAACTTTATCGTTTTCAATCGTAGACATCGTGACGGATGAAAACTTGGAACAATGTCTCTTATAATATAGTTGGTATTATAAAGCTATCCATAACTTTTCAGGATTAAAATATCATAGATGACACTATTAATTATTACGAAACTACCTCATTGCTTTACATTATCGTTTGCACCCGTTGCGTAAAAAGTTAACCCTAGGTTAGAGCGATAGACCATCGATACCAACTTTCTTACCGTCAGATTTATAGATATCGAATACAATGTGCACCAAACTGCTAAAATTTCTAGCCCCTAGTGAACCGATTCTTACTTACAAGTCCCTCTCCCGTGATAGACATCAAGTTCACCGGATAAAAATAATTGAAACACCAGCTAGCAAAAGTTGCAAACTCCTCATCGCCGAAGATGATTGTACCATTACAGCCGATTATTACTTACAAGTCCCTTGTATGTCTTACAATTGGGAACCAAATTGTTCTTACCGTACCATAACAAGTACACCGACTAGCAAAAGCTGCAAACCCCTCATTGCCGAAGATGATTATGAGCTAACAGCTGACTATTGCGTAAAAGTCCCCTACATGTCTCATAACTGGTATCGCCGGGTTTCAGTGTGTACCTTACTACTGAAGTTGTCAACCCCTTGAAACTTTCAAACTGGTGTATCTCATGAAGGAATTTTTGTACTAAAAAATGGGTTACATATACTTTGATCACCTCATCAACTGCTATCGATTGCGGTCGAAAACAGATTTCTACCTGTCTTAGTTTAAAAGTTGACTTTTTTGCCGTAGGCCAACTTTCTAACGTCACCACTTAAGAAAGGAGCAAAGGATAAGCTCTAGTTTCTTTAGCAATGACAGAACTTTGAAAGTGTAAGAGGCACATCTGATACCACTGCTCTACCGCAAACCAAAGTGCAAAAAACCTATGATAAACTCAGCTGAAATCGCGAACAGAAATGGATAGATACAATAGATGGCAGCACTTTCGGACCTGTGGGAAAAAGCCACTTTCTTGTTCCTGTAGAGTTTTCTATTTATCAGTCAAAGAAGATATGTTGGCTGTGGGGCTTGGTAACTGCCGCATATATTTAACACCTATAGATTTTAGTCCATCTTCAATTTGAAACTGCTGCCTGCCTGCTTGCGTGCTAGAACGGAGCTTTCCACTCGAAAGCAGAAACATGATTTGATGAAACGAGAGGTTGGCTGCACAACTTCAGATAGTCTTCTCTGTCATGGGCTATATAACTCCACTTTACTTCGCACACCGTAGGCTCTGGCTCGAGGACAAGCAAAAAAACATATTTTGGCCCCAGGCAAAGAGTTCTACGGAGCTTTCCAAAGTGCAATGTCATATTCACTCAATCCGGTCTACAGTCGGCACTTTCCGTAGAAACCGCACAGGTTAGACCCTTACCAGTTATTAGGAATAAAATGAAATCGGAGGTCTAGGAAAAAAAAAAAAACGAGGACAAAACCAAAGTGTTGCTCTCGAACACAAATATTGCAGTATATTCAGTTAAACGGTACACAAATAAGTTAGCTTTTCAGGTCAACTTTAAAACTTTGTAGCCTAATGTACGAAAGGCCGCCGGACAGCTTGAACTTTACTAGACAACGCAGCGAGCGAAGTAAGTGCGAAAACTGCAGAAATCCTGTTGCAATAATTGCGTTTCCTTCCTTGTCTGTGTGCCAACAGAATGTCGTGAAACCAGCAACTTTTTCCGTTCACGAAACTTCCACTAAAAAAACGGACAAATATTCAGTTTCTTCGGGCTGTCCATAAGTAGCTTAAACCTTGAGGGTAGCTTCACGTCAAACAGAGGCTTAAGATTGATCTGAACCAAGTTTTGATTCGGTCTTAAATAATCCTTCTCTGCCCGTTTGCTTTAACCAGGCCTGTCGTGCTGAACTAGGCTCCAATGAATGAAATGAATGTTCTTCGTGTATGGCTGTTACTATGTTAGAAGTAGGAAAGTGTGGACGAGTTTTTTTTATTTTTTATTACTACAAACCCATTATACACCAGAAAACTGGAAAACGAAGGGAAAAAGAAAATATAGATAACATATTAACGAACTAAAAGAAGCAAGCATCTTGACTTCGATGTATGCGACCTTCTACACGCTCGCCGCTCAGTTTCTAGTAGGCTTCCAACCGGATCAATGACATTAAAATAACGCATCCTACTTGTGTTACTATGACGGCAGATAAGTACAGAAAATATTTACAGAACTTAAAATACGTCTTCCTTAAGCGTGACAGGTCATTGGAGACAATAGGTCGCTCACCCCGGATAAAGATGTAATGTGGGAAGCTACACAAGCAGAACAAATTCTTCCCAGGTCTCTTCTTCCAAATATACCGCGATTAGGTACAACGGATCCGTAAGCAGTTCGGATGGAATCGGCCATCTATCCACATAATAATGTTTTAGTTGATCGAAGCTTATTCGAAAACCGAGCACCCAGGTACGTAAAAGACTCAACAGGGCTAAGAACTGTTGAGCCCAAAGTGATTTCTACAGGACAATCACAATTAAATGCCATAAACTCACATTTCGAAAAATTTAATTTTTAGACCAGTATCGGTAAGAGAGACCATTTAGCAGAAATTACGCTGAAGTCCACTTCAGGTGCTAATTATCAATAGAACATCGTCAGCATACGCTGAATATGCAATTTCAACTCCACATAGATACGAACTTGGCACCAAACTATTAAGTAAGTGACATATAGCCGACTTGAAAACACAAGGTGAAAGAACACTGCCCTGGCGGACAACACTTTTTACAGGGATTGAACAACTCAGTTTAGAGTCCCATTTGCAAAAACTACAGCACTTTGATACCAATACAGCAGCAAGGGGTAGAAAATTGTTTTCACAGAAGTATTCAGCATGTCTTCTTGCCCTAAATCGAACATCTAATCAACTCGAAATAAAACTTTTAATTTTAACAAACTTTCCGGTTTCGGCCAGATTCCGGGCGAACTACTTGTGTTTATTCTTGACAGCAGTGTGGCACAAATGCTGTCGTTCGAAGCGACGAGACGGCCTGGTGGTGGTTCACTGAGTCGAATGCCTTAAGATATCGACTGTACACAAGAAGATGGATTCACGTGTAGCATTACCTCCACTAAGATTTTCGTTAAAACACGGTGCGCATGTTGGCAACCTAATCTTTTAAAATCCAATTTGATTAGCGCCGTAATCCTCCCCTGTCACATTAGGCAAAGTAGAGTATTGAAGTACCTTACGTAAATTGCATGTGACGGTTTATAAAGCCGAAGTAATATGGCCAGCTAAGACGCCACTCGGTACTATTCTTTTGCTCAAAATCATTTGGAACATCAATTGGAGATGGCCGACCAGTTCGTTAGGAGCCCGAGTTAGATGTTCAGTGCACAACCCATCCCCGTCCGGAGAGATCGAAATTTCGAAATACTAAATTTTCATGGTTGGAATACTACATTGTTCAATCATGATACATGTACACGCTGCGTAAATCCTAGCATATTTTGAAATACGAGCGTATTTTACGTACGTATGTGGGGTTGAAAAGATCTTTAGCAATACGGACGTCATCATTTGAGAAATTTGTCTTTTATATGTAAATACGACGCATTGCTAGAAAACATTCCAAGCCCAGATACTTGCTTAAAATACGCTCGAATTTTAAAATACGCTTGGATTTTACGCAGTGTGTAAAGCAACCGTCATTCTTGGGTTTCCCTTTTTTGACGGAGAAAATTCCGAGCGTTTTGCTGGAGACGGGATTTTTCTCAGAGATTTTCGTCGTGAGCTGAGTCACTCCCTCCGGATTTCAGAACATCAGTGTGGCAGACCGACTTAGAAAAGAAAAGATGAAAATAACTTTGTGTTCTTAGGCCTTTTGTGATGTTTTGATTATTGTCAAGCAGATACTCATGCTCTTTATTGATGGAAGTCTCCATGAGATCAGAAATGCTTGGCGTGGAGCTCCCAAAAAAGGAAGCACCGAGATTTGGTGAAGATTCACCACTGTCTCGGCAAGGATCAGGAAGACTAAGGCCATCTTGTAAGATCCAGTTTTTTTTTTAGCTCTGACCAAATTAAAAGAATTTATGTCAGCACAACTTTTTCAATTTACTTTCGTGCAAGAAAGATTGCTGAATAGTTAGCAGTTCACAGTATTTGCATCACCCAGTCTACAGACATTTCTTTTACAGGAGGGGTACCTAACCTCAGACAGATTTCTGAAATTCTACAAACTGTATGACTTCACTTTCAATTATCTATGCTTGAAGACCATTTAAAATAAAAAGAGATGCACCAAATTGAAGCTTAATAATAACACTACTGGAGCCTATACTATTTCCGTCAGCACCCGACGGAATTAGTTTTCTAGCTTAGATGTACCTTAGATGCACCACAACCTGTCTAAAATAGTTAAACCTGTTGAAAGATGTGTGTTTAACATCATATTCACTGATAAATCTTTCTAAATTCAGATATTTAGGCACTGTTGTGACGGAAATAGAATCATGACATCCCGCATCGTTACAGTACAAGAGAGTCGACATCAATTTCTGTAAGTAAAAAACCGGCCAAAAAAACAAAGATCTTCTCTGTTTAAAACACAAAATGTTTTTCAAATATTGAATTCATGTTTGTTTCTAACAATCATACAGTTTGCTTTCATATTTTTCCAAGTACCTAGGTTAAACAATGATTGCGTGACGGAAACAAAATTTGGATGACCAGCTGTAACGGTAACAAAGTCCCCAGAAAATGTTTGGGTCATCACAGAAAATCATGTACTGGCAATGCAGCTTGCACGCTATTATCTCGTAAGAAAACCTAGGATGAAGAAGAAGAAGGTGGCTTTCTTTTGATATATTGTTGACATTTTTTGGAAATTTCTGTGGTGAGGAAAAGACAACCAAAGTTGACCAATGGAATAGACAGGTTAACTTCTGATGGAAATAGTATAGGCTCCAGTATTTAGTCTTTTGAAAACTTTTGCAGAAATTAAAAATTCATTTCTATATCCTTCAAAACCCTGTTTACAAGAGCTGAATTACGGCGAGGTCTACCACGACACTATGTACACTACCTCGAACGACTAGCTGGCTCAACGTCATCACAGTTCAATGTCTAATAACTACTTACTGATATATTATTATGATTATTATCCTACTTTTTCATCAAGGTGTTTTGTAAACAAAGATATTGCTGCTGCATCTCCGAAAACTGGGTGGCAGAGTTTTTGGGTTACTAGTTCCTAAAGCTATGTTAGTTGCTTCAGCTGAAGCTTCGCGGCCAGAAGCTGCGATTTTCACGGGGCAGACGGAGGTGTGGGGACAAGGGGTGGCTGGTCGTGGGAAGCAGGAGAACAGTGTTGTCGGCATATTATAGGTTTCTCCAGATTCCAAAAACTTGGTCATGAAGATCCGTTGCCTCAGAAAATGCCTTCTTAAACCTTTCTTTCTGCCCCCGTCTGCGCCAGAGTGGGAAGTTTGAAAAAGTAGAGGGGCTTGTGGGGTTAACAGAGGGTTTGCCAAATCTTCCTAGCTCACATGGGAACATTGACAGACAAGGTTGAAACCTCATCAACTGGTGACCTATTCAATGTAAAGGTCCTCGACTGTAAAGGACCTGAGCTGGAAGCTACTATTAATTTTTACCTGAAAGACCCAATGGGACGCTGAGTTTTTCGCAGGTTATAGGCCTTTTAAAGGAATTTTGCAGAATTGACGAGACGAAAACGAGGATATGTAAAAACAAGGTTGGATACCCCTCCTGTAGGCAAGCCCAGCTAGCCTATGCCAAATACTGGCCACTAGGTAGCTAGCATATAGCAATAGCACTCCCTATGCCCAATGCTGGATCCCCTATGCCAGCCCTATGTCAAATGCCTGTTGAGGTACAGGAGGGGTATCAAACCTCCATCCAACCTCAGACAAGATTTCAAATTTCCAGAGAAGTCTTTCCTTCAGAATAATCTATCTGGCTTAAAATGGAACAAACAAATCTGACAAACATACTAGGGTAACTATCCTAGTTCCCGAAAGATTTTCACACTTACTGGCAGATTTCTTTAAACAAAATTGCAATAAATTTCCCCGAGCAGATAGAAAAAAACTCTCATCAACTGATCATGCGCTGTAAAACTGGCTTACTTACTGGCAAGCAGGGACGTCGCAAGTGCATTTTCGGTGGGGGGGTGCAGAGCCAAAATTTTACCGAATATTTCAAAATTTTTACCGAATCCTTGACTAAGAATTCGAGCTTTAAATTATGGAACAGAAACGATTACGTAGGAAGAGTAACAATAAAGAGATATAAACGACCATAGCCAACTATTAGGTGGTGTTTTGGCAAAGCCCACATGGAGAACATATTGCCGGCCATGATTGCAATAACAGCTTCCATCTACTATAGCCAATATAAAATTAAAATGAGCGGCGCAGGCAAAAATTTTCGAAATCCATTTTTTTTCTGTATGCTAAAATTTAACTACTTCTCTTTCAAATTATATCATTTACCGTTGATCAAATACCGAGACTCAAAAGTAGTTCTAGAAACCGGATGGAGCGACGTTTTGGTAGTAGCAGCAACTGTAGTCTAGTTAATATACTACCTATAATCACATAAAGTGAGCGCTGCAGGCAAATTTTTTTTTTTGCTTTTTCCTGCCAAATTTAATTTCCATCCAAATTCTAGCTTTTAATGTTTCGAAATCTCAATCCTAAAACTGGCTTAAAACCCCCGTAACATGATGCGCCCTTCCACAAAATAGAAAGTATTACGAAAAGTGCTGCAGGTGGAATTTCCAAATTATTTATGATTGTTATTCGTTTTGCGGTGCAAAATAAAAGTAAGACTATCAATGATATCAAAGATCATCCCCTTTGTCTGCGACCAGTGCTTCACTCGACCTCTTCTGAGTTTCGAGGTTCGTGGTAACTTCCGAATCCTGGCAATTATGAAGGATAAATTACCGAATCCCAATTATTATACCGAATTCTTTTGGTATCAAAAGACTACAGAACAATATTCATATTCGGTATACTTTCGTCGAAACTGGAACAAAGTCAGGATTCGTGGTTGGAAATAATGCTGAATAAATTACCGAATCCCAATCATGATACCGAATAATTTTGAACCAATAGCTTATTCGGGATTCTGTGTAGCCTAACTACGGAATCACCATAAATATACCGAATAGTTCCGGCCTTGAAAAATTACCAAATGATTTCAGTAAATTCTCTCACCAAATTCGTGGTAACTACCGAATACTGGCAATTATACCGAATCCTGATCCTTATACCGGACCGATTTGTACAGATAGCCTATTTAGGATTCTGTATAACTACTGAATCCCGTAAATATATCGAACAGTTCTCCTATCGAAAAAATACTGAACAATTTTGGTGGGGGGGGGGTGCTGTGCAACCCCCGCACCCCCCCCCTTCCGACGCCCCTGCTGGTACGTGCCACCTTTCTGCGTTGAAGCGGAAGGTGGAAACAGTATTTTTTCCGGACCATAGTAGCATTTCTCAGTTTCCGAACGCCAAGAGATGAGAAAACCGTTCGGGATACCAATGTTCGGAACCCATGTCCCAACCCAAAATTGACAACCCAAATTGATTATTGGTTTACTTTCCGAATGGCACACTGTGTCTTTCTAGCCCCAGCACCTGCTTAAACATTAATTGAAGGTAAGCTGCGTTTGTTTTCGTCGTTTTACCTCAAGCGTAATTTTTATAACGCCGTTTACGTACGCTGTTGAACTGCCGAGGATAAGATGTTTTCTTTGTAGGGTTGAACTCCTGTTTCATTGTTCTTCTTGAAACGATGAACTAAGGCGGAAAGTCAGTTTCAATATTTTGGTTCAGTAATTAGGCGCAAATGTTGAATATTCTCGAGATTTTAACCAAGTATAACTTTTCTCCAACAGGTACGTAATGCATATCCTTCTATGACCGACAGCCAGTTATATCACAATAATGTTCACACAGAAAATTAGCGGTAGAAATGGGAGGATGATACGAAGTCGAATCAGCCTGATGATATGAAGTCATTAGCCTTCAGAGAGTTTGAACTGCCGTTTCATTGTCGTTCCTGAAACGACGAACTAAGGCGGAAAGTCAGTTTCAATTTTTGGTTCGGTAATTAGGCGCAAATTTTCAAAATTCTCAAAAAAAAATTGAACTTGTTAACCAAGTATAACTTTTCTCCAGCATGTACTTAATGCATATCCTTCTATGACCGACGATCAGTTATATTAGATGATCTTCACACAGAAAATTAGCGGTGGAAATGGGAGGAGGATACGAAGTCGTATCAGCCTCCAAACAGGATGATATGAAGTCATTAGCCTTCAGAGAGGATGGTATGAAGTCATCAGCCTCCAGAGAGGATTTCTGTTCGACGAAGTTATAACACAAGGGCTACTGAACACACAAGGCCTACTGAATTTCTGGTCTTCACCTGACTTCGTCCATGGTACTGACCAAGCACAGTAAACCAAAATGATCGATTCAGAATCTCCGAGCATGGACACTGGAACCACTTGATCAAGGAATTATAAACACTATCGATAAGTCGTTTTTTGCCAGATTTCGTATGAACTAATTTTCCGGGATGAAAGCAGATTTATTGTGATTTTCAACCCTTTTTCACCCGTAAATTAAATCTTGGCTTGCAGTCCCTCGCCTTAAATATTAGGCTACAGGGCACATCTGGAGTAGCCTACTTGGTACTTGTACTTAAAACATATAAGTACTTGGCACAACACTGCCCGAACCTTCGTCCCACATATTCTTCTCGTTCGGATTCTTAAACCGTACGTTCGAAAACAGGGATTGTTTTTTCCGAACGATTTTTCTTTGACCGTTCTGGGACAGGATATCTGTCGTTCTGATCGAAGTCCTGTCGTTCCTTTTTTGTAAAAGCCTGAAATCTAAGCAAAATTACTTGATAAACAATTTATTAGAGCGCTCCTAGACAATGAAACTATAAAAACGGACCGGAAACCACAGAAATAGTGACTGAAAGACTTAGTTCGGAAACTGAACCACTGCTCTAGATGATGCAATTTTTTATACCAGTCGGATGTTGCCTCTGTTGGGGGGAGCTGGAGGCGCGAAACGTCAGTTTCCCGAAAATGCTCAAGTTCAAGTGAAACTTCGTACATGGTAACAGACGATCCCCTAGATCATGCATTTTTGGGTCCAAACCAAATTCGGCCATGGTAGACACCAGCACCAGAAATCTTTTAGCAGCCCTTGTGATCAAATGTGTCGAGTCACTGGGATGAAACTTGAGAGGTGCGGAGCTGATGTGGTCATATGCCCAGATAATCCATTTCATGGTCCTGGCCCGATCGGATTGGTTGGGGGGGGGAGGGATTTGTTGCAAGAGCCCCATTCAAACTGTTTCTTGAGATTTCCAGTCTTCCTGCATAGACCGTCAGGGCAAGAAGTGCAATATCGCCAGTAGGCCTATAGCTAATATTATTAAAACATACACCCTGGATGAAGCAACCTACACCGGCATCACCAAGGGCACTGTGAAGTACATCCAGATATAGGTTATATAGACTAAGGAGCAAAATTCCACCTTGCCTAAACGGCATTTATAATCTAAAATGGGAGGCTGGAAACACCATCCCATTTGACACAGAATTTTTGATTTTGAAACCAGCATGCAAGGGTTAAAACTACTCTAGGGTCCACACCTCCTTTTGCTGACATCTTACTCAGTAACTTTGCCAGGTTAACTCTATCAAACACGGCTTTTATCGTCGATGAAACACACAAACACAGCAGACAAGAAAAGCCAAATATACTCAAATCACCACTTTTAGAATAAAAATACCAAAATCAGCAGTAGATTTTGTCACCAGTTTTAATTGTTAGTTGTGGCCGTAGGATGAAGATAGTAAAAATTTTGCCTGAAAACTATTGGCAGACTTACTCTTTATGCAGCAGGAAGCAAGATGAGCTATTTTGTAGCTGTCTTGTCCCATTGTGTGATGTATGTCCCACCCTCTAATATAATATTCAAGTGTCATACCAAAGTGGTGTATTAAAGCCCTGTTCACAAGCATGCCTACCCAAGCATGGATGCCTAGGATGCCTGGATACCTTGTATTTCTTTTGTAATGAATGATCAGCTTGGCTTCAAACCTTATATTAGGAATGTGACTAGCATCAACGTTCACACCCATGCCTAGGCAAATATTTGGGGCCAGGCACGGAGTTCTAGGCTCCAGAACTCTTTGCATGGCAAAGCTTGGACATGTGCCTAGGCATCTGTGCTTGGCTAGGCATGCTTATGAACGCAGCTTAGAGCGTGTTCCACCCTTCTAACAATAGTTACTATTAGTTACTATTCCCGTTCCATCCTCACGAAAAGTTACTACGCTGACCGTTCCAACCTTGTCGGAATAGTAACTAATAGTTACTATTTGCTTACCATGCTCGGGAGCGTATAGCGTAGTAACTACACATCTCTGTAACGTGATCGGTCGGATTCGCCCCTGGCGTAAAGATCCTGCTGGAAAATAGAAAAATCGTTCCAGCCTTGACGGCAAAAAGCCAGAATTCGTAAAGTCATGCGTAGTAACTACGGTAAGTAGGATGGACCACGCTCTTAGAGAAAGATAATGAAATTAAACCTGTGCTTTAAATCTTTCTGTTTCAGGTTACTAACATTACTTTACTGAAAGTTCTTTTTCATTTCTTTATTTATTTGTTATCTTCAAATAACGGTCAACTAAATGCTTGTCGCTCTAGTCTCCAATGAAACCGAAAACATTAAAAAAGTAACCTTTTTATGTTCCTTTTCTAGTATCCCTTCAAACAAATGGAACCCCAACGAGGCCTCGGAAGCCTGCCTTGTTTGACCTTGGTGGAAATCCCCCTAAAGAACCAAAGGGGGATTCTGATTTCGAAGTCAGGCTCAAGAAGATCATGAGTGTCAATGGCTTGATCACTGTCAGTGGAAAGGTAAGTCTTAAGTTGTTTCTGGGCTCGTAGATGAGTTCTTTTTGTTTCAGGACCATAGGTGTTTTTCCCCTGCATGTTTGTTTCCCCGAATTTTTTTTAATGTTTGTCACGGAAACAGAAATGTGTGGGACAAGCTGGACCCACAAGTTGAAACTTCCGGTACCATTTTTTTCGGTATATCCAGTGCCTGAAAACCAAACTAAAATCTCAATGTACTAGACGGGTCCATGTGTGGGACAAACTGGACCCACAAGTTGAAACTTCCGGTACCATTTTTTTCGGTATGTCCAGTGCCTGAAAACCAAACTAAAATCTCAATGTACTAGACGGGTCCATGTGTGGGACAAACTGGACCCACAAGTTGAGACTTCCAGTACCATTTTTTTCGGTATATCCAGTGCCTGAAAACCAAACTAAAATCTCCCTATACTAGACGGGTACATGTGTGGGACAAAGTGGACCCACAAGTTGAAACTTCCAGTACCATTTTTTTCGGTATACCCAGTGCCTGAAAACCAAACTAAAATCTCAATGTACTAGACCGGTCCTCAGTTTTTGGGACCCCAAAATGTAAGTGGTGCAACCTTCGCAAAGGTTTGTCCGTTCGTTTATTAGCACAATAACTCTCGAAGGTGTTGAGATATTTTGTTGAAACTTGCACAGATTCTTTGGACCAAATTACAAGTCAAGTTCATAGATGGGCTTCCTTGCCACATATTTTGGGGTGAAGGAGGGAAATTGAGGGTCGAACAAAATATATTTTTTAAAGCAAATAAAATGGTCCATTTGGAAGTGAAGACATGCTGAATTCATATCTGAAAATTATTTTCTGGTCCGACAAGTAGTTCGCCTGGAATCCGGTCGGAACCGGAAAATTATGAAAACAGAGTTTCATCTGGAGTTGACTAGATGTTCGGTATTGGGTAAGGAGACATGCTGATTCCTTTTCTGAATTTTATTTTCTTGTCGGCCAGTAGTTCGCCTTGAATCCGGCAGAAGCCGAAAAATTATAAAAGGGAAAGTTTTACCTAAAGTTGATTAGATGTTAGATGAAGGAGACAAGCTGAACTAATTTTGAACTTTTTACCGGACGAGTAGTTCATCTGCGATCCGGTCTAAATTGGACATTCGGTAAAAAGTTTTTTTTTCTGAGGTTGATTAAAGATTCAAAATTGGGGTAAAATACATGCTGAACTCGTATTTGAAGTTTATTACATCACTAGTCAAGCAGTTCACAAAAAATCAACGAAGGAACCAACGAAAATGGGGTTTGTAAAGGCCAACGAATATAAGCTAGCCTACTGAAATAAAAGGCGAATATTTCGGGAGACAACCGCCTCTCTTCTTCAACTCAGACAGAAAATTTCGAGGAAAAGTGCCAAAACCAACAATAAACCGAAAATTATAACCAAAATTGGAAGAAGTGAAAGCCTAAAATAAAGACAGTGAGCCACACAAATAACAATTAGGACTGTTCTCGCTCGGTACTAGCGAGTACCGAACGAAACTGCAATCATCCGTTTAATGCATTATTTGAATCTATGTTTCCCATTTAGCTTCGGCTCAATGAGTATTTACCGATAGTCTTCCAGAATTAAAAACAATATTTGAAGTTTCCCATGTCCTTATGTGTGACAGAGTTAAAGCTTCCGGTAAAGTGTGCGTTGCGTGACTGTCAAAACTCGGCTAGGCCGAAAAAGTGCTAAAAAGTCGTAAATACAAAATGAAACAATGGCGAAGGCCGGGATTTCAGAAGCTTGTAATCCCGTAAGGGAGCTAAGTATAATAGAAAAGCTAGAGTAAGCAAGAGGGATCTTTTAACTACCCCTCAACCTCTCTACACTACAAAAAAAACAACGTTTTTTTTTGTATTCAGCCTTGTGTTCGTCTTCCTAAAAGCTAACACTGCTGCTTCACTGATTTTCGGGCTATTTTTCTGTTTTTCCTGGTAGCTCTGGGCCCCCTTGGAAGGCTGGGGCGGGTGCAACATTTTTTTGTATTCTCATAAGTAGCGTTTTTGCAGATACCATGGTATCTGATACCACGGTCTAAAGTCGTTTTCGCAGTTACCGTGGTATCTGATACCACGGTCAAAAAGTGTTTTTGCAGGTACCGTGGTATCTGGCCAGTTATCGTGGTATGGTATCTGAAAAGGCATCTCACTTTCATCATTACAAATAATAGAGACTAGGATTTTGTAGAACTGGTGAGAAAGAAGTATGGAACTTAGTGATGTAACCAGTGGCGAAACTAGCCTCTCTTCGTGTGGGGGGGGGGGATCCCAGATTTTTACCGACAAGATCTAACGATTTACCGACGAAAGTTTTCGTATTTACCGACGAGAATATTCCAGTCATCACATCAAAAAGTCTTCGCATTGACGAACAGTTCAAAGTTACTGAAATTAACGACACGATTTTTATCCATTCAAGATGTAAACAGAAAGAAAAAGGGATTTCCCATTTTACCGACAAGATGGTCACCGTAGTCTATCGAAAAATAAAAACAACCGATATCGGGACCTCGATCCGATCATCGGCTTGACTTCCCGACAAGGCTTTTATCGGTGTCATCACCGACAAAAAATCGTGATTTTAAGAAAAAAAGCTTTCTGATTACCGACAGAGCTTTTGTGCGGTATCAGAAACAGCATGAGAAGGAGTCTTTTATCAGAGCTCTTGCCGTTACTAAAAATGGAATCCTCTCACCGGCTCAGCACCGACAAACGCTTCCGATTTCCCAAGACCCTCCATTTTAAATCCAGACCCTGGGGGGAGTTATGAAACTTGGTGGAAAGTACAAGCAAAAGTCCTTTACCAACGAAATCATCAATTCCCCGATTCGAGCCAAAATTTGAGGTAAGCTTCCTGTTTTACCGACAGAGATCTGGGGAACCGGAAATTTGAGAAACGCTTAAAGTGGAGGGATCCGGATTGGGAAAAACAAGCACAAGAAGTTTCCTGGCTTACCGACAGAGCTTTTGTCTGTATCAGAAACTGAATGCTAAAGCGTGCCGTACCGAATAACGCTACCTATTTCCTAGCAGGATGTTTTCCTGTTTTACCGACAGAGTTTTTGTCGGTATCAGAAACGGAATGCTAAAGCGTGCCATACCGACAACCGCTGCCTATTTCCCAACTGGAAGTGTTCTGTTTTACCGACAGAGCTTTTGTTGGTATCAGATACAGAATGCTAAAGCGTGCCGTACCGACAAACGCTGCCTATTTACCAACGGAAAGCTTCCTGTTTTACCGACAGAGCTTTTATCGGTATCAGAAACGGAGTGATAAAAAGGAGCCGATTTACCGACAGGATTTTTCGTGGGGGGGGGGAGGCAGCTGCCCCCCCACGCCCCCCTAGTTTCGCCACTGGATGTAACTGACAGTAACTGTATATCAGTTTTTCTATAGGGATGTCTCCGAAAAGCGCAATTTCGGCAATTGTCGTTTTTGCAGAGCAACCGTGGTATCAGACATCACGGTAACTGCAAAAACGACTAATTGCAGATACAATTACGTGGTAATAGATACCATGGCATCTCCAAAAACGCAACTATAGTCAGCCTTGTCTTTATCAAGCTACCAATGATTCACTTTTGAAGACAGTCTGTCTTCGGGCACGTGCAGAGTACGTCCTATTAATCTGTTTTTCATGGTTTCGTTCACTATAGGTTGATTGGTTTTTGTCAAGTTCCTCTTTTGGAACTTCTCATTTTAGCTGTTTTTCAGCATCCTTCGTAGACACATCTATTTGAATCTAAGGATGTGTCGAGCCAATGAAAGAGTATAGAAATAAATTATTTTGGCTTAAAGGACACGTGAATGAAGAGTACCAAGTATCGTCCTTATCTGTATGACTTCCGTTAACATTGCCTGCAGAAAATCCAATCCAAATACGAAATAGTGTTTCCAAGCTATGATTTTTGCTCCATTTTGCATCTGTCCTTATTTCGTTACCGAACAATTTTAGAAATGAACAAATGTCTCCAATCAACACTTCTTCTGGAATATTTTTTGACCAGTTAAGCCCAAACGTATATCTAGAAGAAATTCCAATACGATCCGGCCAGTACTGTACAAGATTTGAATGAATTGCGCTTTTTGTCTTGGAGTCTGCATCTGCAAACCTACAGAAACGAACATCCCTATTTTGAAACGTCACGCTCAGGAGAAGAATGCTCTCCGGGGCCATGTCTGTAAATGAATTCTCCATGGTGTGTTCAAGTATGGTTTCGTTGTTCAGGTGTCCTTTAAGGCTGAAACGCTGGCTTTGCGAGCGATTTTGAGTATATAACAACTTATCCAGAAACACTGAATCCACGTATATAAGATAGGACTTATCTTGCTGATCTATACTGGACCTAGCAAGTAGCAGGTACAAAGACAGAGCGACGCTGCTTCCCAGGGTCTAGTAAGACCACCCATAAACACGCAGGACCCCTCGCACTATTTACTCTTCAACTTCCAGTATTTTAAAATAATTGAATACTTTAAAACTGGGCTCTGCTTTCAATAAATTACCCACGGCCTTGGCTGTTTTAAGCCTTTTTCGAGACCGTTGACTTGTAGCGTAACCAGGGAAAAATTTACACAACCGGTTTTTCTGATGGAAATTCTTCTCGCAGACAACCATCGACAGGGTAGTACGCATCGAAGATAGCAAAACACGGCAAGTGAGAAAATCAGCGAGTTTTTTTAGAGGGGTTAGAATGCACCGTACGAAATTTGGTTCTCCGGGTTTAGGATGGAGTGATTGCGGAAGTAGATTGCGTTATAATTCGTCTTTCTGAGAAACCCAAACCAACTTGCATAGCAACGTAATAATTTTCATTTCGTTTCAGAGCTACAAAACCAGCAAAGATGACTTGGAACAGCTTGGTGAACTTGGTTTTGGTTCTTGTGGTCATGTAGTTAAAGTGAGACACACACCTAGCAATTCAGTAATCGCAGTTAAGGTACTTTCTTGTTTTCTACCCTTTTGTTACTACTTACAATGCGTTGTTTCTATTATTCAGCATAGTGTTTATTTATGAAGTTTAGCCGACACTCACACTTTTGCGGCCGGTACACACTACACTCATCCGGTCCAGGAGCAAGTGAGCTCAGATTGCTCAGTGACGTAAGTTTGGAACGTGGCAACGGTTTTAGGTAGGGCAACGAAAATCAATGGGCTACGTTGATTAGAGTGGCTCGTATCGACAGGAATGCCTTCCCTACACTTGGTTCATAGCCAGTAGTCGTCGGTACGAACCTTTTTATAACTTTCCGTTTTGACCAGTTCGGATAAATATTCCTTGAGCCCAAGCTGACTTTGAAACATATATTCAAATAACGCATAAAACGGATACGACAGCCTGACGAGGACCCTTGCCAAGAAGGGCCGATATTCGCTGCCGTTTATGCGTTATTTGAATATATAGACCAGTTCGGACTTTCCTGATTTAGTTCTTGGGAAGTGCAGTTTGGGGGGGGGGGGCAGTGTGGATGACAGAAATATTTTTAACTTGTGGAGTGAAAGCGACTAGTTTTCGGACTTAGCATAAACTGGGAGAGAAAATGGGACAAACTCTCCTCCTCGTCCGAACTTGCTTGTCGATGATAATTGTAGATGTATCGCTGATGATGGTGATCAGATTTCATGAACATACTAAATAAGAAAAGGGAAGTAGCGCAGTACAGAAAAGAGTCCTCTCCAGAAAGAGCAAGGGTCCTCTTCAGGCTCAAAACCGCTCAAGTTCAGTTTAAGTTCAAAATTGAGCTGACGTATCCGTTTTGCACCATCAAATATAAAATGTATCGTTTGGTCAAAAGTTTTTTTTTCATTTTGCCGTTAAGATGCGAACTTTAAAGCAAAATGGACACTTCTAATACTTTACTTTGTATTAAATGTTTCACAAATAAACCTTTTCGACTTCCTTTAGACTGTTAAAAGTTTTTCTTTGTGGAATAGTGTTGTGAAGCTTGATTAGTTGCTTTATAAAATGTACCAGAATATGCAATAAGCTTATAAAAAATAACATAGTTTCAATAATCATTCAAAAACATTTAATCTATTTAAATCTGAATTATACAAGCTGATTTATGCATAAAATAAAGATCTACTAAGAATTATAAGAAACATCACTTTTATCTTTGTCCAAGCTAGTAAATTGAGCAAGTACTGGCCCAAAAAATTACGCATTGAAATATCACGGAGAGGAAACTGTTGAAAAAGCTGCTGATCTAGGGGGTAAGCATTGTTCGTAGGGTGTTACAGAGTGAGATTGGGGTAGTTTGATATGCCCATTGAACTTTAAGGGAGGTAGAAATTATTTTCTATGCAAAACCCTCGAGGCAAAAATGATCATGGGCTCACCGGGATCATGAAAATCTATATTCATTTTAGATGTATAATGTATGTTTATTTATTTTTTTACTTTGCTGTTAAGATGAGTACTTTAAGGGACATTTGTTTCCAATCGTAAAATTACTGTTGGAAACAATCGGTTTCAATAGTAAAAATACAACCGTTAACAACTGTTTACAATCCAAACGATTGGAAACAACCGTTTACAATCCTAAACAACTGTTTCCAATCGTAAAAAAACAATCATTTACGATCGCTTCCAATTGTTTACGATTGGAAAAATGTCCCATAATACGATGATTATTATTTCCATACGGGGTGGGAAGTGACAATTTCTTAACCAATCTCTTTAAGCCACTAGTGCTCAAACTTTTTTCACCAGTTCATTTCCAGCTTGAGCCTAAAGAGCTCCCTTTGCTAAGAAGGGCCAAAATATAGCTCCAATAAAATGTTGCTGACATATCCGTTTTGCATTGTCAAACAAGCCAAGTTTCATCATTCTAGCACATCTGGAAGTACCTCAACTCTCGATCACTGGAACCCCCAATCATCCCAATCGCTCCACTCTGAGCGTGTCACAAGATCCCCCCTCCCCCCACACATCCATAGGATCAGGTCGGGACTTGAATTGGTACATTTGAGACACGAGGTCTTTTCAAGTATCAAGTGTCGTTAGGATCCGATCACCCGTTCGAAAGTTATACATACCTCATGATTCAGGATCCCCCCTCCCTCCACTCTAAGCCAATCTTGTCAAGCCTCTAATTTCAAACCAAGCTTCACCGTCCCAGCAAATCTGGAAGTAGGCTACCTTAACTCGCGATCGCCGGAATTTCAGACCCCACCGTAACCCCCCCCCCCCCCTCCCCCACGGTGCTCGAATCCGTAGCGGTTCTATTACTGATGTATCTAGGGCCTGTGCTCGTTCTTTGTTTTGTCCCAATCGCTCCACTCTTTTCCGGTTCCCCCCTCTGACCCCCCAGATTTCATTGGACTCCTTTTAGACCTGAAGTGGGACATCTGAGACACGAGGTTTTTCCAAATATCAAGTTTCATTAAGATCCGATCAGCCGCTCCAAAGTTATACATACCTAAAGATTCCGGATTCCCCCTCCCTGCACTCCCGCCACGGCGGTCGGATCGGGGTAGTGACTATTTCCAAGTTAGTTTTGTCGGGTCCCTGTATGCCTGCCAACTTTCATCGTTCTAGCACTTCTAGAAGTACCCTAACCCGAGAACAGTGGACCGACAGATCGAACAATGATCGATATATGGCACGAGAGCGAAGCTGCAAGTGCCATACAAATTACGGCCAAACCGCTTAACCTGACAAAACTGTTACTTTTAGCAAATTTTCTTGCTTTGGCCGGATTCCGGGTGACCTATTGGTTCGGTGAAAAAAAAATTTCATACTCGGATTCAGGATGTCAATTTACCCCTACATACATCCTCTAATCAGTTTCAGATATAATTTTTACTTTAAAAAATATTCCCGGTTTTCTCCGGAACTGTATGTCCGAAGAGAAAATAATTTGCATATACGGATTCAGCATGTCTTCTTACTCCTGTATCGAACCTCTAATCAACTTCAAGTGAAACCTTTATTTAAAAAAAAAAGTCTTGCTTTGGACGTATTCCATATGAACTGTATGATCGGGAAGAAAATAATTTGCATGTACGGATTCAGCGTGTCTGCTTACCCCAAATTAACTATCTCATTAGCTTTAAAAATTATTTTGTTGGCCTCTTAACAGGAACTCCTCACCCACCTAAATATAGAGCTACGAAGCCCATCTACGAACTTATCTGTCCTCTTACCCAAAGAATCATCACACCAAGTTTGAACAAAATAATGTATCCCCTCTGAGAGTTAACGTGCTTACAGACCGACGGATGGGCAGATGGACAACTTTTACGAAGTCAGGGGTATCTCTTCACTTACGTTTTGGGATCCCAAAAATTACAATGATCTTTCGATGACGTAGTAAATGCACAGGAACCAAGTGTACAAGTCAGCTGACTAATACACATAGCAAGATCATGCAAAATACGCCCCTCATAAAATTCCTCTCAGATTAGTTATTTTTTGGCCGCTAGGTGCGCTATTGTAAAGAAAACAATGACACGTTACTTCTTGGTGTACGTTTATCCAGGTTTGTTTTGCTATTTTCAATTCCTCTTAGGCCTAACCAGGTTCAAAACTGTTTAAAATGCCTCTTTCCCTCTTTTTGGTTTACCCAACTCTGTTCTGTCAAGCGTCATCAAGTTTGTCGTTTCTGGCTTCCGAGTTCCGACTTCAGTGCTGAGTGCTGGCTGACTTTTCCACGGGGCTAATGCGCGACTCGAAATGAAGCGAAAGCCTAATCGCTTATTCACCCGACAGATAACTTATACCCAGATGTCACGTGTGATTGTTATTGTTCCTCTAGCGTGTCTGGCGGCAATTCGTCATCGGATTTTATGAAGGACGTATCAGTACCTCTTTTGACCTCTTTTGACATTGCCGAAAATGGGGAATTATAACGTAATCCTGCGTTTTTCTTTAGGAAATGCGGCGTTCTGGTAATCGGGAAGAGAACAAACGCATCACCATGGATCTCGAAGTCGTTTTGAAGTCACACGACTGCCCCTACATTGTAAAGTGTCTTGGTTGTTTTATCAGCGACGCAGATGTGTGGATTTGCATGGAGCTGATGGCCACGTGTTTTGAGAAGCTGCTAAAAAAATTGCAAAAACCTATACCCGAGCAGATCCTTGGCAAAGTGGCCGTAGCGGTAAGTTAAAGTAACAATAGCCCTACTGATTATGTCAAGATTTCTTTCCCTACGTAACGGAAATTAGTTGGTTATTATCTTACCCTCCGTTGTCTATTACCCCAATCGTTATTTTTTATATTGTTTGTTTTCTGTATTTTATATGTAATCCGACCACTTTCTAATATATGTTTATAATTTTGGTTAGTTTTTATTGTATGTTTGACTTTACCACCTGCTATTCAGCTAGTCCGTAATTGGTGTTGAAATAAAATTGAATTGAATTAAATACCCTAACATTTCTTAAAGTGAGCTCCTCTAGAAATTTAAACTCGAGCATGGCGTCTGGTAAGAAAATGCTTGGTCATTGTACCCGTAAAGATAAACTGCCGCCACTATTTGAGACCGCTCGTGAACGACCTGCAATAGTGGCCCCGGGAGTGATCCCGAAACTTAGCAAATAAAATATGACCATGTTCAGAATAAAAAGCCTTTGTACCGTCATTTATCAAAATTTCGATACTCTTAATGTTTTGTATGACCTCGACATCTTTGGATTCGACCATGATAGTTTTTGAAAAAATTATAGCGATATCTATCTATCGTTTATTTGAAAGTGAAAGTGACGCCTCTTTTTCTTTGCTATCACGATCGTAGAGAAATAGATATGTGAAAGACAGATAATTGCATATAAAAGCTAATTATAGGGCCATGGCAACAAGAATAAATACAAGGAACAAAACAAAAACAAGAACAACACTGCACAAACTTTAATTTAAAGAGACAAATGGGTTTCTCTTTCGGACATAGCCTATCTATCTGCGGAGGCTGATACTGCTTCGTATGGAGGCTGATATGATATCGTATCATCCTCATATTTCGTGTGGGACATAGGAAGATATAAATTACATACCTGTTCGAGAATCCGTCACGATGTCTACGATCTGCAAAGTCAGCTTAGACCCTACTTCCGATATTCTGTATTTTTATGGCACTTGCCTTCCGGCCATGTGCGATATACCGATCACTTTTCCGTCGGTCGGTCGGTCGGTCCGGTGGTCGCCAGTTAGGGTACTTCCATATGTGCTAGGATGATGAAACTTGGCAGGCATATCAAGGACCCGACCAAACTAACTTTGAAATTGTCACTTCCCCGATTCGACCATCATGGAGGGAGGGGGGATCCGGAATATTGAGGCATGCGTAACTTTTAAACGGGTGGTCGGATCTGAATGAAACTTGATATGTTGAAAGATCACATGCCTGAAATGTCCCATTATACGTCCGAACCGGATCTGATAATTGTGGGGGGAGTCGGAGAGGGGGGTACTGGAAATATCGTGACACGTTTAGAGTCGAGGGATCGGGATGAAACTTGGTGGGAAGAACAAGGACATATCCTTGATACATCACTGACATAACCGGATCGGATCCGGGCTCTGTGGGGAGGGGGGGGGGTTGAGGCTGGATCCCGGAATTCCGGGCATCACGGGTTAAGATACTTCCAAATGTGCTAGGATGATGAAACTTGGCAAGCATATCAGGGACCCGACCAAATTGACTTTTGAATAGTCACTTCTCCAATTTGACCATCGTGGGGGAGTGGAGGGAGGGGGAATCCGGAATATTGAGGCATGCGTAACTTTCGAACGAGTAATCGGATCTGAATGAAAATTGACATGTGGAAAGAAAACGTGCCTCACATGTCTCATTTTACGTCCGGACCGGATCCGACAACTGTGGGGGGATTTTAAGGGAGGGTACCGGAAATATCGTGACACGCTTAGAGTGGAGGGATCGGGATGAAACTTTGGGGAAGAACAAGCACATATCATTGATAAATCGTTGACTTAACGGGGTCGGATATGGGGGGGGGGGATTCTGGGTTCCGGATTTCCTGTTATCAGGGGTTAAGGTACTTCCGGATGTACTAGGACAATGAAACTTGGCAGAATCATCAGGGACCCGACCAGATTGACTTAAGAAAAGTTATTTCCCCGATTTCCACTCAGGGGGGGGGGGGGGGGGATCCGGGATCTTGAGCAAGCATAACTTTCGAACGGGACATCGGTCACAAACGAAACTTGACAGTCGGAAAGAGCTCGTCCCACGGATGTGCCATTTCGTGTCCGGACCGGATCCGATAACTTTGAGGGGTGGGGGGGGGGAAGGATTGTGGTGGCCTTAGTTCCTCCTGTGCCGCCTGAGGCACCCAGGACATCGAGAAAGAGCCACCAGTCGTCCCTCATACGTACTGCTGCCCAGACGTCTTCCCACTGGGGTTGGACTATCGAATTAATGTGTTTTAGGTCCCGCTGGTACGTACGGTACGACAAAGTGTATTCTTCGGCCTTCCTCTTCTTCGGGTTCCCTCTGGTTGCCACTCCAGTACCGTTCTTGGGATTCTATCTTCCGCCATATGGATAACATGCCGCAAGTAGCGCCATCTTCGTTGGCGTACGACATCAATTACCAGGCGCTGGCGGGAGATCCAGCGGACTGTCTGGTAACTGGTTGGTTATGTGGTCCCTTCAGTTTATGTTCAGTATTCTGCGAAGACAGTTGTTCTCGAAAGGAAGAATCCTCTTTTCTTGGTGTTGGTTAAGCTTCCAGCATTCACAGCTATAAAGGAGGGCGGAGATGACGTTACTGTTGAACAGCCTCATTTTCAGTTTCAGGGAGGACTTTTTCGATCGCCACACTTTAGTCGATTAAAAGCTCCACTGGCTTGTCCAATCCTAGACTGCACCTCCTTATCGCTGGATCCACTTCGTTCGACTGTACTTTCAAGGTATCTAAAATCCACTACCTGCTCTACCGCATTATCCCCGCACTTTATGCCCAGTGGTGAGTCGCTCGTTGTCATGCTTTTTGTTTTGTCCGAGTTGATCTTTAGTCCCGAAAGACTCGCGTTCTCTCGGATTACTTCAAGAAGATCATGGAGCCTTTCCTTGTTTGCCTCCATCAGGGTGATGTCGTCGGCTAAATCAAGATCTGCTAGTCCTTTATTGTCGCAGATTTTGATACCAAACCCCGTGCAGTCTCGGAGCACATAATCGATTACAAGGACAAAAAGCAAGGGGGAGAGGACACACCCCTGTTTGACACCGGACATGATATGGAAATACCTTGTATTTCCTTCGTGGGTCCGAACGCAGCACTCGGTGTTTTCATACAGGGGAATGATCAAGGACACAAGTTTTTCTGGAATGCCGTAATATCGGAGGATATTCCACAGCGAATCTCGGTGTATTGAATCGAAGGCTTTTTCGAAATCCACAAAGACAAGGTACATCTTTGGCCTTCACTCATTGCATTCCTAGATCGTCGTGCGTAGGACATATATAAGGTCGGAGCAGGAGCGAGATGGGCGGAAGCCATGTTGCTCGTCTCGCAAGTGCTTGTCTAAGGCTGTCTGGATGCAAAGAAGGATTATCTGTGAGAATAGTTTCCCCGGGATAGAAAGGAGACTGATGCCCCTCCAGTTATCGCACTTTGCTGCATCTCCTTTCTTAAACGGCTTGATGAGTGTGCTTTTTCTCCATTCTTCAGGGACTTTCTCTGATTTCCATATACATGCAAAGAATGTGATCCACAGTTATGCAAGCGCCTAAAGAGGTTTTGATCATTTCTGCTGATATGCTGTCGCTTCCTGGTGCTCTGCCGTTCTTCAGTTTGCGAGCGGCTTGTACCAGTTCTTCGGTTGACGGCTCTTCCGTTTTGATTTGAAGTTTCAGGAAAGGGAAGTTTCAGGGTAGGGCCCAAACTTCAGAGATTCCATCGGAGAAGAGATTTCATTCATTTTGTCAGAGATTTCATCAGAGAAGAGCAAGGACAAATTGTAAATACATTATTGTCAGAAACGGACCGGATCGGCGCACTGTGGGGGTCTTGGAACGGGTTTTCCGGAAATCCAGTGATCGCGAGTTAAGGTACTTGCACTTGGACGATGCAATTCCGCTGGTGTACTGGAGACCCGATCAGATTGACTTGGAACCAGTCATTTCCCCGGTCGGACTATCTTCGGGGGAGTGGAGAGAATTGGAATCCGGACCACCAGAATTTCATGCATAACTTTTGAACGGTTGGTTGGATCCGAAGAAAACTTGAAAGTTGACAAAAGGACGTCGTTCTGATCTCAACGAATACGTTTATATCCCCCCAAAGGGCCCAAGAGCATTTGTACGTCAAGTACGTAAATTTTAGTCCCCTGAAAGTGCGTATCCGAACTACAAGTGAAAAAATACTTTTGAACAAAAGATCGATTTTCCTGATTTCTATAATACACGCTTGTGCTGTAACATGAATGAAAATACTTCACCTTGTAAGCCTTATCCTCCTCTTCCGTTCAACTTGAAAATCAAGTTGTACACCAACGTATGGGCAGATTAACCACACGGAGCCTGGAGCCTGACAATGAATCACAAGAGAACCTAACCTTTGATGACTTTAGGGGCACAGAACATCCTGAAATATCTTAAAATGTGGAATTTTAGATCAGCTTACGACCGGTTTTGTGTAAAATTCAGTATAATATTGCTGTGTCTGTAGGACCAATGTAGATTTCTCGACTTAGCTTTGAGCCTACCAGGATTGCTGTAATTATTTCAGATAAGGTAAAAGCTTGTAGTTGTCAAAACGCAATTAGCTGTACAGTTAGTATGACTGACTTTCCATTCAAGGAGCTCATTCAGTTTCAATTATATTACAAATATCTGTCCTTAGCCGTTTCTATATTTTTTCCTTCACAGTCCCGTGATGGAATCAAATAATCGATTTTGAGGTCGGGGAATCGAAGTGTGAGGGGCTAATATTCCCCGACATGCAAATATTGATTTTGTTGAGTTGAGGTTGGGGAATCCAAATGCCAGGGGCTGATGTTCCCCCATAATCAAATAATCGATTTTGAGGTCGGTGAAAGGTTTACCACAAATATTCAGGAATTCTGCGCCTTAAACGTAAGCTTCAACGGTCCTATAGGCCCGTGATAATTTTTGCTTCAAGTTTTTTGCTTACAAATGATCTTCCAACATATTTAAAGCGCGAATGTTCCAGGGGCCCATGATCATCTGTGCCCCGATTATTTTGCTTCAAAAACTCGGCTCGAACCCATTAAGGTGCGCGCCCCTTAGTCGCAAAATGCGAAAAAAATAATACTTTGAAGCTAACATTAAACGTTCGTGTGCCAAGGGCCCATGTGATCATTTGTGCTCCAATGCGTTTGCTTATAAAAACGGATTCCTAGCCCTCTTAAATTGCGCATTGTAACCGCAAATTGCCTTGCATATTTTTACTAAACCATACATTTTCATGAATCTGAAAGGTCCATAGTCGTCTGTCCCTCAACACAGCAAGAATCTCAGATGTTACTATTACCTACTGCGTATGCTTGCAAGTGCCATATGAGCTTACAGCTCTTGTTTAATCGCTGAGGGATAGCCATGTGATTACGGATTGTGTCAAAGTGTACCTCTGGTGGGAAATTGGAACGATAGACTCTTGAACTGGATTATTTTTCATTTCAGACAATCAAAGCATTAAGTTATCTAAAGGAGAAACACGAAGTCATACATCGCGACGTTAAACCATCCAATATTCTCTTAGACGACAGAGGGAATATCAAACTTTGTGATTTTGGCATATCAGGCTGGCTCGAAGACTCGAAAGCGAAGACGCGGAGTGCCGGCTGTGCGGCTTATATGGCGGTAGGTATTCGTGAACTGAAAAATAAGCTTTAAGGCGTTGTCATCGTCATTTTATGGTCACACATGTGTCGTACCACCATCCCGGGATATATTATTTGCGTTTTTGCAGATACCATGGTATCTGATACCGCTGTTTAAAGGCGATTTTGCAGTTACCGTGGTATCCGATACCGAAGTCGAAAGGCGTTTTTGCAGTTCCGTGGTAACTGATCGTGGTATCTAAAAAATTTGTCTCACTTTCATCATCGCCTGGGTTTTGTGAAATTAGCGGGAAAGAAGTTTCGCACGTGTGATGCGAGTGGATATTAGTATTTCTTTTGGGATGACTTCGAAAAGCGCAAATTTCGGCAATTATCGTTTTTGCAAATACAACTCTTAACTGCAGAAACGACAAAATGGTGTCTGGTATCAGGTACTCGTAAACTCGGGGAAACGACTTTTTGCTTGGTTTTTGGGGGTGTTTTCAAGTGCCTATAAATTAAAGAAAATCTTAGTAAATGGAACAACAGTAGAGTAGAGTAGACTTTATTCATATAGTAATTCTCAAATCGAAGACGCCGAAATTGCTTCTTCTTCAACATAAAAACGCGTAGTAGCATAATACGGTATGTGCAAAATACTTTTCGTATATCTACGAAATTTGTCATAAATGAAATTGAAATAGAGAACTAAAATAAAAAATAAAATGTGTGACTGGGGTATGTTTTGTTAGTTTCTTGCAGGACCCTACAAAAGACGGGACAAATCTCCTTATGCACCTTTCATGTGCTGGAGCAGTTGGGGTTAACTTAAGGACTTTCTCAAAATCAGGCTTTTATGCCCTTTCTGCTATATACTATAGAAGGATCCTCAGTCATTATTATAATATTTGATTATATTACATGGACGCTATATTCTTTTTTACCGCTATTTCTCCGATGACGGAGAAACTACTCTCTCAAGCCAAGGAAGAACACGTATTTCACGGGTCGCGAGAACAAATATGAAAGTACTCAGGTACTGTATAATTATAAGAAATAAAATATGTGACTTGGGTATGTTTTATTAGTTTTTTGTAGGGCTCGACAAAAGACGGGTCAAAGCTCTTTCATCACCTTTCATGTGCTGGAGCAGTTGGGGTTAACTTAAGGACTTTTTCAAAATCAAGCTTATGCCCTTTCTGTTATATACAGTAGAGGTATGCTTATGTGAACGTCTGCTAACAGTGAACGATCGCCGAAGAAAAAACCCAAACCAGTCATTTTTCCCTAAAAACACTAGTAATAATCACTCAAGCTTTTGTCACTTTTTGAATATTTTGCTAATCCATCTAAGAAAGTGACTCAGCTGACACCTGAGCCTCGTTTTTATTGCATGCTGCAGGTCCACTTCTCGGCCGATTCCGGACTGAATCTTTCTACATCCGTTTTTGCACGGCAGCGCTTCCGAGGAAGACGGCAGCGCTTCTCGAGAATCACGGACTTGCTCCCCGACCAAGTCCGTGCTTCCCTGCAAGATGCTGCGGCGCTACCGCTTCAACCAAGAAGAAAGTGAATCCAAAAACGCATACTATACAAAAGCAAAGAAGTGCTGCAGCAGCGATGCGGCAGCGCTATTGCAACAAAAACGAGGCCCTGGTCTGCTTTTTGGGATCCCAAAACGTAAGTGGAGGGATACCTATGACATCGCAAAAGTTCTCCGTCTGTCCGTCCGTCTGTAAGCACGATAACTCTCGAAGGGAATGAGATATTTTGATGAAACTTGGTGTGAGGATTTGTTGGGTCGTCGGACCAGTCAGGTTCGTAGATGGGCTTTGTAGCCCTACATTTAGTGGTGGGAGAGGGGGTTCAAATTAAGGGGCAAACAAAATATTTTGAAACAGCTAATGTGATAGTCGATTATGGGGTAAGAAGACATGCTGAGCACGATGGTGAAAATTATTTTGTCATCGGACGAGTAGTTCGCCCGGAATCCGGCCAAAACCGGAAAGTTTGTTAAAAGTAAAAGTTTTATTTGAAGTTGATTAGATGTTCGATTTAGGGGTAGGAAGACATGCTGAAGACGATGGTGAAAACCATTTTCTCGACGGACAAGTAGTTCGCCCGGAGTCCGGCCGAAACCGGAAAGTTTGTTAAAATTACAAGTTTTATTTCGAGTTGATTAGATGTTCGATTTAGGGCAAGAAGACATGTTAAACACTTATGTGAAAACAATTTTCTACCCGGACATGTAGTTCGCCCGGAATCTGGCGAAAACCGGAAAGTTGGTTAAAAGTAAAAGTTTAATCTGAAGTTGATTAAATGTTTGATTTATAGGTGAAAAGACATGCCGAACGCGATGGTGAAAATCATTTTCTCGCTGGACAACTAGTTCACCCGGAATCCGGCCAAAACCGGAAAATTTGTTAAAAGCAATAGTTCGATTAGATGACAGATTAAGGGGTAAGAAGAGAGGCTGAGTCGGTTTATGACAATGGTTTTTTACCCGGACATATAATTATTCCGGAATCCGGTTGTAACCGGATTTTTTTTAAGTCAAACTTTTATTCAAAGTTGATTAGATGTTCTTTATAGGGATAAGGAGATACGCTGGTTTTGTTTCTGTAATTTTTTTTTGCTGGACTAGTAGTTCGCTCGGAAATCGGCAGGAAGTCTCGGTCAGTATCGTCAAAATAGATATGGCTGGATATGAACTGGTTTTCTCTGATGATTAGCCTGTCCAAGACTGGATCTGGCGAAGACAAGACTCGAATGTCTGAATCAAATATTAGATTTTTGGGATCCCATCGACACCTTTGGTCTTGTTATAATTTGAAAAGTTTGCCGCGAGGAACGCACCTTCAATGGAGAAGATGGCGGTCCGAACCGTCAGATGCCTTCAAAAGAGGAAGGACCTTTTTAATAAATTCAAAATCAAAGGAAGTTAATTGAATTTCTGCTTCAAGTTTGTGCCAGGATAACCCTGAAATAGTTGGCTGATTGCTGATATCAAGTTTGTTATTTTTCTTTTCCATTTTACTTTTGTATATGCAAGTAATAAGGCCAAGGTAGTGGAACAGTTACAAAAGTGTTCAAATAAGCATACCTCTACTGTACTAGAAGGATCCTCAGTCATTAGTATAATATTTTATTATTTTACATGGACGCTATATTCTAATTTACTGCTATTTCTCCGACGCTTACTCTCTCAAGCCAAGGGAGGGGAGGACGCGAATTTCTCGGCTCGGATCGAGAACAAGTATGAAAGTACTCAAGTACTGTATAATTATAAGAAATACAATATGTGACTTGGGTATATTTTGTTAGTTTCTTGGCTCTACAAAAGACGGGACTAAGCTCTTTTATCACCTTTCATGTGTTGGAGCAGTTGGGGTTAACTTACGGACTTTCTGAAAATCAAGCTTATGCTGTTTCTGTTAAATATTACAAGGATACTCACTCATTAGTATAATATTTTATTTTATTACATGGACGCTATATTATAATTTACCGTTATTTCTCCGACGACACTCGGTTACTCTCAAGCCAAGGGAGGGGAGAACACTAATTTCTCGGCTCGGATCGAGAACAAGTATGAAAGTGCTGTATAGTTATAAGAAATAAGTGACAGTTGCCTCTTGATTTAGAAGCTTAAATCGATCAGTCTTTATTTCCAGCCAGAGCGAATAGAGCCTCCAGACCCGAGCCACCCGAATTACGACATCAGAGCTGACGTTTGGGCCCTTGGAATAACTCTAGTTGAGCTGGCTACCGGACAGTTTCCTTATAAGTAAGTCCTGTTTTATGTTATCGCCGTTTTGTTGGGATCTGAGAGCGTGCTCCACCCTTCTAACAATAACAACTATTAGTTTCTATTTTCGTTCCAACCTCGTAAAAAGTTACTACGCTGACCGTGTCCACCTTCTCGAAATAGTAACTAATTGTAACTATTTGCTTACACTTACAATTACAATTCGGTTTATTTATTCATAGATATCTTTTATAGACAAAAAAATAGTGCTGGATATGTCATTCTAAATAAAAAGATCAACCAAGGGATATATTTACAATGGTAACCTATGATATATATATATACGATTCACGGTTTAAAATACAATTCATCAGAATACGAACGCGAATTACAATGACAGTACACAAATAATTCGTCATAAGTGTCACTAGGGGAGAGCGGGGTACCATTAACCACGGGGTACCATAAACCAGGGATGTATCACCCACTTCCTGTTGCTGTGATTGCTCTTCCTTTTCCTCCAACATCGACCACTGGTCCCTCATGTACTTCTGATCACTATAGGCCAAGGCTCCACTTGTTACGGCAATAAGAGTGTTTTTGGGGTGATAAAGTAAACATTTTGTTTCAGACTATTTGTTTACTTTTAAGGTGAAGAACCTGTCAGATCAGGATAATTGTTGGGTTTGTAACGGAATAATATCATGGCTTTAAGACTGTGGATTTCGATTTACGTTCCGTGTACTACTTTTTTATTTAGCCATTTTTTAGCAATTCTTATGCCATTGGGGATCGATGAACCACTTGCCATGGGGTAGAATGAACCAGTTGTTCACCGTACCCCGTTATAGATCGTGAAGCGCCAATCGTTTTGTTTCCTTACTGCGTTCTTACTGATCTGATTACTTACTGCTTTACTTACTACTATTAATTATCTGAATCTATTTGAACGGTTGGACAATATTATATGATATCAATATCTGCTGATCCTATGATGGTAAATCCCACAAGGAAAACTATTAAAGGCTTTGCTCCTGCAAATGTGATGAAGAAGGCATCCTAGAAATTGAAGGAGCAAAAGTACGAGAAACAGCTCTTTCGTCTAGCCCTCTTCCGATACAAAGCACAAGGAACAAGACCAAAAGTGTCGATGGGATCACAAAAATCTAACATTTGATTCAGACAATCAATTCAATTCAGTTCAGTATAATCTAAAAAACAGATAACGGACAAGCCGATGGGTCGTTTTTACGTCAATAGATAACGTCATAACAGAACAATCTACAAGTATATACAATTTTGCGAGTCTTGTCTTCGCCAGATCCAGTCTTGGACAGGCCAATCATCAGAGAAAACCAAGTTCAGATATACCTCGATAAGCCATATCTATTTTGCTGATACTGACCGAGACTTCCTGCCGATTTCCGAGCGAACTAATAGTCCAGCAAAAAAAAAAAAAATACAGAAACAAAACCAGCGTATCTCCTTCTGATCAACTTTGAATAACAGTTTGACTAAAAAAAAAATCCGGTTACAACCGGATTCCGGAATAATCATATCTCCGGGTAAAAAACCATTGTCATAAACCGACTCAGTCTCTCTTCTTACCCCTTAATCTGTCATCTAATCGAACTTTTGCTTCTAACAAAGTTTCCGGTTCTGGCCGGATTAGTTGTCCGGGCGAACTAGTTGTCCAGCGAGAAAATGATTTTACCGTCGTGTTCGGCATGTCTTTTTACCCATAAATCAAACAATTTAATCAACTTCAGATTAAATTTTTACTTTTAACCAACTTTCCGGTTTTGGCCGGATTCCGGGTGAACTACATGTCCGGGTAGAAAATTGTTTTCACATAAGTGTTCAACATGTCTTCTTGCCTTAAATCGACTCGAAATAAAACTTCTAATTTTAACAAACTTTCCGGTTTCGGCCGGATTCCGGGCGAACTACTTGTCCGTCGAGAAAATGGTTTTCACCATCGTCTTCAGCATGTCTTCCTACCCCTAAATCGAACATCTAATGCACTTCAAATAAAACTTTTACTTTCAACAAACTTTCCGGTTTTGGCCGGATTCCGGGCGAACTACTCGTCCGATGACAAAATAATTTTCACCATCGTGCTCAACATATCTTCTTACCCCATAATTGACTATCACATTAGCTGTTTCAAAATATTTTGTTTGCCCCTTATAACCCCCTCCCCCACCCCTAAATGTAGGGCTACGAAGCCCATCTACGAACTTGACTGGTCCGATGACCCAACGAATCCTCACCAAGTTTCATCAAAATATCTCATTCCATTCGAGAGTTATCGTGCTTATAGACGGACGGACGGACAGACGGACAACTTTTGCGATGTCATAGGTATCCCTCCACTTACGTTTTGGGATCCCAAAAAGAGGTCAGTCCGCGCCTGACTACGAAAAAGGCCACGGGATCTTCAGCAAAGGGCAAGAAGGACAAAGGGCAAGTAACTGATGTCAAAATGCATCCCAAAGTTCTTCGATAGATGGCAAGCCACTTGAACAGACCAACTCAGCAGAACGTATGACTCTGGTAACAGTTATGGCTGGCTGCAATCAGTGCACTCGGGACTTTTACCCCCCCCCCTCTGTTGGTGTTTCCGCGTATAAACTTCAAGCCGGCCATGCTCACTGGGCCCCACCTGGGTCGATCTGCGTAGCAAATTTGAGCACGTTGAGGGTTAAGGCCTAGACATGAGCTTGCGAGATGTTGAGATGAAGAAGGGAACCATGGGCTTGTTGCTCCTCAGAAGATTCACGCGTGGCACAATATATGTTGCTGAGGGGATGTCCAATGTACATTGACAGTTTGGACCTTGAATTGGAGTTCTGGAAGAATTTGGATAACGAGGAATATGTTTCTACCAATGAGACGCAATTCATTTCGAAAATCCAATTCGTGTTTCGCCTCCCAAAGCCAGTTCCTGTTGGCGGGACATCCCGCCAAGCGGGGAGGTTTGTTTTTGGAGTAAACCTTGGGAGGTTTCCGCTTGGATAAGATACAGTTGGTATTTTATAAACTTTCTACTTTTAGTAGTTTTTATCTTCATATTATACTAAAAAACTTCACAGTAAAAGAAGATCAATCACACGGGCTCGTCGTGCCCCGAGGGTGGTTCATGGTACCCCGGGGGAGGGTAGGATGAACCAGCTGACCAAGTTTTCTAGAACCGTCGGTGTGCTGTACTCGAACAACTTACATGTCAACGAAAAATACTCGGAGATGGGCCAATAAATAAGGTACATTCTGAAGGGAAAAAGATGCTGAAAGCTCCTTTGGTTTGCACGGAAAAAAATCAAAACACAAATATGGTTCATGGTACCCCGCTCTCCCCTACTATTATACAATTCACGGTTTAAAATACATTCCATGAAAATACGGACTCGAATTAAAATGACAAGTATAAAAATAATTCATCATACTTGTCACTACTATTGTAGAATTTAAACCAAATTGATACCATACTCGGTAGCGTAGTAAGCGTGATAACTACGCATCTCTGTAACATGATTGGTCGGATTCGCCCCGTGACATGATATTCTGCTGGAAAATAGAAAAGGCGTTCCAGCCTTGACGGTTAAAAACCAGATTTAGTGACGTCATGAGTAACTATGGTAATTTGGATGGAAAACGGTCTAAATTTTAAGGGTGCTATGATGGATTTTAGAGACATGCAGTTGGAAACTACGATCTTGATAATTCCGCAAGGACTGCTGTTGACTTGTCGGTTATTCTCATCTGAGCGACGTTTTGGTGGTATCTTTCCTTGAAGGACCTTTCGGACCTTTATTTTAAAATATTCGAATACTTTAAAACTAGGCTGTGCTTTCAACAAATAACCCACTGTTTTGGCTGTTTTAAGCCTTTTCCGAGACCCGTTGACTTGCTGCGAAAACAGGGAAATTATTTACATAATCGGTTTTTCTGATGAAAAAACTTCTCGCAGACAACCGTCTATAGGGTGGTACACATCGAAGGTAGCAAAACACGGCAGATGAGAAAATCAACGTGGTTGTGTGAAGAGAGTTAAAATGTACTCTAAAAAATTGGGGTCTCCGGTTTTAGAAATATATGGTGTGATTATGGAAGTAGGTTGCGTTAGTATTGTAGGTAGAACAGGTCCTTTAAAGCATGTCCAGGGATTGGGACGGAACTTGGTATAAAGAACAAGTATAAGGTATGTGTTACTGACAGAACCGGAATGGATCAAGGCACATTGCATGGAGTTTGAGAGGGTTTCTCGGAATTCCGGTGATCGAGTTAATGTACTTCCTGATGTCCTAGGACAGTAAAAGCAAAGAAAAAAACCCAACTCTTAATAGACCATGAAATGGCTGGGTAATATGGTTTTTTAAAAATTCCAGTACTTGCCACGTGAAATAAGCGATTCTCATGTCAGAGCTTGTCAAGTTTATCCGGCCTTCCCGCTCTCCGACGCGGCGGCCGGCGGGTGGACGCAAAATATTTGAAAACTGAATGCGCCATGGCTAAAAAGTGGGAAAACCAAGCAAAAGAAAAGAAGTCCTAAACAGAAGATAGACTATATACAAATAATGTCAGCTACGATGCTTCATCAGCGATATTTCGGCCCTTCTTGGCAAGGGTCCTCGTCAGGCTATCAATCTTCAGGGTCAACATCGGGGAAGGAAACGTTACAGGTTCTGATTACAGGTTTGTTTTCCTACCCCGACGTTGACCATGAAGATTGGGAAACATGAAACGGGATTGGTCAGGCTTGGTCTCTCTGAGAAACTCTAAAAAACAAAACAAAAAATACTTTCTCTCTAAAAAAAAACAACTGAGAAACTGTACAGACAGATTAGAAAGTATTAAGAAGAGGTTGGTTACGACCATCTTCGGTCCAATGCACAAATTGAGTTAAGCGGAACTTACTGAGAAACTCAAAAAAAAAATTGCTTTCTATCTAAATATTGTTTTTGATTATGTTCAGTTCATTCTTAAGTTGAGGCTTAACTGATAAAATGTCTGCTCTGTTACAGGGATTGCACAACTGACTTCGAACTTCTTGCACGAGTTTTAAAAGACGACCCCCCGATGATATCTCCTAAGGATGGTTTTTCCCACGAATTTTGTTCCTTTATTCAGATTTGGTAAGTCTAACCTTTATTTATTTATATCCCTTAAAAACTGAGGAGTAGCATAATGTGACATAGAAACAGAAAATTATACCTAACTTCAGTTTCTACGATAGGTTTCGAGGTTCAAGGTTTTAATTTATACTTCTTTATAAAATGATAATATGGTCAAGCCGGTGAAACGGTGGTCTTTTATTGTATGTTTATGTGTTTTATTTACTTTCTTCATTTACTCCGCTTTCTGAAAACGGCGGGTTATAAATAAATTACTTACTTACTTACTTACTTACAAGGTTGGTTGTTGATGCATACAGAGACCGTGTTCCACCCTTGTAACAATAGTTACTATTAGTTACTATTTCCGTTCCATCCTCACGAAAAGTTACTACGCTGACCGTTCCAACCTTGTCGGAATAGTAACTAATAGTTACTATTTGCTTACCATGCTCGGGAGCGTGGTAAGCGTAGTAACTACGCATCTCTGGAACGTGATTGGTCGGATTCGCCCCTGGCGTGAGATCCTGCTGGAAAATAGAAAAATCGTTCCAGCCTTGACGGCAAAAAGCCAGAATTCGTGACGTCATGCGTAGTAACCACGGTAAGTAGGATGGAACACGCTCAGAATGTTAGAGCAACTGATTTGGCTAGAGAGCAAAATCATGAAGGTAACTGCGAAAGGAATCTCGAAAATAGGCCGACTGGTGATTACACTCATCATCGAGAAGGAAAATAACGAAAAAGGATCAGGTTTCAGTTCTGCTTTAACAAACGGATTCGTGATTTCAGGAAAAATGTTGTAAAGCAGGATAACCGTAAATCTGAAGAACATCGTCATTCGAATCCCGAAATAAGGAACGCTAAGAAAACAACCGAGCTTTGTCTTTGTCAGGGGTCACCTAGCATAGCCTCGTCAGTTTTTGGTTGGTTAGTAGTAATAGCAATAGTAGTACAGTTTTATTGAAAATAAACATTTTTATTCAGTAGCACAACAAAAGCGGAGCTTGCGAGGATGCGGTAAATTGTAGAGGAAAAAAGAAAAGAAGAAAAAATATGGAGAATGAGACCATGTACCCCAAAAAAACTGACCCCCCCCCCCAAAAAGAAAAAAAAAGCATTACCTTGCGTGACCCCAAACAATAAACAATAATTACAGAAAAATCACCTCAGGAAAATTTATTTAACCTGTTTTAAAAATATCCTCCATACGTAGAAAACGTAGAACTAGGTTTATATACATATATATATACGTAGAAATACGTATAGTTAAAATTACCTAATTCTTTAATATCTTTACTAAGTTTTTTCAAAAGTTCACTCTTTATTTTTTTTTCTAGCCTCATAAAGAACTACAAAAATCGGCCAAAGTACAAAAAGCTACTGGAGCACGCGTTTATCAAGAAGTATGACGCAATGGAAGTGGATGTAGCTGGGTGGTATAGCAGCGTGACGTCAGACCCAGAGACTTTCAAGCGGACTTCGTCAAAGAGGGGGTAAGAAATTGTTTTAGATTCTGCACTTCAGGTGGACTTTGGCAACGTAGAATCTCTAAATTTACTACCCTAAATTCTATTTTCCTCTTATACTCTGTCACAAGATTCATAACACATAACACAAGGATGCGCAGTTTGAACTTTATGCATACAAGAAGAGCCGAATACCACCGCAAAAATCTGCCGACTTTTTGTCTGTCTTTGGGATGCAAGAAAAGTCAGCACGTGCTTTTTCGGCGTTTTCTTTTTTGCTCTTCCTGGACATGCTTGCTACGCCTACCGTTTAATGCGTAACGCTCGAGAAGGATAACAGCTAACAGCCCAAACGTTATCTGTCGAAACTACGCATCCTTGTGTTATATGAAACAAAACATCTGACATTGAGTGGTAGTGGCCTGGCCCGATGACAAATTTGTCGCCTGTGTAGTTGTATGATATTGATATGGAATAGTACAGAATACTATCATTTAATGCTCCGCGGACTGGGCCAATCATAAGCAATAGTATTCAGTAGCATCCAGTCTTGCTAATAGCAGCATGCAGTGGTAAAAGTTACTACTGTATGCTGTAAAAACTTATAACTCCATATAACTAATTCTTGAAAAATATTGTGGGGGGGGGTAGGTATTCTTTGAGCCCAAGCTGACTTTGAAACATTTATTCCAACAATGTTTTCAACGGATACGTCAGCTACGATTCTTCATCAGCGATATTTCGGCCCTTCTTGGCAAGGGTCCTCGTCAGGCTGTCAGTCCTCTTGTTCAACTTCAGGGAAGGAAACAAACCTGGGGGGGGGGGGGGGGGTTGTGCAAGTGCATTTCGCTGGGGGGAGGGGTGCGGAGACAAAATCTTTAACGAATCTTTGAATTTTTTTTTACTGAACCCTATAGAAACTGAGAATTTGAGCTTTAAATCATTAAATAGAAAAGATTAGGTACAAAGAGTAACACTAAAGGGCAGGATTGGACAGCTATTAGGCGTCCTTTTTGCGAAGCCCACTTGGACAGTATACTGTCGGGCACGATGCCAGTAGCAGCATTTATTTACTATGCCCAATATAAATTAAATCGAGCGCCACAGGTATATTTTTGTGGCACTTGCCGGGCAAGTGCCATATAGCGATCGTAATTTCTGTCCGTCCATCCGTCGGTCTGTCCGTTCGTTTTTTGTTAGTACTGGCACTAGGACGAAGAAATTTGGCATGCGTATTAGGTACCCGATAAGATTGTTGGAAATAATCACTTCCCCGATCCCAGCATCATGGGGGGAGTGGAGGGAGGGGGGATCCGGAATCTTGTGGTATTTGTAACTCTTGAACGGGAGGTCAGATCTTAATGAAACTTTGTATTCCGAAAGACCTCGTGTCTCAGACGGCCCATGTAAAATTCGGACCGGATCCGGTGACTTTCGGGGGGGGGGGGGTTGAAGGGGGAACCGGAAATCTTGGGAAACGCTTAGAGTGGAGGTATCGGGATGAGACTTGGTGGAAAGAGCAAGCACAAGTCCTGGGTACGTCATAGACAGAAATTAACCGGATTCGGGCATCGTGTGGGGATTGTAAGGGGGGGGGGGTCTGGAAGCATGATGATAAATATTCCTTCAGCCCAAGCTGACTGCGAATCCAATAGCCCAGAAATGTCGTTCATCCATCAAATATAAGCATGATGATCCCGCGAGTTGGTACTAGGACGATGGCTGGCGTATCAGGGACAATCAATAAACTGACTTGAGAGTAGTTGTTTGCCTGATCCGACTATGGTGGGGGGAGGATGTGGAGGGGGGGGGGATCCAAAATCATGTGGCATTCTAACTATTGAACGGGCAATCGGATTTGGATGAAACTTGGCTAGTGGAAAGAGGTGTCAGACAAGTCCGGACCGGATCCAAAACTTGTGGTGAGGGGGGATTTGAAGGGGGCACCGGAATTTCCGTGGAACGCCTACCGTCGAGGTTTGGCGGAAAGGACGATTTAAGCCCTAGAAACGTTCTTAACTGAACCAGATTATATCGGGGCTCTTTTTTTTTTTTGGGGGGGGGGGGGGGGTCGGAGGGGGTTTCCCGGAATTCTGGTGATTGCGTGTTAAGATACTTCCAGATATGCTAAGGACGAGGAAGCTTTGCAGGCTTTAGTCGCCCGACAGAAATTTTGGGGAGTTGAGGAAGGGGAATCCTGAAAAACTGACTTCCGTAGTTTGCGAAATGGTGGTCTGATTTGAGTGAAACTTCTGTGTGATCAGAGCTAATGGCAGGGGTCAAACGAGTGGAGTGATTTGAATGAAACTTGGAAAGTTGAGAGACCATATGCCCTAGATGACGTATTTTAGGGTCCGTACCGGATCCGAGCACGTTGGGGTAGGGTTGGGTGTGGTACTGGAGTTTCCCGAAGACTAGAGTGTACTTGATAGCCAGTAAGAGAAGATGCTTTAAATAATCTGTTCATTTGGCTGAACCAGATTCGGCCGTGGTAGGGGGAGTTTGAGGGGGACGGGTACTGGAAATAGTATGGCACTCGTAGGGATCAAACTAGTGTGATTAAACTTTTGCCCTAGATTATAGGAGACGATGCCGGAAATGCTCAGACTCGCATGAAACATTTCTAGTTCCCATCCTAAGGGTGTTGAAGGGGGTATTTTGTGACGTTCTCATCTGCTTTCTGGTGCCATCTACTCGTAACAAGTGCCATATGAGCTCTTGTTTTATGGCACTTGTCCTTCAGCTAAGTGCCATATAGCGATCGCGATTTCTGTCCGTCCGTCGGTCGGTCGGTCCGAGTTTTGCTAGTTCGGGCACTTCTACATAAGCTAGGACGATGAAACTTGGCAGGCATATCAGGGACCCCAAATGATTAAGTAAGAAATAGTCATTTCCCCGATCCGACCATCGTTGGGGGAGTGGAGGGAGGGGGGATCCGGAATCTTGAGGAATTTATAACTTTGAACGGGTGAACGGATAGCAATGAAATTTGATATTTGGAGAGATCTCGTGCCTCAGGCGACCCACGTAAAATCCGGACCGTATCCGGTGACTCTGTGGGGAGCTGGAGGGGGGAACCGGAAATATTTGGAAACACTTGGAGTGGAGGGATCGGAACGCAACCTGGTGGGAAGAACAAGCACAAGCATCGTTGACATAACCGGACCAGATTCGGGCACTGTGGGAGGAGTTGGGGGGGGGGGGGGGAATTCGGTGATCCCGCGATCCCCCCAAATTTGGTAGGCATATGAAATTTGGTAGGCATATCGGGGATCCGAACCGACTGCCTTAAGAATAGTCGTTTCCCCGATCCGACCATCGTACGGGAGTGGAGGGATGGGGAATCCGGAAATTAGTAACATGCGTAACTTTGGAAGGGGTAATTGGACGTGCATGAAACTTGACAAGTGTCAAAAGCAAGTGCCTCAGATGTTCCTTTTCAAATCCGGACCGGATACGATACCTGGGGGGTGGGTGGCTGGAAGGGGGCACCGGAAATCTTCTGAAAGGCTCAGATCGGGGTGGAACTTGGTGGGAAGAACATGCTTAAACCCTAGATTCATTACTGACAAAACAGGACTGTATCGTGTCACGGTGGGGGGAGTTGGAGGGGTTCACCAGATTTCCGGTGATCTCGAGTTAGGTACTTCCAGATGTGCTAGGTCCATGAAACTTGGCAGGCATTTTAGGAATTTTACCATATTGATATGAAAATAGACCCTTTCCCGATCCGACCATCGTGGGGGGAGTAGAGGGGTGGGAATCCGGAATCTAGTGACATTCACAACTTTGGAATGGGTGATCGGACATGCATGAAACTTGGTAAGTATTAAGAACAAGTGTCTTGGATGTTCAGTTTCAAGTCTGGACTGGATCTGATCACTGGGAGGGGGTGGGGAGCTGGAGGAGGCACCGGAAATCTCGTGAATTGCTTAAAGTCGAGGCATCGGAGTTGGACTTGGTTGGAAGAGCAAGCGTAAACCCTAGATGCATTCCTGACAAAACAGGACCGGATCGTGTCACGGTGGGGGAAGTCGAGGGGGTTTCACGGAATTCCGGTGATCTCGAGCTAGGGTGCTTCCAGATGTGCTAGGACCATGAAACTTGGCAGGCCAATTAGGGACTCTAACGTATTGACTTGAAAATAGTCCCTTCCCCTATCCGACCATCGTGGGAGGAGTAGAGGGATGGGGAATCCGGAATCAGGTGGCATTCATAACTTAGGAACGTGTGATCGGACGTGCATGAAACTTGACAAGTGTCTAGAACGAGTGTCTCAAATGTTCAGTTTCAAGTCCGGTGTGGGTCTGATCACTGGTGGGGGGGGGGGGGGGTAGCTGCAGGAGGACACACTGACAAAGATGCTAACTGTTCTGAGTGCCATATGAGCTTTCAGCTCTTGTTGTATTGTATTTCTGTGTTTTTCCTGCAAATTTAACCACTTCCTATATAAATTCTTTATGGACTAAATAACGCAAGATCCCAAGAATTTCGAGAAACATCAAAACTTGTTGTAGCGACGTCCCGGCAGCAACTTGTAGTTAGTTTTTTTAGTTTAATACTCTTTATTATACAAACCAACTTTTACATGCTAAACTACATAAATACAACTTTTATAACCCTCTTAACATCCTTTATATAGTAGCCGATACTTCTGACTGCATGAAAGCCCGAATGGGCCTGTGGGGGCAGTTACTGTAGGCTACTCAAGACTACCCATGACCTCATAAAATGACCACTGCAGGCAAGGATAGTTTAAGTTCACTTTTTCCTGACAAATTTAACTATTTCCGTGCAGATTTAACTTTTAATATCTCTCGAATCCAATCATAAAAGGAGTTCAAACCCCCAGCTAAATGACGCTCCCTTCCAGAAAATAAAGAACATCACGAAACCCGGGCGGAATTTTGGAAATATTTATGATTAGAGCGTCTTTTTGGGATCGAAAATTTCGAAATTTGGCCTCTTTCTGCTTCCAGAAAGATCTCGGTACAAGCCCAACTGTGAAGTTTGGTATACTACCTTGATGTAATTCTGGCAAGCTGACTGATATTCTGACAATATCAAAACCTACAACTGAGAGTAAGATTTTCTGTGGTATGTGGGGGGGGGGGGGTCATCGGATTTTTGGGTTGGTGTCGATATAGGACCAAAGTTTGGAATTCCGGACAAATATATCGCGAATCCTAATATTCAGGATCCGGTAAAATGTCGTCGAAAAAAACCCTGAATAAACTATACCGAATCCCAGTTATTATACCGAATAATTTTGGACTGCCAGCCTATTCGGGATTCTGTAGAACTACCAAATCCGTAATTATACCGAATAGGTCTGGCATCGAAGCCGGACCTAAAGTCGGGATTCGGGGTAGCTACCGAACCTTGACCCCACCCCTTTGCGACGCCCCTGGTGGTGGCAAACGGATAAGTATTCAAGCATTTATTATTATTTCATTTAGCGTTAAGCTTGTCTTTAACTACTAATAGAAGGTAACAGCATAGGACAACCTGAGTTAGTGACCGACGGGGCGATACTTCCGCAGTAATCAATAATCCAATATACTATAGTTTAAACAACCTTTTTTTGTAACATCTTTTTAATGTACTTATTGTTATATCATTTAAAACAAGACCAAAGACCTCGATGGGATCCCAAAAATTCAATATTTGATCCAGACAATTGGGTCTTGTCTACGCCAGATCCAGTCTTCGCCAGACTCCTTCAACATTTTTACTATTAAAATACTTTAATTAAACTAATTTAAAATCCAGAAACAGATTAGGCCAAAAAGCTAATCCTCGTGAGAAAACCAAGTTCAGATGTTGGTTCAGCATGTTCGTGTTTAGCCCTATAAGTTATATCTGTTTTGACGAAAACTTCCTACCTTACTTCTGCGAATTTTCCGGTTTCGGCCGAATTCCGGAACTACCTGTCCGGCCAAAAATAAAGAGCTAAAATCGAACTCAGCGTCTCGCGCAGCGTTTCTTCTTTCCCCTATATCGAACATGTAATCAACTTCAAATTAAAATTTAACTTAAAACAAATTGTCCGGTTCCAGCCGGATTCGGGGCGAACTATATGTCCGGGTACAAAATGACTGTCATACACGGATTCAGCATCTCTTTTTACCCCTAAATCGGATATCTAATCAACTACAAATACTTTTAACAGTTTTCCGGTTTGGGCCGGATTCCGGGCGAACTACTTGCCCGGCGAGAAAATTATTTTCACCGTCGTGTTCAGCATGTCTTCCTACCCCTAAACCGAACATATAAATAACTTCAAATAAAACTTTTACTTTTAACAGATTTTCCGGTTTTGGCCGGACTCCGGGCTAACTACTTGTCCGGTGAAAAAATAGTTTTCACCATCGTGTTCAGCATGTCTTCTTACCCCTAAATCGAATATCCAATGAACTTCAAATAAAACTTTTACTTTCATCAAACTTTCCGGTTTTTTTTGTCCGGCTACAAAATGGTTTCCACCATCGTTCAGCATGTCTTCTTACCCCATACTCGACTGTCCCATTAGTTGTTTAAAAATATTTTGCTTGCCCCTTAATTTAAACCCCCTCCCCCACCCCGAAATGTACGGCTATAAAGCCCATCCTACGAACTCGACTCTTGACCCAAACAATCCTCACACCAAGTTTCATCAAAATATCTCATTCCCTTTGAGAGTTATCGTGCTTATAGACGGACGGACGGGCAACTTTTGCGATTTCACTCCTCCACTTACGTTTTGGGATCCGAAAAGCTAAAAAATCAGATTTAGTACTTTTTGTGCCTACTTCTCCATCCCTCAATGACGTTAATTTCGATCTATTTTTACCCACTTTTAACTATTCACGTCATCTAACTTATGAAAATAGACTCATATTATATTTACTAATCTTCCACCATAATATTTATAAATCCTTTCTCTCATTTAAATTTCTGAAATACTTTTTATAACTACATTTTCTTTATTCTAAGAGAACATTTTAAGAGAGAAAAAAAATGAGAGAAAAGAGAAGTAAAAAAAAAGGTAGTGTACAGTTTGAAAAACACAAAAGGCAAAAGAAATATTTAGGCGAATTGAGTAACAAAGTAAACTGAGTAATCAGTCTGCTGATTATTCGAGTAATATCTCGGCCCGTGGCCACATACATGTCTAGCAGCTATAAGTATCCTTTTTTGGAGAACTTAGGAATCACTGGAGGTGAAAAAACATCGCTGGAATCAGTCTCGGCTGACGTATCTGTTTAGCGCCGTCGTCCGTGATTCGCAATCAACTTGGGCAGAAGGAACATTTCTTTCCACTAATTCTCTAGGGCTTCAGCATCCACGGTGTCCCCCGAAAATCTCGTTTTCTTAGTTCTCTCATGACAGTACAAGGGTCTTAAGTCTTACGATATATCGTTTTGTCAACCTCGATGGAGTAATAACCTTACCAAGGCCCCCCCCCCCAAGCTAGTTGGTAAAATAAAACCGAGTCGGCGCGAAACGACGCGTTTATTTGTAAATACCTTGCCCAAAGACCCCTCAAACTTTTGTCTAGTAACGCCTCTGTCTGTGTCTGTTATACTAGCCAAAATGTTGGAGAATGGTAGGGAATTGGGCCGCTTTGATGTGCCCTAGTTGTCTAAGATCACCGATTCTCCAGATATTGTCCTTGAAGCGCAAGTGCACTGTCAGAAGTTATAACAGATAACGCAGGGATGCGCAGTTTCAACAGACTACACTTGTGATTTACTCTTTTGGTTTTTGCAAGCGGTATGCACTAAATCTTATGCATAACAAGGAAGAGGGGAGAGCCGAAAAAGCATCGAACAAGGATACTGGTGCCTTTTTTTCGTCATGATATTAGAAAAGTCAGCAGGTGCTTTTTCGGAATTTTTTTTCGGCTCTTCGATATGATGCTTTTTATGCATAACATGTAATGAAGAACGCTTTCAAAATCACAACAGTTTATACCGTAAGTATTGCCTGTTGAAACTGCGCATCCTTTATGAAACTTCTGACAGTATGTTAGTAGAAATCGACTTCTCAAGATAAAATGGTTCAAATATACGGTTTTTCGAATATACCGACGCTTTTCCCGTGAAATTAGCGATTTTCTTGTTGGCGCTTGTCGACTCTAACCAGAGCCTCGTTTTTCTTGCAATAGCGCTGCCGCATCGCTGCTGCAGCACTTCTTTGCTTTTGCATAAGATGCGTTTTTGGATTCACTTTCTTCTTGGTTGAAGCGGCAGCGCTGCAGCATCTTGCAGGGAAGCACGGACTTGGTCGGGGAGTCTGTCGGGAGAGGGTCTCGGGGGAGGCCGTCTTCCTCGGAAGCGCTGCAGTGCGAAAACGGATGTAGAAAGAATCTGTCCGTAATCGGCCGAGAAGTGGACCTGCAGCATGCAACAAAAAGCCCACTCTGTGAAGCGGATGTTAGACGTAAAATATTTGAAAATTGTAAGCGCCGTGATTAAAAATGGCAAAAACAAGCAAAAGAAAACGAGTCCGAATCACAAGATGGTCTGAATCACAAGATGGTCTGTCTTGTGACCATCTTGTTGATCGTCTCCAGAATGAAAAACACTACTTTCAGGCCTCTCACGTCCTTGTTTTTGTTTGAAATAATTGTCAGTGGGTGGTGAAGCTTTAGGGTTACAAACTCGACTTGTTTGAAAAAGTGTAAAAAAGTCGTAGGTGCTTTATGAAACAATGGTAAAGGGCATAGCTTAGCTTATAGTTTTAAAGAGGAGTTAGGGATAACGTAATAAGGCAGAATAAGCGCGAGGGCTCCTTCAACACGTCCCTGCTGAAGAACGAGTTACCCTGGACACACTTTAGCAGGAGAAACTACGCGAAACAGCAAGACCACTGTTCTCCGAACCCGACAGAAGGTGCGCCATCGCTGGGACTAACTGCAAGTGTACTTGCACTACCCCTTATCAAGAAATTGCGACGAGGTAAAGCAGTGGGATTTTTTCCAGGTCAGCCCGGTTTACCCCTCCGTCTCCCGGTATGCGTCGCGTCACCTCAGATCCACCTCCAATACCTCCGAGAACGCCGGACTCTCAGAGGAAGCCGCTCATTCAGCGACTGACGTCGAATGAAGCCCTCGTTGAGCAGCTAGGACTCTTGAATGGTATGGATTTCGTTACGTGACCTAATACTGCTAAGATACGGTAAGGTAGAATATATTGCAGTGGAAATAGCACTAGAGTTAAAGTTTAACTGAAAAGGGCAGAGAAGGGACAGTCTTGTTACCCCTCACTTATTCACTTAGAGAGGCTTGAAGACCCGATGAAAATGCGTTACTTGGTTGCTCCACTATTCACGAATAACCAATTTTCAAATAGTGGAATTTCCCTGTCAGATTTGTGGTACTACCTGTGTCGTATGCTTGACGAAAAAGATTTATGAACACTTTTTTGTTCAGGCACTAAGCAATCTTCACCAAGCTTATCACCGCCCACTGAAAAGCCGCGTCTGTGTGCCGATTCAAATATTCCGCGTCATAGTAGAATTTACGCTGTGGGGACAGCGGCTGATACTCTGAACCTCACTGCGAGAGCAGATAGTGGAAAATCAAAAAATCTCTTAGCAGAATCCAAATAACTCAGTGTAATCAAATAAATGATACAGAAATAAGTTTGCTTTTCAGTTAAACTTTAAAGTTGAACCGAAAATGGCCGAGATAGGACAGCTCAATTATCCCTCACTTATTTACTTTAAAAGGCTTGAAGACTCGATGAAAATGCGTTACTTCGTTGATCCGCTGTTCACCAATAATCAGTTTTCAAATAGTGTAATTTCCCTGTCGGATGTGTGGTACGTCTGTGCGCTAGTACCTGTGTTGTATGCTTGATGGAAACGATACACGAAAATAAGTGTTAACGCAGTGAGCAGTATCCACCAAGCTGATAATTAGCCACTTAAAAGCCGCGTTTGTATTTAGACTCAGATTTTCCGCGGCATAGTAGAACTTTCCGTTGTGAAGCCGGCCGTTAAAATTCAGAAGATTGTACTAGAGCAAGGAGTGAAAAAATAAAAAAAATTCCGTAACACAATCGAAATATGCAGTATATTCAGTTAAATGACAAAAAATAAGTTGGTGTTTCGGTTGAACTTTAGAGAAAGTGCCAGATATGCTAGTGAGATACAAAATGGTTAATAACATTATTTTTCTGGACAGACAGTAAAAAACTAGCCACTAAAATACAATCTAAAACAACTAAATATAAAGTTAAAGAGTGGAAATATAATTGTTGTTTGAGTGCATTGTCATGACATGTATGGTGATAGTGGTTCGTCATACCTTAGCATGTACAGGAGTCATGCTCCGACGAGACGTGATCCTGCAATCGTATTAGTAGGAAAAAAAAGGAACCCAAAACAAAAGAGAGACCCGTTGGCACTTCGCCTACCAAATCTTCCAAAATGTAAAACTAGAATTTTAAGCTTCTATATCGTCATTATTTGCGAAAAAGCTGTAGGCGGAGTTTGTGCTTCCTAACTGGAAAACTCGGCTAAGGCAACAAGACCAAAGGTGTCGATGGGATCCCACAAATCTAAGATTTGATCCAGACAATTGGGTCTTGTCTTCGCCAGATGCAGTCCTCGCCAGGCTAATCTTCAGAGAAAACCAAATTCAGATATTCCATCTATGTACCTATCTATACCTATATAAGCCGTATCTATTTTGACGACACTGACCGAAACTTCCTGCTTTTCTTCTGCCAAATTTGCGGTTAATTCGCCCGAATTCGAGCAAACTACTAGTCCAGCAACAAAAGAAAATTCAGAAACGAATCCAGCGTATCTCCTTATCCCTATAACGAACATCTAATCAACTTCAAATAAAACACTTTGACTTAAAAAAAATGCGGGTACAACTGGATTCCGGACAAATTATTTGTCAGGGTAAAAAATGATTGTCATATACGGATAAAGCATGTCTTCTTACCCCTAAATTTATCATCGAATCAACTTCAGATAAAACTTTTGCTTTTAATATATTTTCCGCATTTGGCCGGATTCTAGGCGAACTAGTTGTCCGGCGAGAAAATGGTTTTTCACCATTGTGTTCATCATGTCTCCCTACCCCTAAATCAAACATTTAATCAACTTCAAATGAAACTTTTACTTCTAACCAACTTTCCGGTTTTGACGGATTCGGACGAACTACTTGTCCAGCGAGAAAATAGTTTTCACCGTCGTGTTCAGCATGTCTTCTTACCCCTAAATTAAACATTTAATCAACTTCAATTGAAAGTTTTACTTTTAACAAACTTTCCGGTTTTTGCCGGATTGCGGACGAACTACTTGTCCGGCGAGAAAATGATTTTCACCATCGTGCATGTCTTCTTACTCCATAATCGACTATCGCATTAGCTGTTTAAAAATATTTTGTTTGTCCCTTAATTTGAACCCCCTCCCCCACCCCCAAATATAGGGCTACAGGGCACATCTACGAACTCGACCTTACTCTTGACCCAAAGAATCGTTACACCAAGTTTCATCAAAATATCTCATTCCCTTTGAGAGTTATCGTGCTCACAGACGGACGGACAACTTTTGCGATGTCATAGGCATCCCTCCACTTACGTTTTTGGATCCCAAAAAGTATCGGCAGAAAATGAATCAATGGCGACAGGGATCTGGGAAAATATAAATGGCAGAATAAGTAAGAGGAGTCGAGTCCTTTAAGGTATGTTCGAAAACTATTTTAAGTTTGTCCCAGAAATAACCTGGGATGGGGGGAACTTCGAAAGTAAGGGTTTCGTGAGAGTCCCTAAGTTTCAGTTTCTTCTAGGACGGAGCGTTGTCCAGATTGGTTCCGGCGGCATAACAGTCCAAGACGCCAACACCCCACAGCGGACGCAGAGGAAATCAGAAGAAAGGGTAGGGGATTCCCCTAGCGTGGTGCGCAAGCTGAGTCAAGAGTTGCGGCCAGAAGAGGGCGAGTTCTACCCGACACCTCGGGTAAGACGCCATTTGCTTGGATCTTATTGTTATTGTTTATGATGGAACAAAGAAAATCATGAAAAACAAGGAAAATCGTGTTTCGTACGTTTTGTGACTGCTCCTCCATCCCTTAGTGACGTTAGTTCTAATCTATTTGTACACTCTTTTAAACTATTTACTTCACTGAACTTTTAGAATAAATCGCATATTACGTTTATTGTTCTTCCCGCTAATAACTAAATATAAAATATAAGCTTATTCTAAATTTATCTAAATAATATCTAATAAACAAGACCAAAGGTTTCGATGGGATCCAAAAATCTAATATTTGATTCGTGGATATTTGGGTCTTGTCTTCGCCAGATCTAGTCTTTGCCAGGCTAATCATCAGGTTTCGGCCGAATTCCAAACGAACTACCGTACTCGTCCAGTAAAAAAAAAGGTCCAGAAACGAATTCGGCGTATCTCCCTATCCGTATAGAGAGCATATAATCGACTTCAAGTAAAACTTGAACTTATGTTCAACCAGTTTCCGAACAAACTATATCTTCTGGTAAAAAATATTTTCATTTACAGTTTCAGCGTCTCTTCTCACCCCTAAATCTGTCATCTAATCAACTTCAGATAAAACTTTTACTTTTAACAAATTTTCCGGTTTTGGCCTGATTCCGTGCGGACAAGTTTTCCGGGTAGAAAATACTTTTCACATAAGTGTTCAGCATGTCTTCTTACCCCTAAATCGAACATCTAATCAACCTCAGATAAAATTTTACTTTTAACAAATTACGGTTTTGGCCGAATTCCAGGCGAACTACTTGCCCGGCGAGAAAGTGGTTTTCACCACCGTGTTCAGCATGTCTTCCTACCCGTAAATCGAACATCTAATCAACTTCAAATAAAACTTCTACTTTTAACAAATTTTCCGGTTTTGGCCTGATTCCGTGCGAACAAGTTTTCCGGGTAGAAAATACCTTTCACATAAGTGTTCAGTATGTCTTCTTACCCCTAAATCGAACATCTAATCAACTTCAAATAAAACTTTTACTTTTAACAGACTTTCCGGTTTCGACCGGATTCTGGGCTAACCACTTGTCCTGTAAAAAAAAATGGTTCTCACCAACGCGTTCAGCATGTCTTCTCAACCCTAAATCGAACATCTAATCAACTTCAAATAAAACTTTTACTTTTAACAAACTTTCCGGTTTTGGCCGGATTCCGGGCGAACTACTTGTCTGATGACAAAGTGATTTTCACCGTTGTGTACTGCATGCTCCCATAATCGACTATCACATTATCTGTTTAAAAATATTTCATTTGCCCCTTAATTTAAACCCCCTCCCCCACCCCTAAATGTAGGGCTACAGAGCCCATCTGCGAACTCGACCTTACTCTTGACCCAAAGAATCCTCTCGTCAAGAATATCAGAATATCTCATTCCCTTCGAAGTTACAGTGCGTACAGACGGACACCTTTCGAGATGTCATATGTATCCCGCCACTTAGGTTTAGGATCCCAAAAAGAAATTAACACTTACTTTTTCGCACAATCATCATTCACACATACCCATCGTCCATCACAATACTTATCTTCAACTCTTCAAGGCTCTTAAAGTCTAACCGGAAGGGCCGAGATACGACAGTATAGTCATCCATCATCTAATTTACTTACATAGGCTTGAGGGGCTGATGAAATGCGTTTCGTCGTTACTTTGCTGTCTCCGAATAATTGGTTTTATTGAATGACTTACGGGTTCTTACGGGTGTGCGAGTACCTCTATGCTTAAAATGTTTAACAGCTGTCCACAGAGGCAAAAGACCGCCGAGAAAGCATTTGGTCGCTTTTTTGTTTGTCGTCGTTACATCGAAAAGCCAGCAGATACTTTTTCCGCTCTTCCTGGCAATGCTTGTTATGTATAACAATTATTGCATAACGCGTTCAAAATCACAACCATCCCAAGTGTTGTCTGCTGAAACTCGCGCATCCTTGGGTTATCTTTTATGAAACCTCTTGACTGTGTAGCAACGTTCGATCCTGGATATTAGAGGGCGATCCGCTGACGGGATCTTGGGCTATGTGGTCATCTTTCAGACGTGCTAATAATAATAATTTAGTTTTTACCCACAAATTCGCACAAGACGAAAACAGTGGAGTACAAAAGAAAATATGAAGACATTAGGGAAAACACAACACATACAGACAAAATCTACTTAAGAGTCAAACAGACGAATAAGCCCATGAGAGGGCGACAGACGCGCATACGCCGTTTCGGACAGTAATAGCTTCGCTTTGTTGGCCATTGAAATTCACGGTTTTGCTGATATTCAAATTTGCCGCGGATGGATAAATTCTGAATTGTCGTGCAAGCAGCGTATATTCTGAAAGTCACTGCTAGAGCCTTAGATGAAAAAATCAGAATCCATTAGAAGAGTTAAAATAATTCAGTGTATTCTAGTCCAAGATATAAAAATAAGTTGGCTTTTTAGTTAAACTTTACAATTTGCGAAATCTTCATAACAATTTATTCAGGGATCCCTCGCACGACGTAGTGTCCCTTCTAAGGTGTTCTGATCGTGACTTACTTTAAGATTAAGACATGAGGCTTACAGGAAATTACAAATCAAATCAAATCAAATCGTTTACTGATAAACCAACTTCGTAGCTTTCTTCGTTAGAAGATGCTAAATTATGCTGGTCGTACATTAATAAAATAAATAAATTACACTAGTTATTCGCTTTGTTAAAAGTCTCTGTAAAAAAGGGCACAAACGCGTTCATGAACCTTGAGGTTCATCCTCTGACAGGCACTAGTTTTCGAGACTTCGCCTGTTTATAGCCGCTTTCTATGTCTCTTAGTTTGGATGACGAACTTATCAAAACCACCCCCACCCTCTCCGTTTATGGGCAACCGGACACAGTTTGCCAATGAGTTAAGTTTTTGACCCGTGACCGGAATCAAATTCTAAGCTGGTAATAGTCGATGATATTTAGTTCTAGATATACAATTTGATGATCCCTGAACCCCCCCCCCCCCCACCCTCCTGTTCATGGGTAACTGGGCCCGGATTTCCCATGAGTTACATTCGTCTATGACATGCCTCGAGTTCAACTCTTGTATTCTTGTAGAAATGTGTATATAGACGCGGATTTTGGTGTAACGCAGCAACAAATAAGACCACGCGGCGTACCTCAGTCCTTAATGATCAGTTGGAAACTTGACGGTTTTTTCACATGATCAGTAATATTCCGTTCTTAATGAAGTTGTGACAAAGGGGGCATTAGGCTACTACGATTTGGTTTATTGCACTTCTTATTACCTTGTTAATGGAAAGGAGGTTTAAAGGGTCGGACTGGCTAGCACGACATTCAGTATGGAAACTGAAACAGATCTTGCATGATCTTGAAGATCTTCTTTGTGCGGATGATTTCAAAATATATTATTTCAGTATTTTTTTTTGGTTATTTGAGAATGTGAAATGTCTTGGTTCCAACGCTGTTTGTTTATAAGATGTGATGGAGGTTTACTTTCACCTTTCAGGTCTGAGCGCTTATGCACTTGTTCTATTTGGAATTTCTTAAATATACAATGTCTTTTTTTTTTTTTTTATTATATTGCTTTGTATTGTATCGGGCTTTTTGTGCAAATATATGCCATATCGTATCATATACCCCCCTATACCCCGAATATATGCCATATCATATCATATACCCTTTAATTTCAGGAGTCCAGGCGGAAGTTCGAGGCCCTAGTCTCAACGCGCGGCGATTCTAGTCCTAATTGTGCCATAACAGCACGTCCAACTTTCTTTCACTCCCGGTCCAACTCAAACGAATTGATGACTTTCAACCACCAACGTCGCCCCTCGAACTCTAGTATTGGCTCCTACAGTCAGCAGTCGCCTACTGACGATTCTCCTAGTTATGAGTTTGACCCCCTGAAATCGTGGGGTCAGCCCAGCTCTCTCCCGCCTGATATTAATGGAAGGAAGCCAGCCCTGGAGAAGAAAGAGTCCGGTGAGTTAGAGTTTTACCCGATCTTAAGTACCCGTCTTACCTATAATGCCGATGCAACTTATTTCCGAATTGCAGTAATATTTTCTTAAAGCACAATGGACACTTCTAATGCTTTACTTTGTATTAAATGCTTCACAAATAAACATTTCCGACTTCCTTTAGAAGGCGCTACGAAAATCGGCCGTTTTCTTGTTATCCCTTGTCTTTACCTCTCTGGCATTTCGGCGATCCAAATCTTAGGAGCTGGGGTATCGTGGCAGGAAATTCAAAAACTCCCAGCAATGCTTGATAGAAAAGGATATATTTGAGATGTCATCAAAGTCAAGCCGTATATGCAGTTTACCTGATTGACAGTTTACTTTAAAGTGCCTATTAAAAGTTATCTTTGTGGAATAGTGTTGTGAAGCTTGATTAGCTTGCTTTGTTAAATGTACCAGAATATGCAATAAGCTTATACAAAATAACATAGCTACAAAAATCATTCAAAAACAAATATCCTATTCAAATCTGAATTATACAAGCAGATTTATGCGTAAAATAAACATCTACTAAGTATTATAAGAAACATCACTTTTATCTTTGTCCAAGCTAGTAAACTGAGCATGTAACCCAAAAAGTTACGCTTTGAAATATCACAGAGAGGAAACTGTTGAAAAAGCTGCTGATCTAGGGGGTAGGCCCCTAATCCTAGCACTTGCCACGATCCACGGGTTTCCATGCACATTATGCTCCTAACGAGTGTTTGCGTATCATGCCACTGATGCGTAAAATTGGTGATCTGAATCTTGCCGAGTTTTTGCTAGAATCAGTGGGTCTGGGAAAGACTTAAAACAGCCGAAGTCGTGGATAATTTATTGAAAGCAGAGTCAGTTTTACAGTATTCAAATAGTTTTGAATATTGGAACATATACGGTAAATACTGCGAGGTGTGCTTTAACGTTTACGTTCTAAAAAGAGCTAGAAGCTAATATGCCACTTGCAAAGTTGGGTCACAGGATGACTGGGAATTTGTCAACTCTCGGGTTTATTGTAATCCTTTGTAAGCAAAACCCTTGAGGCACGAACGTTCATAGGCCCTTGGGGATCATGTAAATATATCGTTTGCTCGAAAGTATATTATTTACTTTGTCGTAAAGATGAGAACTTTAAGGAATTCATTCGTAATCAAAACCCTTTGAGGCAAAAATGATCATGGGTCTTTGGGCATCATGACAATCTGTCGTTCTGACACTTTTTAGTTGGGGGCTAGGAATTCATTTGTAAGCAAAACCTTTAAGGCATAAATGATCATGGGCCCAGGCGATCATGAAAATGTACCTTTGGACATACATTTATTATGGCACTTGCCCTCCGGCCAAGTGCCACATAGCGGTCGCAATTTCTGTCCGTCCGTCGGTCTGGCAGTCTGTCCAGGTTTTGCTAGTTCGGGGACTTTTACACAAGCTAGGACGATGAAGCTTCGCAGGCGTATTAGGGACCCGGCTAGAGGGTGCAAGAAATCTCGTGAAACGCTTAAGTCGAAAGATCGAGATGGAACTTAGAGGAAAGAACAAGCATAAGCCATAGAGACAACACTGACAAAACAGGACCGGATCATGTCACAGTTGTGGGAGTTTGAGAGGGTTTTTCACAATTCTGCTCATCACGTGCTGGCGTACTTCCAAATGTGCTATGACCATGAAACTTGGCAGGTATGTTAGGGACTATCAGATTGGCTTAAAAATAGTCCCTCCCCTGATCCGATCATCGTTGTGAGAGAAAGAGTTATCAGTGAGTGGAATAACCATTTCAGATTAGTAGATAAAGCCGATTTTCTGGTGAAACGAGTATCGGATGCAGCCTTGACAACTGCAAACCGTTTCTGACAAACATGCTAACTGTTCTTACAAGTGCCGTATGAGCTTTCAGCTCTTGTTTAAGTTTGCGGTTAAGATGCGTACTTCAAGGATGCTAAAAATTCATTTGGAAGCAAAACCCTTAAGGCAAAAATGGTTTTGCACCCTTGGGAATCATGAAAATATATTGTTTGCTCAAAAGTATTTGTTGTACTTTGCTTGCTCACTTTGTGGATAAGATGCGTACTTTAAGGGGACTAGAAATTCATTTGGAAGCAAAACCATTTAAGCACAAATGAGAAAAATCAGATGCATGTATGCGTCCTGTCGACTATGTATCTAGGGCTTGTGCTTTTTCTCCCCTCCAAGTTTCATCTTGATCCCTCTACTCTGAGCGTGTCACACGATTTCCGACTTGCCCCTCCAACTCCGTCCCAAATGACCCGATCCAGCCCACTTGAAATTTAACATTGTAGACACGAGATCTCTCCAAATATCAAGTTTCCTCAAGATCCGATCCCCTGTTCAAAAGTTATGTATACTTCAAGATTCCGGATTCCCCCGTCCATCCAGGATGGTCGGATTGGGGAAGTAACTATTTCCAAGTTAGTTTGATCGGGTCCCTAATATGCCTGCCAAGTTTCATCGTCCTAGCACTTCGTCCTTCCTGTTTCCGTAAGTCAGAGAATTCAGCTGGTTTTGGTACGTCTTGTTCAGCTAAGATACAGAGGCGGGCGAATTGGAATTTTCTGCTTGTCAGGCTGGATTCGTTTCTTGATTCTAAACCCTTAGTGTTGCGAATCCGCTCGAATTACAAGCTTCATCCTCCCTTTCTATTTTCCATATTTTTACACTTGTGTCAAAGCAATCCGATCCCCACTTCAGTCGACTCTAACTCAAAGCGAATCGACTCTGCACTGACAATGGATATCTCCTTTCAGCTGTTTTTTGATACATCTCAAAATTTTTGCTCAGCTAAAAAGCAGAGATATACGGATCCGAATCCGGATACGTCTTTTTGGCCGGATTCAAATTTTCTGCTTGTCCGGCCGGATTCGTATTATCACTTCTTTTACTTGATTTACCAGGTCCTCCCAGTCTACCGCTGAAGCCATTGAGCACCCGACCGCCAGTACCTGAGTTACAGTCGAGACAGACCAAGGAGCTGTACAAACTACCCGGCACCGACCCAAAGAAATCGCACCAGTCTTCTCTGTCGGATTCTCTAATGGCGCGGTTGACTCAGGATGCCACCCTCTCGCGATTTCTAGGGGGGAACCAGTCAGTAGCCCCCCAACCTCGGGATAGTACGCAGCAGTATTCTAGGCGGATATCTGTGGATTCCTCAGCCCAGCAGAGGAGGTACGGTAAATCTTTCCTTTTCTGATAGGGGTAGGGTGAAGCTTACCTTTTAGCTTGTATAGTTGCAAGGTAGGGCGAATCTTACCTTAGAGGGGGGGATTTAAGCTCAGTAATGGCGAGCATGTATAACTCTGAAGAAGTACAAGTTCGCCAATATTTGCCATGCGCCACGGCTCTCTCTAGATTGACTCATTAATCTTTTTTTTTCATTTTTTTTAAGTCCTGCGTAGCATTTTTTCTAGTTTTTTCATATTTTTATGTTTTGGGCTCGATGTCTTTAGTTTGTAAGTCTTTAAAGTCACCTACTCTTTCAGTGTTATATGTTACTGGAAAGTCCTCTTGCTTCTGGTTAGAGTCCCAGAATTCAGAAACCTCTTTTCCAAATACGTTTGTTAAGTTAGAGTTAAAGTTGAACTTGTTTCGTCTTTGACGCTGCCGCTGGCATTAGTCGAACTTATAACTCGGCCAGCGTTTCCAAAGAAATGAAATGTGTGACAAGAAATGTGTGAAATGCTTCACACAAGGGACTTTCACCGCGACCAAAAAACCAGAAACAGTTTTTTCGAATTTAATTTAGAAGTCTAGGACTCCATTTTTTATCTTAATAATAAATTACCATTTTACTGGTAAATTGCTATATTTAATGGTAATAAATTACCATTTTATTCTATTAATTTCCGTGATTTGGGGATGTTAACTGGTTAGATGAATTTGACTTCCGGCGGGATCACTGTTCCTATGGTCGGCTTCTACCAGACTATCGTAGTGGTTTGTGGACTTTGTTCACAAGCCGTTCGGTAGCTCACATGGTAAGAGCGCCTGTCTTGTAAGCAGAGGGTCTTGGATTCAAATCCCGGCTTAGGAGCATTTGTGTCTTTCTGTTCACTACTTACGAAATGATCCCCAGCCTCAAACTTCCATTAACATAGTTGGGGGAGGGGCATAAGTTCCTTAGGTTACCTTCCTTCTTGAGTTGGTTTAATCCAGTTCATTGACTCTCTTGTCGTGTAGCACGGTGTCGGGCGTTTGTTCTTGCCCGGCTCATAAGCACAAGCACCGCCACAGAAAAAGACAGCCACTTCAGCAGCAGTAAGCGTTGTATATTGGTGAGGATTTTAGCTCCATCTTGTGGCGTCCGTTTGAACCCTCTTCCGTCACAGCTTGACCTAGCCTCGCGGGCGAAGTAATTAGGCTATTTCCTGGGTGGGAAATTAGCTTTCCGGTATATTCCAATGCCCATAAGAAGTGGATTCGCAATAAGACCGGATGTTTTTTGTTGTTGTTTCCCAAATACCCATGACGATAATCTCGACAATTATTCGAAAATTTCAGCATAACCGCTTTTGGAATTTAATAAGATAAGATTTCCTAAAAGGAAATTTAAAGAGGAAGAAGTAAATGCAAGAACTAAGACTAGTAAATATTCCTTGGAGGAAATCGAGAAATAATTACTAGAGGACACCTTGTACTACATCGTGTTTCTTCTCAGACGTTTTGAGGTAGTTGACGACTATACAACTAAGGTATTCTTACAGAAAATAAAACACACGGCTTTGTCTGTTTTTAGCCTCTTTCAGTTTCCCTCGTCTTCGACAACAATCTTGGCAAAATTTGTATAACCGGTCTTCGGACGAATAAGCTCCTCGGAAACAGTAATGGGCGCGTGAGACGTCACTGAAAGGAAGAAACGTAGCAAGCGCGATAATCAGTTTATTGCTAAGAAGGGAGATTAGATACACTGAATATTAGAATCTCGGGAACGATAATTGATGGAAATACAACTGAAGTAGAATGGATTACTATCATAGGTACGACGTGTATAATAATTCAGGAAGAAAGAAGGAGAAGCAAATTTATCCAATAAAAATATATGTACAATAAGTAAGCAAGTAATTTATTTATAACCCGACAAATGAAAGAAAATAACTAAAACACATAAACACACAGAAAAAGACACTTAAGTTTCAATCTTCGGCCAGGAAGCAGTGGATAACGTCGTACAATTGACACAATAGAAGAGAGTTATACACTACTTCGTAATTGACCGGAAATTCTTTGCCGTTTCCCAAATTCACACGTCGACCCTGTCGATGATTTTTCGGAAATTCCCATAGTCTCCGAATGTCCGCTTCCGGAATTTTTTTCTGTGCGCGAAACTAACGAAAAAAAGAAAGTTGATTCATTGAGATTTAGTAATTACAATCGTACATTCCTAGTTTCTTGGTAAGAAATCAAAGATTTCTGGAATGTGGGCGAGCTAGCGGAGTCGATGAGTTCATGGAAGGTGGGAAATCCAAATAGGAAGTAGCGCGAGACATTGTCCATGAAGAAGGACGGCAAAGTTTGACTCATCGTTTTGGAAATTCCAGTCGGACACAGAACCCGTCGTAACCGTAGCATTCTCTCATTAAATTATATAGTTTGGGTGAACGTGCTAGAGCCAGATTGGGGTAGTGACTCGTGGAGGAGAGCACTTTGTTCTTGGAACCCTGGTATCTATAAACACACACTGTAACCATCTTTGCGAGCTCCCACTGTTCTAGCCAACACCGAGTCGCCCTACCTTTTTACTCGACAACATGCTCCAGGCAGCAAGCAGTCGGTAGTTAATTCTATTTCAGATTATTTCTTAGAACAGCACAGATCGTGACAGGAAGCCAAATCGTGTGTCAACTATTTTAATAGTTGAAAAAATTCATAGAAATAAAAAAAAAGGCTTACTCCTCGCAAATGTCTTTGAAAACATAGAGGGGGGGGGGGGGGGGGAGATTGGGAGCTCACCATTGCATGAAAATAACCTTCAAAAATATCTCTTCGGAGTTTTTTGAAAATATGGATTGGAATAAAAGGAAGCCGTTTAGGTGGCTAAATGGGCTTGGGCCGTCGAGGCTGTGTCGTGTTTTCTAATCGCCACAAGCTTTTCTGTACTAACAGCAATGATATGTGTAAAGTAGCAAAGATCCTGTGTTCGTCCACTGTTTCAGGAGTACTGAATTCTGCGGCCCTTAACCGATCCTTCTGCCTTTCCTGTCCTTCTGAATATCATTTTTCTTCTCGCTTCCACCGTTTGCTTATTCAGTTCAGGTCAGTTTAGTTTCAATATAGGCCTAGATAAAAAAAACAAACCAGCAATAGCTTACGTAAAAATTATTATATATACATATATATATTTATCAGTGCAGTCAATCAATATTTATGTACATGACATATGTCTGTTTAGAAAACAACTAGGCATTATAGATATGTATATATATATATATATACAATATATATATATATATATATATATACAATATATATATATATATATATACATATATATATATATATATTGTCTTTCCTTATATTATATATTGCCGTTTCTACCTTTTTTGCAGTTTTTTGCTCTGACAAAGCCGATTCTCCTTTTTTCCACATCAGCTAGGACGATGAAACTTGGCAGGCATATCAGGGACCCCAATTATTGACATCGCAAAAGTTGTCCGTCTGTAAGCACGATAACTCTCGAAGGGAATGCGATATTTTGATGAAACTTTGAGGATTCGTTGGGTCGTCGGACCAGTCAAGTTCGTAGATGGGCTTTGTAGCCCTACATTTAGGGGTGGGGGAGGGGGTTTAAATTAAGGGGCAAACAAAATATTTTGAAACAGCTAATTTGATAGTCGATTATGGGGTAAGAAGACATGCTGAACACGATGGTAAAAAACAATTTGTCATCGGACAAGTAGTTCGCCCGGAATCCGGCCAAAACCGGAAAGTTTGTTAAAAGTAAAAGTTTTATTTGAAGTTGATTAAATGTTCGATTAAGGGGTAGGAAGACATGCTGAGGACGATGATGAAAACCATTTTCTCGACGGACAAGTAGTTCGCCCGGAATCCGGCCCAAACCGGAAAGTTTGTTAAAATTAAAAGTTTTATTTGGAGTTGATTAGATGTTCGATTTAGGGCAAGAAGACATACTGAACACTTATGTGAAAAAATGTTCTACCTGGACATGTAGTTCCCCACGAATCCGGCCAAAACCGGAAAATTGTTAGAAGCTTAAGTTTTATTTCTAGTTGATTAGATAACCGATTTAAGGGTAAGAAGAGATGCCGAATCCGTGTTTGACAATCATATTTTATCCGGAAATTTAGTTCGACCGGAATCCGGCTGGAGTCGGGAAATGTGTTATCAGTTAAATTTGTATTTGAAGTTGATTAGATGCTCATTATTGGGGAAAGAAGATAACCTGAGTTCGTTTTTGAGCTTTCTTGAGCCGAAACCAGGAAATTGCCAGAAGTGGCAGGAAGTTTTCGTCGAAACAGATTTGAGGTAAACACACATGCTGAATCCATATCTGAACTTGATTTTCTCAGATGACTAGCTATTTGGCCTTAATATGTTTCTGAATTTTAATTGTAAAAATGTTCAAGGAGTTTAGCGATGCCTGGATCTGGCGAAGACAAGACCCAGTTGTCTGGATCAGATAGTGATTTTTTGGGATCCCATCGAAACCTTTGGTCTTGTTAAGGTGAGAATAGTCACTTCCCAGATCCGAGTATCTGGGGGGGGAGTGGAGGAAGGATGAATCCGGAAAAATTGATCAGATCTTAATGCAACTTTATATATAGAAAGACCTCGTGTCTCAGACCATTTTAAATCCGGACCGGATCCGGTGACATTGGGAGGAGTTGGAGGGGGGAACCGGAAATCTTGGGAAACACTTAGAGTGGAGAGATTGAGATGAAACTTGTTGGAAAGAATAAGCATAAGTCCTAGATACATGACTGACATAACTGGACCGGATCCGCGCACTGTGGGGGGGGGGGATCCGAATTTCTAGTGATCCCGCAAGTTCGCTACTTCCTGATGTGCTAGGAAGATAAAACTTGGCAGGCGTGTCAGGGACCCGAAAAGATTGAATCGAAAATAGCCGTTTCCCCGATCCGAAAATCTGGTGGGGGGGGGGGCGTGGAGGGAGGGGGAATCCGGAAAAGTGAGGTATTTTTAACTTATGAACGGGTGATGGGACCTTAATGAAACTTGATATATAGAAAGACCTCGTGCCTCAGACAGCCCATTTTAAATCTGGACCGGATCCGGTGACATTGGGGGGAGATGGAGGGGGGAACCGAAAATCTTTGGAATGAAACTTGATCGGAAGAAATGTATTAGCCCTAGATACGTAATTTACAGAACCAGATCGTATCGGGGCTCTGTGGGGGGGGGGGAGTAGCAGGGGTTTCCCGGAATTCCGGTGATCGCGAGTTAGGATACTTCCAGATGTGCTAAGGACGATAAAACTTGGCAGGCATATCAGTGATCCGACCAAATAGACTTAAGGACCCGACACAATGCCCTAGGAAGACTTCCGTTCCTGGATCAAACCATTTTTCGGGGTGTTGATGGAGGGGGAATTCGGAAATTACTGACTTCCCTAGGTTGCGAACAAATGGTCCGGTTCAAGTGAAACTTTATGGGCGATAAGAATTGGTGACCTGGATATGCAAAGCATGTGTCCGAACCCCGTGCGGCCATAATTTTTTTTTGGGGGGGGGGGTCCGAAAACTTTGTGACATGCACAAAAACCAAACGGATGGGCCGAATGGGATGCAAGTTGAACAGTACCAGGTTTATGCGGCCTAGATTTGTCATTTGGTGTCCGAACCGGATCCGACCAAAGTAGGAGGAGGATGAAGCGGGAACCGGAAATTTGAATATATGCTCTGATTCGAGTTAAGCTTGATGGACGGGAAGAGGAGATGTTAGAGATGCGAAGTTTATGTGTCCAAGTCGTATTCGGCCACAGTGGGAGGGGGGGGGGGGGTTGGAGGGGGAGTCTCGGAAATGTTATGGCTATAGGCGCATGATTTGAATGAAACTTTGAAAGTAGAGAGATCGTATGCCTTAGATGGCATATGTTAGGGTCCGGACCGGATCCGAGCACGGTGGGGAGGGGTACCGGAATTTCCGGGAAAATGTCCAGATTTGCATTCTCGTTTTCTCACATACTTGTAACAAGTGCCATATGAGATCGTAGCTCTTGTTTATAAATAAATATACAAGTCAAGGAACTCAAAGAAATTGAAATTACAATATATATATATATATATATATATATCCATCAATCAATGTTCATGACATACGTCTGTGTAGAAAACAACTAGACAAAATTTATATAGATAAATATAACCATCCTCAGTTCAGAGCAGTATCAACTTCAGCTGGGCTTCTTCGGCTTGTGGAGGGGGGGGGGGGGGGCTGGTCGAAATATTCCTGCCTTATTCTCAGTGTTTTTTTCTTCTGAGGGTACCCACCGTTTTCTAATTCAGTTCGTTTAAGTTTTATTTTATCTAAATATCGTGCGACGGGCAAAGCCGATTCTCATTTTCTTTTTATAAGTTAATATACAGTTCATACGAATTGTTTCTCAAGGAAAAATCCCTATATAGAGAATTTGCAATATATGAATTTAAGTCAATCGATATATATGTTCACCACTTTGTAAGTCACATATAATATAGTAATAATATAAGAATATAACTGCAGTAAAAAGGCTTTCGCCTCTAGCTGTATAGAAAACAGCTAGACAAAAGAAACTTGAAGTTAGAAGATGTCGTCGAAATCAGTTATGAGCAGCTGTCGAAGAGATTCGAATATTGCAAATGACATTAAAACGAAAAATTAATTAGTACACTAACGAAAAAATCTCCTGGAATAAAAGTCTATAAAAACAATAAAAATTAGTTTGTACGGAAGTCGCCGATTGTGTTGATACTCGACACAGATATCATGTTCAATTTCGGACCAGCCCATCCCAGTATGAAAATTTTGATGCATTATCCTATGCAGAAAATGGGCTAGGTCGAGGTCAACGGTTACCAACCGTAAGTCGGTAGCATTAAATTAAGAAACACGGTGGTAGGTATTTTGGAATTTAATTCGTCATTGGTTTGCTAGTCCCCGCCAAGTTTTTAACATAACCGATATTTCCGCTGTTTCTTCTTGTGCATTAGTTTGCTATGCATTGGCGCCTGGAGGTTGCATATGTAATCCCCTAAATCTGTAAATACAAACAATATAACGAAGAGAAATTTCTGAAGTTTGATTTTTGGTGTAGTAGTTTTGACTTTACATTTCGTTCCGTGTGACAATACTGCGCTTTATTTGCCTTATCAAATGGGACGCTCGACTCTACATACTGAAAAGTCATATAACTACTTTTCCAGAACTAATTTCTGGGTATGAGGGGTTACGTATTCAACCTGTCAGGTGCCTATGCGGCTGCTTGAAACGACCCGATGGTGATCCAGAAGATAGGGGGTTTTTATTAGATAAAAATCTGGTGATATATTGATAGTGATTATATATGAATGAAATATAGCTGAAGATTTAGTCATCCCGCTTGAGAAAATCCGTCGAGGAACACGGAAACCATTTTGGAACACTAACCTCGAAACAAAAAAGGCTAGACAGTTCAGCAAAACACTGGTTGAGAATATGGATCGCCTGCGGCCGATGAAGTGTCGAAGCTAAAAACGAAAACCAAAAAGGGCTTGAAGTCTTCGAAAGACTCGCCTGATGGCAGCCGATGCACCACAAAACAAGAAAGCCTGGGAGAACCTCATTCGGTCTGATAAGTGCAATCCAGGTTGTACCTTCCATCTTGACGTGTACGGACTGGGTGTCCAATTACACGAATTTGTTTTCTGTCTGCAACGAAAAAGTATCTTCAACGGACAGGCAGACGGATAACTTTTGCGATGTCCTCCACTTACGTTTTCGGATCCCAAAAAGGACTTCAAATCCCGGCTACGAAAGTCGCGCCTGACGGCAGCCGACGCACCACAAAACAAGAAAGCCTGGAGAACCCCTTCGCTCTGCAAGTTCAGTCCAGGGTGTACCTTCCATCTTGACGTGTGCGGACTAGATATCCCATGAGACGAATAAATATCTTCAGCTTTTTCAAACCACTTTGACCTTTACTTGTCACCCAGGTTGAAACAACAAGAAGTTTCCCCATTAAAGTGCGAACACACGATCAGGATTTCCCGGCCGGAAAAAATTGAAAAAATTTCAACTTTTCCGTATGGAAGTGATGATAGTGCCGAAAATCCGGTCAGGAATTCCAGCTCACGATCCTGATCGCGTGTTCGCGCTGTTATCATCTCTTCCTCCAGGACGCACCGAGAATCATGAAGAGAAAGAGGAACCCCGACAGAGATGGAATCTCCCATGAGCCCTTAAAGTACAATTTACCAGCTGTTAAAGTTTAACTGAACAGGCAACTTATTTTTACATCTTAGATTCAAATACATTGAATTATTACAACACCTATTGGGGATTTTCATTCTGTCCACAGTAGTCTTCAGTAGGGACGTTGGGAATGTGGACGCTTTCCCATGGTGAATCCGTCCACAATTCGCCCGCGAAAATCACTGCACTATCACTACACAAGACACATCACTATCTAGCCCTAGTTTTTGGCACTGCAGACTCCAGACACTTCTTTGTTTATTTGATACACAATTTATTTACTCGTTTGCTGCTGGTATTGTTGCCAAATGTTCCAGGCACCATAGAGATATCACAAAAACGGGAAGAGCGGCAAGCACAATGGGATAATCGATTATTTGGAAATATCAGAAAAACAAACTAACGCTTTTTCATCGGGTTTTCAAGATTACTTAAGCGAACAAGTGATGGGTAACTAGACTGTAGTATCCTAGCCCTTTTCGGTTAAACTTTAATAATCATCTCCAGTTATTGTTCCAGATGATACTATCTACATCTGTCTTGCCAAAAAGTTTTCTTCAGGTACGGTTACCCCTGTCTTGAAACGAGGTTAAGAACTGCACTGGTCGGCGGATCCTTGCAGTTCTTACCAACCTATTACTGTCTCGCGTATCCATAAATTATCTCAAAATGCGATTTCGGAAGCTTGCAATATGATTTTCGAAATCAAATTGGATGCACCCGCGCCCACAGGTCACTGCTGCAAATTCTCAAGCACGCAATGGAAAGAGAGAGACGGTTCACCTCTGTGAAATTGACATTGCAGGAGCATTCGATAATCTTAAAGTCTGTGATTCATGTGGGCCGAGATTTTTACTAACACACTGTTACCTTTGTTTTCCCCAAAATCCTCACGGTAGCCAACCTTATCCACAAATTACTTGAACACAATTCACTCCTGAAAGCAAATCCGCCATTGCTAATTAACTATTCATTGATCTCCTGGCGGTGATCAAACGATTACTAGTACCTTCGAGAAGATCGAATGGCGTGTAAGAGGATTACAAAGCAACTAAGTATATCACCATGTTGACGTTTAGATATGTCGGAAGAAGAAATCATCAGCCAGTTTGATATTTTTTGGTCTCGGAAGCTGAATATTATTTAGCTCAATTTCAGAATCTTCAAGAAATCACTATAACAAATTTAGTATATTAAACGGTTTATTGTGACCTAGTTTACATCCTTAATTCTTTGGACTTACGGGAATTAACAAGAAAAAACAGAAAAAAAAATATCTAAAGAAATCGATAATGCAAATAATTAGTTCGATTTGTCTGCACATTTTCCATATGCCTGCTATAATAAACAAGAGCTACGAGCTCATATGGCACTTGTACGAGTAGGCTGTACAAGAAAGTAGATGAGAACGTCACAAAATACACCCGCCATCCAAAAATGCGGTTCGGAAATAGAAATAGGATATTTAGTTTCACTCATTTCTGAGCAGTTCCGGCATCGTCTCGATTGTCTGTAGCAAATGCACATGACTGTTCAAACTTTCATCCCAATAAATCCATTTGTTTGATTCCTAGACGTGCTACACGATTTCCGGTACTCACTCTACCTCCACCACCGTGGCCGAATCTGGTTCGGAATAAAAAAAAAATCGACCCCCTAAAGCTTCTTCGTTTATACCATCTATCAATTTTCACTCGAATCTGAGCATTTTTGGAAAGTTCCGGTACCCCCCCCCCCTCCCACTAACGTTGTCGGAGCCGGTTCGGGCCCAATCTCTTAATTCCCTGTTCCTGTCCATCAAGTTTGACTGAAATTGGAGCATAGCCTATCTGCAAGTTTCCAGTACCCCCCCCCTACCTTGGCCGAATCCGGCCCGGACGCCAGATAACAAATCTAGGCCGCATAAACTCGGCACTGTCGAATTTGCATCTCATTCAGTCCATCCGTTTGTTTTTTGTGCATGTCAAAAGTCCCCCCACCCCCAATTCCCCTAATCGTGGTCGCATATGGTTCGAACGCATGTTTTACATGTCGAGGCCATCGATTCGTATCACCCATGAAGTTTCACTCGAATCAGACCACTCGTTCGCAATTTATAGAAGTCAATTCCCATATTTCTCTTCTCTTGCTCCCCAAAAAATGCTCGGATCTAGTCAGGTTCTTAAGTCAAGATAATTCGGGTCGCTAATATGGCTGCAAAGTTTCGTTGTCGTTTTACATCTGGAACTATTCTAACTCACGACTACCGGAATTCCAGGAAACCCCCTCCAACTCCCCCCACAGAGCCCCGAAACCATCTGGCTCCGTCAATTTCATCTAGGCCTAAGGCTTGTTCCATCCATTAAGTTTCGTCCCAATCCCTCTGCTTTTAGAGTTTCTTGAGTTTTCCACCCCCCCCCCCATCCCCACAGGTATCGGACCCGACCCGGACGTGACACTGAACGTCTGAGGCGATAGCTCACCAGACAAGTTTCATTCAAATCCGATCACCCGTTCAAAAGTTATGCACGCCACTAGATTCCGGACTCCCCATCCACCCACTCCCCCCACGATGGTCGGGTCGGGGAAACGGCTGTTCTCAAGTCAATCTGTTCGGATCCCTGACATACCTGCCAAGTTTCATCGCCCTAGGACATCAGGAAGTATGCCGAACTCGCGGGATCGCTAGAAATCGGGACCCCCACCCCAACTCCCCCACAGTGCCCTGATCCGGTCCGGTTATGTCAATGACGTGTCTAGGACCTGTGCTTGTTTTCCCCACGAAGTTTCATCCCGATCCCTCCACTTTAAGCATTTCTCAAAATTTCCGGTTCCCTCCTTCAACTCCCCCCAGTATCATCGGATCCGGCCCGGATTTAAAGTGAGATGTCTGAGACACGAGGTCATCCTAAATATCAATTTTCATCAAGATCCGATCACCCGTTCGCAAGCTAAAAATACCTCAAATTTTGGCTTCACCCTCCCTCCACTCCCCCCCCCCCAGATGGTCGAATCGGGGAATTGACGATTTTCTATTTAATCTGGTCGAGTCCCAGACACTCCTGTCATTTCCATCGTCCCAGCACATCAGGAAGCACGGAACTCGCGGGATCACTACAAATTCGGACTTGTACCCCCCCCCCCCCAACTCCCCCAAAGTGAGCGGATCCGTTCCGGTAATATCAGTCACGTATCTAGGACTTTTGCTTGTACTTTCCACCAAGTTTCATCCGGATCCCTCCACTCTAAGTGTTTTTCAAGATTTCCGGTTTCCCCCTCCAACTCCCCCCAGTGTCACCGGATCCGGTCTGGATTTAAAATGGAGGGTCTGAGACACGAAGTCCTTCCATATATCAAGTTTCATTAAGATCCGATCACCCGTTCGTAAGCTAAAAATATCTCATTTTTCCTATTTTTTCCGGATTCCCCCTCCCTCCACTCCCCTCCAGATGGTCGGATCGAGGAAGTGACAATTTCTAATTTAATCTGGTCCAGTTCCTGATATGCCTGCCAAGTTTCATCGTCCTAGCTTATCTGGAAGTGCCCGAACTAGCAAAACCGGGACCGACAGACCGACTGACGGACATAAATTACAATCGCTATATGGCACTTGAGTAAGCTCAAGTGCCATAAAAACCTTTTGTTGGATCCATAGTAAAACTATGATCCCAGCAGCTCTCCGCATGTCGGATGCTTCCTACCAGCGCCGCTAGATGACCCAGCGGTCGGATCGAGTCGTGGCTTCGTCTTTGGGGGGGGGGGGGTCCAGACTTGCAAGTGCTAGAATGCTTATGATAGACTCCTTTAACCATGTCTAGTCCATAATGTCTTTGCTGGAAAATGGTGTGAACTGATCGAACATTTTGGCCCTAAAATCTTGGTACTCCAGGTGCAAGCTGGTAATCAAAATGCAGGACGTGTTGAGTGACCCTATCACAGTGCAAAAGGGAGCTCCACAGGGCAGGGTACTATCGCCACAGATTTTTAAGTGTGCGATTTTTCCGTGCCTTAGGAAGTTTTCACCAACTCAAATCTGTCGGGGCATTGATGTCAGTTACTTGGCCTATGTCGACGACATCCTACATACAAGTAAATCTTGGAAGGGCCTTGAAGCAAACGTCGCCAGCTTATGAACAAGATTGGCCTCTCCACTCTCCATGAATGCTACCAAATGCCAGTACGTTTGCTTCGACCCCCTGCTTCTACGGAGAAATCGCTATAAATATTGGATGTACCGTTATGGTAACGGAAGAAAAGATTCGATGGCTAAGAATTTCAGTTGGTTGAGAAGGATTTGCGAAAAAGCGATTATATCAACTGCTAATGTTGTACGTTTTGGCTAAAGTAAAATTTTGCCGAACTGTTCACTCCCTCGGTATAACAGGCAAGGACTGCTTTTTGTGCATCATATGTGAACTTTTCTAGCTGGACTGCAAGGTATATTCAGGAAAAAAGGACCTACGTCGCATATGTTCCACGTATTTCAAATACCTCCGTTTCCTGCTGTATTTACACCGTCGCACACGAAATCGATATTTGATCCGACTGGTGTTGATTCAGGACCCACTACTGGCGATAGAAAATCTGTCCTCGAATTATTTCCTCCGACTGGCCGTTTACCTGTTCATCACCCCATGAGCGTACTTTTTATTTTGTATTATATCTCTGAAATTGTGTGTATTTTTGTGTGTGTTTTTTTATGTTTCATTTTACTCTTGTGCTGCACTAACTCCCTTAGGACGGTGCGTAGAAACTCATTCATTCATACATAAATTTCAACAGCAAGCAGTTCTTGATACTAAAACGAAAGTTCAGATTCGATATGCTAAAATCGTTGCAAACGAGAGACAACAAAACCGCCGAGCTCTTGCCAAGCTCTCAGCCACTTACTGTGATCACTCGGTCCCCTCTCTGGGCTTCACCCCCCCCCCCCCCCGCTGAAAGAAAAAGATGTAGCTGCAATTCGAATTGCGTACTTCCGATACTGTAAATTTCTCCTCTTCTTGCCAATTTGGCATAAAAACCGAAGAATGAGAAATAAATTTTGAGTCACAAATAAAGCCGTTAAGCTTGACAAGCTTCATAGAAAGCTGTCGGTCGCGGCGTTTTCTCCGCATCACGATCTTGTCCGTTTGTTTGATGTGTAAATTTGTATTGCATTTTAAGTTGTGTTCTCTCTAAAAGGTTAATCCATTCATTGGTCTATGTTTGTGAACAGACTTTAAAATTAATCAATATTTGAGCTTATTTTCATCACGGTCAGTCCAGTTTCGCTTGAAAGTCGAGGTTCCCCATTGACTATGACTGCAAGCACCCGCCCACGCCCCTAGAAAACGACCACAGACGGTTAGCCGCGTTAATTGAAGATGGCAAAGTAGATAATGTCAATGTCAGCATAGCAATTTTGCGGTCCTTGAAAGTCTGGACCCGCGCCAGAGATTTGCGCGTTTTGATTTTTACGAGGTGTTCGACCGGCTACAGGCTACTATTGTAAAAGTAAGAGCAATCAGATCCCATGCTTGGATGCACGTGAAGAAACCAATCGATCTTGACGAGTCGCAAGCGAGAAGTGTTTCCTTTCCCTTACATGTGTGTCACTGCTACTGTCAACTGCCTTGTTTTGGAAAGGAGACGATGATTGTGATGCTTCTGTTTTATCGTTTTTTGGGACCCCAAAACGTAAGTGGAGGGATACCTATGACATCGCAAAAGTTGTCGGTCTGTCCGGCGTCTGTCTGTTCGTCTGTAAGCACTGTAAGCAGATATTTTCTTGCCGGACATGTAGTTCACCCGGAATCTGGCGAAAACCTGACACAAAATTTGTTAACCAGTTTTCGGGTATAGCAGTCCCTACCCCTTTATTCTCAAACCAATATAGCTTTTCGCGTGGAGGACGACATTCATTTGTTTATTCTGTGGACGTCGGAGACATCTAGTGTAATCGAAGGTCGAAGGGCTGAATTATAATGTTCAAACCAGGAAATATGTTTTTCAAGCGAGGATATTGGATGTTGTTCAGTGAGGATTCACTGGTAAAGTACAGGTCAAGTTCGTAGATGGTTCCTTTAGTCCTACCTTTAGAGGCAGAGAAGGGGTTTCGAATTAACGGTAAAAGCATGTATGTTTTATAAGCTAATAAGATATTTATTCAAACAATGTTTACAACGGATACGTCAGCTATGATTCTTCATCAGCGATATTTCGGCCCTTCTTGGCAAGGTCCTCGTCAGGCTGTCAATTCTCTGGTTCTACTTCTACTTTTTCAAACTTTTTCGACTTTTCAACTTCAACAAACCTGTAATCAGAACCTGATTACAGGTTTGTTTCCTTCCCCGAAGTTGAACCAGAGGATTGACAGCCTGACGAGGACCCTTACCAAGAAGGGCCGAAATATCGCTGATGAAGAATCATAGCTGACGTATCCGTTGTAAACATTGTTTGAATAAATGTTTCAAAGTCAGCTTGAGCCCAAAGAATATTTATAATAAGATATTCATTGAGGGGGTAAGGAGGTCTGCTGAATCCATATCTAAACTTTGTTTTCTTGATGGAAAAATGCTTCGTCACGAATTCGGCTGAAACTGGAAATTTGGTTAAAGCTCAAAGTTGTTTCTGAAATAGATTAGAGGTTCGGTATCGGGGCAAGGAGACATGCTGAATCCATTTTTGAACTTTATTTAAACAGTAAAAATATTAAGGAATCTAACGAAGACTGAATGACATGACCCAATTGTCTGAATCAAATGTTAGATTTTTGCGATCCTATCTAAACCTTTGTCGTGTTGTATACGTGTTGTATACGTAGCGTTCGATAACGAGGGAATGCGTGAGTTACAAAAAAGTGAGTTTGGCCTAAACAAATCTTATTAGGATGACCAGCGAAAAAATGGCCAAGAGTAGAGACGTGAGTGGCACCTTACTTTAACGCCCCAGAGTGATTGTCGTGGACAGGGGCGTCATGACTGGGGGAGGGGAGGGGGGACGCCCCCCCCCCCCCCAATACTGTCGGCCAGTCGGGAAAAAATAACCGATTCGACACGAAGCGCCGCGATTTTTCGTCAAAACAGTTGATTTTTTTCATGAAAACGGTCGGTTTTTCTGAAAATTGGTCGATTTTTCGTCAAAATGGTCGGTTTTTCTGAAAATCAGTCGATTTTTTTCAAAAATGTAATTTTTGTTGTAGAAAACAGTCGTTTTTTCTGCAGAAATAGTCGGTAAATGCTTCGTCCCCCCCAAAAAAAAAACATTTTGGCTAGTAACGCCTCTGGTCGTGGAGGAAGCTACTGTGTTTTAAATAACCTCGGGGTTAGTGCTCATTATTGTTTTTGTTTATTTTTCGTTGAAAGGTATAACATTAATGAAGTAAAATAAAATAAATAAGTAATAAATAACACATGAATCTGTCTGGCGTATCTGGATTCAGACGTGTGATCTTTGTTTAAATGCGAGCTCAGTTCTAAATAGTTATCGAACTTCTTTCTTTAACTAACTTTTTGCGCATTCAAGTTTATTCTTATTATATTGTTATAACTGACAGTTACATTGTTGACTTGTTTTTACGGCTGTATGAAAATAAGATGAATTCCACATTTTAAAGTGGTTCTCCTTATTTTAAGTCCCTTCCGGTAACGGTCGAAGGACTCCCCTCACTGTTTACTTTTTATGTTCCATTCTGAAATGTTTGTCTACAGTAAAACTAGCTCTACTTTTAGTTAGTTACCCACGACTTTGACTGTTTGAACACATCTCCAGGCTCCTTTGTTTTGAGCAAAAACATGGCAAAATTTACAAAACCAGCTACTAGACCAATGAGCTTCTCGGTAATAATAAACTGCTGATGTAAAAATTAGTTTAGTTCTTAGGGGAGCTACAATATAGCGTGTGAAATTCAGATCTCGTATTTGTGAATGGACGGAGCGACCATAGAAGTAGTGGTTATCTCATTGTCCGATACTAGTTGGCTCGGGCTGCGTCTGTCGGTGGATCTTCTGTTGGTTCTTGTCCACAGTCGCTAAAGGAAGCGGGAGGGTCTTTCCGACGGAATTAGCTTTGCTACGCTCAGAACTCTGCATGTCTGTTTGACGGTGTGCGAAAATTTACCTCCCTATTCAGGTGTCCAGAACCCTTATTTTATCAGAAAAGGTCATTTTGTTAAAACGAGTAGCCAGGTATTAAAAGTAAGAATCAGTGACAGTTTCCGCCAGGTAAAACCCAACTGATATGTGGGCTCCAGATAAGTTCAGAATGCCTGAATTAACCTCTTTGGAGAGTTTTAGCTGTTACCTAGAGGTACTGATTTCCATAGGATTTATAAAGAACTGGTCTCCTTAAGACTCTCCGGGCAGTGCTAAACAGTGTTGCCACGTCAAGTACAACTGTACTTTTTCAGTACATTTTCGTTGCGTCTGTACGAAAGTACAACTTTTTCTAAATTGGCCAAATCTAGTACATTTTCGCGTTTTCTGTACAAATCAAGTATATTTTCTTGTTTTCCTACGTCTAATGTTTTTTTCTACTTATATACCAGCTACTTCATTCGAGTCCTTTTCTGACGTCTTTTCACTAAGGCAGTACCAGAATTATGGCTCGCTGAAGCTGTTAGTAAACTTTCGATTGGTGCCCCTCCAACCTCAGTCAAAATCTTTTTTTTTTTTTATATATATTTTGAACAATATGATTACTACATTGCAAGACAGTCTCTCTGGTTCGACGATGCGCGTGTTGTACATTTTTGGGCAATCTGTACATTTTTTAGAGCGATATCTGTATATTCTGAAAACTTGGCATGGCAACACTGGTGCTAAGCGCTTCCGTCACTAGATGCTCTGGAGTTGGTGGGGAGGATCTGGTCACTCGTATTTTTCTGTCTAAAGGCAAAAGAACAATACGTGAATCATGTTTTGTTATAAATGCTCTAAAGAAAAGAATATAGTTGTTTTCTGTAGTTCGAATTTCTATGCATCAGATCAGAGGCGGCTGATGTCTGGCAGAATTTGGCCTTGTTCAGTAAATTGTTATTTGAGTAAATTCGAAGTTGAACCATGATCTTTGAGACACAGGTCGTTGCGGTACAGAACTAGGCATATCGCCGGTTGGGTACTGTTTTAGTTGCACTTGTCTTATCCAACCATTTCGCTCAGGTTTCAGCTACCCGCGAACACGAATGGCTCCAGTCAGCCACCAGCCCCGGCCCGCCGTCATGGCTCCTCATCGGTTCCTGCGTCGCCGCTTTTGCCATCCCGCCATGCCCGTGGGGATCCCTACGATGGCCCCCCACCCCTGCCACCTCGGTTGCATCTCACCCCCGAGCCTCCCAGGCGGGTTTTTGGAAATTTCGGTTATTTCTAGTGTGTATCTGCCAAAACCTAGTGTGTCGCTTTTTGCCACGCAGTGTACAAAAAGGTGTGAGTGCCAAAATCACAGAACAACTGCCAGTGCCGATTTATTTTCGTTTGTGCCAGCCGTCGTGTGTCGTGTGCCAGGGTTCACGTGCGGCATTTTTTGTGCTATCGACGCTTCTCTGCACACTGTCCGAAGTTTCATAACAGATAACACAAGGATGCGCACTTTCAACAGACAACACTTGGGATGTCATCTGTTGTGATTTTGAAAATGTTATGCCTTAAATGTTATGCATAACAAGCATTGCCAGGAAGGGACGAAAAATTGCCGAAAATCTGCTGACATCGGAAAACTCAGCAGATACTTTTTCGGCCCTTCTTGGCAACGCCTGTTATGCATAACATATAATGTGTAACATTTTCAAGATCACAGCAGACAACCTCCCAAGTGTTGTCTGTTGAAACTGCGCATCCCTGTGCTATCTGTTATCTAACTTTTGACAGTGTAGAACTCAGCTTTATTCTTTTTGTGCTAGAACGCGCTCTTTGAGTCTAGTTCAGTGACAAGCCAGCCCTGACAAAGTTGTTCCACGGCTGACGTTTAAGCGTGTCCTGACAACACGTTTTTTTCTCGTCATTGTGGTTTTTGATATTTGTCGCTGAAACGGAAGCGTGATATACATACTAGAGCACAAGTTGAAACCCGCAGAAACACCGTTTGTCTAAAAATAAAAAAGTCGGTAATTTCAAATGCCGTAGGCTACAACTACTAAACTTCTCCGTAAATAGACCATCACGCTTTTGCCCTTACCATTCTGTACTAGATGGGTCCTCAGATCTGTGTCTATCTGCTTCGCAAGTATCTCATTTGTTATTTTATTATTCATTTTTAAATTCTCCGCAGACTTTCGATCCACAAACAGACAATCACCAAGAGGTCTTTTATTGTCGAATTTGAGCCACACAAAAACACAGAAACTGGCTTTTGGGACAGGCAAACGAAAAGCTATTTTCGAACCACAGCCGAGCCTAATTGTTTCATCTCGGAAAAGCGCCTTTTAGAAAGATATTCCGACAGAAATAAATTATATCGTAAATTAACGTGTAAATTATAGTCGGCTTGCGCGGTCGTTCTTCCTCGATTTGCGGTATTTTCTTCGGCTCCGCGGTAGGTTGTAATTGCTACGCATAGCTGCCTCAAATCGAGTGATGCATAAAGCACTTCTTCGGGATTATCCTTATGATGTGTGATGGTGGCTTTTGGGGGCCAGAAATCGATCCTTCATTGAGCTGAATTTCTTAAGATGCAAATAATTTACATATTCGCCGAGTGGAGCGAGGTCCTCTCACGTTTCCAAACGCTTATTTAAAGCGAATGTTTCTTTTTTTTTGGCATGATTTATGGCGCTCAGTACAGTATCGATTTATGGACCCAAAAAGCAAAAATTGGTAACGAGGAGCGCAAGACCAGTAAATGCGGAAATCCGGTTAGAATTTCCAAAATCACTTGAGTTCCATACGGAGAAGATAATATTTTTAAAACTTTGAGAGGATTATGCCGGGAAAACATAGTCTGTTCGCACCATAAGCTGGAAGTCCGTCCTTCAGTGGCTACTCCCCGGGAGCTGCTTCTTGAGACGTTACGCACGTGAATCATATATGGCGCATGACACGCAGGCGTGCACATTTTTTCACTTTGTGCGTCAGTGCCTCTTGCACAGTTTGTGTTTGCCGAATTCGTTGTACTCGCGAGAGATTGTGGATGTTCTTCACTAATTCATTTTCACTAATTCTTCGAAAAAAAACTTGATTGTGATTCCACTTTACACGCTAATTATTTTCAAACCCTGAAGTTTAGAAGTAATTTTGTCCTGATTTCAAGACAGCTAAAATGAGATATTAATAGATTGAGCTCAGTTTGTTATTCATGCGTCTTTCATTAATGTGTTGCCAAAGTTCGTGTCGGCCTCTCCGATCCCTCCAGTTTTAGAAGTCAGTTAGTACTTTCGCCTCGGAGTAGTCCCGATTTTGCTTTGCTTTTTTAATGATCATACAGAGCATACAGTCTTTACAGATCATACAGTCCTTGGAATTATTTTCAAGAAAAAAATTAGCTCTAATTTTATTTGTCACACTTTTCTAACGGAAAAGGTAGAATGCCTGATGAAGTGAGGGAATATACTAGTCTTTCACATGTCCCTGATTTTTGAATAGGCAATGGCAGACGTTTGGTATTACCCACAGCTTGGTTGCCCTATGCCCGATGCTGAACACCCTAAACGTGACCCCAGTGTTTGTTTTCTAAGCCTCAGTCAGATCATCGGTATTTTATTGGTAAGTCCAATCAGTCATAAATGATCAAACTGCATTACAGAATACCTTAAAGCTGTCGGTAAGCAGTGTGAACTGAACTAACCGACTTTACGTGAAACGGCCAAATGCCATGAGCGTACCAAAAAACATGCATATGCGATAGACTGGTATATGTGATGTAATCTATGAAAAATTGTTGATTTTCTTCTGTTATTTTTTATCGTAAAAACATCACGACGGTCCTACGCAGAATTGCACCTCACTCGCTGTCCAGAGTTAGCGCTATTTCTCCCTTTCCTCTTGTCATGCATACCTTGAGCGTGTTCCACCCTACTTACTATAGTTACTACGCACGACGTCACGAATTTTGGCTTCTTGGCGTCAAGGCTGGAACGCATTTTTAAATTTTCGGTAATATATCAGTCCTTGGCAGCTCCACGGGGTAATCCAGCCAATCTCGTTACAGAGATTCGTAGTTAGAACGCTTACTACGCTCCCGAGCACGGAAAGCAAATAGTTACTATTGCGAGAAGGTTGGAACGGTCAGCGTAGTAACTTTTTGTGAGGTTGGAACGGAATTAGTAACTAATAGTCACTATTGTTAGAAGGATGGAACACGTCCAGCAAATTAGACTGCGCCAAACCCGAGGGGTTGCCCATTCTCGGTGTGTGTAGAGCAAGTGTCCGGTCGGTGCCGGAACCGGCTGACACCAGCCGGCACCGGTTCCTACGTGTTAGAATATTAAAATCAGCATGTTTAGAAGTGGAATTGGTTCATTCATGGTCGACACCGCTGGTTTCGGCCGGTGCCGGTAATGGGTGTACAGCAGATGCCGGGAGTAGGTGACCCCTCAGCTGAGATTTGTTTTAGCGATATTCTGTCCGTTTTCAATTCAGTTCACTTTATTTTTCCGAAAGCTTGAGCCTGAAGAGGACCCTTGACAGAAAGGATCAAAATATCGCTGTTAGAATTGTTTTATATAACTATATGTTATAGATATTTAGAATATAATATATATCTATGATATATATTATATATATATATATAATATAATATAGATTTATGATATATATTATATATATATATATAATATAATATAGATTTATGATATATATATATATATATATATATATAATTATCCGTTTAGCGCAGTCAAATATGATTCGCAGTGAGCTTGGGCTGAGGGAATACCCATGCCCAGCATTGTTCCCACTCCAGATTCCTCTTTTTTTTTAGTTTTCCAGTCTGATTTTCAAATAAATATCCCATCAGAAGCTATATAATTTTTCATTTGATGTTTTGGCTTCGTTAAATGAGTAAAATTGTGTTGATGGTATGTTTCTGAGTATTTATGTGTTGTTTGTTTACAGTATTCGTTTCATCTTAAGTATTCGGTGAGTTTGTTCAGTTTTGATGTTGTTGCGATTGTGTTCAGTGGAGTTGCTAAGGTTATCCAACCTCTAGATCGTAAGACCTCAGTGGAATAATAGATGATTAAATGAATTCACGATGTTTTTGCGCTTGTTTTGTAGCTAAAACTCCCCCTCCTAAATCTGCTTTATTCCCTATTCTTGCCGCTCCACCGAGGACTCCACTTGGGGAGTCCCCGCGTTTTCGTTTGTCTCAGGGAATCACTCCCCGTGTTCTCGCGAGTCCCCACGGACGGGGAGTGCTCCGATTATCATCACCATCATCAAAAAGGACTCCTTTTCAGATTCGTAGGGGAATTAATTTTTGCTGTTGTTGGTGCAACGTAAAATTAATTAAAAACTATCAGAAGAAACAAAACCAGAAATAAAATGGACCCAGACTAATTTTGTCAACTGCTACTTTTTTTCGAACAAAATCCATTTTGGAAGCATTCCCATGTTCTCGTTGTTTTCCGTACGCGGAGTCCGCGTGGAGTGACTCCCTCCATTCTCGCCCTTCCCTTTGATTCCCCGAGGAGTCCTCGCGGAATCTATTGTCTCATTATCAAGCTTGTAAATAATAGCTTTCCATTTCTACTCCAAGACCCTCGGACTTTGTGGGCTTGCAAGTTCGAAGTTTGCCAGAAATTTTGAGGAAACGGCGACCCGGCAATGATCGCCGGAGTCTGAAAAACGCCATTTCGACGGCGTTGGAAAACGGAAATTAAGCTAACGGCGAACAAAACTTTGATGAAAAATGCAACAAGTGCAAAACTTTCACGACTCCGGAAGCAGATGGAAAAATTTCTTCTCATTAACTTGTGGGTCTATTGTACTATTTCTGTGGATATCTGCTGGTCGTGACGCCAGCCGCGCCAAACAAAAAAAAAAGTCAGTACCGTCTTCTTTTGGTTTTCTTCTCCTTTAAGTCAGGATCCCTGTTCTGAGGCAGGATCCCTGTTTTGATTCCAGCCAACGAACCTGGCTCCTACTTTGGACTTGGATCAAATTTCATTCAACGGACCCGGCTCCTACTCTGGACTAGGGAAAATATTCACCAACGAATCGAATTTACAGAAACTAGTCCGCCTGGAAGCGCAGTGTTTGTCACGGAAACAGAAGCTTGTGCCACACGCTCGACCCACAAGTTGAAAGTCGCGGAAACCCTGTTTTGTATAGAACATAAGGTTTACGCCCTTAAAGGACACGTGAACAATGAAACCATACTTGAACACACCATGGAGAATGCGTTTGAAGACATGTCCATGGGGAGCACTCTTCTCTTGAGCGTGACGTTTTCAAAATTGGGATGTTCGTTTCTGGAGGTTTGCGCATGTAGACTCGCAAGACAAGAAGACCAAAGGTTTCGATGGGATCCCAAAAATTCAATATCTGATCCAGACAACTGGCTTGTCTTAGCCAGATCCAGTCATCGCCAGACTCCTTGAACATTTTTACAATTAAAATTTAGAAACAGATAAGGCCAAATAGCTAACCATCTGAGAAAACCAAGTACAGATATGGATTCAGCATGTGTGTTTACCCCTATAAGTCATATCTGTTTTGACGAAAACTTCTTGCCAACTTCCCGGTTTCGGCCGAACTCCAGAACTACTTGTCCTGCGAAAAAAGAAAGCTCAAAAACGAACTCAGGGTATCTTATTTCCCCAATAATGAACATCTAATCAACTTTAAATAAAAATTTAACTTCTAACAAATTTTCCGACTCCAGCCGGATTCCAGACGAACTATATGTCCGGGTAAAATATGACTGTGTCACACGGATTCAGCATCTCTTCTTACCCCTAAATCGTTTATCTAATCAACTAAAAATAAGACTTTAACTTCTAACAATTTTCCGGTTTTGGCCGGATTCCGGGCGAACTACATTTCCGGGTAGAAATTTGTTTCACGTAGTGTTCAGCATGTGTTCTCGCCCTAAATCGAACATCTAATCAACTCCAAATAAAACTTTTAATTTTAACAAACTTTCCGGTTTGGGCCGGATTCCAGGCGAACTACTTGTCCGTCGAGAAAATGGTTTTCACCATCGTCTTCACCATGTCTTTCTACTCCTAAATCGAACATCTAATCAACTTCAAATAAAAATTTTACTTTTAACAAACTTTCCGGTTTGGGCCGGATTCCGGGTGAACTACTTGTCCGATGACAAAATGGTTTCCACCATCGTGTTCAGCATGTCTTCTTACCTCATAATCGACTATCACATTAGCTGTTTCAGAATATTCTGTTTGCCCCTTAATTTGAGCCCCCTCCCCCACCCCTAAATGTAGGGCTACAAAGCCCATCTACGAACTCGACTGGTCTGACGACCCAACGAATCCTCACACCTAGTTTCATCAAAATATCTCATTCCCTTCGAGAGTTATCGTGCTTACAGACGGACGGACGGACAGACGGACAACTTTTGCGGTGTCATAGGTATCCCTCCACTTACGGTTTGGGATCCCAAAAAGGGCAATGTATTCAAATCTTGTACAGCGCTGGCCGGATCGGATTGGAATTTCTTCTAGGTGAACTTTTAACAATGTTTACAACGGATACGTCAGCTATGATTTTTCATCAGCGATATTTCGGCCCTTCTTGGCAAGGGTCCTCGTCAGGCTGTCATTCCTCTAGATCAACTGCGGGGAAGGAATCAAACCTGTAATAACTGCGGGGAAGGAATCAAACCTGTAGATTACAGGTTTGATTCCTTCCCCGCAGTTGATCTAGAGGATTGACAGCCTGACGAGGACCCTTGCCAAGAAGGGCCGAAATATCGCTGATGAAAAATCATAGCTGACGTATCCGTTGTAAACATTGTTTGAATAAATGTTTCAAAGTCAGCTTGGGCTCAAAGAATATTTTTCTAGGTAAACGTTTGTGCTTAGCTGGTTAACAAATATTCCAGAAGAAGGGTTGATAGGAGATTTGTTCATTTCTAAAATTGTTCGGTACTGAAGTAAGGACAGATGCAAAATGGAGTAAACATCATATCTTGGAAACACTATTTCCTATTTGGATTGGGTTTTCGTCATACAGATAGGGATGATACATGGTAATCTTCATTCTGGTGTCCTTTAAAGTTTTACTGAAAAAACAATTTATTTTTCTATCATTGAACTCAGTGTAACTCAATGCAATGCGTAAACACTTATTTTTCGTAATTTTTTTCTTTCAAGCATGCAAAACAGGTGCAAGCACATAAAGGTACCACAAAGCCGCGTTCGATTCAACAATAGTTATCTATTATTGAAGATGATGAAGAATCGTAGCTGACGTACATCCGTTGCTAACGAAGAATCTTAGCTGACGTATATCCGTTGTAAACATTGTTTGATAATATGTTTCAAAGTCAGCTTGGGCTCAAAGAATATTTATGCAGGTGGATGCTGCGTGGATGACTGTTGGCGAATCGAACGCGGCTCAAATCCGGCAGGAAATTTCACCATATGAATACTGATTAGTCGTGAATAGCGTAGCAACGAAGTAACGCATTTTCGTCAGGTTTTCACGAATAAGTGAGGGGTAAGTAGGTTGTCCTATTCCAGCCCTTTTCATCTAAACTTTAACGTTATGTACCAGAAGAATCCTCAGCTTTATGTCTTATCTGCGTAGCTAAAAAGCTGATTTTATTATTCGGACTTAAATTTGCCGCTCAGTTTGGATTTCCTGCCCAGATTCCAGCCACTATCGAGAATCAGATCGCCTGCTGTTTGCAGAGGCTTTACTAGCCAAAATGTTTCGGGGTGGGGGCAAGGTTTTTACCGACTGGTTGGTCATTTTTACCGACTCTTTTTGCAGAAAAAATACTGCTTTTGTAGAAAAAACGACTGTTTTTAAGAAAAAATCAACCATTTTTTTTTTAAATTACAGTTTCCAGGAATAAATTTGACTACGTTTCCGAAAAATCGCGGTGCTTCGCGCTGACTCGTCAATTTCTTAACGAATGGCCGACGACACTGTGGGCGGGGGGTCGTCCCCCCCCCCGCCGCCCATACGTGATGCCCCTGGTTGTTTGTCCTTATTTCAGCTACAATGCAAGCCACACAAAAAAAGACATGTGAGCCACACAAATGATCGCGGAAACTATCTATGCCACAACCGATCCACTTTTGTATTGCGGAAAATGATACCTATTTGGCAAAATAAACACAGCTGAGAAGAATGAGCTAAATTCACTTTCCTTTTTCAAGGTGATGTTATCTACTGGGCTTGGTTCGAAACTAGCCAATCAGAATAATCCTCCAAATAATCTGATTGGCTAGTACCCTCAAAAGTTGAACTGATTTCTGCTTCGGGCCGAGACTAGCTGGTACTCGAAACTAGCACCTGTATCCATTGCGAACAGCAGAAACCTGGCAAAGCTTCGGTCACGGGAGCGATTTTCAAAACAACCCGGTATCGAGTACTAGCCCTAAAACCCGTGAATGGGCATTCAGGAAATATTGCTATATAGACCCGCCGTCAACGCTAACCTTAGAAACCGCCCAATCGTAATAAAGCATAAAACGCTCATCCTTCGTCTCTCTCGTCATTCACGCTCCGTTAAGTTAACATTCTCTATTTCGCTCCATTCGCACAGCTTTTTTGGACCCTAAAACTTGGTGACGGATAGTTATGGCAAATTTTTCCCGTTTGTCCGTCTATAACTCTCGAAGGGTTGTATCTTATATAGATAGCTGTATATTAAAGGACCTATCTTACCTATAATACCAATGCAGCCTATTTCAATAATCACTCCCTACATTTCTAACCCCCCCCCCCATACATGGATTCAGCATGTCTCCTCACCACTACATCGAACATCGAGTCAACTTCAGAAAAAACTTTTAATTATAACATGTTTTCCGGTTTCCGGGCGAACTATGAGTCCGGAGAAAATAATTGCCATATACTAATTCAGCATGTCTTCTTACCCCTGAATCAAACATCTAATCAAGTACAAATAAAACTTTTACTTTAAACAAATTTTCCGGTTTTGGCCGGATTCCGGACGAACTACTTGTCCGGCGGAAAAATAGTTTTCATATACGGTTTCAGCATGTCTCCTTACCTCTAGGTTTAACCTCTAATCAACTTCCGGGTGATCCGGGAGAACTACTTGTCCGGCGAGAAATGATCTCCTTACCCCTAAATCGACAATTTCATTAGCTTTTTAAAATATTTTTTTCGTCCCTTAACTTGACCCCCTGCCCCACCCTCAGACGTAGGGCCACAGATCCCATCTTCGAACTTGACCTGTACTACGTTTGAACAAAATATCTCAACCCCTTCGAGAGTTATCTTGCTAATTGACAGCGCAAAAACGGATATCAGAATATATCTGAACTTGTTGAAATTCAGCTGGGGTATCCGGTTTGCACTGTCAAATAAGAACTTGGTCTTCTCCGATTTTTACCATTGGCCTTAACCTGTTTGTAAATGTTAAAAGTAAAAATTTTAAGAAGTCTGTTGAAGACCGAATATCTACAAGACCGAATTGTTGGGAGCAAATATTAAAAATTTGGGATCCCATCGAAACACAAAAAATCAACGAAGAAACCAACGAAAATGGGTTTTCTATAGGGCAACAAATATACTGAAACAAAAGGCGAATACTAAGGCGTGTCATTTGCTAGTATCGAGTGAGAACAATCATAATTGTTAGTCACAGGTATTGGTGAGTGGCTCGCTGTCTTTATTTTAGGCTTTCAATTCTTTCAATTTTATTTTAATCTTTGGTTTCTTGTTGGATTTTTGGTTGGTTTTAGTTTTCTTGGCTGTTGATCTTCATCCTCGTTTTGGCATTTTTTTGTCTCGATATTTTCTGTCTGCGCTGAAGAAGGGAGAGGCGGTTGTCCTCCCGAAATATTCGCCTTTTATTTCAGTATATTGGTTGGCCTATAAAAAAAAACATTTTCGTTGGTTTCTTCGTTGTATTTTTTGTGATATGTCAGGCCAATGTGGTTTACGAAATTATCATCCCATCGAAACCTTTGGTCTTGTTCTATTTCACGTCACAGAGATCGTAGTTACCACTCTAACTACGCTCCTGCGTGTCGTAAGCAAATAGGTATTGTTTTGAGAAGGCTGGAACGGTCAGCGGAGTAACTGTTCACGAGGTTGGAACGAAATGAGTAACTAATAGTTACTATTGTTAGAAGGAAGGAACACGCTTTAAGTGTTCTGATCCAGCATGTTTTTGGACACCACTCTAACCGACTTCAGACGAAATTAATATCACCCACAAATTTCAGTTTCTGCCCGATTCTGGGCGAAATACTTGTCTGAAGCGAAAACGAAAAAAAAAGGCAGCATAGTTTCCCCTTACACCTAAATCGACAGTCTATTTAGCTTAAATATTGCTTTCACCCCTTAAAGGACCCCTCACACTATTTACTCTTCAACTTTTAGTATTTTAAAATATATGAATATTTTAAAACTAAGCTGTGCTTTGAACCCACGGTTTTGGCTGTTTTAAGCCTTTTCCGAGACCCGTTGACTTGTGGCGAAAACAGGGAAACAATTTACATAACTGGTTTTTGGGATTCCAAAACGTAAGTGGAGGGATACCTATGACATCGCACAAGTTGTCCGTCTATCCGTTTTTGCGCTGTCGGCCGGATTCCGGCCGAACTAATTGTCCGGCGAGAAAATAAATTTCATACTCGGACTCAGCACGTCTCCTTGCTTCTCCTTCTTTCTTCCTGAATTATTATATTAAAGGACACGTCGTACCTATGGTAGTAATCCATCCTACTTCAGTTGTATTTCCATCAATTATCGTTCCCGAGATTCTAATATTCAGTGTATCCAATCTCCCTTATTAGCAATAAACTGATTATCGCACTTGCTACGTTTCTTCCTTTCAGTGACGTCTCACGCGCCCATTACTGTTTCCGAGGAGCTTATTCGTCCGAAGACCGGTTATACAAATTTTTGCCAAGATTGTCATCGAAGACAAGGGAAACTGAAAGAGGCTAAAAACAGACGACGCCGTGTTTACTTTTCCGTAAGAATACCTTAGTTGTATAGTCGTCAATTATCTCAAAACGTCTGAGAAGAAACACATGTAGTACAAGGTGTCCTCTAGTAATTATTTCTCGATTTCCTTCAAGGAATTTTTACTAGTCTTAGTTCTTGCATTTACTTCTTCCTGTTTAATTTCCTTTTAGATCTGTTTTATCTCATTAAATTCCAAAAGCGGTTATATGGAAATTGTCGAATAATTATCGAGATTACCGTCATGGGTATTTGGGAAACAACCCAAAAAAATCCGTTCTTATTGCGAATTCACTTCTTATGGGCGTTGGAATATACCTGAAAGCTAATTTCTCAGCTACTTTCCGACCGGATGCTCGATCTGGACTTGGTGGGAAATAGCCTAATTACGTCGGCCCCGAGGCTAGGTCAAGCTGTGACGGAAGAGGGTTCAAACGGACGACACAAGATGGAGCACAAGATGGAGCTAAAATCCTCACCAATATACAACGCTTACTGCTGCTGAAGTGGCTGTCTTTTTCTGTGGCGGTGCTTTTGCTTATGAGCCGGGCAAGAACAAATGCCCGACACCGTGCTACCCGACAAGAGAGTCAACGAACTGGATTAAACCAACACAAGATGGAAGGTAACCTGAGGAACTTATGCCCCCCCCCCCCCCCCTCAACTATTTTAACGGAAGTTGTGGAGGCTGGGGATCATTTCATAAGTAGTGGACAGAAAGATGAAAATGCTCCTCAGCCGGGATTTGAATCCAAAACCCTCTGCTTACAAGGCGGCACTCTTACCATTTGAGCTACCGAAGGGTTTGTGAACAGAGTTCACAAACCACTACAATAGTCTGGTAGAAGCCGGCCATAGGAACAATGATCCCACCGGAAGGCAAATTCATCTAACCAGTTCACACGGAAATAAATATAATAAAATGGTAATTTATTACCATTAAATATAGCAATTTACCAATGAAATGGTAATTTATTATTAATATAAAAAATGGAGTCCTAGACTTCTAAATTAAATTCGAAAAAACTGTTTCTGGTTTATTGGTCACGGTAAAAGTCCCTTGTTTAAATTGCAATCTATGTATTATTAGGCTAGGGATCTTCTTCGTATTTCTTTCGAAAACACTGGCAGAACCGAGTTATAAGTTCGACTAATGCCAGCGGCAGTGTCAAAGACGTAACAAGTTTAACTGTAATTCTAACGTAACACACGTATTTGGAAAAGAGGTTTCTGTATTCTGGGACTCTAACCAGAAGCAAGAAGACTTTCCAGTAACATATAACACTGAAAGAGTAGGTGACTTTAAATAGTACAAACTAAAGACATCGAGACCAAAACACAAACAAGACCAAAGGTTTCGATGGGAGGCCAAAACTTTAATATTTGCTCCCGACAATTCGGTCTTGTAGATATTCGGTCTTCAACATACTTCTTAAACATTTTTAGTTTAACATTTACAAACAGGTTAAGGCCAATGGTAACAATCGGAGAAGAACAAGCTCGTATTTGACAGTGCAAACCGGATACGCCAGCTGAATTTCAACAAGTTCAGATTTAGTCAGATATCGGTTTTGCGCTATCGAATATTCAAATATGGATTCAGCATACGGTTTACCCTATAGCCTACGCCGTATCTCCTTCCTTCCTTACTTCTGCCCAACTTCCGGTTTCGGCCGGATTCCGGACAAACTACTTGTCTGGCAAAACACTAACGCTCAAAAATCCAACCTCTAATCAACTTCAGATTAAACTTTTACTTTTAAAAAAATTTCCGGTTTCAGCCGGATTCCGAGCGATCTATACATCCGGTTAGAAAATGATTGTCATATGCATGTCTTCTTACCCGCAAACCGAACATCTTATCAAATTTAAATAAAACTTTTCCTTTTAACAAATTCTCCGGTTTTGGCCGGAGTCCAGCCGAACTAATTGTCGGGCGAAAAAACAAATTTCATATTCGGACTCAGCACGTCTCCTTGTCCCTAAATCGAACCTCTAATCAACTTCATACTACACTTTTACTTTTCACAAATTTTCCGGTTTTCGCCGGATTCCGGGTGAACTATTTTTCCGGCGAGAAAATAAATTTCATATTCGAATTCAGCATGTCTCCTTACTTTTAAATCAACTATATCAATACCTTTAAACAAAAAAATGTTGTGCCCCTCAATTTGAAATCCCTCCCCCACCCTCAAATATAGGGCTACAGAGCCCATCTTCGAACTTAACATGTACTTTGACCCAAAGGATCCTCCCACCAAGTTTCATCAAAATATCTCAATCCCCTTGAGAGTTATCATGCGGACAGACGGACGGACAGACGGACAGACAGACGTACAACTTTTGCGATGTCATAGGTATCCCTCCACTTACGTTTTGGGATCCCAAAAATGCGTTCCAGTCTTGACGCCAAGAAGCCCGGTAGGGAATGGGGCGCTCTCACAGTAGTAACTATTAGTTATTAATTTAGTTGCAGCCTCGAGAAAAATTACTACGCTGACCGTCCCAACCTTTTCAAAATAGTAACTACTTACTTCCCACATTCGGTTGCGCATATAGTAAGCGTGGTAAGTATGATATATGTGACGTGATTGGCGCGATTGGCCCGTGGCGAAATATTTTGCCGAAAAAAAGAATAATGTGTTCCGGCCTTTACGTCGAAAAGCTTGGATCCGTGAGGTCATGCATAGCCTAGTAACTACGGTAAGTCGGATGGAACACGATCGTTATAATATGTCGATCGACTGGTTTATGAGTATCTATAGTGCGTAGTGCCATTATGGTGGACACAATGATATAGGAAGCGATGAAACGAAAGCGGAAGGAAGGATTAGTTAGGTTGAGAGACACAGTAAATCTAGTAGGACGAGTTTGATCCTTTAATAATAAATATCACCAAATATAAATATCGAACAGAAGCGAGATCAATGAGTTGTTTCGCAGCGCAAACTAACACACAAATAAACCATTTAAATAAAGGATAAAACGAAAACTGATAAACTACTAAATCTTTGCGCTTTTGTTGCTGTAACCGGGAGCAACACTTTGGTTTGTTTCTTGGTTAGATGCTGAAGTAGCCAACCCGTTGTTCTTAAAAAAAAAAAACTGAACTGACGCAATCAATAATCGCATAGGCCTAGCTATCCCTTAGCGATGTATAAAACAAATCCATAGCCCGAGGACGTTTTGCCATGGGGACGTTTAGCCATGGGGACGATTTTTCGCGGGGACCTTTCGCCATAGGGACGTTTTGTCATGGGGACGTTTTGTCACGGGGAAGTTTCGCCAGGGGACGTTTCGCCGAAAACCCCTATCACATCATTATCGTTCTTGGTGAGAGACTTGTCCTGCTGCACGTGATCAAATAGCCCCTCCCCCTTCTAACTTTAGGATCCTAGCTAGCATATCAACAACCCCTGACCGCTACTTCTACACAGGGGCGTCGCGTCTGACGGGGGGAGGGGAGAAAGGGGACGCTCCCCACTAATATTGTTGGCTAGTCGGTAAAAATAACCGAGTCGGTGCGAGGCGCCGTGATTTACAGTCGTCTTTTTTTTTGTTTTAATCAGTGGCTGTCTGTTTAATCAGTACAACAGTAGTGCAGTGTTCTTCAAAACAGCCAGTAAAAACTACCGGTCAGTGGGTAAATACCTTGCCCCTCCCCACACACATTTTTGCTAGTAAAGCCTCTGCTTCTATATTATCTATCATATTATTATTTTTCTTGATGTGAGACCTTTCCTGCTGCAGCTAGGTGATAGTATTACCCCCCCCCCCCTTCCCGCCTTCCTCCGATCTCAGATGATCGAACAGCTAGGGTGTTAATCGGCAGTAGCCTATACCATGCTGAAGTCATAAATCTGAAAGGATACCCAAAAACTTAAAATTAGGCATAATTTAATTAGCTCGTTTCTCCTACATTAATTCAACGCATAGGCACACCTTGTGATGCAACTCCATCCTTTATGCGTACTGGTAGAAGCTTAACATTACCATAGGACCTTCACGAAAACGACGCGACAGGTTTGACGGAACAGAAGAAGAAATCCTGCCCCCTCTCACTTATATGGAGAAAGCCCGCAGACTCTCGTTATGGTTTGAAGGACTCGAAACTGTACTTGCTTTGCTTGTTATGCGAATTCCTTGCAAGGCCGTGAGCTCATCCGTAGCACAGATCTTAATTGGTGAACGGGCATTGACCGAGGGGTCTCCGCAAATGGAATTTGGACAAAGTGACACCTACCCTTCTGGGAAAGAATGACTTATTGACAAAGACCTTTTTGTTACCCTACTCCTTAAATTACCCTAAATAACACCTGCCAGCGAAAGGTAACGCTGTCATGCCTTGACTTAGTGATTGATCGAACAGATTACTTGAATGCCTCTACACTTTTCTGTCATGGCAGTATTTTGACTAAGGACATCGAGAGGGGAGAATGGTTCTGCCTACCGAGGGGTTACCAACTGTCGGCCACACTCTGTACCGGGGAGCCGGGCACACGTCGGGCACAGTCGGGCACACTCAATTGTCGGGCACACCTGTAACCCATTTTTGGGAGTTGGTAACCCCTCGCTGCCTTCTAGTCTCTGCCACTAGTAGGTGTTCTAGCTGGAACAGGTGGGTTCGTACGATCGACCAGCACACGGAACAGCAATTTCTTTGTTCATCTACAAAATGAGCTTGTCGATTGTTTAACCAAGTTTAACCAACTTATTTTTTGTCATTTAATTGAAGACAATGGATTATTTTGATTCTGTCTAGGGATTTTTCGATTTTCTACTATTTGCTCTAGAAGTGACGTTCATAATATCTACGTTTTTCTCCAGAACGCAAATTGCACTACGTCACCGACAATCTAAAAAAAAATTCTCGGAAATCGTGTTCGTCAAGCATACAACACAGATAGAAGCGCATAGAGTTACCAGAAATCCGTCAGAGAAATTCTACTACACAAAAATCAATTTTCATCAATAGCGGAGCAACGAAGTATCTCATTTTTTTCGGGTCTTCAAGCTTATTTTAGTGAATAAGAGACGGGTAACTTGACTGTCTTATGCGAGCCTTTCGGTTAATCTTTATAGGACCTGTCTTACCTAGAATACTAATGCAATATACTTCCATACTCACTCCATATATTTATAAACTCGGAGACCGCAATTTCGAATGGTTCATTTAACCCAGGTCTGGGACGACACGACTTCAAGCTGAGTGGCTGGCAATTCTGTAAATACATCGATAGATGGTCTTTCCAGAACAGAATGGTAGCCCGATGAAAAATTTATCTCAAAATGTTACTATGAAGTGGTACGAAAAAGTAGCATGCAGTACTAACGATGCTACTACATGCTTCTACTTCAAGGCTACCGTGTTACTGCATACTACTATATGCTACTATTAGAAAGACCGGATGCTACTATGGCAAGACAGGATGCTACTGGATACTACTACATAAGATTGGACCAGTCTAAGGCACATTAAATGATAGTATTCTTTGCTACTACATCGTATTACATGTAACGTTTTCGTACTACCACGTACCACCATACTACTACGCAGGCTACACATTTTTCATCAGCAGACTTCCCTTCTATCTGATGTAGTTTCGACTGCCTGCCTTAGTACTTTCAAGACTCCCCTGGACACTCCCACCGAAAAGGCCTACTATGACTTTTCTTACTTGGTGTTATTCTAACTGACTACATTCGGGCAATCAAGCTGATTCCATGGAAGTCGAGGCACCAAATACTTGGTACGGGTAGATATTATCTTCTGTTACAACTTCAGTTTGTCGGGTAAAAACAAAAAGAAACAATCTTATAGGCGGTCCGATGTTTTCGCATGTTGGCAATAAAACCGATTAATAGTTTATAGTTGCATTTATTCTTTGCCGATTCTGCAAAATTTAGCATATTCGAATTAAACCTCTTGAAAACCTCGTATCCTGAATCTTCAGAAACCGTCCTTCCAATTTCCTGTGATTTCCGCATTTTTATGGCACTTGTATTTGGGACAAGTGCCATATAGCGATCGGTTTTTTTGTCCGTCCGTCGGTCGGTCCGGGTTTTGCTAGTTCGGGCACTTCCTCGTAAGCTACTACGATGAAACTGGGCAGGCATACCAGGGATCCGACTAGTATAACTTGAAGGGATCTGGAATCTAGTGGCATGCGTAACTTTTGGACGGGTAATCGGATTTGAATGAAACTTCGAGCTATCGTCCAAGATGTTCCATTTCAAATCCAGACCAGATCCGATACCCATGGGATACGCATTGGAGAGGGCACTGAAAATCTCGGGAAACGGTCGAAGTCGAGGGACCGGGACGGGATTTGGTGGGAAAAACAAGCATGAGTCATAAATGAGTTTTAACAGTATTAGATCGTATCGAGGCCCTTTGGAGGGAGTTGAAGGGGGTTTCCTGGAATTCTTGTGATTGTAAGTTAGGAAACTTCCAGATGTGTTACTGCATATTAGTGGCTCTACCAAATAGTCTTAAAGACCCGACAATGCGCTAGGAAACTTCATTTCCTGGATCCGTCCATTTTTGGGGGCGTCAAGTGCAGAGGAATACGGAAACTACTGACTTCCTTAGGTTGCGAACGGGTGGTCCGATTCGATTGAAACGTTATGGGTGACAAGAACTGATGACTTAGACGTGCAAAACATGTGTCTGAACCACATGCGGCTGGGGGAGTTGGAGGGACTTTTTGGAAAATTTCAAAAAGTTAGGAACCGTCTGGATAAGTCTGGAAACTTTTTGACATGGACACAAACCAAACGAATGGGCAGAATCAGATGCAAGATGGACAATACCGAGCTTATGCGGCCTAGTTTTGTTATCTGTAGGAGGAGGATGAAGCGGGTACAGAAAATTTGCACATGCTCTGATTCGGGTCAAACTTGACGGACGGCAAGAGGAGATGTAGAGCGTGTTCCACCCTTCTACAAATAGTAACTATTATATACTATTTCCGTTCCAGCCTCACCAAAAGTTACTACGCTGACCGTTCCAACCTTCTCAAAATAGTAATTATTTGCTTACCCCGCTCGGGAGCGTTGTAACTACGGATATCTGTAACGTTATTGGTCGGATTCGCCCGTGGCATGATATTCTGCTGGAAAATAGAAAAGTCGTTCCAGCCTTGACGGCAAAAAGCCAGAATTCGTGACGTCGTGCGTAGTAACTACGGTAAGTAGGATGGAACACGCTCGTAAGAGACGCAAAGTTGATGTGTCCGAGTCGTGTTCGGCCACAGTGGGGGGAGTTGGTGGAACGAGTGCAGGGATTTGAATGAAATTTGGCAGTAGAGCGAGAGCATATGCGCTAGGTTACATTTTTCACGGTCCAGGCCGGATCCGAGCACGGTGTGTGTGTGTGTGGGGGGGGGGGTACCGGAATTTCCAAAAACTGCTGAGATTCGAGTAAAACTTCATAGGCGGTAAGAGAACATGCTTTAGTTGATCAATTTATGTGTCTGAATCAGATTCGGCCCCGGGTGGGGAAGTTGGAGAGAGAGGGGGAAATAGTGTTGCACGTCTAGGGTTCAAACAGTTGGATCTAGACTTGGAAGGTAGAAAAGTTATTTGCCCTAAGATCCGAGGCGATGCCGGAAATGCTCATACTCGTGAAGTTCGATATCCTTATTTCTAGGTCCGAACCTAGGGGGGGGGGGTGAAAGGGGGTATTGTGTGACATTCTTATTTATTTTCTTACAGCACATACTCGTAACAAGTGCCATATGAGCTTGTAGCTCTTGTTTGTTTTGGATTTTTGCCAGTGATCCAGTTTCTGGAAGTTTGGTATCTATTTGGCTTGAGTAAGAAAAAATCTTGCAGGTTGTCTGAGAAACCAGCATTTTGTTCTCGATGTTGTCGCATAGACATAAAACTAAAATAAATTAGTGCATAAATTAATATTCTAAAAAACGCACCTTATTATAGATGAGCCAATAGAGTGCCATTAAGCTTCACAGGTCATCTGTTCGCATTTCCTTACTGAATTATTTTATTTTATTCCACTAATCCCCAGGATTTCAGCCTTTTTGTCCACCTGTGTATCAAACATTTACTACCTGTACATATGAATTAAACTTCTGTTATCTTGATTAAAAAAAAAAAAAAATTATGTTGGTGAAGCAATCCACTAGCATCTGCATATGTTAGCATCGTCATAAGTCGTATAATATAACATTTATCTACAGTACACAATGTCTTCTTACTATTCCACTACCTCTTGCGGTTTCTGCCTTTTTCTGATGAATATTAAGCCTGACAGAAAAGTAGAGCCAACCGGAGGTTACTAGCCAACACAATTTGTTTGGGGGGGGGGGGGGGGGGCAAGGTATTTACCGACTGGCTGATCATTTTTGCCGACTGTTTTTGTAGAACGACTTTTTTTTTAAAGAAAAAAACGGCTGTTTTTATCAAAAATCGGCTGATTTTCAGAAGAACCGACTGTTTTTAAGACACATCTAATTTTACGAAAAACCGACTGCTTTTAAGAAAAGCCGACTGTTTCCAAGAAAAAATAGACTGTTTTTACGGAAAATCCCGGAGCTTCCCGCCGACTCGGTTATTTTTTTACCGACTGGCCGACAACATTAGGGGGGGGGGCGCCCCCCCCCCCCTCCCGCTCCCATACGTGACACCCCTGGAGCCCACCACTGCATACGCATACAGAAGGAGGCTACTGTCACTTTTTCCGATCTCATCCAATTCTGCGGGTTGGCAGTTCATCAACCAAAGCGTAATTCGAGGTGGTCATCAGTAGCCCGATACTAAACCCGCCTAGAGCATTGTGTGATGATGGCAGTATATATTTTGGATTTCAAGATCCAGAAGAACATTACTATCTAGGATACAGACAGTAGTGGTTGTGTGAGATGGCAAGGTTCTTCGTGATTTCAGCCCTTGTGGCTTCAGGTTAGATTTATACTTCGTTCTTCTTTTGTTAGAAAATAGTGTTTTTGAATTTTCTCATACAGTATACATATAATTCAATTCTGCGGTACTGATCTACTGAGATTGTAAGATACACAAGTCTGTTTTTTTTTTAGAGAAAGGAAACCGTACTCTCTGATTAAAAGGAAGATCCATTTGCAGTAATTATCCTATTTGCCTGTTTTTTTTGTTTGTTTGACACTGTCGAGTCCTAAGCTTTCCTATAGCTACCGACTGTTTATTCTTTATCTGTTTCTTCATCGGATTCCGGATCAGTGTCTGAATGATTTCCGAGTTCGCCAGAATTCCCACACGCTTTTGCCTTTGTATTCCTTTATTCGTAGGCCTAAGGCTGAACAGATAGTTCGTTGGTTAGAATTCAGTTTTATTTTGGTACAACTTTGAACCACTAAGTTTTTCTTCAATGCAATGGTTAGAAAGTGTTAGCCTAAGTGCCATTTTATTTTTGCAAAAAGAATTGATAATGATGTCGGAAGCGTTCTAACTGGTTACTGTAAATTACCTCATAAACCAATGCCTTTAGTTCTTTCTTTTTTTTGTTCAGTTTTCTCAATCTTCCAGCTGAGAACAGACTTCTTTTCGCAAAACAGATTTAGAATAAAACTTGTCTTTTTTGTGTTTAAATCAACTGCAAAATTATGCCGTGACGAAGATTTGTAACATATTCATTCAGTCATGCAGCATATTCCCCGAAATTTTTAGTTTCTTCAGATAGTTACAAAACGTGAGATAATATGGAATGAAATGAAGTGGAATTTGAAGTTTACTCTAGGCTACGTCTGAAGCACGAAGCGTAAAGAATTTGCAAACACACTACCTAGTAAACTTAACAAAACACTCGCCTCCTGTTTAAATTATCCTTTATATACTATATCATCGTTGTATCTATCTAGAGTGGAGTGAAACGTAATTTGAAATTAGAGCGCCCCCTGTTTGAATTATCCTTCTTTGTAGTCTGATACCTGTGGGTAGCCACAAGTCTATTTAGTTGTTTAATTGGTAGAAATAACAGACGAGCAATTTCGCTACATTGTTTTGGAACAACTTTTAACAACTGTTTAGGTCAAACATTGTAAATTCTCCCTTTGTTTCCAGGGTGAAATAGTAATACAAAAACTAATTGCAAAAGTTAAGGTTAAAGACGCGAAGACGACGCGTTGGAAAAGCAGCAATTTTCCTCTGCCACGATATTTTCCTCGCCTGCATACACATTTTTTTAGCCAGTTTTTTGTTTGTATGCTTGGCCATGTGACGCAGCCTTTTAAATTGATTGTGATTTGTAATTTAGTTTCTGTACTTCTCTAGTGTACTTCGTTGCGCTCGAGGGAGGAAAAAAACTAAGAGTCATTTTTAAAACTGACTAATAACTTTCGGTTGTTTTGTTTCTCTCTCAGCTTTCTTGCTTTATCACCTGACTGAAAATCTTCCACAAATTATACTCTTAGATGTTAATGGAATTGAGGCGAAATACGTCGAAAATTTATTCGAGAATACCTCAAATGTCTTCGAGGAATCGGCACTTGTATTCGATAATCGATACAAAGTCTTCGATATTTTTGTAGATCTTCGAGAAACTACAAAAAGTATCCGAGAAAAGATAAAAAGTATTGGAGACTGTTTTCAAGTAGTTAACATTTAAATTGAATTAGGTATTCGAGAATGACAGAAATGTACTCTAGAATTTACATACAGAATGTACATACATTTGTGTCATTCTCGAGTTCCTTATTTCAGTTTAAATGTCAAATACATTTTAGGAATTCTCGAATATTTTTTATCTTTTCTCGAATACTTATTGTAATTTCTTGAAGACCTAAGAAAATCTCGAAAACTTTTCGTCGATTCTCGAATACAAATACCAATTCTTCGAAGACATCTAAGGGATTCCCGAATACAGTTCGGCGAATCTCGAAGACATTTTCGATTTAGCCTCAAATCCATTCCATATAGAAGACAGAGACAAACTGGCATGTCAAGGGCAAGGCTGTCGAAGTTCTCACGGTGGTTTGGAGGTGTCTTCATTCCCAGTTAATTTACCCAAATCAGTACAAAGCTTAAAGGGAACACCCCACTGACGAAATCAAGACGTATCAGGCCCAAGGTGAGGGTTACACCCACTGATCAGAAGCGGTGTACACAACTTGTAATTGTGATCTGCCGAAGCTTTGTTGCTGCCCTTGAGTGCTCCCGTCAATGTGCCACACCTACATTTTATCTTTTCAAGAATGTTTACTGAAGGTGAAAGTGTTACAGCTCAAATGCGCAGAAAAACGCAATATTGTGTGATGCCAATCCTATGCATGACCGGTTGGTTTCAAATTTCTCCTAGTTAGTAACACCTTTCAGTTTCGATTTACAAGAAATATTTTTTTTTTTATATTCAGTTATAATAAGTAAGTACATAAGTAAATTGTAACGATCGTGACAGTCGTGGAACGAAAATAATAAGTGGGTGGAGCCAATTTACTTATTACGGCGGGCTCTGGAACGGCAGAAATAACAAGAATAGTAGCGATCGTCGATCGTAACTAATCATAAGTTGCTGGAACGCTACCTAAGTAAGTAATTTATTTATAACCCATCATTTTAAAAAAGCGGAGTAAATGAAAGAAAATAAGTAAAAAACATAAGACACATTGCGAACACGCGATCAGTTGAACACAAGTTGGGAAAATCTAAACTTTTCCGTATGGAATTGATGACGGTGCCCAACATCCAAAATTCAAGCACTCGATCCTGATCGTCTGTCCACGGCATTAGATCAGAGACAAGATTTTTTTTTTGAAATGACACATCACTTGATTTGACTTCATTTACTTCGGGCTAATTCATCTCCGAACCCATGTTATCCAAGCCCAAAAACGTGAGTTCTTGGCCGTAGACTCGGCTATTTTTGAGGCTGACCTAGGCCTTGAAAATATTATAAGACAAGAAGAAAGGGAAAGCTACCGAACCTGCTTTAGAAATATAATCTTTCACCTTGGACTTGACTTTGAAAAAAGTTATGAAACCGGTTTTGGGGTCAAAACACATTAGTCTTCCGCACTTAGGAACTGGTTTCAGTACGTATAGTTTTGTTTTTGTTTGTTTTTGTGAATGTAATTACAGAGGCTGTTCCTTGATTGTATTCATCCGTGATGACATAACACACTTTAATAAAATAATACTTTTAAGCTTGGATTTGTGGCGTGTTTTGTTCCATTTTGTTTTTAGTTTTCTTGATGTGATGCTATCAGCTTCTAAAATTATCCGGTTATAGAAATAGAGTTCGAAGCTTTCAGACATGCGTTTGAAACTAAAGAAAAAGCATTTCTTGTTTCCATTCTCCTCATTTGTACACGTTTTTTCCTTATTAGGGGTCAAACAAATAATACATAGATATAGGCTATCTATCCCATTTCTTCCTGAGGTCAGTCGATATCGTTTTTGAGATCATATTCAAATCCTAAATCATGAATACTCTTGATGACAAACTCTCCTTGCCGATGTAAAATCGCCGGATACCTAGCGGAAGAGCCAGAAGTGGTATCACCTCGGGTATCACAGCTGCTCCCCAAGATCGCCGTGATTGTTTGACACAGGATTTATGTTGTTGAGTTTGAGTCGTTAGTGACACGTTTTCTCGTTTCTCCCGATGAAAAATTTGTAGTCTGTGTAGTTGTATGATGGTTGTACGAAAAAGTTGCATGTATTGATATGTAATTGTAAAGAATACAATCATTTAGTGTACCTCAGACTGGGCTAATCAAAATCAGTAGTATCTAGTAGCATCCTGTCTTGCTATAGTAGCATCCAGTCTTGTTAATAGTAGCATGTAGTAGAATGCACGGTAGCCTTGACATAGAAGCATGTAGTAGCATCAGTTCGTACTGCATGCTGTTTTTTTGTACAACTTCATACTACTGTACTGAGATAAATTTTTCATTGGGTTCCTGCAGATCACTTGCGTGTTGTGGACTCGGTCATATAGAGTATTTGAAATCTAGTTGACGATAAGAAAGCAAGGCCGATTCTTCAGCTGGTATTTTACTTCGCTAGCGGTTTTAATGTTTCTCTAAATGTGATTTTGTTTTCAGCATATGCTCAGTTCGATTGCCCGCTGGACGATGGCTTCTTCGCGCACGATACCTCATGTGATAAATACTGGAAGTGCGAAGGAGGAAAAGCAGAACTGAAGGTGTGCGGCAACGGACTTGCATTTGATGACAAAGATACGAAGAACCAGAAGGAGAACTGCGACTACCTCCACAACGTAGACTGTGGTGACAGAGAAGAACTCGGTAAGTTGAATTCTAGAGTTACTGGCGCGCGCGTGGGCAGGTAGTAGTTCTGTGGGAATAAGTATATTTCGGCCCACACTCTAAAAAAAAAGCTTGTAGTATTTGCTACTCGGATTAATCTTGTCTCTACTGAGATAATCTTTCATCTAATTCGAATTTATCTTATCTCAGTAGAATGATATCAATCCGAGTAGCACATACTGCACTTGACCCCCCCCCCCCCGAAACATACAAAAATAATAATTTTCATAGGTTTTCCCTCTGATCTATGTGTTTTTTGTACTTTTTTGTCCGACTAGCAGGCACCCCCCCCCCCCCCCCCCCAAAAAAAAATCCTGGATACGGCCTGCTCCTACACTATGTCGTGCCGTGCCGTGCATCGTTTTAGTCGATCTAAAAAGAGGCACGATAAGGCACGGCATGACGAAGGAGGCACGAGTAACAAGAAGTGATTAGCAAGTAGTAGAAGTAGACAAGTAAGTGAAAGCTCATAGCTCCAGAGCCTAAAAGAAGGCAAGTTAAAATATTGTGTCTGACCCAAACTCGAACCAAACTTGAATGAAAAGTTCGGTCGAAACATGATGAAAGCTGAAAATTTTGTAGAGAAAGAAAATAAAAAGAACTGTTTGTGTCTCAGTTGGCTATAATTAAGACGAATCCTGATCAATCCGGAAACAGAGGGAATGCTAGAGGGGTAGAACGGCACAGTCAAGCAGAGCGGCCATTGTTTTACCATACCGAGCGGCAGTTAGTCTGAATCCGATTTCGGTAAAAAATAGAAAATTTTCAAAATTGATAACAACAGGATTTTCAATCAGTAAAGTGTAGGTCTAAAATGGGTAAAATAGCAGGCTGAAACAACAAATGCTTCTACTTTTAGTCGCTGGTCGACAGTAGCGAGATAATCTAATAATAATGATTGTATCACAATATATAATGATACCAACTGCACCAAAATGGCTTCCGCCTCTGTTGAAAAATAGAATATATTACCAAAAACAAGTCGCGCGATAGAATTAAGAGATTCAGAGCATGCGCCAACCTTGCGAAAAGTTACTACGCTGTCCGTTCCAACCTTCTCGAAATAGTAACTATTTGCTTACCACGCTCTCTAGCGTTGAAGCGGTGGTAACTATGATCTCTGTGACGCGATTGAGGTATTAGCGAATTTCGCGGTATTTTTACGAGAGTAGAAGAATTAGTTCCAGCCTTGACGCCAAGAAGCAAGAAGCCGTGACGTCATGCGTGATTTCTACGGATGGAAAACGACCTTTACTGACCCAGTAGGCTACTGTACTAGCAATCCGAAGAACATAAAACGATGTGGGAGCCCGCTAAAGCGTTCGCTCTTACAGAACCCCCCGTGGGAACCGCCCACTGCCCACGTTTGTACGGAATCTTCGCTGACGAGGAACGTTGCGATGTCTTCTGGAGCTGCTGGAACGGGGAGTCAAACAGATACCAGTGCGCCCCAGGCTTGGCCTATGACAGAGAAGCACGAGTTTGTATGTGGGCTGACCAAGTTCCAGAGTGCAAAGTTGAAGGTCAGTAAACTTTATCCCAGTATTATTATTATTATCATTTCTTTGAGTTCTTCAAACTGATGAGTGAACGAAAAAGGTCGGTCAAATCCATCCAAGAATTATTTATTGCTCATTTGATTCCTTCAAACTGAAGCTTGAATGTAAAAATTTTAAACAACAAACAATCAATGAATTCATCAACAAGTACATATAAGCAAAGCCTATAAGCATATTAGCCTACTTATTACATAATCAGAAACAAAACAGTCAGGGTACTTTTTTTTCAGGGAAAAGGTTGTGATGAACAAGAATATTGTCGATCTTTTTTGAATAGACAGAGGGGAGGGAATGGAAGATGGATCTAATCCTTTCTGTATTTGCAAAGAACGGTAGCGATTAGAATAACTTTGAAATTTTAGTTAGCTTAAATCGCACTTGCTAGCGACAAGGCTGTGTAGCCAGTGCTTACGGTCTGGAAGTTGACACTGAGCCCTTGGAACCATGACTGCATCCTTCGTTCTTGCAACCACACCAGGATCACCGTCCTATGTGACCAGAGGTGACGGAACAAATAATCAGCTTTTGATTGTTTAACGTTTTTGTTTGGTTGTTATTGTTTTTGTTCGCTGTTTGTTTTCTCTTTCCTTTTTCTGTTTACTTTGTCTTACTCCAGTAGTTTTCATATATAGTGCAGTGGGTAAGCTAAAAAAAATAGCATTTAATTTATTCAGTATAAAAAAATTGCCTTATATCATTAAAAAAAGAAGGGTCTTTGAGTTGGTTTTCTGTCGTTCGTGAGTTTACAGATGGAAAAACCACATCCTACATGAAAATCAAATTGCGCAGTCGAACTGTGAAAGTGTTCCTTCAGGATTTCCTCCAAAATTACGAGATACGAGAACTTATTTTGACAAACTAAAATCCCTCAGCAGAGTCGCAATATTCAGTGTCTTTTACTACAGGAAATACTGCAGTAGAAAGAAAGACTTTGTTAACGAGTCGGAAACCGGGAAACACGACCCTGGCAGAACTGGAACCTATTCTCTTCGGATGCGAAGTCTTAAAGGAACCCTCGCACTATTTACTCTTCAACTTCCAGTATTTCAAAATAATTGAATACTTTAAGGCTAGGCTCTGCTTTCAACAGATTATCCACGGGGTTGGCTATTTTAAGCCTTTTTCGACACCCTTTGACTCGTAGCGAGAATGAGGAAAATTTACATAACCGGTTTTTCTGATGGTAAAACTTCTCGCAGACAAACGTCGAAAGTAACGCAACGAAGGTAGTGAAACACGGCAAGTGAGAAAATCAACGAGGTTCTATTAGAGGGGTTGAAATGTACCGTACGAAATTCGGGCCTCCGGGCTTAGAATAGTTGGAGTGATTATGGAAGTAAGCTACGTCATTATTATAGGTAAGAAATGTCCTTTAACCCAGATGATAAAAAAATAAACCTGGATTTCCAGTTAAACATTAACATTATATTTCTGTTACAGAAGTAAGCAACGGATTCAAGTGCCCATCGACAGAGATCGCCCTTGGAAGCTTTACTCGTCACGCCCACCCAGAAGATTGCCGCAAATACTACATCTGCCTGGACAAGAACGCCCGAGAGTACGGCTGCCCCGTTGGTACCGTTTTCAAGATCGGAGACGATGATGCCAGCGGTTTCTGCACCGACCCCGATGAGGTTGCCGGCTGGTAAGAAGCTTTCCTGATTCAATGTTTGTTTTTCACAAATAAGCAGAGAACCTGAAGACCTACACAGTCCATTAATTTCTCGATATTCTGCGCTATAGTTAGACCTCCCCAGCCTCCGTCTTACTCAGTTCCGTCTAAATGTCACTCACAGTTAATTAGAGGTATGTTGACTTGAACACTTCTCTAATTTACCCTGGTTCTGTTACTTGCTCCTTAAAACAGCCAAATGGCAAGAAAAATTAAAAAACTTGACATCAGGTAAAAGCAAACTATTTCAAGGTTGTCATAGAACAAACTTTAGGTTTGAAATTGAGAAGTATTATTTTATTTGGGTTTATAACTGTGCTCATTTTTTTATCCATCTGTTGGTTGATGGTACGTTCAACATAGCAGAAGATTCCAAATCTGAAAGGAACACCAGGTGGCAGTTAACAGATTGACACCGAAATTAAAAAAAAAATTAAGGGATGACAAAACAGGATATGAATTAAACGTTTTGCGGTAAAAGTTGCCTGGCATTGGTTTTAGTTTTTTCTTCGGCTATTGTTCACTGTTAGGTGACATTCCAATAAGAAAACCTGTCCTCTTCTCACTCAGTCAGGCTTAAGTCGATTACACTTATTCACACACTCATACTTCCGCTTCCTTACCCACTAAAACTTGTAGCAGTGCAGACTTTTGCACATCGACATATCGGTCGTGCGTAGGGAAGGCAGGTTGGAGTAGTGACAGATCTGGACAAGTAAATTGTCGGGAGCGTTGGTCGTAACGACGGAGGTTCAACTGATGGGTGGGAGTAGTGACAGATCATGATAGGTCAACTATCATGGTCAACGGTATAGTCATAGGTTGACTATCATAAGTCAACTATCAACTATCATAGGTCAAAAATGCATTACATTTTCAGACTTATGAGAGTCTTCATTTTTTTCATCTTCATTTTTGTCTTCATTTTTAAAACTTGAGCTATCAGCCTCTATAATTAAAATTGTTCTTGTTTTACAGTGAAGACTACTACGGAGAGCTCGACGTCAAGCTTTTGAAGAAATCTGAACTTTCGGCTGGTCTTTCCCAGAGCGACTCGCCAAGGAAGCCAGTTGCCAAGAACCCAACAGCAACAGGTAGGGAATATGCTGATACATCAGTTTTCGATCAGCTTATATTTAGCTGGTAATGTATACGCCTACCATAGCGAACCGAAGTATCGCACTGACTTACAGACAGTTCTCTGTTTGACTAGACTGCGTTAGTAATGTAGATCAGAGGTACACGTACCTTCTCGAAGTGGGTGGCTACATCTACAGGAAACCCAATGAAACAAAGTGGAAGTGATCACTACAAGTCCAGCGGGAGCATATTAAGGCAGTGCGAACCTTCCGACTTGAACTTAATACTGGTCTGTACTCCAGAGAAAGAGAAAAATCGTAAACCATCGTATCATAATTTGTTTGCTATTACATTTGGAGTTAAGCTTTTAGCTTGTCGCCACACTACTGTCGCCCCACTGCTGTCGCCCTAACTACTTTCAGCTTCTTATATATAATTACAAACACTCATTCAAAACACCAAGGCAAAAATATTGACACAAACGAGTTTCCGTAACGATTTGTTTGGACTTTGAGAGGTTGTAGTTTATTTTGTTGCTGGGTTCGATTGTTGACACGGCTTTTCGACCAGGTCCTTAATTCAGCTGTACTGTAAGCTCTGTAACCTTGTCATTAGCCTTGTCAGTAATGCCTTTCCAGGTTTTGGCCATATTCTCCGTCGCGGTATTTGTCAGTTTCGGTATTTAACTTTACGGTTTTGCTCTCTCACGATTTTTACTTTTACTAGTATATGTCTGTGATGGAATCGGCTTTCGCGGTATTGATTGATGCGTTTTTTGTTTTAGCGGGAAGCTGTAACTGGCTTGAAATGCCCAGATAAAGCAGATGATGTTCGCGCGGGCAAATCCGTAGTCGCTTAAAAATATAATACAAATTATTTTGATATAAATTTTAGAACACTTAGAGCGTGTTCCATAAAATAGTAACTATCAGTTACTGTTTACGTTCCAACCTCACCAAAAGTTACTACGCTGACCGTTCCAACCTTCTCGAATACGAACTAATAGTAACTATTTGCTGACCACGCTCTGTAGCGTAGTAACTACGGATCTCTGTAACGTGATTGGTAGGATTCACCCGTGGCATGATCTTCTGCTGGAAAATAGAAAAATCGTTCCAGACTTGACGGCAAAAAAACAAATTCGTTCACGGCAAGCAGGGTGGAACATGCTATTAGTTGGTAGGAAGATTCTTAGTCGCATCCTTTAGTATCGGAGTACTTACTTTAATTCATTTTAGCACGAAGAACGACAACAACAACACCAAAATCCGTCGCTGCCGCCGCAGAAGAAGAATACGAGTATGAAGAAGAAGAAGCAGCAGCAGAAGAACAACAATAAGTGCATGATGTGCCTGCCGATCTCGCACCACCTAGAGTGATATACCTTCAGTGCGTGCGTGATAGAGACATTTGTTAACTGCCAAGATGACGTTGTAAGATTATTTTTGTAAATAGTATTTTTTTAAGAAAACGTTATTCGAATTTTAAAACTGTCTGATTCGATCTCTAGCCAAGACCCACCAAGAGCTAGTGAGGCCATATCAGTTATCCATGGGGAGGGGGGGGGGCAAAGATCAATTAATTTATTACTGAAACTCAACATTTAATCACTCTTTTTGGGTAAACTTTAAATACTAGTTTCGAATACACCTTAAAGTAACGTCATAGCTTTGGAAAAACATAGTACCAAGATGGAACATGTATTCCACCAAAAATAAACTGAAACTACGTGCAGTTACTGTAAGAATGGATAACTTCTTGGTTTAATTTTCGCGAAGTCGGCCACAAACCTCTTTAGTAATTCAATTCAGCTCTCAAGACAAAAAGAAATGGAAGCTGTTATTTCTGCGCTTCGGAAGTCTCCGTTCGTTCACGCAATGTGGCACTTTCTCCTCAAGCTAGTGCTAGTCACTATCCCACCCAACCCCACCCCGTCCAGCACGTCCAGGGGGGGGGGGGGGGTAGCTTTAGTCCTACGATACCCTGGAGAAGGTGCAATTCCAACCTTTGTCCCCATTCTTGGAAATTGTCACTTCCTCAATCCGACCATCTTGGGGAGGAGTGGAGGAAGAGGGAATCCGGAAAATAATACACAAATTTAAATTTGATTACTGTAATTTCAACAATTATACTAACAAGTTTTCTTGGTTGTAGTCATCTCGTTTTAGCGCCTTCATTTTCTTTCGATTTTGATATCTAATTCTGTTAAGAAATAATACGGTAAGGATAATATCTTTTTGTAAAATTCAAAAATACAAAAAATTAATATCGCCGAGCTCCCCTACCATGGAATCTGCAAAATTACAACTATTATTATCGTTCCACCACTGTTACGATCCTTATAAATTACTTATGATGGTTGGCAGCAGGTCCGTATCCGGAAATCTATTTCTGGGTTGGGGGGGTTGCCCATGGATCAGACCCAAAAGTACAAAAAAGACATAAATCAGAGGTTAAAGCCTATAAAAAAGGTATTTTGTATATTTCGGGGGGGGGGGGGAGAACCCCCTAGCCCCCTCCCCCCTGGATACGGCCTTGGTGGGTAGTATCATAGGCGAGAACAGCTATAGTTTTAGCAAGAACTCCCGGAAGAGTGGTAACGTCTGTCGGTGCTGTATTTCGTTCCAGACAGCGTTGTAACTACCACAATAAAGAGGGATCTCTTCATCTTATAAATAACGTGTAATAACTGCTTGAAACGCACTCATGTACCTACTGAAAGTTTCACCAAGATTATCAACTTCACCTGTTGCAGCTCCCCTTCTTCAGAATACCGAATACAGAATGCAACGTTCTTTGAACTAGGAAAACCAAGAGGACAACAACAACATAAACCCAAAGCCGAAAGGTTTGTTTTGTTCATACCCAGACGGTATTTACGGAGGGTCAGTGTGGGAAAAATATGAGGCATAAATATTTCATAGTTTATACCGCATAAGCAACTTGGATGCCACGAAGACACTATAGCAATTTATGTGACTGAAGACCGCACTTGGATTTAGTTTTTTCATTTAAGGTGAGTGCTTGAATAATTCTTCCATGGAATACGTGCATCTTTGGACATTCTTCTGTTCATCGGCAGGTTGATCAACGAACGACTTTTTGGGATCCCAAAACGTAAGTGGAGGGATACCTATCACATCACAAAAGTTGTCCGTCCGTCCGTCCGTCCGTCCGTCCGTCCATCCGTCCGTCGGTCCGTCTGTCCGTCTGTACGAACTGTAACTCTCGAAGGGAATGAGATATTTTGATGAAACTTGGTGTGAGGATTGTTTCGGTCAAGAGTAAGGTCAAGTTCGTAGATAGGCTCTGTAGCCCTACATTTAGGGGTGGGGGAGGGGGTTTAATTTAAGGGGCAAATGAAATATTTTGAAACATATAATGTGATAGTCGATTATGGGGTAAGAAGACATGCTGAACACGAAGGTGAAAATCATTTTGTCATTGGACAAGTAGTTAGCCCGGAATCCGGCCAAAACCGGAAAGTTTGTTAAAAGTAAAAGTTATATTTGAAGTTGATTAGATGTTCGATTTAGGGATAAGAAGACATGCTGAACATGATGGTGAAACACATTTGTTCGTCGGACAAGTAGTTAGCTCGGAATCCGGCCAAAACCGGAAAGTCCGTTAAAAGTAAAAGTTTTATTTGAAGTTGATTAGATGTCCGATTTAGGGATAAGAAGACATGCTGAACACGGTGGTGAAAACCATTTTCTCGCCGGGAAAGTAGTTCGCCCGGAGTTCGGCCAAAACCGGAAAGTTTGTTCAAAGTAAAAGTTTTATTTGAAGTTGATTAGATGTTCGATTAAGGGTAAGAAGACATGCTGAACCCTTATGTGAACAGTATTTTCTACCAGGACAACTTGTTCGGCCGGAATCAGGCCAAACCGAAAAATTTGTTAAAAGCAAAAGTTTTATTTGAAGTTGATTAGACGACAGATTTAGAGGTAAGAAGACACGCTGAATCTGTATATGACAATCTTTTTTTTTACCTGGACATATAGTTCGTTTTGAATCCGGTTGAAACCGGATTTTTTTTTCATAAGTTAAAGTTTTATTTGAAGTTGATTAGATGTTCTTTATACGGATAAGGAGATACGCTGAATTCGTTTCTGAACTTTTTTTTTTCTGGACAAGTATGGTAGTTCGTTCGCAATTGTCTGGATCAAATTTACATTTTTGGGATCCCATCGAAACCTTTGGTCTTGTTTTTTTGCACTTACTGCCTCTGGCTCAATTGCCATATACCGATCGCAATTCCGTCTGTCAGTCGGGCGGTCTGTCCCACGATTGCGAGTTAGGACTAAGAAACTGGCAGGCGTATCATGGACCCGACCAAACTAACTTGGAAATAATCAGTTTCCCGATCCGACCGTCGGGAGAGGGGGGGGGGGGGCGGGCGGTGGAGGCAGGGGGAATCCCGAAAATTTAGCCGTGCACAACTTATGAACGGGTGATCTGATTTGAATGAAACTTAATAACTGAATAGAAGGCATGTCTCTGATGCCCTGTTTACAGTCCACACCGGATTCCATAGCTGTGGGTAATTTGGGGGGGGGGACGGGAAATCTCGAGAAACGGTTACAATGGAAGGATCGGAGTGAAACTTGCTGGTAAGAACACGCATCTGCTTCTGATAATCGTTTACACAATTGTGCTGGGTCCGGACACTTTGAGGGGAGGGGGGAATTGCGGTGATGGCTGTTTTGGGAATTTTTCACGACGAAACTTGGCAGGCATATCAGGGACCTGATCACACTGACTTGGAAATATAAAATTTTTCGATCCGATCACCGTGGGGGGAGTAGAGGGAGGGGAAAATCCGAATCGGGAATATTGAGTCATGCGTCATTTCGAATGGGTGATCGGATTACCGAAAAATTTAATAATTGGACAGAGCACCTGGCTCTGGATTGGATCCGGGCACTGTGGGGGAAGTAGGGGGAGGGGGTCTGGTATTCCGATGGTCGTGAGTTAAGATACTTCCACATGTGCTAGCATGATGAAACTTGGCTGGAACATTAGAGATTCGACAAGAGCGGCTTAGAAACCATCACTTCCCAAAGCTGACTATTCCTTAAAGTACTAATTTTAACCGCAACGTAAACGAAATACTTTTAAGTAAACTATAGATTTTCATGATCCCCATGAGCCAATGATCATTTTTGCCTCACGGGTTTCTACAGTTCCCTCAAAGTGCGCATCTTGACCGCAAAGCCCAAAAAATACTTATGATCAAACGATACATTTCGGCCCATCTTTATTTTTGCCAAAAGGGTTTTGCTTAAAAATAAATTTCTAGCACTCTTAAAGTGCGGATGTAAACTGAAAAAGTAAAAAAAAAGTTTTTTTTTGACCAGACGATATATATTAATGATCCCCAAGAGCCCGTCATCGTTTTTGCCTCAGGGGCCTTGCTTACAGCTAAATTTCTAGCGTCTTTAAAATGCGCACAAAGTGCCCAAGCTCAAAAATAAAATACTTTTTACCAAACGATACATTCTCGTGATTATTCTTATCTCAACTCTCAAGGGTTTTGCTTACAAATGATGGGAACAAACCCACGAAAAGGCAAATTCCATATTGCAGCCTTTGAATAAGCCTTGCAAGTGCATATGAGCTTCTAGCTCTTGTTTCTCGCTTTAAGAGCTTTCTTTCCAAAACATATTATACTGCGTCATCTTTTTAAGGCAGAATAGTAATAATTTGTGAGTAGATGTAATTCTTTTTGGCATTAAAAGAGGTCAAAAAGAGGTAAAAGAACATAAACATAAAAGTTAATATTTCTGCGTACCACTAGAAGCAAGTGGGAAGTTTCCTAGTGCATATTTTTGGCGTTTTTTCTGTTCATCAACAGTGCTGACCAACGAACCACTGTTGACCGCCAAAACGTCCGTGTTGATCAAGAGAGGTGAATCTTCGCCGAAACGCTCTTTTCGAAAAACATGGCAGATTACTCCACAAGTCGACAAACCAAAGTTGATCAGCGAGACTTTCAGTTGTCGGTCGATTTGACCGACATGTTTGCCACAGTCATTTCTGTTGTTCACTAGAAACGTCTTCTTTCACTATGTTAACAGTGCCGGGACACACTTCAAGTAGTTGTCCTTCAAGTATTACTGAATTAAAACATTGAAGTACTAGAATAACAAGAGCTGAAAGCTCGTATGGCACTTGCAAGGCTGGGTCAGAGGATGAAAGTAGGAGTTCATCAATTCGTGGCTTTTCTGTGATCATTTGTAAGCAGAACCCTTCAGATAACAAAGATCATGCGTCCCTGGAAATCACGAGCATTTATTTTTCGTAAAAGCTATTTTGTTTTTGGGATCCCAAAACGTAAGTGGAGGGATACCTATGACATCGCAAAAGTTGTCCGTCTGTCCCTCCGTCCGTGTGTCCGTCTGTAAGCACGATAACTCTCGAAGGGAATGAGATACTTTGATGAAACTTGGTGTGAGGATTCATTGGGTCGTCGGACCAGTCAAGTTCGTAGATGGGCTTTGTAGCCCTACATTTAGGGGTGGGGGAGGGGGTTCAAATTAAGGGGCAAACAAAATATTTGAAACAGCTAATGTGATAGTCGATTATGGAATAAGAAGACATGCTGAGCACGACGGTGAAAACTATTTTGTCATCGGACGAGTAGTTCGCCCGGAATCCGGCCAAAAACCGGAAAGTTTGTTAAAAGTAAAAGTTTTATTTGAAGTTGTTTAGATGTTTGATTTAGGGGTAGGAAAACATGCTGAAGACGATGGTGAAAACCATTTTCTCGACGGACAAGTAGTTCGCCCGGAATCCGGCCGAAACCGGAAAGTTTGTTAAAATTAGAAGTTTTATTTCGAGTTGATTAGATGTTCAAATTAGGGCAAGAGTTGAACACTTATGTGAAAACAATTTTCTACCCGGACATGTAGTTCGCCCGGAATCCGGCGAAAACCGGAAAGTTGGTTAAAAGTAAAAGTTTAATCTGAAGTTGATTAAATGTTTCATTTATGTGTAAAAAGACATGCCGAGCAAGATGGTGAAAATCATTTTCTCGCTGGACAACTAGTTCGCCCGGAATCTGGCCAAAACCGGAAAACTTGTTAAAAACAAAAGTTCGATTAGATGACAGATTAAGGGGTAAGAAGAGAGGCTTAGTCGGTTTATGACAATAGTTTTTTACCCGGACATAAAATTATTCCGGAATCCGGTTGTAACCGGATTTTTTTTTTAAGTCAAACTTTTATTCAAAGTTGATTAGATTTTCTTTATAGGAAGGATATACGCTGGTTATGTTTCTGTATTTTTTTTTTTTGCTGGACTAGTAGTTCGCTCGGAAACCGGCAGGAAGTCTCGGTCAGTATCGTAAAAATAGATATGGCTTATAGAGGTATATCTGAACTTGGTTTTCGCTGATGATTAGCCTGTCCAAGACTGGATCTGGCGAAGACAAGACTCGATTGTCTGAATCAAATATTAGATTTTTGGGATCCCATCGACTCCTTTGGTCTTGTTACATTTAGCTATGATGATTTGCACTTTAAGGACACTAGAGATTCGTCTGTAACGAACATTCTTGAAGCGCAAAAGATGATAAGCTCACCAGGATCATGAACATTTATATTTTGCTCAAAATAATAGTTTGTACTTTGAGGAATTAGCCAAACCCTTGAGACAAATGATCATGGGCCCTTGAGGACCATGAATATATTTCCTTTGATCAAAAGTTGTTTTTTTACTTTTTGGTTAAGATACGCACTTTAAGGGTGCTTAACAATACATTTTTGAGCAAAAACCTTAAGGCAAAAATGATCATGGGCTCATGGGATCATGAAAATGTATATTAAAAGTATTTTTTGGGATCCCAAAACGTAAGTGGAGGGAAACCTATGAAATCGCAAAAGTTGTCCGTCTATCCGTCCGTCCGTCTGTCCGTCCGTCTGTACGTCTGTCCGTCTGTCCGTCCGTCTGTCCGTCCGTCCGTCTGTCCGTCTGTAAGCACGATAACTCTCGAAGGGAATGAAATATTTTGATGAAGCTTTGTGTGAGGATTCGTTGGGTCATCGGACCAGTCAAGTTCGTAGATGGGCTTTGTAGCCCTACATTTAGGGGTGGGGGTTCAAATTAATGGGCAAACAAAATATTTTGAAACAGCTAATTTGATAGTCGATTCTGGAGTAAGAAGACATGCTGAGCATGATGGTGAAAACCATTTTGTCATCGGACAAGTAGTTCGCCCGGAATCCGGCCAAAACCGGAAAGTTTGTTAAAAGTAAAAGTTTTATTTGAAGTTGATTAAATGTTCGATTAAGGGGTAGGAAGACATGCTGAGGACGATGGTGAAAACCATTTCCTCGACGGACAAGTAGTTCGCCCGGAATCCGGCCCAAACCGGAAAGTTTGTTAAAATTAAAAGTTTTATTTGGAGTTGATTAGATGTTCGATTTAGAGCAAGAAGACATACTGAACACCTATGTGAAAAAAAATGTCTACCTGGACATGTAGTTCCCCCCGAATCCGGCCAAAACCGGAAAATTGTTAGAAGCTTAAGTTTTATTTCTAGTTGATTAGATAACCGATTTATGGGTAAGAAGAGATGCCGAATCCGTGTTTGACAATCATATTTTACCCGGAAATATAGTTCGACCGGAATCCGGCTGGAGTCGGAAAATTTGTTATAAGTTAAATTTTTATTTGAAGTTGATTAGATGTTCATTATTGGGGAAAGAAGATACCCTGAGTTCGTTTTTGAGCTTTCTTTTTTCGCCGGACAAGTAGTTCTGGAGTTCGGCCGAAACCAGGAAATTGGCAGAAGTGGCAGGAAGTTTTCGTCAAAATTAGATATGACTTATAGGGGTAAACACACATGCTGAATCCATATCTGAACTTGGTTTTCTCAGATGACTAGCTATTTGGGCTGAATCTGTTTCTGAATTTTAATTGTAAAAATGTTCAAGGAGTCTGGCGTTGACTGGATCTGGCTAAGACAAGACCCAGTTGTCTGGATCAGATATTAAATTTTTGGGATCCCATCGAAACCTTTGGTCTTGTTGTACTTTGCGCTTAGGATTAGTACTTTAAGGGATGGTCGGATCTGAGAAGGGAAAGTTTATAAGCCAATCTTGTCAAGCCTCTAATTCCAAGCCAAGTTTCATCGTTCTAGCACATCTGGAAGTGCCTTATTTCGCGATCAACATGATTTCCGGTACCCCCTCCAGGTCCCCCACACCAGTTATCGGATCCGGTCCGATTTGAAACTGAACATCTAAGACACTTTATTTTGACACTTGCCAAGTTTCATGCATATCCGATTACCCGTTCCAAACTTTTGTATATTTCTAGTTTCTCAACTCCCCATCCCTCGGCTTCCCCCACGATGGCCGGATCAGGGAAGTGATTGTGTTTGTTTTTGTACAACTATTCAAACTGAAGGAACTGGAAGTTTCTGTTTTGGAGTCCAAGTCTAGAGTATCAAAATATAATTAGGCATATATATACAAGCCGGAAACATCTTCACTTCAGACTAGATCAGACTCGCGTAGACTCAACATCTTTATACCTACTGTGCTAATTACAATATTTATTCTTTCGTACCACCGTCTCATCTGCATAGACAGCCTTACCACTCCACGTCTTGCCTTACCACTCACCCAACTTGACAGTCCTAGCACTTCTGGAAGTACCTAACTCGAGATGATTGGCCTGACAGACAGACCGACAGACCGAAAAATGATCAGTAAATGGCACTTGAGCGTAGCTGCAATTGCCATAAAAATAAAATATAATAAAGATTCTGCACTTTGGCAAGCATACTACAGATAGGCTAGCGTAGAAGAATTATTTTGACTTTGCCCAAGGATATTTTTTTTGGGCTCTTTCAGAATATGTATTGCTCAGGATTAGAAAATTCAACCTGACGTTATTTTATTTTGTCATCCTATTGTAGCCTGGTTGTAGAACAAATGTATTTGTCATAATCATATTTATATTTCTCCAGTTTGCAAATGTTTCAGCCAGGCCGAGAAGAAAGTCTTGTATTTATTTACATCAAGTATGCAATGTATTTTCTTGTGCTACTGTCAGGGCCCATTACCTAACCAGTTTGTGATCAGGTGACTCTTCACTGACTGTCTTAAACTGTAAATTCTACCTACCTACACTACAAAGTTTTGAAGTAAGTAAGGGTTTGAATTTCAACCATTTCTATGGCTAATGAAGCGTTGCTTCGGAAATGTTCAAATCCAGTTCTGAAGAAAGTCCGCTGTTGAGAAAAAAAAAATGTTTATTTTTTTATCTGTGCATTTACTACATTATTGAAAGCTCAGTGTACTTTTTCCTCTTTTTTTTGTTTATACTGCACTATTTCCTCTCCTTAAGTGCGTTAATAAAATCATCATCAGTATGGCCCGAAACAATCTCTTTTTCGGTATCCTTTACTGTTGTACGTGAGTTACGAGCATGCAGAGTTACCATAAGTCAGAAAGAAAAAGTTAATTCGATGAAAATCTTTCTTACGGGTGCGGAGCATCGAAGTATCTTATTTGCATCAGAGCCTCGTTTTTGTTGCACGCTGCCGGTAAACTTCTCGGCCGCTCCCGGAATGATTCTTTCAACATTCGTTTTTTGCACTGCAATGCTTCCTAGGAAGACGGCAGTGCCCCTCGAGAATCGCGGACTTGCTTACCGACCAAGTCCGTGCTTCCCTGCAAGGTGCTGCTTCAACCAGAAGAAATCTTGCAGGCAGTAAACCCAAAACGTATCTTGTGCAGAAGCAAAAAAGGGCTGCAGCACACTGTCAGAAGTTTCATAACAGATAGCGTATAACACTTTCAAGAATAACACCTTTTTACTTAGAAATAAAGTGTTGTATATAGGACTGAAGTCCTGAACCTCGTATTTGTTGCAATAGTGCTGCACTGCACTGTCAAAGTGCAGCAATAGTGCTGCACTGCACCGTCAGAACTTTCATAACAGATTGCGCATAAAACTTTCAAGAATAACACCTTTTCACTTAGAAATAAAGTGTTATGACCAATTAAGTTTATACTATTGCGTGCCTAGATCTGCAACAACACCTTCAGTTGGTAAGAATACTAACGGAAACGAAAGAAACATAACAGATAACATCCGAAAGTGTTATCTGTTGAAAGCGCGTATCCTTCTTTTGCCGTTATGTAACTTCTGACAGTGTATTATTTTTACCTATTGAAGGTGTTGTTGGAGATCTAGGCACGAAATAGTATAAACTTAATTGGTCATAACACTTTATTTCTAAGTGAAAAGGTGTTATTCTTGAAAGTGTTATGCGAAATCTGTTATGAAAGTTCTGACAGTAAGTGCAGCACTATTGCAACAAAAACGAGGTTCAGGACTTCAGTCCTATATACAAGTAAAGAAATGATTTGTAATTGGGCTGTCGTCTCTCAGCTCTATTCAGTTAAACTTTAAATTACTGATATCTCTTTCAGCTCAAGATGATCATCGTCCTCCTGCTATTAACCGTCTCTTTTGGAGGAGAGTGTTTCTTCATGCCTCAGGTCCCGGCATTGCAGTTTTCCATAGGAGCAGGCGCAAACCCGTCGACGGTGGAGTTCGCATCAACGGTCGTCGTGTCAACGACCGTCACAAGTTATCCGTACTGCATACTCGCTGCGTTCACGCCACTTCCGCCCTGTTTTCGCAGACGCAGGAGGCAAGCTGGCTTGGTGGAGAATCAGCGAGCGGTGAGGCAAGCTGGCATAGAAAATCTGCAAGCGGAGCAGACCGGAATACAGTCATCTCTGACGCAAGGGTGAGTATAGGCACTGATTTAAAATCGACGAATCAACCTATACTAATAATTGTATAATAACAATACCTTATGTGTAATACGGTAAATGTATATATATATAATAATAATAAACGTTTAATAAATAAATGTGTCTTAAATAGCCCCAGGGACATTTACAAGTTGTAATTGTAAGTGCACATAAACGTAAATATCCATAAAACTAGTCTATCTAAGGCTTTCTGAATTCTAAGGCTCTATCGAAAAATCTACGAATCTTACTTATCGACTGGGCGGAAGTACACTTCAGTACATCCGGAAGTATTGGGAATTTGGGATATCCCCACTGAAAATTCCCTGTGGAGATCGGAAAGCCCTTGACACTGCCTTAAGAAATGACCGATATATCCGTCCTCATTTGTACTAATATGCTTGTCCGGTTTTGCATTCTTCTGTTTCTGAAGATAATCCTGCCCATTCGTCAGTCTCAATTTTTAAACAGTTTTATTCCAGCGTTTGTTTAGGCCATTCCTATATTTCACTATTTCTTCAACTTACAGTAATTTAAAATGTGTGAATACTTTATAAATATGATGTGCTTTCAACAAATTACCCACGGTTTTTTGGCTGTTCAGACTTAAAGCGAAAACAGAGAAAGAATTCACGTAACCGGTTTTTGGGATCCCAAAACATAAGTGGAGGGATACCTATGACATCGCAAAAGTTGTCCGTCTGTTAAAGCACAACTCTTACTAGAAATGATTTTTTCCCTATGAAATAGATCAGAAAAAATATTTTCGAAAATGCCTTTACTTTCCATCTGAAATTATAAATTTTCTTGTTAGCGCTTGTCCACTATGTCCATCCTTCCTGCTCTCCGACGCGGCGGCAGGTGGCAAAACATTTGAAAACTGATCGCGCCGTGGTAAGAAGTGTGAAAACTAATCAAATAAAAGAATTAGTAAGCAAAAGCTTCTCAGATCCTTATGTATGAACGAGTTGTCAGCAGACGCTGAAGATCCCGGCAAACGTTTCGTTGTGTGACGGGCAAAACTCGGCAAGGCAAAAAAAGTGCTAAAACTTGTAGGCATAAAACGAAACAATGGAGAAAGGTGGGGATTTTAGAAGCTTATAATTCTGTATGGGAGCCAGGTATATTATAAAAGGCAGAATAAGCAAGAGGGGTCCTTTAAGGACGATAACTCTCGAAGGGGCTGAGTATTTTGTTCCAATCTGGAGGATGACTTTTTGGGTCAAAGTACAGGTCAAGTGCGAAGATGGGCTCTGTAGCCCTATATTTAGGGGTGGGAGAGGGGTTTCAGATTAAGGGACGCCAAAAACTATTTTTAAAAGCTAATGAGATACTCGATTTAGGGGTAAGGAAACAGGATGAATCCGAATATGAAAATTATTTTCTTGCCGGACAAGTATAGTTTACCTGGAATCCGGCAAAAATCGGAAATTTTGGAAAAAGTTAAAGTTGTATCTGAAGTTGATTAGATGTTAGATTCAGAGGTAGGAACACATGCTGGGTCCGAATATGAAAATTATTTTCATGCCGGAGAAGTAGTTCGCGCCGGATCCGGAAATTTAGCATGAAATTTTAACGTAGACTATATAGAGACATGTGTTGCAATTTCGAACATACTAATGATAAACAGAAAGTGTATGCAGTCAGTTTAGTTATCTCCAAAGTCGTAACCGGCGTTTACTGTGTCAAAAGTCAGAATGCATCCGACAACGTTCTGGTAACAATTTAATAAAATTTGTTGACCAATTTTTGACCATTGACCAGTCCCTACACCCCTTTATTCACGTATGTGGAAGCTCTGTGCGTGGGTGACGTCACTTTGTTTAATCTATGCACTCATGGGGATGGTGACTTCGCTCGCGCGTAGACGTGGAAAGTTAATTGGGTTTGATAGAAGACTGTTTAAACCTAGCGTACGTATTCATTGGGTTTTGGATTGTGGGGGGGGGGGTCGAAGGGGTTGGTATATCTTGTTCAAACTTCGTAGAAGGATTCATTGGCAAAGTACAGGCCAAGTCCGTAGATGGGTTCTTTAGCCCTATATTTAGAGGCAGAGGAGGTGGTTTCGAATTAAGGGTAACAAGACCAAAGGTGTCGATGGGATCCCAAAAATCTAATATTTGATTCAGACAATCGAGTCTTGTCTTCGACAGATCCAGTCTTGGACAGGCTAATCATCAGAGAAAACCAAGTTCAGATATACCTCTATAAGTCATATCTATTTTGACGATACTGACCGAGACTTCCTGCCGATTTCCGAGCGAACTACTAGTCCAGCAAAAAAAATTACAGAAACAAAACCAGCGTATCTCCTTATCCCTATAAAGAACATCTAATCAACTTTGAATAAAAGTTTGACTTAAAAAAAATCCGGCTACAACCGGATTGCGGAATAATTATATGTCCGGGTAAAAAACCATTGTCATAAACCGACTCAGCCTCTCTTCTTACCCCTTAATCTGTCATCTAATCGAACTTTTGCTTTTAACAAATTTTCCGGTGTTGGCCGGATTCCGGGCGAACTAGTTGTCCAGCGAGAAAATGATGTTCACCATCGTGTTCGGCATGTCTTTTTACCCATAAATCAAACATTTAATCAACTTCAGATTAAACTTTTACTTTTAACCAACTTTCCGGTTTTCGCCGGATTCCAGGCGAACTACATGTCCGGGTAGAATTGTTTTCACATAAGTTTTCAACATGTCTTCTTGCCCTAAATCGAACATCTGATCAACTCGAAATAAAAGTTCTAATTTTAACAAACTTTCCGGTTTCGGCCGGATTCCGGGTGAACTACTTGTCCGTCGAGAAAATGGTTTTCACCATTGTCTTCAGCATGTCTACCTACCCCTAATTCGAACATCTAATCAACTTCAAATAAAACTTTTACTTTTAACAAACTTTCCGGTTTTGGCCGGATTCCGGGCGAACTACTGGTCCGATGACAAAATAGTTTTCACCGTCGTGCTCAGCATGTCTTCTTATTCCATAATCGACTATCAAATTAGCTGTTTCAAATATTTTGTTTACCCCTTAATTTGAACCCCCTCCCCCACCCCTAAATGTATGGCCAACTGCTCGTTCGATGACTAAATAGTTTTCACCATCGTGCTCAGCATGTCTTTTTACCCCATAATCGACTATCACATAAGCTATTTCAAAATATTTTGTTTGCCCCTTAATTTGAACCCCCTCCCCCACCCATGATCATTTGTCTCAAGGGTTTGGCTAATTCCTCAAAGTACAAACTATTATTTTGAGCAAAATATAAATGTTCATGATCCTGGTGAGCTTATCATCTTTTGCGCTTCAAGAATGTTCGTTACAGACGAATCTCTAGTGTCCTTAAAGTGCAAATCATCATAGCTAAATGTAACAAGACCAAAGGAGTCGATGGGATCCAAAAAATCTAATATTTGATTCAGACAATCGAGTCTTGTCTTCGCCAGATCCAGTCTTGGACAGGCTAATCATCAGCGAAAACCAAGTTCAGATATACCTCTATAAGCCATATCTATTTTTACGATACTGACCGAGACTTCCTGCCGGTTTCCGAGCGAACTACTAGTCCAGCAAAAAAAAAAAATACAGAAACATAACCAGCGTATATCCTTCCTATAAAGAAAATCTAATCAACTTTGAATAAAAGTTTGACTTAAAAAAAAAATCCGGTTACAACCGGATTCCGGAATAATTTTATGTCCGGGTAAAAAACCATTGTCATAAACCGACTCAGCCTCTCTTCTTACCCCTTAATCTGTCATCTAATCGAACTTTTGCTTTTAACAAATTTTCCGGTGTTGGCCGGATTCCGGGCGAACTAGTTGTCCAGCGAGAAAATGATGTTCACCATCGTGTTCGGCATGTCTTTTTACCCATAAATCAAACATTTAATCAACTTCAGATTAAACTTTTACTTTTAACCAACTTTCCGGTTTTCGCCGGATTCCAGGCGAACTACATGTCCGGGTAGAATTGTTTTCACATAAGTTTTCAACATGTCTTCTTGCCCTAAATCGAACATCTGATCAACTCGAAATAAAAGTTCTAATTTTAACAAACTTTCCGGTTTCGGCCGGATTCCGGGTGAACTACTTGTCCGTCGAGAAAATGGTTTTCACCATTGTCTTCAGCATGTCTACCTACCCCTAATTCGAACATCTAATCAACTTCAAATAAAACTTTTACTTTTAACAAACTTTCCGGTTTTGGCCGGATTCCGGGCGAACTACTGGTCCGATGACAAAATAGTTTTCACCGTCGTGCTCAGCATGTCTTCTTATTCCATAATCGACTATCAAATTAGCTGTTTCAAATATTTTGTTTACCCCTTAATTTGAACCCCCTCCCCCACCCCTAAATGTATGGCCAACTGCTCGTTCGATGACTAAATAGTTTTCACCATCGTGCTCAGCATGTCTTTTTACCCCATAATCGACTATCACATAAGCTATTTCAAAATATTTTGTTTGCCCCTTAATTTGAACCCCCTCCCCCACCCCTAAATGTAGGGCTACAAAGCCCATCTACGAACTTGACTGGTCCGACGACCCAACGAATCTTCAGACCAAGTTTCATCAAAATATCTCATTCCCTTCGAGAGTTATCGTGCTTACAGACGGACAGACGGACAACTTCTGCGATGTCATAGGTATCCCTCCACTTACGTTTTGGGATCCCAAAAACAAATATGTTTATAAGCTAATGAGATATTCCGTTAAGGGGTAAGGAGACTCACTAAATCCATATAGGAACTTAGTTTTCTTGCCGGACAAATGGTACACCAGGAATTCGGCCAAAACTGGAAATGCTGGTTCAAGCTCAAAGTTGTTTCTGAAGTCGATTAGAGATTCGGTATCGGGATAAGGACACATGCTGAAACGATTTTTGAACTTTATTTGCTTGACGGATAAGCTGGCAAAATCAAAAATCTGAAAATTTTTAATTGAAAGGTTCGGCTCTCTGTGTTACAATAGATCTTTTGCTCTGCATGCAGTTCGCCGGGAATGCTGCTAAAATGAGAGGAATTTGGTTAAAAATAAAATTAAAAAAATCTAAAAGACCTTTTTGATATCGGTTATAGATATGAGATATTGGAATAAACACGCTTGTTGGATCAGTAGCTGAACTTAGTTTCCTCATTTGATTAGTTGATTATGGATGAATAGCAAAGATGTCAAAGGGGTCTGGCGAAGAAATATACAAGATTTGATTGTCTGGATCAAGAAGTCTGATAAACATTAAATTTTGGGATCCCATCGAAACCTTTGGTCTTGTTCTGAGGGAAAAACTTCTCACAGACAACCGTCGACAGCACTATACAGATCGAAGGTAGCAAAACACGTCAAGTGAGAAAATCAGCGTGGTTTTGTTAGAGGTTAGAATGTACCTTATGGGGTCTCCGGGTTTAGAAATATATGGAGTAATCATGGAATTAGGTTGGATTAGTATTATAGGTAAGACAGTCCCTTAATAGTACAGTCAATATAGAGTTTTACCTGGAAGAAATTGCAACAGAACTGTTTTTGACCCTGACCTAATAGAAAAATATTCTCCACACTATCAAAATCTAAAGTGCTAGTTGGCTGAAATCAACTTTTTTTTGCAATTTTCTCCTTAATAGAAATTTTTGAACAGTCGGACGAACTGCGTGGCTTGCGAAATATTTTTTTGGGCTAGTTTAGCCCACAGAAGGTGTTTCCGATAATTATTTTGAATTTGAGATATCTTTTTTCTTATTTTTTCTTATGTAAATATTTTTTCTTTTACGAAAAATGAGGCATGTTTACAGTGTAAAATGTCGTCCTGGAACTAAAGTCCCCTACACGTGTCTCGATTGGGAATTGGCCTATTTTGGTTTGCAGTGCGTACCCTACTACTGGAGTTATCAACCTCTCGGTGCTATAAAAATGGTGCATCTCATAAAGGAATTATTGTCCAGAAAACCGATTACATATACTTTGAAGAGCTCATCAAGAACTATCGATAGCCGTTCAAATCTATCTATATTAGTCCAAAAGTTGACGTTTTGCGCAGTAGGCCAGCTTTCTAACAGACTTTACGGTTTTAGCCGGATTACGGGCGAACTACATGTCCGGCTTACCCCTTAATCGACTATGTCATCAGCTGTTTAAGAATATTTGGTTTGCCCCCCACCCTACCCCTAAATGTAGGGCTACATAGCCCATCTACGAATTCGAACTTTCCCTTGACCTGAATAGTCCTCACACCAAGTTTCATCAAAATATCTCACTCCCTTCAAGACTTATCTTGCTCACAGACGGACGGACAGACGGACAACTTTTGCGATGTCATACATATCCCTCCGCTTACGTTTTGGAATCCCCCCCCCCCAAAAAAAAAACGAGACAAAACCAACTATCGCAACAATGAACCTGAACCAGGGCATTCCATATACGATTCCATATACGATTCTCAGTTCAATCGAATCATACGGTGGTACCATTTGGTGGAGGACCGGTGCTCAGCTGTTGGGGTAAGACTTGACGCTGGAGCTTAATGCCAGAAATAGGAGGATTTGCGTAGGCCTATCATTGATTTGCGCAGCTTGACATGCAAAAGGAAACAGTAGCCCAACCAGCGCACGACATTATCCACTTTTTCCTGGCCGAAGATTGAAAATTAAGTCTTTTTCTGTTCTTTCTGTGTTTTATTTATTTTCTGTCATTTACTCCGCTTTTCCAAAAATGGCGGGTTATAAATAAATTGCTTACTTTACTTACTTAGTAGCGACGGGCGAGGATTTCTGAACTCTGAATCTCCACAGAGGAGCTAATAATAATATTTAAGGCATGACAACTACGAGGGGCCCTTAAAGCGTCAGGCATATGATATTCGCAAATGGACAATTTCGATTGCAGGATGGAAGCTTCTGCGCTGCCCTTTGAAATCCCCTACGAGCTTATACGAGCATTCTTCGAAGATGAATCAGAAGTTCGTTCAAGTCTGGTAGATAGCGAGGCACAACTTCCTCAGCAGATTGAACGCCATGGAGACCTCGTGGGAGTTGCCAGTGCAGTTCTCAACATGAAGACTTTTACTGTTCAGCAAGTAATAACAGTAACAGCACGGACTCAATCTTTAGCTGTGACATGCTCTGTGCCAGGGGCCGTGCTCTTACCTGCTTGTATAAGTAAGTCAGTCACTTCTCGAGAAAAATGGATCACCTTCACGAGAAGGAAGACACCTCAGGGAATCAGAGCAAAATAACACTAGGTAGTAGCGATAAGACTTAAAAAGTGACACACACTGGAATAGCAGCACCACTAGCGATAAAGAACGTCCCTACTAAAACTGCAGACAATAAAAAACATCATATTCTGAACACAGCAAAAGAAAGATGCAACCTTTCCTGTTTTCACGATGTCTGTAGACCACATCTTAGCTTTACTAGACATTTCTAAACCCGCAAGTTTGTCTCGCTTTAAATGCCGCAAGCGTAATGGGCGGCGCTATGAACATCACCCGTAATACAAAGCATGGAAAGCATACGTCTTGCCGCTACTCCCTAGTGTTATTTTGCTATGAAGCGACCTGGAATTACTTTTTTAAATTTGTGATTTGGGGGATATTAGGTGATTTTAACGCAAGTCTTGGTTAGGATATTAAAAACTAGTAAAATTTAGTATTCTTGTGTTTTTTTGCAGAACAAATTTGATTAGTAAATACCTTCTTTACAATACATGAGCTGCAGATGAGCTTTAAATAATTATTAAAATAGAGCCATTGATGCCTCTATTTACATTGAATTTACAGAATTAACTGAATTGACAGAACTTAAACTAAGACTTCGTTTGTATTGTATTAAAGCATATGCTTCTAAGAATACCTAAAGGTTAAATAACAACTGCCTAACCTTTTGAATTCTCGTTTTAGCCTATAAGAAATATAGTAAAGTATCTAATTTGCCAGTTTTTAGAGGAAAGCACAAAAACCATCGAACTGAAAATTATCAGAAAAGTTGGTGATCAATCACCATTCATGGCAACCCTGTAGAGTTATAATCTCACTACCTGAAGATTCTTTATTTATTTTTGGCTTGTCTCCTTTGCTCTGATATATTATTATGTATGTGATAGGCTCTGAGCTTAGTTATCCTAGGTAGTTATTTTAGGCCTACTTATTCTAGGCCAACAGAAAGTTTCGATCCTCATTGGTCGAGCCCCACCAAATTTACTGAAACCCGTAGTGATAAATCTCGCAACAACCCTCGCATGAGAAGCACTTGAAGTGTGGACGATACAATGTTTTATTTTAATGTTCGCTCGAACATTCGTGAAACCTTTTTTTACCTTCGAGGATGTGCTGCGTCCTGGAACTGATACCGAAAACATCCGAAGGGATATTATTAACAACAATCGGGATGTTGGACACTGGATAGTGGGAGGGTTGAAATGACTCTCCCCTAGCCTATTGGTTTTGGAAATGGAATGGAGGTTTCAGGTAGTTGGGAAGGAGGGGAAGTCTTCGACCAGAGGATTAGGGCGATGAGATCAACCCTTTGGTTGGGTTGACCGCGGGTCAGAATAATATAGTAGCCTGGACACAGTGGACAGGTGTGGAAACCGAAGCGCAAAGATCGAGGGTAGCGACCTTTTCTGCAATGAAGCGGACTTCATTAGCAACAGAGCTTAGCTGGCTAGTCAACACAGAAACTGCAACTGCTGGAACGACTGGAAATTCCCTTGGAAACCATATGAGGAAGCCGGGAATAGCAACGTCCAAATTGTCACAGCGACGGAAAGAATCGTCACATATGTGATTGATATGTGAATTTCTTCTCGGAGGGAGCTCGTCAGAAAAAGCTAGAGCCTACAGTCGCTTCAGCAGTGAAAAACTTCGTAGCAAACTTTTTGAGTGATATAGGGTTGACACTCGAGTCAAGACTTTTTTACAAAAAATTCAGATTTTGGTCTTATATCGGACTAACAGATATCTCATCAATGCCTTCACGTGGCGCCATTCCAACAGCATAAGCTTTCAGTAATGATTTTCAACGGTTACAGTTTGAGAAAGTTAACCGTGATTTGCAACCGTTTGGGTCAACGGTCAGTTGAAGAATGAGGACTGATGCTGCGACTGCGAGTTGCGAGTTTGCGAGGGTTCTAACCATGCGTAAAAGGCTTGAAGTTTCGGTAAGTTGTGAGGGGTACGACTAATGAGGATGGAAACCTTCTGTTAGAGTAGAACAAGTAGGCCTAAAATAGGGATAATAGGCTAGACAGGACACGAGGGGTTGATCACTCTCGATTTCGGTGAAGAGCAAGTGCCAGGTGCCAGCACCGGTTTCCACGTTCTATAACATACAAATTAACGTGTTTAGAAGCGGGACTCGACTATTATGACCGCACAGGGACCGCTGCTTTCGACCGATTCTGATAAAAGGGTGTCAAACAGGTGCTGGAGAGTGGGTAACCCCTCGAGACGACGGGTCAAAACCCGAACCTCGGAACCTGAGCAGAAAACGGTGCATGGTTATTTTAATAAGTATTACGTATATGGTTCTAAACATAAAACGGGCGTAGCAAGCCCCGCCCCAGGTCTCAGTATGTGTCTGTGTCTGTGGCCTGGCTTTCCACATAAACATCCGGGAACCGCGTACATACTCTTCAATCGAGCATAAGGAAGGTTCGGAAAGTAAAGCCACTTTCACATTGACGCGTCGTTGCGATGCGCTGCGTATGCGTTTATCTTGCGTGCGTACAGGTTGTCCAGCGTATCTTTCACACCTGCGCGAGAATCTTTCCCGCTGGATGCTCATTTACATTTTCCTTACTAATTTTTTCTGCTGAATCTTCACTTCTTTCACTAGTTGCAAGTTTTTCTTCATCATCAGCATGGTTTTTGTTCGTTTTTCTTCAAAAACTGCCATGTTCCATTGACAATCTGATGCGTAAGCGTCGACGCAACGCAAAAATAGTACTTGGTACTATTCTTGCGTTGCGCTTCACTTGTGCGTGTAAGCTCTGCCACGTGTCGACGCAAGCGCGATGCAGAGGTTGCGTAGCTTACTGTGAAAGCCTCAACGCGTCAATCTGAAAGCGGCTTAATGGGTTAATTCAATCTGCTACAGAAATACTCCCCCCATGATCATTCCTGGCATCAGAACTTCAAACGAGCTATTCCTTCCCCCTGCTGGTCTCTATACTGATTATCCAGATTGCCGTAATTAGCTTTTTTAGACAGACTAACTCCAGAACAGACTTCCCCAACCGGGGTCGCTATAATCGAAAAGCTTTGGGAAAATTGTAGAGCAACTTCTGCGCTCATTTCGTTCTGGTGTCACTCATGTTCTGCGAAAGAAGGAGATTAAGAAGATGAGATCATGTTATTTTAAATATGCACAGCACCGGCTCCACTTGTCGAAATTATGCCATAACCATACATTGACGGATGGAATCCAAGATGCAAGTGTTACCCTTTTGGATGTTTCTTGGTCGTAGATTATTGTAAGAAAATAGTGGATTCTGGTTGTCCTTTAAGTACTTGTGCACTGAGATTAAATATTTTTCTAGGGATAGCAGCACGGCGATAATTGACCTGCGTGACCTGTGGTTGTTCTTTGTGTACGGCATCTTTTATAGTATTCCAGGAATAAAGTTGAGTTAATAGTTTTAATTATACTCTTCTCTTATTTGTGTACTTAGAGTGTTGGAAATGGAAAAACTTCGTTTTACAGTTTTGACAATGCCGCTACACTGTCGAAAGCTTGAGAACATTGATAGATAGATTTATTAATTGCTAAGCAGCCCGAGGGCCGTGGCAGCAAAAAATCACAAAAAAGTATCACATAATAGAATAAAACGCACAAAACAAAACAACACAAAAGAGAGAAGATCCTCCTTAATCTTTCTCTTCTCTAATAACCGTTTTCAACATTTCTTTGTTACTTCCCTAATCCAAAAATCTACTTCTATGTTCCATCGCTGTCCTCAGGAATCGCCCCAGTCTCTTAATCGTAGTAAAACATTCATTCCTAACAACTCTAATTAACCACTCTTCATCAAACTCTTTCACACCATACTGTTCTTTCCTCCATTCACTCAGCTCCATGCACTCGCAAACCACGTGAACCAAACTCTCATTCTCGCATCCGCACATCGGACAAAAATATGAGTAGCTTAGTGACTATAGCCACTGCGGCCGTATAGGTTAACACCCTTTATTATAAAAAAAAAAACTTTTACATGCTAAACTACATGAACACACCTTTTTTGAACCTCTTAACATACTTTATACATGTAGTTGATCCTTCCGACTGCAGGAAAACCCGAATGGGCCTATGGGAAAAGACACGGATGTAGTATGTAGATGTAGTATGTAGTGCGGACACACTGCGGCCGTATATGGAGGGAATAGATACTGCGGTCATAGATAGATAGATAGATACTTTAATTTTAGCCGTTAGGCCATACACAAATCATACATTTTTAAACACTTCGAGAGAGCGGTTATATAAACTCACATGTAAAACGATTTAAACTCCCACTACCAATAACTATTTACATCTCTTTAACGCTTCTTTGACAAAACCTGTAACTGCCATTATGGCTGACCGTGAAGATGACTTTAGGATACCAGGAAAGAGCAACCCATCTTCACCAAAAAATCTTACTCTCAAATCCGAGAGCCCCTTGCATCTTGACAGGAAGTGAGATAGATTTTCCTCTTCCAAACCACATAACGAGCAAGTATAACATGACTTCGGGTTTCGGGAATTTCTTTCAAATAATTTAACCCTACTCTTAAGAGGGAGACTATTCGCTCGGATCTGGAACCACAAACGCAGGTTTTCAGCCGGTAAACGTAACTTAAAATAAAATTCAAAACCAATCGACTCTTTAATATTCCTATAATCTTTCAGAGTCTCTGAATTAACAGTCTGTGCATGCCAAAGTTGAATTTCCTGATCCTCCTGAACTCGCGCAAAACTGCGACAAAGTTTATCTTGATCAGTTGTAGGACCGAGACCCTCATTCCAAGCATAAGACAGCCCTGCTTTATCAAGTAGGGCTTTCACTTAAAATGGCCAGGATCTCTTCTTTCCCTGCTTTAATAGTTCCAAATACGCTGCCTTCAACAGCCATGCGGAACAGATAGAAAGGCGAGAACCAACGCGAGTCCAAACCAACGTATATGGACGAATTCTTCACCGGGTTTTACACAGAGCGGGTATCACGCCCCTAGGCGTGCGAGTGTAATTTTAAAGGAGACAAAAAGGTTAACCAGCTAAACCGGTTTTGAACAAACGCTGCGCTCCCTGGGCCTTCGAGTGCATTCCCTCTGGCGGTACCCGGGTTTTGGAGTAGTAGATGCTTGTACGACAGCCTATAATCTTTTTTAGATACGGCCAACGATATTTTTTAGATTCAGAGGGATCTTATGGAGCTGATTCCAAGGGGCCTTCTGGGATAGATAGCAACAGTCCGGTCCCTGGGATGATCTTAGGACAGGTCACGCTTAGGTCAAGTTCCTACGGTGACCTTTGGTCAGGTTAACCGGGCGGGCCTAGGCAACGACAATAATAGTGGTAAAGACCGGTGACTTCGCTAAAATCGGGTCTCTGAAAATCGATTGGTACGCCGCGTAGCGTTTTCTTTGTCCGAATTCCAGCGGTAGATGATTAATATAATCAATGCAAGAGGGCGTGAGTAGGCAAGATCTGTCAACATTAACTGATTCGAAATCGTGAATTCAACATTTTTTTTTTCCAGGAAAAGCGATTTATTCTTTTCCTACTTGTTTTTTATTCCAATTAAAGAGGAAATCTGAATGAAGAGAGAATGCTCATCATAAACAAAACGTGCTTTGATGATGATTCTGCGAAAAGCGATGGAAGAAATTGTCATGAGAGCGATTTTTTAAAAGAACATCCGCTAACCGGCGCTGATTGTTGTGACTCATGGGGCTTACGGAAGTTTCCGGTCTTTCCCACTTTTACTGTCTTTGGGCCTAGGTAAGATTTACAGGGTGAGGTTTCCCCTGGGCGGCCTTAGCTTAATGCTCGGGAGGGGGATACCGAATATTTCTGTGCAACTCTTCTATAGAACTATGGTACCTATTGGGCCTGTATTGGGATAGTCCTAAGGATCTTAGTTTTCCTATACCATTTACAAATATTTCAATCAATCAATCAAGTTTAATCCGAATAGCTAAAAGCTTGAAGAGGATATTTGGGCTAGATAGTTTCTAAGAGACTAGGTGAGACTGTTTCTAAGAGACTAGGTGAGACTGTTTCTAAGAGACTAGGTGAGACTGTTTCTAAGAGATACGGGATTTCTTGAGATGGTACAAGCTAGGACGATCCACCTCCCCACAAACACAATTTTCTTTTTTCATCTTTTGTATCACTTATTCTAACAACTTCTTTTTTCAACTTCTTTTCAGTTTTTCTTAACTTTTTTTCAATGAATTTCTTTATAACATTCTTCAACTAGTAATTCTTTTCAATTTTTTTCTGAATTTCCTGTAATTCTTTCAATCCATAATTTTGTCTTATAAGAACAGACTCCTATTTGAAGAACCGTCCTATTTGATGAATTCGTAACTCATCTGCTTTTGCTTTTCCAGTTTCTTTCCGAGCTAGCGAGTCTTGTCGTGCGTATAGTGTGTGCATTATGGTGGGTTTACACACTCCGTAAAATCCGAGCGTATTTTAAGCACGTTTTGAGCTTGAAAAGATTTCTAGCAATACGGACGTATTTAGATACAAAACGGACCGATTTCTCAAGTACGTCCGTATTGCTAGACACGTTTTCAAGCTCAAAACGTGCGTAAAATACGCTCGGATTTCAAAATATGCTCGGATTTTACGCAGTGTGTAAATGGGCCACTAACCGTTTCAGATATGCGATCAGCATCTCATCGGCCATGTATCTTGTCTACAGCTAGTTTGATAAAGTATGAAAGTGTGCTGACGGAAGCTTGTCTGAGAAGAAGGGGTTTCTGACCTATTATTCATATTAGGGCTCCAGGGTATGGTTGAAAGTCAAAAGAAACAGAGCTATGAAATTGTCACTTGTACACGAGCCGTAGATTCTCTCTCTGACGGGCGTTAAAAGTTAAAAGAAACAGAGCTTTGAAATTGTCACTTGTACACGAGCCGTAGATTCTGTCTCTGACGGTTAGTGAACTGTATAAAAAATACCCCCCCCCCCTTTGTCTAGCAGTGAAACGTCTGCTTTTTTTTCGATTATGAATTGTTGGGATTCGTCTTAGCATGTCAATAAGTCTAACGTGCGGTCGGTGGCTATTCGATATAGACAGAACTTTTTGCAGAGCTGTGATATTTTGTTGTTGTAAGATTTTCATCTTCCTCCAAACTAATATGTAACTGATTAAAATGACTGCCCGAAAAGTGAAGTACTTGACTATTCTAATCCTATTTCACCCTTAAAAAATATATATTGTTGTGTGTGTATCTATATCCCACTACATTTCAAGACAAGTCCGTCTTGCTAATCTCTCAAATTACCACCAATCCGTTTTCACCCTTCAAGTATAGATACGCTTAATGTTACTCATCTAATTAAACCATACTCATTACAAGTCCATCTTGCTAATCTATTGGATCTCTGAAATTATCACCAATTAGTTTTCAGCCTTAAACAATTCATAGATCTATTGTGTATTATCTAAATAAACCTTTCTCTTTATACCCAATCCGTTGTTTACGCGTCTATATCCTACTACATTTCATGACAGGTCCATCCGAGGGGTTACCAATTCCCAACGTTGGGGTACAAGTGTGCCCGACGTGTGCCCGACGTGTGCCAAACGTGTGGCCGAAGTATGTCCGACGTGTGCCTGACTCCCCGGTACAGAGTGTGCCCTACAGTTGACAACCCCTCGATCCAGACCCAAAGCGACTAAAGGTACTCGTAAAACGCGCCCCTCAACCAAATCTATTTTTATCAACAGATTCCGAAGACGGTATCGAATCGAAATCATAACAACAAAGCGTTAATTTATGCTCGGCATCATTTCCGTGCATCAAATGCTTCAAAGGGTAAGCAGGGTAGTTAAAGTCAGTAAGCTGGACCATGAGCAGCGGTTCACTTCGTGCAAACTAAAAAAATTGAGATACAGAATAATGTTTTTACTGTTAAGTGTTCTCGCACTCTGTGCTACTGTGCGGGGGGATGCGGAGAGCCTGGCGGACCGGAAAGGCCGATTCTTAATTCTGCCGTCTATAACGATCGTTAAGACGATCATCACCACAGTTACCTCTACCGTTCCTCAGTATTGTTACCAGCTACCAGATGGACCACGTCCGCTTTGTCGTCGCAAGCGACAGTGGATTAACTTTGGTGCACCATTACCACCGGATTATCCTTTCGTGCAATATCCTCAAAGCTTTGGGTAAGTGACCTGTTTAGCCTTTGTTGCCCACAAATTCCGAGCATAAACTAAAGCTTTGATGTTATGTTTTTGGGATCCCAAAACGTAAGTTGTCCGTCCGTTCTTCCGTCCGTCTGTGCGCACTGTAACTCTCGAAGGGAATGAGATATTTTCATGAAACTTGGTGTGAAGATTCTTTGGGTCAAAAGTAAGGTCGAGTTCGTAGATGGGTTCTGTAGCCCTACATTTACGGGTGGGGGAGGGGGTTATTTATGGAGCTACTGAGATAGTTTATTTAGGGGTAAGGAGACATGCTGAATCCGAACACGAAAGTTATTTTCTTACCGGACTAGTAGTTCACCCAGAATCCGGTGAAAACCGGACACAAAGTTTGTCGACCAGTTTTCGGCTATAGCAGTCCCTACCCTTTATTCTCAGACTAGTATAGCTCTGCGCGGGGATGCCGGCATTTATTTGTTTATTCTGTGTGACTTGGGAGACTAGTGTAATCGAAGGACGAAGGGGTTGATATATAATGTTCCAACGAGGAAATACAGCGAGGATGTTGTTCAATGAGGATTCACTAGTAAAGTACAGTCAAGTTCGTAGACGGTTCTTTAGTCCTATCTTTAGAGGCAGAGGAGGGGTTTCGAATTTACGGTGTTTTCTAAGCTAATAAGATATTCATTGAGGGGGTAAGGAGGGCCGCTGAATCCATATGTGAACATAGTTTTCTTGCTGGACAAATGGTTCATCACACAGTTGGCTGAAACTGGAAATTTGGTTGAAGCTCAAAGTTGTTTCTTGAATCGATTAGAGATTCGGTACCCGATGAAAAATTTGTAGCCTGGGTAGGCTAAATACTAAATAGTAGTACGAAAAAGTTGCATGTAATACTATGTAATAGCAAATAATACTATCATTGAATGTGTCTCAGACTGGTCCAATCTTATGTAGTAGTATGTAGTAGCATCCTGTTTTGCCATAGTAGCATCCAGTCTTGCGAATAGTAGCATATAGTAGTATGCAGTAACACGGTAGCCTTGAAGTAGAAGCATGTAGTAGCATCATTAGTACTGCATGCTACTTTTTCGTACTACTTCACAATACTACTTTGAGATAAATTTTCATCGGGTATAGCTGCAAGGAGACATGCTGAATCTATTTTTGAACTTTATTTTAACAGTAAAAATATTCAAGGAATCTGACGATCATTGAATGGCGAACGCCAGGCGAAGACATGACCCAAAATCAGATTTTAGATTTTTGGGATCCCATCGAAACCTTTGGTCTTGTTAGCCTACAAACACTATCACAGTTTCATGATGACCACGTAGATGATTTTCGTTCTGTTATTGTTCTTCTTAATTTGTCTTATTATATTAGCCTATTCAATAAGATACAGATACTTTTTTTTTTCGGATTAAAGAGTAATAAATAACAAGACCTAAGGTTTCGATCGGATCCCAAAAATCTAATATTTGATCCAGACAACTGGTCTTCTCTTCGCCAGATCCAGTCTTCGCCAGGCTAATCATCAGAGAAAACCAAGTTCAGATATACCTCTATAATATAAGAGTCAAATTTCCTGCCGTCGATTCGCCTGCCGTCAATTCTGCTGCCGTCAATTCGCCTGTCGTCGATTCGCCTGCCGTCGATTCGCCTGCCGTCGATTCGCCTGCCGTCGATTCGCCTGCCGTCGATTCGCCTGCCGTCGATTCGCCTGCCGTCGATTCGCCTGCCGTCGATTCGCCTGCCGTCGATTCGCCTGCCGTCGATTCGCCTGCCGTCGATTCGCCTGCCGTCGATTCGCTTGCCGTCGATTCGCCTACCGTCGATTCGCCTACCGTCGGTTCGCCTACCGTCGATTCGCCTACCGTCGATTCGCCTACCGTCGATTTGCCTACCGTCGATTCTCCTACCGAAACTTGATATTTTAAAAGACCTCTTGTCTCAGATGTCACAATTCAAGTCCGGAATGGATCCGGTGACTTTGGGGGGGGGGGGGACCGGAAATCGTGTGACAGGTTCAGAGTGAACGGATCGGGATGAAACTTGGTGGGAAGAACAAGCACAAGCCCTAGATACAAAGCTGACAAGATTGGACCGGATCCGAGTATTGTGGGTGGAGTTGGAGGGCGGGTTCCGGAATTCCGGTCATCCCGACTAAAGATGGGACGATGAAACTTGGCAGGCATATTAGGGACTCTACAAAACTGACTTGGAAATGGCCACTTCCCCGATCCAACCACCGTGGGGGGAGTGGAGGGAGGGGGAGTCCGGACTATTGACGTATTTATAACTTTCGAACGGGGAATCGGATCTTAATGAAACTTGATATTTAGAAAGGCCTCGTGTCTGATATGTCACACTTCAAGTTCGAAATGGGTCTTTTGACTTCGGGGGGAGTTTGAGGGAGGGTTGCGGAATTCTGGTGGTCCCGACTTAAGATTCTGACACATACGCTAGGGCGATGAAACTTGGCAGGCATCTTAGGGATCCGACTAAACTAACTTGGAGTGGAGGGAGGGGGAATCCGGAATATTGACGTACTTATAGCTTTGAACGGGGAATAGGATCTTAACGAAGCTGTTATATTTGGGGAGACCTCGCGTCTGAGATTTCACAGTTCAAGTCTAGAATGGATCCGGTGACTTTTGAGGGAGTTGGAGGGGAACTGGAAATAGTGTGACATGTTCAGAGTAGACGGATCGGGATGAAACTTGATTGGAAGAACAAGCACAAGCAGTAGATACATATTTGACAAGACCGGGCTTCATCCGAACACTGTGGGGGGAGTTGGAGGAAGGGTTCCAGAATTACCGTGATCCCGACTTAAGATGCTTTCGCACTGTGCTGGGATGATGAAAATTGGCAAGCATATCAATTTTAACTTAAGAACAGTCGTTTCTCCGATTTGATAACCGTGGGAGGGGGGGGCGAGGGAATCCAGAATCTTGAGGTATGCACAACTTTTGAACGGGTGATTGGATCTTAATGAAAACTTGAGATTCGGAAAGAACTCATGTCTCAGATGTCCCATTTCATGTGTGGACAGGATCCGATCAATGTAGGGAGTCGGGCGGGGGGGGGGGGGAATTTTGTGACACGCTTCGAATATAGCGATTGGGATAACAGTTGGTGGGAAGAACAAGCCTAAGCCCTAAATACATCAGTGACATAACCGGACCTGATTCGGTCACTCGGGGGGAGTTGGAGGGGGATCCAGAATTCCGGTGGTCGCAATTTAATGTAGACTACTTCCAGTTATGCTAGGAAGTCGAAACTTGGCTTTAACGTTAGAGACTTGACAAGATTGGCTTAGAAATTGTCACTTCCCAGGTCCTCATCTTAACCGCAAAGTACACAAAATACTTTTCAGCAAAACCTGCAATTTCATGATCCCTATGAGCCCATGATCATTTTTGCCAAAATGGTTCTGCTTAGAAAAGAATTTCTAGCACCCTTAAAGTGCGCATCTTAACCGAAAGTAAAAAAAATAATTCTGATCAAACCATATATATTCATGACCCTAAAGGGCCCACGATCGTTCTTGTGTCAAGGGTTTTGATTACAGGAGAATTTCTAGCGGCCTTAAAGTGCGCATCATCACAGCCAAGTGCAAAAAAAAAAAAAAAAAAAAAAAAATACCAAACGATACATCTTAAGGGTTTTGACAGTGATCCCGCCACGAATTGGCGAATTCCTACTTTCATCCTTTTACCAAGCCTTGCAACTGCCATATGAGCTTCCAGCTCTTATTTAGGTACAAGTTTAACGAAAGAGGTGGGCTACATATTGCGATTATGTGGTCCGTCAAAAAAAAGTATGATGCCACAAGATCAATCAAGTGTCAGTCGAGTGTAAGCATTTCCTAAGGATGTCTTCCCCGAACTTCCCCTGCAAACGAGCTCAGTTCCTTCTTAATTCATATCTTACATAACAATGCAGAACACATGCATAATAATGCTTGAATTATTACTAATAATATTCAGTATATACCCAAAATTTGCAAAATGATAACAGAAAATATCACAAGTGTAGCGAAGTGTTATTTGTTATTGAACTAAATGACGTCACAGATATGTAATTTTGATGTTAGTAAGTCGATCCGCTTTACATGAGGGGAAGCTGGAGAGGGGAGGAGAGGTGGGGGGTAGGGGTAGCCAGACCATGCCTTTTCAACATTCTAACCACAGGCAGTTACGGTTCGGACCTAACAGGGGGTCTATTAGCCGATCAGCTCTTACGATTCATCAAGTCTCATTAGAGCCAAACATTTTCCGGAAATGTCTTCCTCACTGTAACACCTCCCGCAAATGAATGTTTCATCAATTCCACACACAATTTGGCCATCTACTTGTGATACTTTTCGCACTTCTGTGAAACTGGATACTGAATATTCCAGTTTTTATGGCACTTGCAGCCTCTGGCTCAAGTGGCATATACCAATCGCAAATCCGTCTGTTGTCAAACGTATCAGGGACCCAACCAAACTAACCTGGAAATAATCTGTTTCCCGATTCGACCATCTGCGGGGAAGTGGAGGGCGGAGGAATCTGAGAAATTTAAGGCAGTCTGTCACACTTTTTCTAGTTAGGGTACTTCCAGATGTGCTAGGACGATGCAACTTGGCTGGAATATTAGACATTCGGCAAGACTGGCTTAGAAATCGCCACTTTCCAAATCCAATTATTCCTTACAGTACCAATCTTGACCGCAAAGTAAGAAAAGTACTTTTTTAAGCGAAATATACATTTTCATGATCCGCATAGATAATTTCGTAAACCGAATTGGCCTGACATATCACAAAAAATCAACGAAGAAACCAATGAAATTGGGGTTTGTAAAGGCCAACGAATATACAGATAAAAGGCAAATATTTCGGGAGGACAACCGCCTCCCTTCTTCAGCGCAGACAGCAAAAATGAGGGAAAATGCCAAAACAAAGATGAAGATCAACCAGATCGACAACCAATAAAACCAGACCAAAGTAGAAAACCAACAAGAAACAAAAAATTAAAAAGAAATTGGAAGAATTGAAAGCCTGATATAAAGACAGCGACACCTGCGAATAAAAAATTACGAATGCTCAGTACTGGCGAATGACTTATTCGTCATGAAGAAGGGAGGCGTTGTCCTCCCGAAATATTCGCCTTTTATCTCAGTATATTCGTTGCGCCTTTACAAACCCCATTTTCGTTGGTTTTCGTCGTTGATTTTTTGTGACATGATCCGCATGAGCCCATTATGATTTTGGGCTCGAGGAAGCAAGGGAGATTGTATAGTTTTTTTTCTGCTGCGATTGGAACACTTTGGCCTTCTGAAATTCCTGTGATGGCGATTTCCAAGACGAAACATGGCAGGCATTTCAGGGACCCGACCAATCTGCCTATACCTACTACATACAGTTGCAAGTGCCATATGAGCTTACAGCTCTTGTTCTCTTACTTGATTACTGCTTTGTCTTAAGGCCAAGTATCAGGCTGAATAATTAACACAGTTATTTTCTTGCCGTTGAAAAACGGTTGGTAATGTTTTGTAAAAGTTTGATCAGAATCGATTAGTGTGTCGAGATAGGGGCACGAAATCCCTTAGCAAACAAAAATGGGGATATCATAAGACAATTTTTGGAAATCACCACGATCTTTTTTGCCTTGAGATCGCTGTTGTTGTTTCATTTTTATTTTCAGAATTCGTAATTAAATTGTAACTGAACATTTTCAATGCACGATGTGTAGTTCAAGTAGTTCATCGGAATCCGGCAGAAACCGAATATTTGGAAGAAGTAAAGCCGGAAGTATCGATCACTACCATCAAAATAGATATGGCTTATAGAAGTATATATGAACTTGAATGTCTCAGATGACTAGCTATTTGCTAAATTAAACTGTTTCCAAATTTCAATAGTAAAACTGTTCAAGGATTCTGGTGAAGACAAGACACAATTATCTGGATCAAATATTCAATTTTTGGGATCCCGTCGAAACCTTTGGTCTTGTTCGTCATGCTTTTTAATGGATTAGCAGAGACTGTAATGGGGAGAACTTCATGTTGTTTCAGCCTGGGTGACAAGTAACGGTCAGTCAGACCGAAAAGACGGAAGATACCTTTTCATTGCAGGACTTTTCTAGTATAATGACATTTCTTGTATAGCGAAGTTGCGGTCTGCACACTTCGAGGAAGCAGAAAAAAAAAACTATACAATCTTTGTATTGTATAGTTTTTTTTCTGCTGTGATTGGAACACCTTGGTATCGGAGCCAGCGCTGCACTGTCAGAAGTTTCAGAACAGATAACACGTGGATTTTATCTGTTGTGTTTGAAACGTTATGCAGGAAATGTTTTGCATAACAAGCTTTGTTAGGAAGAGCCAAAAAGGCATTTACTGACATTATTCCTTATGGTCACGATGTCGAAAAACTTTTTGGCGTTTTTTGGTTCTTCCTGGTGGTAACGCTTATTATGCATAACATTATCGATAACACTTCGGATGTTATCTGTTACGCAATATCTGCTGAAACCGCGCATCCTTGCGTTATCAGTTATGAAATCTATGACAGTGTGGTGCACGACTGATTGAATTTCAGTAGAGACGTTACTCTTCTTCTCTGATTCAGCTTACTGACCGTTCGGCGAGGACGGACACGTTGGAATGGGATATCCCCCTGAAGTGACATCTCCTATTTCAGGTACCAAAACCAGGGCATAGAGCTGCCTTACGAGATGTTGCGAGGAGGGCTGGACGCTATGGAACAACAAGCGCAAACTCAGGACACACAGATTGCATCAAGCCTTGACGAGGGACAGCAACGCTTCTTCATCCCGATTCCAAATCTCTTCAGCTTCGGGAAGCAGAAGACAATAAACATTGGAGGCGGAGGAATTGGTGGAGCGGGAATTGGCGGAGGGGTTACCGCCAACCTTGGAGGGCTCGGAGGAGGTGCCTCCGCGCAGCTGGGTCTCATGCCCTTCGGAGGGATACCTAACCTGGGCATGAGGACTACTGTTGCAACGGCTTCAGTCATTGTGAAGGGTCCTACGCAGACACTGAAGGTTGCGTGTCTTGTGCCAGGGCTGAAGTACCAACCATCGTGCCCTCTCAAAGGTAAGTAGTCTTTTAGTTACTGATGATGTAAGGACACAACCAAAGTCTTCGCTTTTTGATGACGTAAGAACATTTTTTTGTAATTTTAACGTTGTCAACGAACAAGCCCCCAACGGCATCTTCTGATCAATTATGCCTAGTTGATCTACTTTCCAGTACATTCAAACGGAAGTCTGGGTCTCTAATTTTATAAGGCCCAAAACAGGGTTTCCCAATACTAAGGCAGTTGACTGGAATAATTTTTACTGGAACTTTTCTGAAACTGACCCCTACGTGCGAGTTATCTTGGTTTTATTCTGATACAAACTGGTTTAATACTCATGGGCCTTTGAATCTGAGTGAAACGAGTTCAGCTCACTGGTCAATGCTGTATTTTTTTTTTTACTTGTGTTGAAAAATAAAAAGAACTCATATAAACTGGATCAGACTCCCGCTGGGGGCACGGGACTTCTGTAAAATGTACAAATGAACCAGGTATGATCATATGAGCCTCCAGGTCACACTATTTTCCTACCCTAAAAGAGAGTTAACAGTTATTTTGCTCCCTTAAGCCGCGCTTACCCCAATAAAAAAGTCCCAATGTTCCCTCCTGTTCTCTCCAAAACGGAGAATTACCGAAAAAGCTTGAATTATTGACATCAATATCTTGAACAAATAGTTGTTTTTATTTTTTTTATCTTACCATGTAAGTTGGTGATGAGCCCCGGCCGGTGATTTTTCGCATCCCAAAACGCAAGTGATGGGATATCTATGACTTCGTACAAGTGGCCGTCTGTCCGCCTGTTTGTGTGTCCGTCCGTATGATAGCACGATAACTCCCGCAGGAATGAGATATTTTGATCAAACTTGATGTGAATATTCTTTATGTCAAAGGACAGGTCAATGGGCACCGTAGCCCTATATTTAGGGGTGGGGGTTCAGATTGAGGGGTGAACAAAAAATGCGTGAAAAGCTAATGAGATAGTCGGTATAAGGGTAGGAGACATGCCGAATCCATATACACTATAAAAAGGTTCTCCGAATAAGGATGCAGTGTTTGCCACGGGGATTAATTTTATCTCTATTGGGATAAGATTAATACGAATTATGGGTAGTCTTATCTCAATAAAGATAAGATTAATCCTAGTAGCAAATACCGCAATATTTTTGTTTACAGTGTATGTAAATTATTTTTCTCGCCGGACCAATAGTTTGCCGGGAATCTGGCCAAAAACTAGAAATTTGTTAAAAGCAAAAGTTTAATTGAAGATTATTATAGGTTTGATATGGGGTATCAAAGTATCAGTATATCAAAACCGAGTATCAAAACTAGTTTCTCCCCTAACGTATGGCTATAGTCGAGAATAAGGCCAAAACCGGAAATTTTTTTTTAAAGTAAAAGCTTTTCTTGCGAGGTAGCTCACCCGGAATCTGGTAAAACCGGAAATTAAAAAAAGAAGAAAAAAAGTTCATTCTTAAGTCAATTACAGGCTGGTATCAAGTAGGAGGTACCCGGAAACTTGGCGGACTCAAAAACTTAAACTTTAAGCGGACTACGGCACTAGAATATTGTTTCTTGCAAAGTCGCTCAGTCAGAAAATAACAGTTAGAGCGTCGGACTGCAGATCGATGGAACCTTCTTCGCCTTTCGGTGTAAACAGCTGTTTTTTTGGCATACACTTTGCGAAGTTTTAGTGCGGCTTAGCCTTCGATTAAAGATTCGACATTAAATAAATACTGAACCCATATCTGAACTTTATTTTCCTGTCGGAAAAGAAGTTAGCCCGGAATGCAAGTAAAACCGAGGAATTTAGATAAAAGAAGAGTAGAACTTTGCTTTGCCGGATGATTAGCCCTTGGCCATATTTTGCCAATAAAACTATCATTAATATTTATTTCAAGCGGCTAATTAGTGATAAATAGTAAGAAGTGCGCAAGCGCTCAGACGTGGAGTGTAAAAGTAAAATGTTTATCACATTTATATACAAACAGCTTTAGAACCAAGACATTTCTCTTCCCCAACAACCAAACAAGTATTGAAATAACGTTGTAATCAACCCCCTTTAAAAGCTTTAAATGTAAACAAACCACCAGCATAAATCCAAAGAAATGTTGAAGATCTTGCAGGAATAACAGTTGTTCGAACACTGAATGGTCTGCCCGTCTTTGGGTCTGCCTGCCAGTCCCACCATTTAAACCTATTTTCCATTAGCAAGGTAATAACAAGTGCAATAAACCATTTCGTAGCAGACTAATGCCCCCTTTATCACTTTCATTAAGAACGGTATATCATCGATCACATGACAAAACAGTCCAGTTTCCAACTATTCATTAAAGATTAAAGTACGTCGCGTCGTCTCAGTTGTTGATGTTACGCCAAATCCTCATGCACGGATATATCTCCCCAAAAATACAAGAGTTGGACTTGAGACCTGTCATTAAACTCATGGGAAATCTTGGCTCAGCTGCCTATGAACGGGAGGGGGGGGGGGGGGTCGAACCATCAAAATACGTATTTACACCTTTTTTTCTCAAGTATACCAGCTTAGAGTTTGATTACAGTCACGGGTCAAAAACTTTTTTCATGGGCAATTTTATACCCACTTGCCCACGAACGGGGAGGGTATGGGTAGTTCAACTCTCCCCGGTCCCTATGATACAAAAGCACAAAGGAATTTCATCGCCTTATCTCCAGTTATTGTCAAATTAAAATCATTAAAAAATGGGCAATCTGGGCCAAATTGCCCCTGAACCAAGTAGTACAGGCAAATGGAGGTTTGACCCGAAACAAATTGAAACAGAAATGATTTTTACACCATCTTGTAGAGAAAAAAAAAGCTGAACAACATATCCAAAGTTGCATATCCTGGCTGGACACAAAATAAGTTTTTTTTTGGCTTTTAATGCCATTTTTTTGCGTATTTCGAAAAAAATATAAGATTTTCGTGGTTGTCCGTTATTCTTGAAATGAAGTATGATTCTAATGCAAAATGACAAGCTGAAACCGACAATGAAGTCAGATTTGAGTTAATGCCATTTTTTCAACCAATATTGCACAAAGTTACACATTTTCGTACTGGTCCGATTTTCTTGAACGAAAGTGCGATCTCGGCATAGAATCTCGAGCTGAGGCCGAAAATGGGATCAAACTGGGTCTCTAGTGTATCAGAAAGAAGTTTCATAATCATCAACATGTGATCTCCGCGAATTTTAGTAAAACAAAAAAATTATTAAGAAAAGTCAATTACGAACCAAACTGGTTTTCAAGGTCAATTTTGAACCTACACCTTATAAATAGTACTCAAAAGAGATAATCAAATTGTAACTAGTGTTGACTGGTGTTCACAGCTTCATCCTTTGGAATGGGTTAGGCTACCAACTAAGCTTTGGTTTTCTGCATCATAGTAGTTGCTAAACATGCAGGTTCTGCATGCTGGAGTAGAAATTAAATCGTTTTTTAAGGCGGCTACATCTCTCTGAATTACACTGCTGCAGTCGACAGGAGCACTAAACCAATTTTAAGTCCATGCGTGGAGCTTGTTGAATGTCATTTGTTAACGGGTACAAGAAGTCACCTATTCTTCCATCCCCCTTTCCTCGATTTTCATCCCCAGTTCACACCTAAACTATAAAAAAATCAAAAAAATCGGTAGCTGTGCTATTTGCTACATCAACCGTTGGCGGTGGCTGTTCTGGGTGAACATACGACCCTGTCTTCGTCACTTTTTTCGAAATCTTATCTTCGGAGCTTATTCAGGTCTCCTCCTTTCGACGCACCATAGGTCATGAGCACAGCGTCTTCACCAAAAGTCTTGACTTCCCGTGGTCCAGATCGTTCACTTTTTATGAAGTTTCGCAGTATGGAAGCATCTTACATACTGGATCCACAGCATTGATATCCGATACTGGAGCAGTCCTGATCAGTTTTTGCATTTTTCTAAGGATGTTACCTTCCATACCCTCAACATTTACTTCCTTGTTCATCAGCTTCGTGTGCAAGCTTTTAAGTTCCAGGGTTTCCACGGATTGTATTCGTTGAAAGCAGAATAGCGTGAACTGCAGCGTCAATCAGTACACGGCCCCGTAGGCTATGGTACTGGCGATCGCTTTTCCGTTGACAGGTGAGAGACAACTCTGAGTCCGAACATCTCCGGACTGACTCCATCTCCGAACATCTCCCAGTCTTGACTCCAAGTCCGGATATCTCTGAGTCCTGACTCCTCCAGTATGTAGCCCAATGCTCCGAATAAGCTCATCGTGGTATGGAATCCTCGAAGTTTCAGGGCGAACTATGAAAGCCCACTTCCTGGTGAAGCTGCTTCGACCATTTTCACGACTTTCCACCACAGGGTTGGTCAAAGGTTACATCGAGATTAAATACATGTCGGCTGAACTGGTCTGCGGTAAAAGCATAATCGAGTAAATAGATGTGTCGTCAATAGTTGGAAGGTCAATCACTGAGAGGAAAAGAGTAAACTATTTCCCTGGGTGATTCCCGACTATAAGTGAGTGCTGTGTTCCATTCCTATAATAACCAGACTTGGGTATCAGAAGGCAAGCCAGAGGATGTCAAGACTAAAGTAAAGAGGGGATGACTTTTTGAAATTCTCCGAGACTTTCGGATCGAAGGATTTCCGATTTTCGTTATCGGATCTGATTTGTGGTGCGCAATACGTACAAAAATTTGTAAATAAAAATATGTTATAGGCAGTGGATTAATCATGGGAATACGTTTGCTCGCATAGTTTATTAGCTTCCGATATGGCAGAAATATCGAATAAACTTCAGTGTAGGGTAGATATGTCTCAGGGTAGATGGCGAATAAAATAATATTATTACTTTGATCGATCAGTACTAATTTTCTATCCGACTGCATTGTCTTACTTGGGATCTTCTTCTAAGGATAATATGTTATTTTATCTTGAAGAGGTTCTGCTATATTTATGACCAGCTTAGATATATATTTTTTTTCTTCTAACAATCGATCATTTGATGGATAATAAATGCTGACTAAACTATCTTTAGATACACCTTAAGATACACCAAATCCGACCTCTTTTTAAGTCTCAGCTTGTTATTCTGCAACAGCATGTAGTAATTTTTGTTCTTAAAAGGTAAGAAATGGAACTAAGAGCCGAAAAGGGCTTATTTTGCGTCAACTCAGGATCTACAACTTTGGATATGCTGTATTTTTCGTAAATATTTACCACTGAAAAGCAGTTTGACTCGTACTTTACTTTTCTTAATAATTTTCTTGTTTTCACAAAAAAATCGTCAGGATCACATATTTATGTTACGAAACTTCTTTCAGGCACGGAAGACACCCAATTTGAATCCCATTTTCGGTCTCAGCTCGTGATTCAATGTTGGGATCGCGCTTTCATTCAAGAAAATCGGCCCACTTAGAAAATTGCACTTTTTTGAGAAATAGGTTGAAAAAATTACATTAACTTTTTTCTGGTGCACGGTAGGCCTATGCCAAATCTGACTTCATTTTCGGTTTCAGCTTTGCATTTTGCATCAAAAACGAACTTCAATTCAGGAATAACGGACGACCAAGGAAATTCCATTTTTTTCGAAAAACGGAAAAAAAAGGCACTGAAAGCAAAAAAACACTTATTTTGCGCCGAGCCAGGATATGCAACTTTGGATATGTTGTTCAGTTTTTTTTTCTCTACAAGATGGTGTAAAATCATTTCTGTTGCAATTTTTTTCGGGTCGACCTCTTTTTAGAGCTCATTTTCCTGTACTAAAGTGGGGGTGGGGTTTGTGACCCGCAACAAGTAAAAAGAGTCCCCAATGCTCACAATCCTACCAAGTTTCAACTTGATACCTGTTGATTCCTGGCACGGGTAACGAACTTTACTCCTGGGCAATCTGGGCCCAGTTGCCCATGAACCGGGTTGAGGAGGGGGGTGGGACCCTCGAAAGGCAAAACTAGACCCCAATACCCGCAAGTGTACCAAGTTTGAACTTAATACTTGCACTGGTTCACGAGTTCTGAGCTCCACAAAATACGGTGAAAACCGAAAACCTGAAACCGAAAGCCGAAAGATGCTACAGCACTCGCAATAGTGGATTGTTCCAAGGAACACTCCACTAAAAACCTTAAAGAGTCTGACGAAGACCTGATTGTCTGGATCACAAAGTCCAATAAAGAATGAATTTCTGGTGAAACGTTTGTTCTTGCTGTATTTAGTGACGTTGTACAACTCTAAGTTCTGAAAATATACTTTGAAATCTCGTTTGTGTAAATTACCATACACATTAACGGATTTGATTTTTTTTTTTTCAGTTACCCTAGTTCTACCCTGCAACCCTCCACCCAACTTCCAGTTAATGGTGAGTGAATTCGTCTTTATTTAAAGGTGTTTTTTGCTATTAATTAGTCATAGTGGGAGTCTGTGAAAAATAACGAAAATAAATATTACACATAAACAGGATATACGCTGTTGTAATTAGAAAATTGTTCTACCTTTCTTTTCCAAGTCATTTAGGTAATCCTGGGATGTTTAGTGTAAAAATCATGTTATGTTTGAATGAATTTGAAAAATATTTGAACTGGATTCACCTAAACTCGCCAAGTTTGACCTAATTTTCCTAATTACAGTCTGTGTACTGTCCCTAGAGTCAACAAAGGTCACATTCAAAAGGATTTAGTTTATCACGATCGGTGACCGCGATGAAAATAAGCGCCTATTTGGAAAATAAGCGGCTGATTTTTGGATTTTTTCAACCGCTATTTAAGCGCGTAAATCAGCCGCTGATCGAGAATCGGCCGCTGTCTCAGCCCCGTGTGAAAAAGCTATGACACGAGTTTGGCCGCTAAATGTAGCGTTCTTCCGAGTGGGTGGCACCGATACTGATTCTGCGGAAGACAAACAATATCTGAATCATTAGGTACTAAGACCAGTAACCTAGAGAGTACTGGATACCAGACTTGCGTTGTCCAGTTAGGGAAAACCAAGACCCCGGTTGCCTGATCCTATTTAATTTTCTGTAAGGTCTTTGACAGTAAACCAAATGGCGGAAAAGCATAGAAAAAATGCTAATTCCAGGTAACCGCAGAAGCAAACGAACATTCTGGATCAGTTTTCCATGACACAGATGATTTAAGCTGAAAATTCAGTCGTGATGCAAACAAATCAATCTGAATATGCCCGGCAACAAGAGAATTCAAAATTTGAAATACACTTGGATCCAACTTCCATTCTTTCTCTACGTCAGATTTACGCGGAGGTATAATTTATTCGCAATAGTCCATTTTCCTGGAATATGCTCCGCAGAAATCCAAGAATCCCTTTCCAAAACAAACTCCCAAATCTTCTTTGCATAAAAGTTGCAATATTGTGACTTCGAGCCCCAAAAGTTTTTTATTTCCCTTCCCATATTTTTCTATCAGTGTTTTCAAAACGAACATACGGTCGGACGTACTATAACTTCTTCTGAATCCCCCTTTTTCTTCTTGTATTACCTTATAAAATTGGATGTTTTTCATGTCGCTGGCCACTCCTGAGACTGGAGAATCCGGTTAAATAAACACACAATCAACGCTACAAAAACTGAAGGAAGTGCTTTATACATTCGTGATGGAATGCCGTCTACTCCCGGGGCACTTCCTCCTTTTGTTTGTATTAGCGCTTGTTTCACATCATATTCTTTTATTTCTTCTAATATCTCATAATCTTTTTCTTTACTATTTTCCATTTCATCTTTCAAATCAAGTATATTTCCACAGTCTCCCTCCCACTTTTCGAAATACTCCGACCATGAGTCCAGGCTAGGGCCCTCTTTATTTTTTCGTTTATTTTTTGTTGATTCTCTTACTTTCTTCCAAAACTCCCGGCCTGTAGATTTTTTATATGAGCCTCCACCTCTAATTCATCTTTCTTCTGTTCTTCTAGTTTTTTTCGTTTGATTAACTTCTTATATTCCGTCCTCTCTGTTCTATACCGGTTCATTAATTCTTCTCTATCTGATTGACCTATTAACCAGCTCTAGAGTTTTTGCTACTTCTTCTTTTTTATCTTGGCATTCTTTATCGAAGAATTGCCGTTTTCTAAGTTTTTGACGATTATTTATCACTGGCTCAGCCGCTACTTGGATCAGGGAACGTAACTCATCTAGTATTACTATATTTCTTGGTATCTTGTAGGCATCTGACTATTCCAGACATGGACTATCTGGAATAGAAATATCATTTAGTTCGGGTTTATTTCCGGTATATGCATTAAAGTCTCCCATTATTAGAAAATGGTCATGTGGGTAACTCGTACGCAATTCTTGTTCACTTTCTAGGATAGACCACGTGTCTTCCTTCTCATACTTGCTATTTTGTGGTGGGATGTAAACTGATCCTACTGTAATGTGCTTTCCTTCTGGCATTTCTACCCTTAACCATACCAAATTTTCCGAAATACTTTTTACTCTCGAATAAGTACGAAATGATTTTTTCCTCAGTAGCACTATAACTCCTCCGTCAAATCGGTTATTCTTTGCTTTATCCCGACCTACATCTTCTGCAAAATAATTATCAAATAAAGGCACGTTCGTTCTACCGTGCCATTTCTCAATTAACGTCAACAAATCTAACTTAGTTAGCTCTTTCTCTGCACTTGCAAGTTTACTTTGTAGTCTTTGCACATTCCACGCTGCAAAAGATCTCGTTGTAATATGGCCCTGGGCATCCTAGCTTGAAGACACCGAATCACTTTTTTCGTCGTTTAGGGTAAAGGGACCATGGGTTTGGTTACTAAGGGGCGGAAAGTTGAGACGATAGTACTCGCGATTACCACTCTGTTGTCTGTGACCGCCTCTTTGGTAGCTCCGCTCTCTCCTCGCCTTTGTTGTATCTTCATCGTTTAGTCTCATCTGTCGAGTGTTGCGGCTATCCGAACGGAACCTGTCGTCTGGACTGATGATTTCACCTATTTTCCTGAGTGTCCCACGACTAGCGTTGCTGCCGTTTGCTGCGTCTTCTCTAGCTTCGTTCGTCTTAGTACGGGGATTCTTAGGGATTTGAGGCTGCGAATTTGGGACCACAGTATTGTTAGACGAATTCCTATCCGTTTCGTCGTCTGCTTCATCAACCGATACCATTTGAGTCTCATCATCTGTTGCAACATCAGTGTTAGCACAAGGTGCAGAGGCCCTTAGCTCATACGCTGGCTGCCGAGGTTGCGGTAGCGGAATACCTCTATTCTCGGGTATTTCAGTGACGTCCTGGCCATCAAAAATGAACACGCGCTCATCGATGATGAACTTGGTTCCTCTGAGACGCACGCTTCTTCCTTCGGTAATTGCTCTGTTCATCACGGGGTTTAACCTGTTCCGTGCTTCTCGATCGGCTGACGTGTAGTCAGGGGCTACACCAACTCCATCTAGTTTCAGTTCCCGTGCGTTTTTCAAAATGTAGTTGCAAGTATCTGTCGAGTTCAGTTTGAGCACTACTGGACCTGACCTAAGGTGGAACCAGGGGCGTCACGACTGGGGGGGGGAGGGGGGGACGCCCCCCCCCAATGCTGTCGGCCAGTCGGTAAAAAATAACCGAGTCGGCGCGAAGTGCCGCGATTTTTCGTCAAAACAGTTGATTTTTTCATGAAAACAGTCGGTTTTTCTGAAAATCAGCGGATTTTTCTGAAAATCAGTCCATTTTTATCAAAAATGTCATTTTTGTTGTTGAAAACAGTCGTTTTTTTCTGTAGAAAAAGTCGGTAAAAATTACCAGCCAGTCGGTAAATCCCTCGTCCCCCCCCCCCAAACATTTTGGCTAGTAACGGCTCTGGGTGGAACACACCTTTAACGTCACTTCTGGTCAACTGTAGCGCCGGAAGCCGCCAGTTCAGATAATCCATCAGTTCGGCTTTGAGAGAACTGTTAGCGCGATCACTTCGAGGCTAGAAGTAATAGATGTAATAGATGTAATAGTAATAGATGTTTGACCGTTTCATTTCTGCTTCTAAGAGGTTCTTTTTCCTGTTTGATTCGACCAATTTGTCGTTCACTAAGCACAATTCGCGTGAAACAGCCTCATTCTTTGTTTTATGCCTCTCGAGCTGTTCCTTCAAGTCCGTTAGCTGAGCAGTGATAGCTGCTACACCATCTGAGAGTGGAGGGATTAACTTCATTTTACTGTTCATTTCTCCCAGAAGTTTTAAAATCGATTCTTGGTCTTCCATTTCACTCCAAATATCGAGAAGTTGGTTTTGATGCTACTACGTGGTGCGTGGGAAATCTGTTCCGAACTCGCTTCTTAGTACTCCATACGATTCCGTGCTATCGCTGCGTCAATACACCATACGACTGCATATGATTCCATGGTATCGCTACGTCTGCACTTCGTACCCCTGCATACGATTCCATGTGATTTCGGGCACTACTTAAAGCTGCTAAATATAGTATTTGTTCATAAAATAATTAACCGGTTACTGGGCGGATTTTTGCCGGTAGGGCAATAATACTAATCATAATTCCAGATCGGATCAGGTCAGTTCCATGCGAACTGGAGGAGTCAGTCCTGGAACTGTCGTAAGCTCGGTAGTAAAGCTAGTTTCGCATTACTCCTGGAACTTGGTACATTGTTTTAAAATCACACCTGCACAAGTTTTATTTGACTTACTTCTTACTACCTTCGTCTTCTGTTCTTCCAATTGTCAGTTGTGAGCAGTGTTACCACCCGACCAAAATAAAGTTTACTAGATTCGAGAGATTTTTTCTACTAGATTCTAATAAAATTTACTGACTCGAAAAAAGTTTCGCGGCTATCGCCACGACACCTGCATTGACTTAGGGCCATAGTACATTTCAACAATAAAAACAATACATCGAAAGACAGTTAAATTTTGAGGCACTGATTTTGTACAATATTGTCCGCCAATTGGCAAAGAAAATTTCAATCTGCGCGAAGCGCCGCGTTTTTTCTAAAGACAGTCGATTTTTTCTTTAACAGGTCTGATTCTCTTAAGAAAAGCCGATTTTTCTGAAAATAGTTGGCTCGCTCTTTTTCATCGGGTACTAAAGACCTAGCAAAAACCTCTGATGCTTGGGTTGGTTAACAGACGAAATTGAAAATTGTCGCTCTGAATGTGTATGGGCCAGCTGGAGAGAGTGAGGAGCAAGAATGGATCCTAATATCTCTGTTCATTTCCTCAGAATTTCTGAAAAATTACACAACTTCTGGTTGGACCATTTTTTTTTTATTAGAAATTGGGATTGTTTACGAGCAGTGCTTCCACTTGCTCCACTTCGAAAATGCTGCCGGGAACCCCAAAAATCCTGAAAAATCCTGCTCGGAAAGTTCAAAAATCCTGCCAAAAAAAAAATGTGTCCGTACTTATTAAAGGGAAAGTTGTTAAGAATATATATAGCTGGAGGATTTGAGCAAACGTATCTGAATTTTTCGTCTCTATCGTTTGGGAGGACTAGAACGTTTTTGCCGTAAGAACTAAATGAATGAAGAATCTTAGCTGATGTATCCGTTGAAAACATTGCTGGAATAAATGTTTCAAAGTCAGCTTGGGCTCAAAGAATATTTATTGAATATTAAACGACTAAATACAAACACCAGGGTAACGACTGGGGGGGGGGGGGGCACCTCCGTCCCCAATGTTGTTGGCCAGTCAGTATAAAACTACCGAGTCTGCGCGAAGCGCCGCGATTTTTTGTCAAAACAGTTGATTTTTTCAAGGGAACAGTCGGTTTTTCTGAAAATCAGTCAACTTTTTTTCAAAACGGTCGTTTTTTTCTTGAAAACAGTCGTTTTTTTCTACAAAAACAGCCGGTAAAAATTACCAGCCAGTCGGTAAATGCCTTGCCCTCTCCCCCCCCCCAAACATTTTGGCTAGTAACGCCTCTGACCAACACTACCATTAAAGAGGGCGTCTCTAGACGGGACTTGAAAATGTACATACAACAGGAGCAGTGGCAACGTCTGTACCCAGGACAAATTATACTAAGCGCCGCAGGTAAACGTTTTTAAACACGCCTTTTTTTCTGGCAAAATTTAACTTATATTCTAGCTTTTAGTGTGGTTTATACTCCCAAATATTCCAAGCCTTCAACGCCTACTATAAATGACGCACCCTTCTTCTAAATCGGGAATATAAACTACAAAATGCGCCGCAGGCGAAATTTTGTGAAAACACTGATGATTAAAGTGTCTTTTTGCCATTCGAAATGGAGACACGATCAGACGATTAAAACGAAAGAAATAAGCCGCATCCCTTCGTTTTTATAGCTAAAATAGATTTATGGTTGCGTTTTCTCAAAAATCCCTAACTCTTACTGCAGTCTGTTAAAAATATCAGCAAATTCCTGATAAATCCTGAATAAGTCCGGAAATCCTGTAAAATCCTGGAGTCTCAAAAATCCTGAAAAAAATCCTGCAGGCAGTGCTTCCACTTGCTCCACTTCGAAAATCCTGCCGGGAACCCCAAAAATCCTGAAAAATCTCGGAAAGTTCAAAAATCCTGCAAGAAATCCTGCCGAAAAAAATAAATGTGTCAAAACTAATTAAAGGGATAGTTGTTAAGACTATACATAGCTGGAGGATCTGAGCAAACGTATCTGAATGTTTCGTCTCTATCGTTTGGGAGGACTAGAACGTCTTTGCCGTAAGAACTAAATGAATATTAAACGACTAAATACCAACACCAGGGAAGTAACGACTGGGGGAGGGGGGGAGGGACACCTCCGTCCCCAACGCTGTTGGCCAGTCAGTATAAAATTACCGAGTCTGCGCGAAGCGCCGCGATTTTTCGTTTAAACAGTTGATTTTTTTCAAGGGAACAGTCGGTTTTTCTGAAAATCAGTTGATTTTTTATCAAATAGTCAGTTTTTCTGAAAATCAGTCGACTTTTTTCAAAACGGTCGTTTTTTCTTGAAAACAGTCGTTTTTCTGCAAAAACAGCCGGTAAAAATTACCAGTCAGTCGGTAAATGCCTTGCCCTCTCCCCCCCCCCCGAAAAAACATTCTGGCTAGTAACGCCTCTGACCAACACTATCATTAAAGAGGGCGTCTCTAGACGGGACTTGAAAATGTACATACAACAGGAACAGCGGCAACGTCTGTACCCAGGACAAATTATACTAAGCGCCGCAGGCAAACGTTTTTAAATATGCCTTTTTTTCTGGCAAAATTTAACTCAAATTCTAGCTTTTAGTGTGGTTTATACTCACAAATATTCCAAGCCTTCAACGCCTACTATAAATGACACACCCTTCTTCTAAATAGGGAATATAAACTACAAAATGTGCCGCAGCCGAAATTTTGTGAAAACACTGATGATCAAAGTGTTTTTTTGCTATCCGAAATGAAGTCACGATCAGACGAAAGAAATAAGCCGCATCCCTTAGTTTTTATAGCTAAAATAGATTTATGGTTGTGTTTTCTCAAAAATCCCTAACTCTTACTGCAATCTGTTAAAAATATCAGCAAATTCCTGATAAATCCTGAACAAGTCCGGAAATCCTGGAATCTCAATAATCCTACAGGGACCAAAAATCCTGAATTTCAGGATAAATCCTGCAAAGTGGAAGCACTGCCTGTAGGGACCCAAAATTCCTGAATTTCAGGATAAATCCTGCAAAGTGGAAACACTGTTTACGAGATTCCAAGGAATTTTACTAGATCCTCTATATTTACTAGATTTTTTTTTTTTACTAGATCTAGTAAAATATTACTGCCGGTGGCGACGCAGGTTGTGAGGTCGCTTATCGGGCTTTTGGTATCTAATAGCTTGTTCACACGGGACTGAAATAACAGCGGCTGATCTGTTCAGACGACAGAACACTGTTTGGGGTTGACGGGAGAATTAAAAAGAAAAACCTAATTCCGAATATTCTTTTTGTTTGTAACAAAATATATAAAAATTAACACAAACATCTTGTGAGTTTGTCAAAGTCAAATGTAGTTGATTTGTAGTCTTTAGAGTAGATAAAAGCCACAAATCGAATATTGACAGATTTTAGGCGAATCGGTAAATTTCAAGTTAAAAAGCAAATAAAATTAATTTACATATTGTTGTTTTTAAAACTGAACATCAAATATAACTAATAGTAAATATAAATAATACAAGAAGACAATGCAATCATTTGGCGTTGTTCAGTCACTTTTCAGTGAAGGTTGAATGGGAAAATTATTCAAATTATTGTTTTATCCAGGTTTTATCTAAGAAAAACATTGAAAAAGTATCAGACATAAACAGAACATACGCTATTGAAATTAGAAACTTATTCTACCTTTTTTTCGAAATCATCCTTGTATGCTCAATGTAAAAACCATGTTATGTTCACATTGCTCTGACAGAATTTGAACTGGATTAGTGCTTCCACTTGTTCCACTTCGAAAATCCTGCCGAGAACCCCAAAAATCCTGGAAAATCCTGCTCAGAAAGTCCAAAAATCCTGCATAGAAATCCTGCCGAAAAATAAAAAAAACGTGTCCGTACTAGTTAAAGTAATACTTGTTAAGACTATATATAGCTGGAGGATTTGAGCAAACGCAGCTAAATTTTTCGTCTCTATCGTTTGGGAGGACCAGAACGTTTTTGCCGTAGAAACTAAATGAACATTAAACGACTAAATCCCAACATTACCATTAAAAAGGACGTCACTAGACGGGACTTGAAAATGTACAGACAACAGGCGCAGCGGCAACGACTGTACCCAGCACAAATTATACTATGCGCCGCAGGCAAACATTTTTAAATACGCCTTTTTTTCTGGCAAAATTTAACTTAAATTCTAGCTTTTAGTGTGGTTTAAACTCACAAATATTCCAATCCTTCAACGCCTACTATAAGTGACGCACCCTTCTTCCAAATAGGGAATATATACTACAAAATGCGCCGCAGGCGAAATTTTGTGGAAACACTCATGATCAAGGTGTCTTTTTAATATCCAAAATGAAGACACAATCAGACGATTCAAACGAAAGAAATAAACCGCATTGCTTCGTTTTTTAATAAAAATGAGTGTGGTATTAGATGGCCAAAACAGAATCTCGAACGTAGCTATATAGCTAAAATAGAGCTTCCATTATGGTTAGCGTTTTCTCAAAAATGCCTAACTCTTACTGCAGTCTGTTAAAAATATCAGCAAATTCCTATTAAATCCTGAATAAGTCCGGAAATCCTGCAAAATCCTGGAATCTCAAAAATCCTGAAAAAAATCCTGCCGAGATCCAAAAATCCTGTATTTCAGGATAAATCCTGCAAAGTGGAAGCACTGGACCTAACTCGCCAAGCTTGACTAATTCCCCTAATTACAGTCTGTTTACTGTCCCTAGAGTAAGAAAAGGTCACATTCCAAAGGATTTAGTTTATCCCGACCGGTGACCGCGACGACAATAAGCGCCTATTTGGAAAATCAGCGGCTGATTTTTGGAATTTTTCAACCGCTATTTACGCGCGTAAATCAGCCGCTGATCGAGAATCGGCCGCTGTTTCAGCCCCGTGTGAACAAGCTATAAAGCGTTACAATATTCATAATATGACAACTTAAATGATTTCTAAAAAACTTATCGGTTAAGGGCCGGCACTCTCAAAATTTGCATGGTAATGTTTTAGTATTAGATAATACAGTGTAACTGCGGAAACGGTTAGGAAATATTTCGCACTTTACAGAAAAACGGCACTTCCAAAACAGTGGAATGCAGTGATAAATTTCTAGCAACTCCAGGTCTTAAAATTTCTGATTTCAACCACTCCAACTAGACAGCTCTGCGACACCACAGCAAGTCTTGTCAGGTTACAACTACACCGTAATGAAAACTGATTATGTGTAGCATCACGGAAAGCAACTCGACAGTTCCAAACAGTACGACATGTGTATTTAGTTCTACGATATATTTGTATTACCACGGAATATCACTCATACTGTTGTAACTCCGAAAAACATATTGCTATGAAGTAGCAACGAATCGTGTGTGCAACTCCGCAGCGACTTTATTAAGAGTATGGAACATCGCGTCACTAGCGAAAATATTCTGTTCGGGGGGGACAAGGTGTTTACCGACTGGCTCGTCATTGTTGAAGACAGTTTTTGCAGATAACAAGAGCTGCAAGCTCATATGGCACTTGCAAGGCTGGGTCAGAGGATGAAAGTAGGAATTCTTCAGTTCGTGGGTTTGTTGTGATTATTTGTAAGCAAAACCCTTGAGATAATGGGTCCTTGGAAATCACGAGAACGTATCGTGTGGTAATACATTTGGCTGTGATGATGCACACTTTAGGGGCGCTAGAAATTCATCTGTAATCAAAACTCTTGAAGCAAAAATGATGATGAGCTCATCGGGAGAAGGAAATGTATATTTTAATCAAAAGTATCATTTGTACTTGAAGAAATTCGGTTGCAAGTAAAACCCATGAGGCAAAAATATTCTAATCATGTCAAGTCACTAATGTTCAAGTTTCATGGTCCTAGCACATCTGGAAGTACTTTAACCGGTGATCACCGGAATTCCGGATCCCCCTTCCTCCCCCCACAGTGCTCGAACCCGATCCAGTACTGCCACTGCTGAATTTAGGGCTTGTGCTTTTTCTTCCCACCAAGTTTCATCCCAATCGCTCCACTATTAGCGTGTCACAAGATTTACGGCTCCCCCCTGACTCCCCCCCCACACAATAATCGGATCCGGTTTGGACTTCACATAGGACATCCGAGACACGAGGTCTTTCCAAATATCAAGTTTGATTACGACCTGATCACCCGTTCCAAAGTTATACGTACCTCTAGATTCCTGATTCCCCTTCCCTCCACTCCCCCCACGGTGATCGGATCGGGGAAGTGACTATTTCCAGTTAGTTTTGTCGGGTCCCTGGTACGCTTGCCAAGTTTCACTGTCCCAGCCGACCTAGAAGTAACTTAAACTCCGTATCACCCGAATTCCGGCCCCCCATCTCTAACTCTCACCACAGTGCACGAATCCCGTCCGCTTCTGCCAATGATGTACCTAGGGCTTGTGCTTGTTCCTCTCACCAAGTTTCATCCCGATCCCTCACTTTAAGCTTGTCATATGATTTCCGGTCCCCCTTGCGCCCTCCCCCATTCTCCGGATTCGGTCCGGACTTGAAATGGAACATCTGAGACATGATGTCTCTCCAAGTATCAACTTTCATTAAGATCCGACAACCCGTTCGAAAGTTATGCATGCCACTAAATTTCGGATTCCGGCTCCCCTCTCTCCCCCCACGATGGTCGGATCGGGCAAGTGACTATTTCCAACTTAGTTTGGTCGGGTCCTTAATATGCCTGCCAAGTTTCATCGTCCTAGCGTATCTGGAAGTACCCTAACTCGCAAACACCGGACTAACCGACCGACCGACCGACAGACCGACGGAAAAGTGATCGGTATATGGCATTTGGCCGGAAGGCAAGTGCCATAAAAACTATTATTGAGAAAAAAACACTATGTTGACGAAAAATCGGCTGATTTTTAAGGAAAAACGACTATTTGAAAGAAAATGTCGATTGTTTTACGATAAATACGGTGCTTCGCGCCGACTCGGTCATGTTTTTTACGAACTGGCCGACAGTATTGGGGGAGGAGGGAGGGCGTCCCCCCTAGTCGTGACGCCCTGATCGTTGCTACTTTAAGCGACAGCTTCAAGAAGCTCAGTGGTTTGTATCCCTTCGATTATTTCGACGGATACCGTTCTACAAAGTAAAGTAGTACCGAATTGTCCCTACAACTGAGAGTGAGGAAAACTACACATGCAACTTTTTTCTGTAGGATCACGGAATATAATAACCTAAACTACTTCGTAATATTACGGAGTATCACTCATATTACTACATGCAGCTCTTATGGGTGCCACAGAACGATCGACTCAAAGTACTTCCATGCGAAATCCATTCAAACTGTGACAGTCTTACAAAGGAGTATGTAGGTGTATATAATTTTATGAATCATATACAATACCACGGAATATCACTCATACTACTATAGCTCCGAAAAACATAGTGCTATGTAGTAACAAAGAATCGTATGTGCAACTCCGCAGTGACTTTATCAAGAGTATAAAAGACCATCAGTTCTACTCTATGCAAATGCTTCGACAAGTAGTATGTATTATGTAGTAGTATGTATTATGTAGTAGTATGTAGTAGTATAAATGCTTTACAGATTTACATTTAGTGTCGGATAAGCTTAAGTAGTAGCATGCAGTAACACGGTAGTCTTGAACGAGAAGCATGTAGTAGCATCAGTTGATACTGCATATTACTTTTTCGTACTACTACATACTCCTATTTCTTTTGATCGGGTATCCTTATCTCTACGCGATAAGATTAATACCGAATAGAGATAAGATGAATCCGAGTAGCAAATACTGCAGTTAACTTTAATCTCTATGCGGAGAACTTTTTACAGTGTAGTTATTTCCGATCGTAATTTTACGATCGTTTTTTTTTTTTGTATCCATTCAAAACGATTGTTTTCAATTGTTTCCAATCGTTTCCGACTGTTTTCGATCGGAAACATTTGGTTTTGTTTTCAGGTCGTGAAATACAGACCTGAGTTTTAAAAATGGTCATAGGGACACCTTTTTTTCTTTTTCGGTTTTTGTACTTTTAAGTTTCTTTTACTCTAATTTCAAGAAGTAAACGATCAAATATTTTAATTGAAATGCTGAATCTTAAATCCTGATCTTAAACGATTGGAAATAACTGTTACGGACGATCGTAATCTTACAACTGTTTATGATTTTTATGGTACTTGAGCTTACTCAAGTGCCATATAGCGATCGTAATGTCTGTCTGTTTGTCGGTCTGTTGGTCTGTCGGAGTAGTATAGAAAGGGAGTTCACATCCCACACAACCCCCAATAAAATAAACTCCTAATTACATGAAATTTATCAATTTTAACATATAGTATATCAAATTAACCCCCTTTTCCAAAAAAAAATCTATTTTCCTAATTAAAAAATAAAGGCCTTCAGAAATGACAATATTACCCTCTAATCTCAATAATATAATGATATATCTACTATAAAAAATAACTGTATCCTATACACTACTACTGAGTTAACTTTTCTAAATCCACATCTGTTTCTTTGTTTTTATTTTCCCGTACAATCGGTTGCAAAACTAGATTTTTCTTTAATGGCAACTCGTTAGCAATAGCATTATATTTCCGAGTTATAAACAAATCACATGGTTTGTCATTATGATTAATGACTACAACCAACTTATCCCCATATTTTGTTTTAGCAATTCTCATTTTATATACATTATATTTCTTTCCTAGTACCAATGATTCTTTTTTGATTGTCTGATTGTATTTGTTTATTCTAATTGTATTCAAGACTTTCCTTTATGGACTCCATTTATTAGCGGATGATTTTATTAAATAAAAATCCAAACTCACAAACTCAAATATATATTTTTATTGATAATATCTAATGTAACTTTTCTTTCATAATATAGAACACAGTAAACATTATACGGTACAGGTTTAGCATCTTTCAACTTTAAACTTATTTCAATATCAGCAGTTGTTCCATTATATATACTTGATTCGTGTTTGGAAACGTCGAAACAGAATAGCGGATACACTTCTTTAAATTCTTCTATACTAACAACAGTACCAGTATCAAACGCTAATTGTTTATAGCCCATATGTATGAATCTATTGTAGAGATTCGAATATTTGCATTTCTCATCGCTAAAATCACATTTGAGTGGCTCTTCAGGATTTTTATCCCCATTAATTCTAAGTTCTATGTCTATTAAATTCATATGATCAAACACCATATTATTCATTAATTGATTGTTATGCTTTTCATTTTCTGTAACATTAAAACTACTTTTGTTGGATTGTTTCTCTCAGAAATAACTTTCCAAGTTTGTTCCTTATTTTGACTAACATCGCTTTTATAAGTATTACATGCTTCCCACATCAGAATATGCTTTCTATCCTTTGCCAACCCCTTTTGCATTTCACTCATCATTTCAATACTAGAAGCTACAATAGGGATCTTCCAGGATAAATACTCGATTACTACTTTCAAATTAGTGTTTCCATTTCTTATAATCATGTTGTTATCATCATTTCTTCTTAGAAATATCTTATGCGATGCCCCTCTGAAGAATTGTTTGTTTCCTTTAAAAATCCAAACAAGTCTTAATGGCAAGTACATATTTACTAATTTACTGCTTTTTGTTCGGTTATATCTTTTTTCAAACCCTTTATTATAATTATTATTATTTCTCAATCTGACTGTTCCAGTCCCTGCTACTACTGCAATTGAAGTAAACGAAGCAACTACAGGATTGATTTCTTTCCCTTGATTATAATCTTTATACCAGAAATGATTTCTTTCTGCACTTTTAGCATAATCATCAGAGTATTCACTCAACTTCGTAACAGTAGTTGTAATACCCACATGATTAATTTTTTCGACCGATTCATCGTTTATTACGTACTCAGCTGTACTGCATAAATTAGATCCATTATTCGTTAAAGTAGCAACATCGGTTGCAGCTATATTAGTCCCATTTTCGTTTACTATTCTTAGATAGAACCAGGAATCTAATTTCTTTTTTACGAATCCAAACTCTGATTTATTAGATACATTCACATCTGTTTCTCGAATTTTCTTAAATTTATATTTTACCACTGTATCATCAACAAGCGGCTCGTCAAGTATGTTCCATTGCGGACTAATAATTTTATTTACTGCCATTTATATGCGAAGGAAATTATTAAATAAAAATTATTTCTGAATCTTGAAACCAATTCCAGTCATTAACGTTTTGAACAAGTCTTGACTTCTTTGATTTAAAATTCTTCTATTTGCAATTTGAATGACGTCAATAATTCATTCTTGTTTACATCAATTAAGTCTTTCCCATGTTCTATTGCTCTGTATTTCAACAACTCAAATCTCGGTTTAATAATTCTATTATACATCGATAATGCACCATCTTTTATTTGTTTTGCAGAGGTTTGGAATAGCTGAGAATTGGCAATGTTTTTGAATATACTACCAATTCCACTTCCATACTGCTTTTTCAAACGTAATCGCTTATTATCAATCAACATTTATAAGTAAATAAATTTATTTCAATAATCCTTTAAGCTTTTCTTAAATGCAATACATATCCAACGTTATCTCCATTCAGATCAATAGGTCTTCCTAATTGATCAGTAATTATCATTCTCAAGGAATATACTCTTTCGTATTGATAGGAAAATAAATTAATTGTCTTGGGTTTTCAACAATTTGACAACCAGGTTCTGTATTCGGAACAAATGTCCAAATTACGTCTGATTTACTTTTGTTTACTATAGAACTATTTACAAGAGAGCAGTGAATTTGAATTCTATCTACGCTTCTTGTAATATTCGGAAGCTTTGTTCCTTCATTGATTTTCCTAGAAATCTCACTTTCCTTCTCAAATCCTAAAATCTAACACAAGTCGCTGTTAAATCTAAACACGTATTTTTCTTGTAATAAAATTACAAATCTCATAGATGCTGGATTGATGAAATTACAAAAGGACATTTATCTTTTGGTGTATCAAAGTACTGACAGAAAAAATAATTGAAACAATCATCATTGTACATCCCATTAGGAATTGTAACATTAATTGATTCATCCTCTTCAGATTTCCTATACTTAAATGTATTATTTTCAAATTTATCAATTATATTATGCCACGAATACCACAAAGTGCATTGATTCAACCCTATTTCATAATCGCAATGACGATTCAATTCGATTGGTTGACTAATGTTGTATCAATGATACTTTCATTACCTTCAATGTTCAACAACACCATTTATTCGAAATATTTTTTATACAATAAATTATATTGTTTCTTTGTATAAATTTTATTTCGCAGAAGTGAATCCATAATATCAATAGCCTCATTCCTCACCTCATCGGATGTATTCCCATTTACTCTACTACCTATCAAAGTGTATTATTTTTTATTCATTTCATCTTGATTCATATAGATACCAGTTCCTTGTTGTTTGATTAAGGGTTTACTAGATTGAATTTTTTTTAATCTATCCTTATAATCTTGTATAAATAAAATAATGTTATCATACTTATTAGAACCACTTTTACTTTTCAAACCACCATAACTTTGACTTATAGGTGTTAATTCAAACAAAACATCTTCTATATTCTCTGGGTTATCAAAGTAAAAATGAGGCATCTCAAAATATTCTCCTTTATATCTTGTATGATTATCTCTATATTTCACATTAAGTGCTTTTAATAACTCTTTATTAACACCTTGATTCATATCAACAACTTTTATACTTGTTGGTAAATCTGGAGATGCTTCTAAAGCAGTAGATTCTGTTGACTGCGTTCTACCTCTGAAACTGGAATCTGATATGGTCGTCTTTGTAAAGCTGTTTTATACGTTTCACCTAACTTGAGAAGCCCTATTCTTGGAAATATCATCACCTTCCTGTAGTTTATTTATGATCATTTCAGCGTTTTCTTGAAGTTTTTTTTATGGTATCTTTAGTTTTTTCTTTTTCTGCCATTACAACTTGAGCTTTTAATTCTGAAGCAAACTCCCGAAACCCTGCTTTCTTCTTTGAATTTCTCTGTTCTTAACTATACCTGATAACATATCACTTATGCGTCTTGAATCCATTTATATACAACTAATTTTATTTAACAATATTTTTGAAATTTCTTTTTGATAAAATCCACCTCGAATTAATTCCCCATTTCTGTTAGATATTTCATAAGTAATAGGGGTGGTAGGTCTGACGGTTGCTATCTGGAATACTTCATTCGTGTAATTATGTAAATATACTTTATCAGAAATACTTTTTCTTTTTTAATTCTAACTAAATCACCTACTTTGTAATTTCCTGTGACTTTGTAATCATTTTGTATTAAATCTGGACGAAACAGAGCATTAAAAACCTTTTTCTGATTTACCTTTTTACTAGCATCAGCTGGTTTCATTTGTATTGAGCGGTGATACGAGTTATTATAATTATTTACGAATACAGGTAAAAAACCAATCCATCTATTTGTATTGTTGTGAGTAAAATACTTCCATAGCTTTCTTTTCTTTCAGCTTTCTGTTGAATCGTTCAACGATTTGTGCTTTCAATTCACTTTCAGCTGTAAAACATTGAATATTATTATTTTTTATAAAAGTTTGGACATTTCTCATTACAAATTCTTTACCTTTATCAGTTTGTAACTTTCTAGGAATTCTTTCTTTAAATACAGTACTCAACGCGTTTATTATTTCACCACCAGTCTTATCTTTCAAAGGGTAAGCATATTTACTAAAGCTATCAATAATAGTTAGAATGTAATTTGTCTTATTGTTTTATTTTTTAAATGTCTGCATATCAACAAGATCAGCTTGCCATTGTTCATCAGCAAAGTGAACAAAGACTCGCCTTCTTTAAACATTGTGATATGATGGTGTAAAGTATACACATTCTCATTTTGCAAAACGTTTTTATGGCACTTGAGCTTACTCAAGTGCCATATAGCGATTGTAATTTCTGTCGGTCAGTCGGTCTGTCGGTCCCGGTTTTGCTAGTTCGGGCACTTCCAGATAAGCTAGGACGATGAAACTTGGCAGGCATATCAGGAACTGGACCAGATTAAATTAGAAATGGTCGCTTCTTCGATTCGACCATCTGGAGGGGAGTGGAGGGAGGGGGAATCCGAAAAAAATGAGATATTTTTAGCTTACGAACCGGTGATCGGATCTTAATGAAACTTGATATATGGAAGGACTTCGTGTCTCAGACCCTCCATTTTAAATTCAGACCGGATCCGGTGACATTGGGGGGAGTTGGAGGGGGAAACCGGAAATCTTGGAAAACACTTAGAGTGGAGGGATCCGGATGAAACTTGTTGGAAAGTAAAAGCAAAAGTCCTAGATACGTGACTGATATAGGCGGAACGGATCCGCTCACTTTGGGGGAGTTGGGGGGGGGGGGAGAAGTCCGAATTTGTAGTGATCCCGCGAATTCCGTGCTTCCTGATGTGCTGGGACGATGGAAATTGACAGGCATGTCTGGGACCCGACCAGATTAAATAGGAAATCGTCAATTCCCCGATTCGACCATCTGGGGGGGGGGGGGGGAGTGGAGGGAGGGTGAAGCCAAAATTTGAGGTATTTTTAGCTTGCGAACGGGTGATCGGATCTTGATGAAAGTTGATATTAGGATGACCTCGTGTCTCAGACATCTCACTTTAAATCCGGGCCGGATCCGATGACACTGGGGGGAGTTGGAGAAGGGAACCGGAAATTTTGAGAAACGCTTAGAGTGGAGGGATCGGGATGAAACTTGGTGGGAAAAGCAAGCACAATTCCTAGACACGTCATTGACATAACCGGACCGGATCAGGGCACTGTGGGGGAGTTGGGGTGGGGGTCCGGATTTCTAGCGATAGCGCGAGTTCGGCATACTTCCTGATGTCCTAGGGCGATGAAACTTGGCAGGTATTTCAGGGATCCGAACAGATTGAATTGAGAACAGCCTTTTCCCCGACCCGACCATCGTGGGGGGAGTGGGTGGATGGGGAGTCCGGAATCTAGTGGCGAGCATAACTTTTGAATGGGTGATCGGATTTGAATGAAACTTGTCTGGTGAGCTATCGCCTCGGACGTTCAGTGTCACGTCCGGGTCGGGTCCGATACTTGTGGGGATGGGGGGTGGGGGTGGGGGTGGAAAACTCAAGAAACTCTAAAAGCAGAGGGATTGGGACGAAACTTAATGGATGGCACAAGCATTAGGCCTAGATGAAATTGACGGAGCCAGATGGTTTCGGGGCACTGTGGGGGGAGTTTGAGGGGGTTTCCTGGAATTACGGTAGTCGTGAGTTAGAATAGTTCCAGATGTAAAACGACAACGAAACTTTGCAGGCATATTAGCGACCCGAATTATCTTGACTTAAGATCCTGACACAACATACTCCCGGAAACTTCCGTTCCTAGATCCGAGCATTTTTTGGGGAGCAAGAGAAGAAAAATATGGAAATTGACTTCTATAAATTGTGAACGAGTGGTCTGATTCGAGTGAAACTTCATGGGTGATACGGATCGATGGCATCGACATGGAAAACATGCGTTCGAACCATATGCGACCACGATTAGGGGAATTGGGGGGGGGGGGGGACTTTTGACATGCACAAAAACCAAACGGATGGACCGAATGAGATGCAAATTCGACAGTGCCGAGTTTATGCGGCCTAGATTTGTAATTTAGTGTCCGGGCCGGATTCGGCCAAGTTAGGGGGGGGGGGGGGTACTGGAAACTTGCAGATAGGCTATGCTCCAATTTCAGTAAAACTTGATGGACAGGAACAGGGAATTAACAGATTGGGCCGGAACCGGCTCCGACAACGTTGCTGGGAGGCGGGGGGGTACCGGAACTTTTCAAAAATGCTCAGATTCGTGTGAAACTTGATAGATGGTATAAAAAAGATGCTTTAGGGGGTCGATTTTTTTTTATTCCGAACCAGATTCAGCCACGGTAGGTGGAGATAGAGTGAGTACCGGAAATCGTGTAGCACGTCTAGGGATCAAACAAATGGATTTATTGGGATGAAACTTTGAACAGTCATGTGCATTTGCTACAGACAATCGAGACGATGCCGGAACTGCTTAGAAATGAGTGAAACTAATATCCTATTTCTATTTCCGAACCGCATTTTTGGATGGCGGGTGTATTTTGTGACGTTCTCATCTACTTTCTTGTACAGCCTACTCGTACAAGTGCCATATGAGCTCGTAGCTCTTGTTTATTTTATTTTTAGAAACGTTCACTTCATTTTCGTTTAATTTTCTGTAAATATCGTCAACACCTGAATAATTAGAATAATACGTATTTAATATTTCTTTTTCTGTGTTTATTTTTTTTGAAGAATTGACGTTTCATTGATCCACAAATAACACAATTACCTTTCTGCATAGGCATGTCATTCTTCGACACTGTCTTAAACAATGATTCAGTGTCAGTTCTCTCTGTACATTTCAAACAATACATCTCCATTTATTAGAAAACAATTTTATAAATGAAATATATTTTTACCAAGAGAGGCCATTCTGCGTTTAATGTAGTAAATGCAATGAAATCCACAGTTTAATTCATCTACACTTTGACTTGCAAGGCTTTCATATGCTATTTTTTTCTTTGAAGATTTTAGATATTTAATTACTTCTTTTCCTGGAGGAATACTGAAAGAATCGAAAAATTCTACGTAGGGACTATCAGATAGATTACTACAAGCAACCTAGTGAGTTCCTGGCATTCCACGTTATTCATAATTAATTACACCACATTCTATACTATTTATCTGTTTGGGTACCGTATCTATAGAGAAAACACCTCTAAAATGCGGTCGATTTCCTTGTTCATCCATAATATCAAAACTAGTTATAGGTCCTACTTTACTTTTGCTTGTTATTGAATTCCCCCGTTTTTTGAATGGGTTTGTCTACCACGTACACCATTACCCACAACTCTTTGTGTACCAGGAAGTTTTAGCGCTCCACCTGTGTTGTTTATTTTATCCGCTATTTTCTTACCAGCGAATGTACCTAAAGCAGCAACTCCGCTTGTTAAAGCTGCCTTGCCAAGTGTATTTAATAGCGGTATTAAAAATGGAAGTAATCCACCTTTTTGAGTCGCTTCTCTCATCTGTTTGTATGATATATCAATATCACACCCTTTGCTATCAATCTTAAGTTTTTCAATTTTATCAATCTGTCGCTTGCTTAAAAGTAGTTTTACTGGTTCTCTTTCTTTCTGTTTATTATGACAAACACGAATCTGACATTTTTATTTCGAGTCAAAACATTTCTTCAGCTTCGCTTTTTGTAGGCTTGATAAATAAAACTGTTTATTCAAATGTTCCATCCATTTATTAGAGAATTAATCTATCTTATAAAATTTATTTACCAGCCATCATTTTTTCTATTCTGGAAACGAATGGTTTGTCAACAGATTTTAGCTCTAAAAGCCTTTTTAAAATATTTGCTACTGCTCTTTCAATATTATTGAAATGGATTTGTTGGTCAGCAATCTTTGCTTCAATTATACTGTTATGGGTGTGTTGACCAAGAAGCTTTTTGTCATAATCTAAAAGATTCGTAGTTAACGTAGCTGAATTAACATCATCATTTTTGTTTCTAGGGTTTTGAACATTTGTTATCAATTTGTTCTCAGCGTTAATTTCTTTATAATTAACTCAAACTATTTCTTTTAGAAATAACCCTTTATCTTTAATCCTCACCAATAAATTATCAGGAGAATCATGTACAGCAGTTAATCTGTTGACATCTTCGCTAAAATACTAATTTGTCCCCATTTGTTCTGCGGTAATTTCTTGTTTAAATTGATTCAGAATAATAGTCATAGATCTGAAATTAATAGCGTCCTGATCTGCTTTCGCATCACCTAAATTAACAATTCTCTTATCTTGTAGGTTAATATTACCGGTGTCATCAGTAAGTCTCTTTTCATTCGATTCGTTACTAACCTTTTTCCAAACACTGCCGAATATATTCATTTATAACAGAACGAAATTATCTAGTAAGCTTTTCAAAGTTTTTCCTATAAATCATATCTTTATCTTTTGTTTTTAAATCAATAAAGAAGAACCCGTAGCCTTTGGTTGCAACCTCGAACTGTTTCATAAAGTTCTAATTGTCTATATTAGATACATGATTTTGAGGGGTATTACTTAAAGAACTAAGTCTCTTATTATTATCATCTAGATGACTATGCAAAAGTACACTATTTTTATTTAAAATCCAAGAAGTACTATTGTAAAATACTTCTACTTCTTCATCCTTTTCTTGCCGATAGAAAATAACACGAGTTACGAACTGAACTCTATACTGATAACTTTCATTTATTCTTCTTTGTAAATCTGCAAAAGTAAAATTATTAAGTGTATTTTCATCAACTCCATTACCTTGAATTGAATTATTTACAGTATACATATTTTCACTTTCGCTAAAAATAGTAGGTTGTTATTCTTCTTCCGTTTTAAACAAATAATCAGGAATAGATTTTTCTTCTTTGATTTGTTTCTTATTTATAAAGAGAGTGGATAAATCGATTACTTTGTCTTTATTCTCACCACTCCTTTCTACTTGATTTCTTATGTATTTTCTATTTTTCTTTATAGATTCTTCATATTTTTGGATATTCTTCTTATAGTATTCTCTAACCCTTTTAGTACTTCATCTCGGTTTCCAGTAATTGACAGGTTTTTAGTTTTTAAAATCTTTTTAATTTTACTTGTGTCTTTTTCTTTTATTTTTGTTTTCTCTTGTTTTATTTTTGTAATAGTGATATTACTTTCTTTTATCTCATCTTCCAGAATTGTTCTAATTTCGTTTCTGGCTTATAGTTGGGTGGTCTATTCTTATTTTGGATCCTGTCGTCTCTTCGTAGAATATTAATTAAATCTTCAGATAGTAAAATATTCTTACTATGGTAATTTATAATACTACTTGTTATTTATTTTTATTGTTATTTATATATATTTCTTCCATTTGTTTTGATATTTTTAAGTTTCGCATACGTTTGCAGTTCATTATACGTGTATTTCGGTAACCTTTGTATAATGGATTCGTTGTTAGATTTAATCCTTTTAAAACGTCTCTTCTGCAATTTTCATCATTTATTAGTTTAATATTTTTATGAATGAATTTCTCTCGATTGAGAAAACTTAGATGTGAAGAAAATCATTTGATAGGTATGTATTACACGAGGTGGACGCTATCTATATTTCGAACCTTGACGCAAAAGATCAAGAAAATCATATTGTACAAGTTTCCTAGATGGCGTCAATGTTGAGGTAGACGCTATCTATATTTTCAACTTTGACGCAAAAGATTGAGAAAATCATTGTAAAAGTTACCTAGATGGCGTCAGTGTTTCGAAGTCATTTAGTCTGGAGCCGGTTTCTTAAAGCTTCAATCTTGCCCATCAACAAACAATTTTTTAAACAAATAATTTTTTAAACAAATAATTTTTTAAACAATTTAATTATGTTATAAATGGAAGAATTAGAAAAGAAAATGTTTGTTTATGGACGAAGGTACAAGTATTACAATAATGTTAGTAATTGCTTACTTTTATCCAAGTTTCTCTTCTCCACGGCCGGATTAAGCGCTTTTCTTCTATTACCTCTTGCATCGTTAAGTCTGGGTGCTGTCATTATTGAAATAATTGAAAAGCAGCTAGACATTGCTGATAGAAAAGCAGAATATAGAACTAACTACAATTTCTATACTGAACTGCTGTCGTTGCTAAAATGGGGGCAATTAACAACTGAGGAGGTAATTCAGCGTGAGACCGAAATGCGTAAAACGTTTAGATTTTTTCCTCGCGAAAAATACATGAATCAAGTCCGTCTGAATGGTTATAAATATTGTAATAAATCTATAAAAAGTCAAGAGAAATTACCAAAAATATAAACTATTTGCAAAACTTCCCACCCCAGACTCTGAAGATTGAAGATGTTTATTTGTCGTCTTATTTTTTTTTGGTGAGTCTGGTTTACCCCGTGAGGGGAGGAAACCTTCTGATCTTTTTTTTTCGCCATCGCTCACCATTAACCTCAAGTTGATGGTGGGATTCGATCTCATGAAATCGTTGATTCAGTGGTTAATCTAAGATTTGCAGCATCTTAGACCACAACGCCAACGGGGCCTGCAAAATCTCCGCAACGAAATATTTTGTGATGTGAATACTAATGCGCAATGAGATTTCCTGTTTTTCTGTTGCCTTAAGAGCTTTATCAGTACTAGAGGTAGAATTGTTGGATACGTTGAGGAGATTTTAATCTGATGATATGATAAATATCGATTAGAGAGAATCAAGTATATATAATGGAACAACTGCTGATATTGAAATAAGTTCAACGTTGAAAGACGATCAACCTGTACCGTATAATGTTTACTGTGTTCTATATTATGAAACAAAGCGACATTAGATATTGTCAATACAAATATGTATGTGATGTGGATTTAGAACTTTTTACTCAGTAGTAGTGTATAGGATACCGTTATTTTTTTTATAGTAGATATATCACTAGATTATTGAGATTAAAGGGTAATATTGTAATTTTTGGAGGCCTTTATTTTTTAATTAGGAAAATATATTTTTTTGAAAAGGGGGTTAATTTAATATAATATATGTTAAAATTGGTAAATTTCATGTAATTAGTGGTTTATTTTAATGGTGGTTGTGTGGGGGGGATACCCCCTTTCTGTACTAATTGTCGGTCTGTCCGCATTTTGCTAGTTTGGGCACTTCCACATGACCCAGGACGATAAAACTTTGCACACATATCAGGGACCCAACCGGATTAACTTGGAAATAATCACTTCCCCGATCCGACCATCAATGGGGGATTGGCAACATGGGGAATCCGGAAATTAGTAGCATTCATAACTTTGGAACGGATAATCGGGCGTGCATTAAACTTTACAGGTATCAAGAACAAATGTCTCGGATGTTTATTGTCAAATTCTGATCGGATCCGATAACTGGGAGGGGGACACCCGAAATCTCTTGAAATGCATTTTCTAGTTTTCGTCAAATCCCTGCCCCTTTCTTCGCACTAGTATAACTCTGTGCATGGATGAGTCATTCTTTCATCACGCTAGTACAGCTCTGCTCGTGGATGATTTGCTAGGATTCGTTCGGAGAGAGCTACATCAATCGAAGGTCGAAGGGGTTGGCAAAATATGTTGTTGAACCTTTGTAGGGGTTGATATAGCGGATTATCGGGCGTACATTAAACTTGACAGGTATGAAGAACGAATGTCTTGGATGTCCGTTGTCAAATTCGGATCGGATCTGATAACTGGTTGGGGCTGAAGGGCTGGAGAACCTGAAATGCTTTTTCTAGTTTTCGTCAAACCCCTACCCCTTTCTTCGCACTTGTATAGCTCTGCGCATGGATGAGTCATTCTTTAATCACACTAGTACAGCTGTGCTCGTATTTAGAATTCATTCGGAGGGAAATAGATCAATTGAAGGTCGAAGGGGTTGGCAAAATATGTTGTTGAACCTTAGTAGGGTTTGATATAGACAAGGGGGTGCTAGGATGATGAAACTTGGCAGGCGTATCAGGGACCCGACCAAACTAACCTGGAAATAATCAGTTAATCCGACCATTTTTGGGGAGTGGAGGGTGGGGGAATCTGGGAAACTGAATGGTGTGAACTTTGGAACGGGCGATCAGATTGAAATGAAACTTAATTCCTGAATAAACGACATATCTCTGATGTTCCATTTGAAGTCCGAACTGGATTCGACAGCTATGGAGGAGTTGGGGGGGGGGGGGAGACCAGAAATCCCGAGAAACGGTTAGAATGGAGGGATCGGAGTGAAACTTGCTGGGAATAACCAGCATCTGCTCCAGATAAATCGTGTACACATTTGGACTGGATCCGGACACTTGGGTTGAGGGTGTTTCTCGGAATTCTGGTGATGGCGATTCTTGGGATTTTCACGACGAAACTTGGGAGGCGTATCAGGGACCCTATCAACCTGACAAATTTACGAACTGACAACTTACAAACTGACAAAAATACAAATTTACTCGATCCGATGGTCGTGGGGGAGCAGAGGAAGGGGGAATCCGGAATATTGAGTGATGCTTAACTTTGGAACGGGTGATGGGATTTGAGTGAAATTTTGTAATTGAACCGAGGACATGTCTCTGGTGATCTTTTTCCTGTCCGGACCGGATCCGATAACAACTGGGGGGGGGGGGGGATATGTGACCAGCTTAGACTGGAGAGATAGGGATGGAACTTTGTGGGAATAACTTACAGATGCTCCGGATAAATCATTTACAGAACCGGATTGGCTCAGGCGACTATGGGGGGAGCTTAAGGGGGAGTCCGGATTCCGGTGATCCAAATATTCTAGGACGATGAAACTTGGCTGGAATATTAGAAATTCGACAAGTTTGGCTTGGAATTCGCCACTTTCCAAATCCTACCATTCCTTAAAGTACCAATCATGACCGCAAATTAAGAAAAATACTTTTAAGCAAAATATGCATTGTTATGATCCCCATGAGCTCATTACCATTTTTGCCTCAACGGTTTTGCTTACAAATAAGCTTCTAGCTCCTTTAAAGTGCGCATCTTCACACCGCAAGGTCGAAAAGTACTTTTATCAAACGATACATCTCAACCCATTATCATGTGTGCCACAAGGGCTCTACTTTTGACCAAACTGCATATATCAATGATCCCTAAGAACCTGCTATCGTTTCTGCCTCAAGGGTTTTGCTTACAGATGCATTTCTAGCGCCTTTAAAACGAGAAATTATGCAGCAACAAATTAAACAAGAAACGTACTTGATATAAATGTCGAAACCATATTGAAGACCATTGAACCGCCCAACGAATCGGTTTAACCAACCGACGGCATGGCGTAGGAAACAAGTAATATAAGAGTTTAGCAAGTAGTAAAAGTAGAAGTAAGTGAGAGTACATCGCTCCAGAGCCTACAAGAAAGCATGTTAGAACATTGCTCTTGCCCCTCGTCTTTTAGTTTTCGTGCGTCTTTCTAATACTCGTGACCCCTAAGATATGCCGTGCCGTGCCGTGCGTCTTTATAGTCGATCCCAGCATGGCCGGCTTAATTCAACAAAGTGAAGAATCATGACTAAAATACAGAAGCAAATTCGATATAACATGTTAGTGTACCTCACAATGAGTAGTCTGCTCCAAGCCAGGAGATCAAGATACTGAAATAAATATCTATCATATGCTTTTGGGGGAGTTGGAGTGGGATTGAGAATATCCATTCGACCTTGTAGCTCGGATTCTAGCAAATATCGGTACTACCTACCCTCACTTTCAGTTGGCAGCAATCAGCCCAACTCTTCGACTCGTGTCCGCAAAATCTAACTGTAGAAGAAGAAAACGACAAACAGATGGCTATGGAACCTGGGAGCTTCAGTTCGAAAGTGAAGGAGGTGGAGTCCTTTCAGCAAGCCAGTTTCTACAGTTGCTAACAGCGGCTTGTGGCGGAAGTTCCACTTGTCAACTTGGAGGGGTCACCATCACCATCACCAATATGTCATTCCCAGGTTAGTATCAGCAAACTCGAATAAGAGCCTCTACCCACCGCGTCGAGCAAGGATCCTTGATCACCTCTGGTAAATATGATGAGCAGGTGCATTGTTCCCGCTCCTCACTCTAAAGCCTCAAAGGGTCCTTTTAATTGCATGCCTCTTTTTAGTTCTCCTGCCATCTACACTACGTTGTGCCGTTCCATGCCTCTTTTTAATCGATCCCCTTAAAAGGGATCGACTAAAAAGAGGCACGGCATGGCGCAGGAGGCACAAGTAATAAAAAAAATTAGCAAGTAATAGAAGTAGACAAGTAAGTGAGAGTTTGTAACTCCAGAGCCTAAAAGAAGGAACGTTAGAACATTGTCCCTGCCCCTCACTTTAAAGCCTCAAATGAAGAGGAAATAAAGCCCAGAATACGTTGTGCCGTTCCATGCCTCTTTTTAATCGGTCCCAGGGATCGACTAAAAAGAGGCACGGCATGGCGCAGGAAGCACGAGTAATAAAAAAATTTAGCAAGTAATAGAAGTAGACAAGTAAGTGAGAGTTTGTAACTCCAGAGCCTAAAAGAAGGAACGTTAGAACATTGTCCCTGCCCCTCACTTTAAAGCCTCAAATGAAGAGGAAATAAATCCCAGAATGAAGAGGACCAAGTATCATCCCTATCTGTATGACTTCCGGTAAAGGAACAGAAAACTTGACTCAAACTTGACTCGGGAGCTAGTTGACATATCAAGAATGTACCCCGAGTCGATATTGAGAGTAAGAAAAATTCTCGTTACGACCATTGCAGTTTCCGGGCAGTTTCCGAGAATTCGACTTTTGAGATAGTAGAAAAAAGCAAACGGTTTTGTGTGCCGGGAGTAGGAATCGAACGCACGACCTCTTGATTACTATCCCTATACTATGGCCGAAACACGGCCAAAGGCGAGCTTTTACAGTGCATAAGTGCATAATTACAGTGCATAAGGGGCAAGGGCCTGCCAGCTAGCTTTGGGAACACTAAGGACGGGGTTCGAGATAACAAAGAAGGAGGGTCCTGTCGACAATAAGTCCCTGTATCTTTATCTAAGCCCCCCAGGTCGGTTTGATGGCCGAAAGTTGCGTAGTCAAGTTTTCTGTGCCTTTAACATTGGCTGCAGAAAACCGAATCCAAATACGAAACAGTGTTTCCAAGCTATGATTTTTGCTCCATTTTGCATCTGTCTGTTTTAATTTGCATGCCTTTTTTTAGTGCTCGTGACTCCTACACTATGTTCTGCCCTTCCGTGCCTCTTTTTCCTCGATCCCACGGTAAAATTAATGAATGGACAGTCTAATAGCCGATTGGCCGAAGAAACACATTTACATAGCTATATTTGGAAGCTCCAAATTCCTCTTAGCTTAAGCTAAGAGTGAAAATAATCATGAGAATGCAACTACGTCTGAGGTGTTCTATCTCTACAGTTTTACCCTCAATACCCTCAACCAAGGATCAGGATGATCCCTGTACTTTTAGGAGTATAAATATCTCTTGTTTTAATGTTTAAAAATAAGTTTAAAAAGAATTTTACTCTCAGAAATTTAATTAACTGATTTGTTTTTTCAATTTTATAAAGAAGCAAATGAACTTATAGAATCGATAAAGAGGTAAGCTAACTTGCTCATATTCCAGAAACAGATTATTCTCGTCTTTATTGAATTATGTTCAGTCAATTCCTCCGGCCTATCCTTCATGGCACGTGCCTTCCAGCCAAGTGCAACATGATACGAGATGACATGATATTTATTACACTGAACGACCAAGGGACATGGCAATACAAACAAAAGGAAACAAAATGACAAAATTATTTCTAACTACTAAAGCTACAAAAAAGGTTCTCTGTGAGTCATTGACAGCTTGAGGAATCCATCTACTTTCTTTATAATAGCATAACACTCACTCTTAAGCTTTTGCTCCATCCATTTCTGATCACACTAATTTACTCAAAATATTTCACTTCTCATATCTTTCAATTCCCTAAAATCACACATAAGATATCGCACACACTCATTCATATCTCCACACATCGGGCAGAAGTAAGGACCAATTCTACCAATCGGCCTACCTGTGTACCTCCTCCTATCTCCCACCTCTGTCCCTAAGTCTACTTTTTCCTTCTCTACCTACTGTCCCTAGCTCCAACTCCTGACCAATACCCTCATTCGACCTATCCCTCATCTAAAATTTGACTAGCCTGATACGCTCATGACTCCTTACTTGTGTCCATGACTCCTTACTCCAGCTACGGCGCTTTCAACATTCTAACACGTGGCAGACGGATTATCTTCTCCCAAAATCTGTCTTAAGCTTCCTAAACCTGAGTACCCCCTAACTACTAAGCTATTAGTCGTACTACTCAGTCCTAATGATGTTTTAAAATAATTCAACTGTATCTGCTCCAAATTACCTGCCTTATGAAACCCCCAAACTTCTGAGGTCTGGCAATACCTTCGTGTAAAATACCTCTTTCTGCATCTTAATGTTATTAGAATATTTCAATTGGCTTCTTATATCTGGATTAACACACATTTTCCCCTTCATCTCTGCCTGTCCCACATGCTTTCCAAATATTCCTCCTTTTGCTCGCAATTTACACCCAAGTTTTTGTCAAACCCCTACCCCGTTCTTCACAATTGTCTAGCTCTGCGCCTGTATGAGTAGCTTCTCTGGCCAAACAAATCTACCAGGGTATATGCATTTCTGAAACGCTAGATGGCCTCTAACGAAATGTAATTAGCGTACTATTCCTCCACCTGAAATCTCGTGAAATGCTAGAGCCGATTGATCGACATGTTTTTATAACTTGGGGGGGGGGGGGGCTGGAGGTGGACACCCGAAATCTCTCGAAACACTTCTGCTAGTTTTTGTCAAACCCCTACCCCTTTCTTCACAACAGTCTAGCTCTGCGCCTGTATGAGTAGCTTCTCTGGCCAAGTAAAACTACCAGGGTATATGCATTTCTGAAACGCTAGATGGCCTCTATGCGATCTTACGCGCAGTTCTGACACCGTAAAATTAGTCCGACCACCAGCTCGTCAAAAGATGCTTAGTTTCGGAAACACCCGACCCAAAAGGTACAGTCAGTCTGACGATACCATTTTGTAGGCCAAAAAATCCTGATTCAGAATATACTTGGAACGGTGGTATTTGACGCTAGCTTAACTCCTAAAAACACTTTTTGTTTTTGTTTATACTTGCTTTTTGGGATCCCAAAACGTAAGTGGAGGGATACCTATGACATCGCAAAAGTTGTCCGTCTGTCCGTCCGTCCGTCTGTTAGCACGATAACTCTCGAAGGGGTTGAGATATTTTGATCAAACTTGGTTTTCACTAGTTTCCATGCGCGTTATGAGCTCCTGACGAGTGTTCCAGTATTATGTTAAAAGGAGTTGCATCATAAGCATTCTAGTACTTGCAACGTCTAGCCAGATTGGGCACAATTGTGCCTTGCGCCATTTGGGCGCATTTGGAAATTCCTTGGCTCATTTTTTTCCAGAAATGCGCCTGGCCAAGTGCTATATACCGATCACATTTCCGTCGGTCTGTCGTGCGGTCAGTCCGGTGTTTGCGAGTTAGGGTACTTCCAGATATGCTAGGATGATGAAACTTGGCAGGTATATCAGGGACCCGACCAAACTAACTTGGAAATAGTCACTTGCCCGATCCGACCATCGTGGGTGGAGGGGGAGGTGGTGGAATCCGGAAAATAGGGACATCCATAACTTTCGAACGGGTGATCAGATCGTAATGGAACTTTATATCTGGAAAGATCTCGTGTCTCAGACGTCTCATTTCAAGTCAGGACCGGATCTCATGAATATGGGGGGGGGGGGGGGAGAACCGGAAATCTTGTGAAACCCTCAGAGTGGAGCGATCGGGATGAAACTTGGTGCGAAGAACAAGCACACGCTTTAGATACATCACCGACAGAACTGGACCGGATTCGGACACTGTGGGGGGAGGTGGAGGGGGGGGGGGTTGCCGGAATTCAGGCGATCCGTAGTTAATGTACTTCCAGGCGGGCTAGGACGATAAAACTTGGCAGGCATCTCAGGGACCCGACCAGATTAACTTGGCAACAGTCGCTTGCCCAATCCGACTATCGTGGGGGAGGGGGGAGACGACAGAATCTGGAAATTAGTAGCATGCATAACTTTCGAATGGGTTATCGGACCGTAACGAAATTTAATATCTTGAAAGACCTCATGGCTCAGCATGTCCCATTTCAAGTCCGGACCGCATCCGATAAACCGGTGGGGGGGAGTCGGAGGGGAGAGCCGGACATCTTGTGACACGCATAGAGTGGAGTTATCAGGATGAAACATATGGTGGGAAGTAGCCTACAGGCACAAGTCCTAGGTGCATCAGTGACAGTATCGGACCGGATTCGGGTACCGAGGGGGGAGGAGGAGCTGTAGAGGGTGTCCAGATTTCCGGTGATCGTTAGCTAAGGTACTTCCAGATGTGCTAGGACGATAAAACTATGCTGGAGCATTAGAAATTTGACATCATTGGGTTAGACATCGTTTACCTTAAAGAACTCATCCTAACCGCAAAGTACAAAGAAATCTTTTAAGCGAAATTTACTTTTTCACGATCGCCATCAGCACATGATCCTTTTTTCGTCAAGGGTTTTGCTTGGAAATTAATTTTTAGCACCCTTAAAGTGCGCAGCTCAAACGAAAAGTAAAAAAAAAAAAAACCTTTAATCCTCTGACCCAGCCTGATTTAGTTTAGATGGCACATCTTAACGGAAAAGGGAAAAAATGCTTTTGACCATCACTTCCATCTAACCCAGCCCTGCAAGTGCCATATGAGCTTTCAGCTCTTGTTTTCCCTATCTTTGCTGTATTTTCTTGCTTATAAAAAAGTTTTTTTCAAGCCAAATCCAAACTCTTCCTTCTTTCATTTGCTGGTTCAAATGAACTAGCAGCACCAAGGTAAATTTTTTGTACAGAGTGGTCGGCCAGCTCGAGTGCCTGACCTATCAGTCAAGGAAACAATCTGATAAAGTATCTACAGGCTTGTTACCTATTGACAAAAATATGTTTCCCAGACTGTTATACGTTGGATTGTGAATGCTTGAAGCTTTGAAAAAAAAAAACAGAGCCAGAACGAACAGAGCCAAAATTATTCAGTGGGACTGTACAACCTTGTCAAAACCATTCAGACCCAAAACAGTAAATTTTTTGTTCTATTTCCCAACATTCAGTAATCCCTAGAATTTGCCTGTACAATGCAGATAGAACAGTAGAGGCATGCTTATTTGGACACCTCTCTTAATTTTCCATACCTTGGCCCTGTTTCTTGCTTACAAAACTTGTTGAAAAGATAGTGAAATATCAAACTTGGTATCAGTAAACAGGAATCTCTTGCAGCTAATTTCCTGTTACAAAATGAAAAGTTGTTTTACGTACATTCTCTGTCCCAACCCTGACAACCATCAAGGGGCTAAACAAATTATGTTTGTCCATACAAGTAGGCTATTTCTTACGCCAAACTACTGAATTAATGCAGCTGCTCAGAATCAGACCCGTTACTAGCCAAAATGTTTGGGGGGGGGGGGGAGGCATTTACCGACTGGCTCGTAATTTTTACCGACTTTTTCTGCAGAAAAAACTACTGTTTTCAACAACAGAATGACATTTTAAAAAAAAATCGACTGATTTTCAAAACAAGAGCTGTAAGCTCATATGGCACTTGCAAGCAAATGTAGTAAGAAATACCCCAACAAGAAAAAGTTAAGGGGGCTGAAAATTCAACCTATGGTTTCACTTTAAATATAAAAATAGGAGACAGAATGCAAAAGGAAACAAGAAGGAAAACAAAACCCGGAAGGCTGGGTCAGATGAAAGTACTCGGTTAAGATGCGCCAAACTTGCAAGGCTGAGTCAGAGGATGGAAGTGACGGTCAAATGTTTTTTTTCACTGTTCGGTTAAGATGCGCACTTTAAGGGTGCTAAAAATTAATTTCTAAGCAAAACCATTGAGGCAAAAAGGTTCATGTACTCATGGCGATCTTGAAAAAGTAAATTTTGCTTGTATTTTGCGGTTAAGATGAGTTCTTTAAGGAATGGTCGGATCGGAGAAGTGACGATGTCAAGGTTCTAATGGGAGTACCTTAACTCACGATCACCGGAATTCCGGACACACCCTACAGCCCCCCTCCCCTCGGTACCCGAGTCCGATCCAATTCTCTCACTGATACACCAAGGACTTGTGCCTGTACGTCCCACCAAGTTTCATCCTGATCGCTCCACTCTATGCGTTCACAAGATTTCCGGTTCTCCCCCCCCCCCCGAGTTCATTGGATCCGGTCCGCACTTGAAATGGGACATCTGAGACATGAGTTCTTTCAAGAAATCAAGTTTCATTAAGATCCGATAACCCGTTCGAAAGTTATGCATGCCACTAATTTTCGGATTCCGCCGTCTCCCCCTCCCCCCAAGGCGGTCGGATCGGGCGAGTGACTCTTTCCAAGTTGATCTGGTCGGGTCTCTGATATGCCTGCCAAGTTTTATCGTCCTAGCCCACCTGGAAGTACATCAACTACGGATCGCCGGAATTCCGGAACCCCCGTCCAACCCCCCCCCCCCCCACAGGGTCCGAATCCGTTTCAGTTCTGTCAGTTATTTATCTAGAGCTTGTGCTGGTTCTTCCCACCAAATTTCATCCCGATCGCTCCACTCCGAGAGTTTCAAACGATTTCCGGCTCCCCCTCCGACTCCCTCTCAGATTCATCGGATCCGGTCCGGACTTGAGATGAGACATCTGAGACACGAGGTCTTCCCAAGTATCAAGTTTCATTAAGATCCGATCACCCGGCCATTCGAAAGTTACGCATGTCCCTATTTTCTGGATTCCGCAACCTCCCCCTCCCCCCACGATGGTCGGATGGGGCAAGTGACTATTTCCAAGTTAGTTTAGTTGGGTCCCTAATATGTCTGCCAAGTTTCGTCGTCCTAGCTTATCTGGAAAAACCCTAACTCGCAAACACCGGACTAACAGACCGACCGACCGACCGACAGACCGACGGAAAAGTGATCGGTATATGGCACTTGCCTTCTAAAACCGACTATTTTGACGAAAAATCTACCAATTATCAGAAAAACCGACTGTTTTCACGGAAAAAATCAACTGTTTTTACGAAAAATCGCGGCGCTTCGCGCCGACTCGGTTATTCTTTACCGACTGGTCGACAGCATTTGGGGGGGGGGGGGGGCCGTAACGCCCCTGCTCAGAATAAACACCAGTTTATTTATTTAACTATTTTACGCCGAAAACACACAATGAAGCACTGAAAATAAAACCGTATATCTCTTTAGCTTCATGAGTTTCAAAACATTGTAAAGCCCATTATGCTTCACTAAATTTCATCAAATCAGGTGCAGTTTTGACCAACACAACTGTTCCAATGTAAGTGGCACAAGGCAAACCTCCAAGGCTGAAATGGCCAGGTGCATATTATCCTGAAAGTAATCATAAAATTAGAATAGAAGTTTATGTTTGAATATAAGGCTTTATGCTACTGTTTCCTTGTGGCTTCCCCATCTTCTTCTTCAAATACACAGCTGTCTATAAGCAGTCCTCACCAGAGGGGTTACTAGCCAAATTTTTTTTTTTTTTAGGGGGGGAAGCCATTTACCGACTGGCTGGTAATTGTTACCGACTGGCTGGTAATTATTACCGACTATTTTAGCAGAAAAAATAACTGTTTTCAAGAAAAAAACGACAGTTGTGAAAAAAATGTACTGATTTTCAGAAAAACAACGATTTTGACGAAGAATCAACTAATTATCAGAAAAACCGATTGTTTTCAGGACAAAAATCAACTATTTTAACAAAAAAATCGCAGCGCTTCCGACTCGGTTATCGGACAACATTGTGGGGGCGTCCCCCCCCTCCCCCCTAGTCGTGACGCCCCTGGTCCTCACGGAGTGAATTAACCCCCCCCCCCCAAATACCCATTTTTTGTGTACATAGACTATATTATTTTCAAAATACTGAACACTGTCAGAAGTTTCATAACAGATAACAAGTGATGCTCAGTTTCAATGGACAACACTTAACAGACAAAACCTTGGATGTAATCTGTTGTGTTTGAAAGTCGTTATGCGTGAAATGTTATGCATAACAAGCATTGCCAGGAAGAGCCGATAAACTGCCAAAAAAGCATCAGCTGAATTTTTCAATATCGCAATGACAAACAAAAAGTCAGAGGTTGCTTTTTTGGCATTTATCGGCAATTCTTGTTTTGCATAATGTTTCATGCATAACATTAAAAAAAATCACAACAGATTACATTCCAAGTGTTGTCTGTTGAAACTGGGCATCCTTATGTTGTCTGTTATGAAACTTCTGATAGTGTATTATTTACAAAATAGCGTAAATATATAGGCTACGGTATTTTGGTTTTCAAAGATTTCAGGGATTAAATATTCCATTCACAGCAAATACTTTTGAGTAAGAAAGGGAGGAAAAGTTAAAGAAGTATTAGAAGTATCTTGAACCAAAATACAACGTTTCAGGTATAAAATATTTACTTTTAAAGTAGATACTAGTTTTGGCCAAGATATACAAAACCTCCATTAATTGCAGGTTTTCTACTCATGAACCTGTGGATCTATTTTACTCTGTCTGACACAATTGCGATGGTGAGGTATAGGGGGATTTACAGAAACTAGTCCGCTTAGAAGCGCTGAACCAGAATATGGCGAATTTCTGAATACTAAAATTTCATTTGTAACAGGGGTTGCATTTTTAACCAATGACAGAAACAATTAAAACTCATTTTACTTACTTCTCATATATTCCCTTATTATGTCTTAAAGGACACATCGCACTACAGAGTGTTTCTACTGTTTTTGGATATGGGACTACTTAACAACTGATTGGTTGATTGATAGCTTTCCTTACAGAAAATTACACAAGGCTGTAGCTTTTCTTGGCCTCTCCTTACAGCCCCACTCACCCTGGATGGCAAACTCGACAAAATTTGCATAACCGATTTTCAGACCAATGAGCTTGCTGGAAACAATGATCGAGAGCATGTAAAGAGAACACACGTGGAAAGCTTTATAATAAGCGTAATCATAAAGGCGGAGAAAAGGTACACTAATGAAGTGTAGAATCTTATGAGAATGAAATGGAAATAGTGGGATGAATTGTCCGAAGTATACTTTATAGCACTTTTTTGGTGTCTTATGCATGACAATAAGTCTCTAGTACAGTACTGGCTGACACTCGCAGAATACAAAAAAAAAGAAAAGAATCCTGATACCTGTGTCACAAATCCGAATGCAAGATCTACAACTGAAAAGCTAGAAACCTACCTAATGTGATCCTCTTCTTCATCAAGTTGGTTCAAATCAGCTGGTACCAACAAAGCTTCTATAGATGCGGCGCAGAAAAGTGATTGCCTTTAGTCATCTGTGTCCTTTGCTTGCTGGATGGTAGTAACTATGGGTTGATCTTGGAAGGGTGTTCTGAATTTCTCAAGGCTCGACTGCACTTCAACCTAAAATAGAAACAGTTTTCAAAGGACGGAATTTCTAAGCCAATTACACTGTAAAAAGTCTCTCCTACATCGGGCTTTAGAGGTTGCACATCACCAAATTCGGTGATTTTATTCCGAATTCGGATAGTTAAAATCCGAATTCGGAGAGTTAAAATCCGATACAGGATTAAAACACTAAAATGCAAAATACTGCAGATTAAGTTATCCTAATCTGCAGTATTTTCCATTCTAGCGTTTTAATCCCGTATCGGATTCTAACTCACCGTATTCGGATTTAAACTCTCCGAATTCGGATTTTAACTCTCCGAATTCGGATTTTAACTCTCCGAATTCGGATTAAAATTGCCAAATTCTATGAAGTGCAACCAACAAAGTCTAATGTAGTAGAGACTTTTACAGTGTAGTTTTCACAGTTCCTCCAAACATTTATATTTGACCTCACCAAGAAGTATGACTAGATAGTTTCTTTGAAGAGCCAGACCATGTTCTCATATGTTACCCAAAAGGCTCAATTAGTTTGGTTTGGTTGTGCTAGCTTTTTGCAAGGGACCTAAGGCTGACTATGTTCCAGGCTGTCTGGCGTTCCATTCCCTTTTGACTCTTTTCACATGGTACAGGCAGGTCGATGCCAGTCCATTTTCTTCAGAAATACAAAATTGTACTGACATTCTCGTCAAAGTACATTGAGGCTTGCTTGTCTCATAGTTGAAGGCAAAGCAACAGACTTCTTTGTTGCAGTGTGTAAGATTATAGCTTGTAACAACAACAACAAGCATGCAAACAAGATTGTAAACAAGGTGTAGGCTATTTCCAGAAACCACAGGATCTGCGAAGGCAAAAAGTTCAAGGATTGCTTTTGGGATTAACTATTTTCTTGGTAGGCTAGCTATTTGCAAGCATCTAAGGCTAAGTATGTTCCAGGCTGTATGGCTTTCCATTCTCCATGGCTTTTTTCTCACAAGCTAGAGAGAGGTTGATGCCAGTAATTTTTCTTTGAAAATACAGAATCGGAATGTCATTCCTGTCGAAGTATATTGACACATGATATGAACTTGGTCTTTTTAGGATGTGAGAAGCCAAAGGACTAATTTGAATTAATAGGAGCGTGGTACTACATATGTGGTGTATTTGCTCGGCTTTAGATCTATTTATTAATTTTTTTTTACCTTTTTTTTTTGGAAAAGCACAAGGGTAAAGGCTTTCTTCTTTGCAACTCTCTGAGGAACCATGAGCGAGCAATTTACTTGGATTAAAAGTGACTTATTAGCAGATGACTTGACTTCGCCTCGCTAACGTCTAGTTGATTTTTAGCCAGTTTAGGTCCATCATTAGCCTAGTTTGTCCTGTTTCTTCAGTATTATTTGAAGATGCTTTACGGAGAATTGGTATGAAAGTATTCTACAAACCTGTAAAGATTCTGCCGATTCATCATTCCAAGAGGACCATGTGACTTCATAAATATTCCTACATTGACTGCACTCCTGTTGAAGAACACAGGAAGATTTCCTTGACAGGGCAAGTCTTCTCGTTCTTACCCTTGTCAGTGGGCAGTCTTCTGAGCTGGTTTTACAATCAGGGATAGAGCATTGATTGATATTTGCCATATCTGACCACGATCAAAATATGAGCATGAAAAATCACAATTGGTCGACAGTTAAATTCCGCCGGAGAATTGTGGATGGATTTACCATGGGAAAGCGTCCACATTCCCAACGTCCCGACTGAAGACTAGTGTGGACAGAATGAAAAGCCCCAATGGGTGCTGTAATAATTCAATGTATTTAAATCTAAGATGTAAACATAAGTTGCCTGTTCAGTTAAACGCGTCAACCTGGAAAGTGGGAAACGACGGATTTGGAGCCAGGAATCCCGCCAGGCATTCGCAGATATAACTTATAATGACACACCTTTCAAAATTCAAGCTTTACAGAGTGTTTCAAATTCGATCTGAAAATGGGAACTTCAGGTTAGCCTCTAGAAGAGTTTTCGCGAGCTGGAAAGAAAAGTCGGGGTTACTTTCAAATGGTTTCGCACTACTTCGGAAAGTTGCCGAACTTTCTACCCGGTCTTCCCGCTGTAGAAACCGAAGCAACTTTCCAAGAAAGTGATTCCACAAGGTTCGTGGAAAGGTCTGCGAAAGTTGAATGCTTCGGCGGATTTTAGAAGTGTGTGTTCACTATAGGTGAACTCTGCTACAAAAAAGTGGCTTTTTCCCACGGGTCCGAAAGTGCTGCCATCCATTGTTTCTATCCATTTATGTGCGCGATTTCAGCTGAGTTTGTCGTTCGTTTTTTGCACTTGGGTTTGCGGTAGAGAAACGGTATCACATGTGCCTCTTAAACTTTAAAAGTTATCTCATTGCTAAAGAAATTAGTGCTTATCCTTTGCTCCTTTCTAAGCGGTGAAGTTAGAAATTTGGCCTCCGGCATAAAAGTCAGCTTTTGAACTAAGACAGGTAGAATTTTTTTGTCGACGCCAATCGATAGCCTTTGATGAGCTGATTAAAGTATATGTCATTCATTTTTTGGTACAAAAATTCCTTCATGAGATACACCAGTTTGAAAATTTTAAGGGGTTGACAACTTCAGTAGTAAGGTGCAGACTGAAACCAAAAACAGGCGATACCAGTTGTCAGAAATGTAGGGGACTTGTAAGCAACAGTCGACTGTTAGCTCAAAATCATCTTCGGCGATGAGGGGTTTTCAGCTTTTGCTACTTGGTGTATCTGTTATTTGTTTCCGGTGTATTGGATGGTAAGAACAATTTGGTTCCCAATGGTAAGATATGCAAGGGACTTGTAAGTAATAATCGGCTGTTATGCTACAATCATCTTCAGCGATTAGGGGTTTTCAACTTCTGCTAGCTGGTGTACTTGCTAGCTGGTGTACCTGGTATTTGTTTCCGGTGTGTTCGATGGTAAGAACAATTTGGTTCCCAATCATAAGACATCATATGGACTTTAGTAATAATCGGCTGTTATGGTAATCTCATCTTCAGCGATGAGGGGCTTGCAACTTTTGCTCGCTGGTGTACCCATTATTTTTATCCGGTGAACTTTGTGAACATGGAAGAGGGATTTGTAAGTAAGAATCGGTTCACGAGGGGCTGGAAATTTGTGGAAACTGGTGCACATTGTATGCGATAAGAATCGGTTCACGAGGGGCTAGAAATTTGTGCAAACTGGTGCACATTGTATGCGATTTCTACAAATCTGACGGTAAGAAAGTTTTTATCCATGGTCTATCGCTGTGACCTAGGGGTACAAACGATAATGTAAAACAATGAGATAGTTCGTAATAACTAATACTGTCATCTGTGGTATTATAATCCTGAAAAGTTACTGATAGCTTTATAATATTAACTCGATTATATAAGATATTGTTCCAAGTTTTCATCCTTCACGATGTCTACGATTGAAAACGATAAAGATCAACTGACTGCAAAGTCAATTTAGTCCCTTTTTTCGATATTCTTTCTTGCTGTTAGGGCAATCGATAGCCCTTGATGAGCTGATCAAAGTATATGTCATCCATTTTTTTAACAAAGATTCCTTCATGGGATAAACCAGTTAAAAAAAGTTTCAAGGGGTTGACAACTTCAGTAGTAAGGTACGCACTGAAGCAAAAAATAGGCGATACCTCTTTGTTGTTAGTGGTGCTAAAAAGTTATTGATAGCTTTATAATACCAACTAGATTGTATAAGATATTTTTCCAAGTTTTCATTGGTCACGATGTCTACGATTGAAACGGATAAAGTTCAGCTGACTGCAAAGTCAATTTAGTCCCTTCTTCCGATATTCTTCTGTTGTTGTTTTTTCAACGCTGAAGAATAGCTGTTGATCATTTGATTATTCTTTTTAGAACATACAGTTTTAAAAGCTTCAATAAGTTGACAACTTCAGCATTTAACCGACAGCGAAGGAACAAAACCAAAGTGTTGCTGGCAAGCGATTGTGTTGCGAGAGCAACACTTTGGTTTTGTCCTCTTTTTTTTTGTTTTTTTTTCCCTATGACTCCGATATCATTTTATTCCTGGTAACTGGTAAGGGCAACAGTCGACTGTTAGCTCATAATCATCTTCGGCAATGAGGGGTTTGCAACTTTTGCTTGTTGGTGTACCTGTTATTTATTTCCGGTGTATTCGAGGGTAAGACCAATTTGGTACCCAATGGAGATATGCGAGGGACTTGTAAGTAATAATTGTCTCTTATGATACAATAATCTTCAGCGATGAGGGGTTAGCAACTTTTGCTAGCTGGTGTACCCATTATTTGTTTTCGGTGAACTTGATGTCTATCATAAGAGGGACTTGTAAGTAGGAGTCGGTTCACGAGGGGCTAGAAATTTTTGCAAATGGGTGCACACCGTATTTGATTTCTATAAATCTGACGGTAAGAAAGTTTTTTTCGATGGTCTGTCGCTGTAACCTAGGATGTAAATGTAAAACGATGAGATAGTTCATAATAATTAATAGTCTCATCTATGGTATTTTAATCCAGAAAAGTTATGGATAGCTTTATAATACCAACAAGATTACATAGGATATTGTTCCAAGTTTTCATCCGTCACGATGTCTACGATTGAAAAGGATAAAGTTCAACTGACTGCAAAGTCAATTTAGTCCCTTCTTCCGATATTATTTTGTTGTTGTTTTTAGAACGCTGAAGAATAGCTTTTGATCATGTGATTTTTATTTTTTTAGAACATCCCCTTTTAGCATTAACCGACAGCAAAGAAACAAAACCAGTTTGAAAGTTTCAAGGGGCTTACAACTTCAGTAGTAAGGTACACACTGAAACCAAATATAGGTGATACCAGTTGTGAGATATGTAGGGGACTTGTATGCAACAGTCAATTGTTAGCTCATAATCATCTTCGGCAATGAGGGGTTTGCAGCTTTTGCTAGTTGGTGTTCCTGTTATTTGTTTCCGGTGTATTCGATGGTAAGAACAATCTGGTTCCAATTTTAAGACATGCAAGGGACTTGTAAGTAATAATGGGCTAATCATCGTCAGGGATGAAGGATTTGTAACTTTCGCTAGCTGATGTACCCATTATTTTTGTCCGGTGAACTTGATGTCTATTAGTGTCTCCCGTTTCTTCGGTCTCCCGGACTTGTAAGTAAGAATCGGTTCAGGAGGGGCTAGAACTTTTGCAAATTGGTGCACATTGTATTCGATTTCTATAAATCTGACGGTAAGAAAGTTTGTATCGATGGTCTATTGCTGTAACCTAGGATTAACTGTTTACGCAACGGGTACAAACGATAATGTAAAACAATAAGGTAGTTTCGTAATAGTTAATATTGTCATCTATAGTATTTTAATCCTGAAAAGTTACGGATAGCTTTACAATACGAACTAGATTACAAAAGATATTGTTCCAAGTTTCCATCCGTCACGATGTATACGATTGAAAAGGATAAAGTTCAACTGACTGCTAAGTCAATTTAGTCCCTTCTCTGGATATTCTTTTATTGTTTTTTTACAACGCTGAACAATAGCTTTTGATCATATGATGATTCTTTTTAGAACATACCGTTTTAATAGCTTCGATAAGTTGACAACTTCAGCATTTAACCAACAGCGAAGAAACAAAACCAAAGTTTTGCTCTCGCAACACTTTAGTCGGCGAAGCCGAACAAAGGTTGCCGCAAGACTTCACGTTGCCCAGGCAACGTAGGTCTAGTTTTCTTTACGAAGCTGCTGTATTATATTTTTCTTTCTGGGGAAAGTTTAACATACAGGGAGGAGGTCAACCAAGTTTCTAAATTATTATCAGGAATAAAATATTCCTTCAGCCCAAGATGACTGTAAATTATGTTTGACAGTGCAAAAAGGATACGTCAGCTGCATTATATTAGAGCTATATTTCGGCTCTTTCTTGGCAAGGCTTCCTCTTCAGGCTTAAGCCGATCAAGCTGGAAAATTAACTTGAACGGAACGGAAGATGAATATAGGGGCTGAAATATAGCTCTAAAATAAGGCATCTGACCTATCCGTTTTGTACCATCAGGAACCCAGGGAATATTTGCCCAAGGAAAGGAGTAGGGGATATATAGTCCTTTGTCTGTTCCTCAATATATGTTAGTAAGTAAGTAAGTAAGTAATTTATTTATAACCCGCCGTTTTCAGAAAGCGGAGTAAATGAAGAAAATAAATAAAACACATAAACATACACAAAAAGACACTTAATTTCAATCGTAGGCCAGGAAGCAGTGTAGAAGGTCGTGCGCTGGTTGGGTTCTGTTGTCGATGATTTTTTATAGCGACGAAGAAACATCCAAAAGGTTAACACTTGCATCTTGAATTTTGAACTTCTCCGTCAAAGTATGATTATGGCATAATTTCGACTAGTGGAGCAGGTGCTTTGCATATTTAAAATAACATGATCTCATCTTTTTTATCTCCTTCTTTCGCAGAACATGAGTGACACCAGAACGAAATAGTATAGAAGGAGCGCAGAAGGTGCTGTACAATTTTACCAAAGCTTTACGATTATAGCGCCCCCGGTTCGGGACGGTGCGCCCATGGGCGGTACGGATTGATTTAGAAACTTCTTGAACAACCGAAGAGCAAAATTTTGACAACGACGATTAGAATGTATGCCAAGCCATCGTAGAGATTCTGTTGATCTGACGACGAACGATCCAAGAGAGATAGAAGAATTAGCATTCAAACGATTTGACGAAGGGTTGAAATGCAGGTATAGTAGCTTACGTAGGTAGTCAATATCTGAAAATTGAGCAAGAAAGCTGGCAGAAACTCCCTAAAACGTGTAATCTCATACACTTTTGTTTGGGCGTAGTTGCAAACTACGGATTGCATTTCCTTTTTATGTCACTTGCCTTCCGACCAAGTGCCATATACAGATCACATTTCCGTCGGCCGATCGGTCGGTCAGTCCGGTGTTTTCGAGTTAGGGTACTTCCAGATGCGGTAGGACGACGAAACTTGGCAGGCGTGTTAGGAACCCGACCAAACTAACTTGGAAATAGTCACTTGCCCGATCCGACCATCGTGGGGGAAGGGAGATATATATATATATATACTCCCTTATATAGAGATATAAGGGAGAAGGGAGGGGATATATTAGATTAGTTTGTATGTCATTATTTATTGAATAATACCAAGTTAAAAGGTGGTTAGAAGATACAGCCACCCACAGAATTTTTGTCTTTTATCTGGTTGTTGAGTTTTTTGTACTGTGTAGTTGGTTTTTCCAGTTGTTTTTTTGTAGTGTGTTTTTTTGGTGAAGTAAAAAAAATCCGAATCTGAGGGGAGCCGGAATCCGGATAAATATTCCTTCAGCCCAAGCTGACTGAATCATATTTGATGGTGCAAACGGATACGTCAGCTGAATTTTATTGGAGCCATATGTTCCCACAAGTTCCTTTTTCCACTTTCGAACGGGACTTTCGTACGGGAATCGGGAATTTAATGACATGCATAACTTTCGAACAGGTGACCGGATCTTAATGAAACTTGATATTTGGAAAGACGTCATGTCTCAGATGTCCCATTTCAAGTCCGGACCGAATCAAATGAATATGGGGGGGGGGATTCGGAGGGGGAACCGGAAATCATGTGACACGCTTCGAGTGGAGCAATCGGGATGTAACTTGGTGGGAGGAACAAGAATAAGCCGTATGTGCATCATTGACAGAACCGGACCTGATTGTTGCACTGTCGGGGAGTTGGACCGGGTTCCGGAATTCCGGTGATACGGAGTTAAGTTACTTCGAGGTGGGCTAGGACAATGATCTTGGCAGGCATGTCAGGGATCCGACCAGACCAACCTGTAAATAGTCAACTTTCTGATCGGACCACCGTGAAGGGAATGGAGGGAGGAATCTCGATGAATGTCTAACTTTGGAACGGGTCATAGGATCTTAACGAAAATTGACATTTAGAAAGACTTCGTGTCTCGGATGACCCAATTGAAGTCCGGACAGGATCCGGTGAATAGGGGGGGGGGGGGAAACCGAGAATCTTGTGACACGCTTTGAATGGAGTGATTGGTATGAAATTCGGTGGGAACGACAAGTACAAAAACTAGATACGTCAGTGATGGAACCTGATCGGACTTGGGCACTGTGGGGGGAGTTAAAGGAGGGAATCCAGAATTCTGGTAAGCGCAAGTTAAGGTATTTCCATATGTGCTAGGACGATGAAATTTGCCTTGAATATTAGAGACTTGACATGATTGGCTTATAAATAGTCAGTTCTCGTACCCAACCGTCGTGGAGGAGTGGAGGGAGAATCTGGAATCTTAAGGTTTGTGTAACTTTTGAATAAGTGGTCGGATCTTAACGAAACTTATTATTTAGAAATACCTCGTGTCTCGGATGTCCCATTTTAAGTCCGGACCGGTTCCGATGAAATCTGGGGGGGGGGGAATCTTGTGACACGCTTAGAGTGGAGCGATTGTGTTGAAACTTGGTGTTAAGAACATGCTTCAGACCCTGAAATACTTCAGTGACAAAACCGACCGGGTTTGGGTACTGTGAGCGGAGTTGGTGGTGGGGGGGGGGGGGTGGCGGAGTTGATCGTGATCGCAAACTGAGGTGCTTCCAGATCTGCTAGGCTGAAACTTGGCTTGAACATTAGAACTTGACAAGATTGGCTTACAAATTGTCACTCCTCAGATCCGACCATCCCTTACAGTACTAATCCTAACCTTAAAGTATTAATCCAAACCGCAAAGTATAAAAAAGTGTATTTTGCTGAAACTTGGCTTGAACATTAGAACTTGACAAGTTTGGCTTAAAAATTGTCACTTCTCAGATTCGACCATCCCTTAAAGTACTAACCCTAACCTTAAAGTATTAATCCTAACCACAAAGTAAAAAAAATTTGTTAAGCAAAGTATACATTTTGTTTCAAGGATTTTGCTCTAGAATTAATTCTTAGCACCCTCAAAGTGTGCCTTTCAACCAAAAAGTAAAAATAATACTTTATCCAAACGATATATATTCATGACCCCAAGGGCCCATGATCATTTTGGCCTTAAGGGTTTGCTTACAAGTGTTTTGCATAATCCTGAGCAAAGTATACATTTTTCATGATTCCAATGCGGTTATCATCATTTGTGCTTCAGGAGTGCTCATTTCAGATGAATCCCTAGCGCCCTCAAAGTGCGCATCGTCACGGCCAAATGCACAAATAAAATATGTTTTACGGTATTCTCGTGATTTGCAAGGACCCATGATCATTCTTATCTCAAGGGTTTTGCTTACAAATGATTGGAACAAACCCATGAATTGACGAACTCCTGCTTTAATCGTATCACCCAGCCTTGCAAGTGCCATATGAGCGTCCAGCTCTACTTTACTTTAGGACTGTCATTCGTTCCGGAACTTGAGAGGTGGGGGGTGGGGCGGAGGGTAGAGTTAAGACCGATTTCTTGGCTAGAAGGCAGAACAGACTTGAGCTTATGTTAATTGTGTTATGATTGTTTCCTCAAGTCTTCCATTCCATTCTTAGGATGGGGAGGGGAGTTCCCGTAAATCAAGTCACATGCATAGCTCTGGAACGAGTGATTTATTCTACTGAAACTTTAATCCCCTTAAAGTGTACATCTTAACCACAAAGTGCAAACATATTTTTGACCAAATGGTGCATTTCCGTGATCCCCCTAGATCGTTTTATCTTCAAAATGTAGCTGCGTTACGGGACGTAGTGGCATCTAATAATTCGCATATATAATCCCCTGAATCGAGAAATTAAAATAATTACAACGAAAAGAGATTTCTAAATATTCGACAGTGCAAAACGAATACGTTAACTAAAATCTATTAGAGCTATATTTCGGCCTTTCTTGGCGAGGGTCTTCTTCAGGCCCGTGTCACATGATTAAGGGAATCCCCCTCACTGCTGCAACCGTCGTGCTCTGTGAATCGGCCTATTAGGTCTGTTTGTATTTGGTCGAAAGCAAAGACCTCACATCGCGTCCAAGACGCTTGAGAAAATAACATTGTAAATTCATTATCAGTATCGTTTTTATTTCTCACAGCTCGAATTGTTCTAAGTAGTGTGGGAAAAACATAAAATAGCTATTTTCTGTTTTTAAAGAAAAACAGAACAGAAAAAGAACAGGTTAACGGTTTTCTACGACACCTGTTTCTGTTGCTGTTCTCAAAATGCCCTGTTTTTTGTTCTTCTGTTTTCGAAAAACAAAACACAGAACAGTGCCCATGTTTAGTTCCGGTTTCTGCCGGAAAACAAACCAGACTTGAACAAGATCAATGGTGTCAAGTTCGTAGACTTGAACTTGAGTTCAAGCCCTTCGTAACATACTTCGCCAGGAATCCGATCAAAACCAGAAAATTGGTAAAAGACTATAGGTCTAAAGTAGTTGCTGAATAGTTTGGCATTCACTACGGTTCGTTTTCAGGGTCCAGTGTATTATCAGCTTCAAGAACCAAGAGCTTCGCCCGGGCAATTTCGTTATTTTACCCAACACCTTGGATTGTAACTTTCGACTGACAACCTTAAATTTTGGGATGTAAAATATAGAAACAGTTCCCCCGAAATGCCACGCAGCAAGCTCTGTATAAATGCCACTGAATACTGGCCACAAGAATAGTTGACCAATTCACGGGGGTGGTGTCATGATTGTTCATAATTACCTTCACTTTTTTCTACGACAACCTAAAACTCGGGAAAAAAAATACCAATCCAGAACCATTTTGAGATAACAGTGACAATATTCACATTCTAGATTACCAACAGACACCTACAGCACCTAGTCACGCAACGATTCCGACAACAGCCCCAACGCCTCCAACACTCCTAACGATGCCTGGCCCATTGCCTCCGTCAGGCCCATTGCCTCCGTCAGGCCCATTGCCTCCGTCAGGCCCATTGCCTCCGTCAGGCCCATTGCCACCGTCAGGCCCATTGCCTCCGTCAGGACCATCGCCTCCAACACTCCTAATGATGCCTGGCCCATTGCCTCCGTCAGGCCCATTGCCTCCGTCAGGCCCATTGCCTCCGTCAGGTCCATTGCCTCCGTCAGGCCCATTGCCTCCGTCAGGCCCATTGCCACCGTCAGGCCCATTGCCTCCGTCAGGACCATCGCCTCCAACACCCCCAGTGCCTCCGTCAGGCCCATGGCCTCCGTCAAGCCCATGGACTCCCTCAGGCCCTCCTTCATGGCCTCCGTCAGGCTCATGGCCTCCGTCAGGCCCATCGTTTCCATCAGGACAATGGCCTCCGTCAGGCCCCTGGTCTCCGTCAGGCCCCTGGCCTCCGTCAGGTTCCTGGCCTCCGTCAGGTTCCTGGCCTCCGACAGGTTCCTGGCCTCCGACAGGTTCCTGGCCTCCGTCAGGCTCCTGGCCTCCGTCAGGTTCCTGGCCTCCGTCAGGCTCTTGGCCTCCGTCAGGCTCTTGGCCTCCGTCAGGTTCCTGGCCTCCGTCAGGCCCATCGCCATCAGGCCCTCCGTCAGGACCATCGCCTCCATCAGGCCCATCGCCTCCGTCTGGCCCTCCTTCAGGCCCATCAGGCCCTCCGTCAGGACCATCGCCTCCATCAGGACCTCCGTCAGGACCATCTCCTCCATCAGGCCCTCCTTCAGGCCCATCAGGCCCTCCGTCAGGCCCATCAGGCCCTCCTTCAGGCCCATCAGGCCCTCCTTCAGGCCCATCAGGACCTCCGTCAGTCCCGTCAGGCCCTCCTTCAGGCCCATCAGGCCCTCCGTCAGTCCCGTCAGGCCCTCCTTCAGGCCCATCAGGCCCTCCGTCAGGCCCATCAGGCCCTCCTTCAGGCCCATCAGGCCCTCCGTCAGGCCCATCAGGCCCTCCGTCAGGCCCATCAGGCCCTCCGTCAGGCCCATCAGGCCCTCCTTCAGGCCCATCAGGCCCTCCTTCAGGCCCACCAAGCCCTCCTTCAGGCCCGTCAGGCCCTCCTTCAGGCCCACCAGGCCCTCCTTCAGGCCCATCAGGCCCTCCTTCAGGCCCTTCAGGACCTCCTTCAGGCCCATCAGGCCCTCCGTCAGGCCCTCCTTCAGGTCCATCAGGCCCTCCTTCAGGCCCATCAGGCCCTCCTTCAGGCCCACCAAGCCCTCCTTCAGGCCCGTCAGGCCCTCCTTCAGGCCCACCAGGCCCTCCTTCAGGCCCATCAGGCCCTCCTTCAGGCCCTTCAGGACCTCCTTCAGGCCCATCAGGCCCTCCGTCAGGCCCTCCTTCAGGCCCATCAGGCCCTCCTTCAGGCCCACCAAGCCCTCCTTCAGGCCCACCAGGCCCTCCTTCAGGCCCATCAGGCCCTCCTTCAGGCCCGTCAGGCCCATCAGGCCCTCCTTCAGGCCCGTCAGGCCCATCAGGCCCTCCTTCAGGCCCACCAAGCCCTCCTTCAGGCCCATCAGGCCCTCCTTCAGGCCCATCAGGCCCTCCTTCAGGCCCATCAGGCCCTCCTTCAGTTCCATCAGGCCCTCCTTCAGGTCCATCAGTCCCTCCTTCAGGCCCATCAGGCCCTCCTTCAGGCCCATCAGGCCCACCAAGCCCTCCTTCAGGCCCACCAGGCCCTCCTTCAGGCCCATCAGGCCCTCCTTCAGGCCCATCAGGCCCTCCGTCAGGCCCATCAGGCCCTCCTTCAGGCCCATCAGGCCCTCCTTCAGGCCCACCAAGCCCTCCTTCAGGCCCGTCAGGCCCTCCTTCAGGCCCACCAGGCCCTCCTTCAGGCCCATCAGGCCCTCCTTCAGGCCCTTCAGGACCTCCTTCAGGCCCATCAGGCCCTCCGTCAGGCCCTCCTTCAGGTCCATCAGGCCCTCCTTCAGGCCCATCAGGCCCTCCTTCAGGCCCACCAAGCCCTCCTTCAGGCCCGTCAGGCCCTCCTTCAGGCCCACCAGGCCCTCCTTCAGGCCCATCAGGCCCTCCTTCAGGCCCTTCAGGACCTCCTTCAGGCCCATCAGGCCCTCCGTCAGGCCCTCCTTCAGGCCCATCAGGCCCTCCTTCAGGCCCACCAAGCCCTCCTTCAGGCCCACCAGGCCCTCCTTCAGGCCCATCAGGCCCTCCTTCAGGCCCGTCAGGCCCATCAGGCCCTCCTTCAGGCCCACCAAGCCCTCCTTCAGGCCCATCAGGCCCTCCTTCTGGCCCATCAGGCCCTCCTTCAGGCCCATCAGGCCCTCCTTCAGGTCCATCAGGCCCTCCTTCAGGTCCATCAGTCCCTCCTTCAGGCCCATCAGGCCCTCCTTCAGGCCCATCAGGCCCACCAAGCCCTCCTTCAGGCCCACCAGGCCCTCCTTCAGGCCCACCAGGCCCTCCTTCAGGCCCATCAGGCCCTCCTTCAGGCCCATCAGGCCCTCCTTCAGGCCCATCAGGCCCTCCTTCAGGCCCATCAGGCCCTTCAGGCCCTCCTTCAGGCCCATCGGGACCGTCAGGACCATCTCCTCCATCAGGCCCTCCTTCAGGCCCATCAGGCCCTCCTTCAGGCCCATCAGGCCCTCCTTCAGGCCCATCAGGACCTCCGTCAGGCCCATCAGGCCCTCCGTCAGGCCCATCAGGCCCTCCGTCAGGCCCTCCTTCAGGCCCATCAGGCCCTCCTTCAGGCCCACCAAGCCCTCCTTCAGGCCCACCAGGCCCTCCTTCAGGCCCATCAGGCCCTCCTTCAGGCCCATCAGGCCCTTCAGGCCCTCCTTCAGGCCCATCGGGACCGTCAGGACCATCTCCTCCATCAGGCCCTCCTTCAGGCCCATCAGGCCCTCCGTCAGGCCCATCAGGCCCTCCTTCAGGCCCATCAGGCCCTCCTTCAGGCCCATCAGGACCTCCGTCAGTCCCGTCAGGCCCTCCTTCAGGCCCATCAGGCCCTCCTTCAGGCCCACCAAGCCCTCCTTCAGGCCCATCAGGCCCTCCTTCAGGCTCATCAGGCCCTCCTTCAGGCCCATCAGGCCCTCCTTCAGTTCCATCAGGCCCTCCTTCAGTTCCATCAGGCCCTCCTTCAGGTCCATCAGTCCCTCCTTCAGGCCCATCAGGCCCTCCTTCAGGCCCATCAGGCCCACCAAGCCCTCCTTCAGGCCCACCAGGCCCTCCTTCAGGCCCATCAGGCCCTCCTTCAGGCCCATCAGGCCCTCCGTCAGGCCCATCAGGCCCTCCGTCAGGCCCATCAGGCCCTCCTTCAGGCCCGTCAGGCCCTCCTTCAGGCCCACCAGGCCCTCCTTCAGGCCCATCAGGCCCTCCTTCAGGCCCTTCAGGACCTCCTTCAGGCCCATCAGGCCCTCCGTCAGGCCCTCCTTCAGGCCCGTCAGGCCCTCCTTCAGGCCCACCAGGCCCTCCTTCAGGCCCATCAGGCCCTCCTTCAGGCCCTTCAGGACCTGCTTCAGGCCCATCAGGCCCTCCGTCAGGCCCTCCTTCAGGCCCATCAGGCCCTCAGGCCCACCAAGCCCTCCTTCAGGTCCACCAGGCCCTCCTTCAGGCCCATCAGGCCCTCCTTCAGGCCCGTCAGGCCCATCAGGCCCTCCTTCAGGCCCACCAAGCCCTCCTTCAGGCCCATCAGGCCCTCCTTCAGGCCCATCAGGCCCTCCTTCAGGCCCATCAGGCCCTCCTTCAGGTCCATCAGGCCCTCCTTCAGGTCCATCAGTCCCTCCTTCAGGCCCATCAGGCCCTCCTTCAGGCCCATCAGGCCCACCAAGCCCTCCTTCAGGCCCACAGGCCCTCCTTCAGCCCTCCTTCAGGCCCATCAGGCCCTCCTTCAGGCCCTCCTTCAGGCCCATCAGGCCCTCCTTCAGGCCCATCAGGCCCTCCTTCAGGCCCATCAGGCCCTCCTTCAGGGTCCATCAGTCCCTCCTTCAGGCCCATCAGGCCCTCCTTCAGGCCCATCAGGCCCACCAAGCCCTCCTTCAGGCCCACCAGGCCCTCCTTCAGGCCCACCAGGCCCTCCTTCAGGCCCATCAGGCCCTCCTTCAGGCCCATCAGGCCCTCCTTCAGGCCCATCAGGCCCTCCTTCAGGCCCATCAGGCCCTCCTTCAGGCCCATCAGGCCCTCCTTCAGGCCCATCAGGCCCTCCTTCAGGCCCATCAGGCCCTCCTTCAGGCCCTTCAGGTCCATCAGGCCCTCCTTCAGGCCCATCAGGCCCTCCTTCAGGCCCATCAGGCCCTCCTTCAGGCCCACCAAGCCCTCCTTCAGGCCCACCAAGCCCTCCTTCAGGCCCATCAGGCCCTCCTTCAGGCCCATCAGGCCCTCCTTCAGGCCCATCAGGCCCTCCTTCAGGCCCATCAGGCCCTCCTTCAGGCCCATCAGGCCCTCCTTCAGGCCCATCAGGCCCTCCTTCAGGCCCACCAAGCCCTCCTTCAGGCCCACCAAGCCCTCCTTCAGGCCCATCAGGCCCTCCTTCAGGCCCATCAGGCCCTCCTTCAGGCCCATCAGGCCCTCCTTCAGGCCCATCAGGCCCTCCTTCAGGCCCATCAGGCCCTCCTTCAGGCCCATCAGGCCCTCCTTCAGGCCCTCCTTCAGGCCCATCAGGCCCGTCAGGCCCTCCTTCAGGCCCGTCGCCTCCGTCAGGCCCACCGTCAGGACCATCGCCTCCGTCAGGCCCATCGCCTCCGTCAGGCCCATCGCCTCCGTCCGGCCCTCCATCTGGCCCATCAGGCCCTCCGTCAGGCCCTCCTTCAGGCCCTCCTTCAGGCTCATCAGGCCCTCCTTCAGGCCCGTCATCTCCGTCAGGACCATCGCCTCCGTCAGGCCCATCGCCTCCATCAGGCCCATCAGGCCCTCCATCAGGCCCATCAGGCCCTCCATCAGGCCCATCAGGCCCTCCTTCAGGCCCATCAGGCCCTCCTTCAGGCCCATCAGGCCCTCCTTCAGGCCCATCAGGCCCTCCTTCAGGCCCATCAGGCCCTCCTTCAGTCCCATCAGGCCCTTCTTCCGGCCCATCAGGCCCTCCTTCAGGCCCATCAGGCCCTCCTTCAGGCCCATCAGGCCCTCCGTCAGGCCCATCAGGCCCTCCTTCAGGCCCATCAGGCCCTCCTTCAGGCCCGTCGCCTCCGTCAGGCCCACCATCAGGGCCTCCTTCAGGCCCATCAGGCCCTCCTTCAGGCCCATCAGGCCCTCCTTCAGGCCCATCAGGCCCTCCTTCAGGCCCATCAGGCCCTCCGTCAGGCCCACCAGGCCCTCCTTCAGGCCCATCAGGCCCTCCTTCAGGCCCATCAGGCCCTCCTTCAGGCCCATCAGGCCCTCCTTCAGGCCCATCAGGCCCATCAGGCCCTCCTTCAGGCCCGTCGCCTCCGTCAGGCCCACCGTCAGGACCATCGCCTCCGTCAGGCCCATCGCCTCCATCAGGCCCTCCTTCAGGCCCATCAGGCCCTCCTTCAGGCCCATCAGGCCCTCCTTCAGGCCCATCAGGCCCTCCTTCAGGCCAATCAGGCCCTCCATCAGGCCCGTCAGGCCCTCCTTCAGGCCCATCAGGCCCTCCTTCAGGCCCGTCGCCTCCGTCAGGCCCACCGTCAGGACCATCGCCTCCGTCAGGCCCTCCATCAGGCCCATCAGGCCCTCCGTCAGGCCCTCCGGCAGGCCCCTCAGGCCCTCCTTCAGGCCCATCAGGCCCTCCTTCAGGCCCATCAGGCCCTCCTTCAGGCCCGTCGCCTCCGTCAGGCCCACCGTCAGGACCATCGCCTCCGTCAGGCCCTCCATCAGGCCCATCAGGCCCTCCGTCAGGCCCTCCGGCAGGCCCCTCAGGCCCTCCTTCAGGCCCATCAGGCCCTCCTTCAGGCCCATCAGGCCCTCCTTCAGGCCCATCAGGCCCATCAGGCCCTCCTTCAGGCCCGTCGCCTCCGTCAGGCCCACCGTCAGGACCATCGCCTCCGTCAGGCCCATCGCCTCCATCAGGCCCTCCTTCAGGCCCATCAGGCCCTCCTTCAGGCCCATCAGGCCCTCCTTCAGGCCCATCAGGCCCTCCTTCAGGCCAATCAGGCCCTCCATCAGGCCCGTCAGGCCCTCCTTCAGGCCCATCAGGCCCTCCTTCAGGCCCGTCGCCTCCGTCAGGCCCACCGTCAGGACCATCGCCTCCGTCAGGCCCTCCATCAGGCCCATCAGGCCCTCCGTCAGGCCCTCCGGCAGGCCCCTCAGGCCCTCCTTCAGGCCCATCAGGCCCTCCTTCAGGCTCATCAGGTCCTCCTTCAGGCCCGTCACCTCCGTCAGGACCATCGCCTCCGTCAGGCCCATCGCCTCCATCAGGCCCATCAGGCCCTCCATCAGGCCCATCAGGCCCTCCATCAGGCCCATCAGGCCCTCCTTCAGGCCCATCAGGCCCTCCTTCAGGCCCATCAGGCCCTCCTTCAGGCCCACCAAGCCCTCCTTCAGGCCCATCAGGCCCTCCTTCAGGCCCATCAGGCCCTCCTTCAGGCCCATCAGGCCCTTCTTCAGGCCCATCAGGCCCTCCTTCAGGCCCATCAGGCCCTCCTTCAGGCCCATCAGGCCCTCCTTCAGGCCCGTCACCTCCGTCAGGCCCACCGTCAGGACCATCGCCTCCGTCAGGCCCATCGCCTCCATCAGGCCCTCCATCAGGCCCATCAGGGCCTCCTTTAGTCCCTTCAGGCCCATCAGGCCCTCCTTCAGGCCCGTCAGGCCCTCCTTCAGGCCCGTCGCCTCCGTCAGGCCCACCGTCAGGACCATCGCCTCCGTCAGGCCCATCGCCTCCATCAGGCCCATCAGGCCCTCCGTCAGGCCCTCCTTCAGGCCCGTCGCCTCCGTCAGGCCCACCGTCAGGACCATCGCCTCCGTCAGGCCCATCGCCTCCATCAGGCCCATCAGGCCCTCCATCAGGCCCTCCTTCAGGCCCATCAGGCCCTCCTTCAGGCCCATCAGGCCCTCCTTCAGGCCCATCAGGCCCTCCTTCAGGCCCATCAGGCCCTCCTTCAGGCCCATCAGGCCCTCCTTCAGGCCCATCAGGCCCTCCTTCAGGCCCGTCGCCTCCGTCAGGCCCACCGTCAGGACCATCGCCTCCGTCAGGCCCATCGCCTCCATCAGGCCCTCCATCAGGCCCTCCGTCAGGACCATCGCCTCCATCAGGCCTTCCTTCAGGCCCATCAGGCCCTCCTTCAGGCCCATCAGGCCCTCCTTCAGTGCCTCGTCAGGACCAATTTCTCCGTCAGGTCCATCCTCTCCATCAGGCCCATCGCCTCCGAAAAAACGGTTTTAATGAAGATGTAAAATATTCACTGTAGTACCGTTGAAACTTGTGTTGGAATCCTTTTCTGTGTCATTAGTGATAAAGAAAACGGCTACCGGTATAGTAATTCATCTTGTGTACAAACGGCCTAAGAAAGAGTTACGCTTGCACCAGAAGGATTTGTTGTGAGAGTCCCCCAAGAATTTTAGTTGAGAAAAAGCTCCTCGGTCCATACCTCAACTTGGTAGCCGCAAAATTGGCTACATGAACCGTTGGTGCTGATTGTTCTGGGTTAGCGAACGAGCTACTTCATGTCTTATCCTTCCACGAACCATAGATCAAGAGCAGGGCGTCTTCACCAGAAGTCTTGATTTCCTCCTTTGAAGCCGACGTCTGGACTTAGACTTCAGGTGATGTTCGGATTAAAGTCTCGACAAAAACCATCAAGACCTCTGATTTGTTGCCGATCGTTAAACATTTCTAATAGTTCACATGAGAATCAAGACTACTCACTACATGTGTACCACTCTTGAAAGCCTGATAGAGTGTAGAATGCGTATCTTGGAGATCTAGTTGCTCAAAGTAAAGGTGGCACGATTTCCTGTAGTTCATTTTCAGAAGTTTCATAACAAATAAGACAAGGAATCGCAGTTTCAACAGATAATGCGTAACAGACAACACTTCGGATTGTATCTGTTGTGTTTTAAAATGTTATTCATAATAAGCGTTACCATCAGGAAGAACCGAAAAACCTCCAAAAAGTATATGGTGAGTTTTCCGACATCATGAAAACAAAGAATAAGGTCAGTGGATGCTTTTTTGCCTGTCTCTAACAAATCGTGTTGTGCACAGCATTACATGCACAAGGTTTTCTAACACAACCGATAACATCCCAAGCGTTTTCTGTTACGCACTGTCGGTTGAAACCGCGCATTCTTGTGTTATCTGCGATGAAACTTCTGACAGTCTAGTTGTGCCGTGCACGTGCCAGGTAAAGGAAAAATATTTTGAGGTAGATTTAAGGACGACTCAGACGGCGTTCGTAAAGTTTTTCTCAAAATATGCTCCGTAAAGTTCGTCGCGGCTCAGACGGGAATTCTACCTAGATAATATTACGAGAATTGTATGTGGCAATTTGTTCTAGAAAAAAAAAAATATAATTGTTAGAGATAATGATTATCATATATGAACCATAGGTAGATATTTACAAACACTAAAAGCCATAATAGGCCATGGTTACTATCCTGATACAGAGAAGGAACAGTAAATTAAAATAATCCAATAACTAAAATAATATAACTAATAAATCAGTTCAAAACAATTTAATCCAATAAATAATTCTTTTTTCCCAACTCACCTAACAAAAACCAACTAGAACAACAAAATTCAAAAAAATCAATAAAAATTGTTTATAATTAACTATCCTTGCAAAATAACGTTTCAAGTTATTTTACCATATTATTATTATCTTCATATGAACCTCTAAGAATCATCATCTCACCCTTTTCACTCTCTTATTCCCCATTTACAAATACATTTCCGTATCTTATTTCCGATCTCTTCTCCTATTGGTCAACCTTCCGAACTTTACGAAAAAAGTCAACTAAAGTCGAACTTCTTGCATGTTTCCGTAAAGTACTTTACGCGGGTAAGCGGAGCAACTTCACGAACTTTGCGAAAGACTTTACGCACTTTACGAACGCCGTCGGAGCAGAGCATTAGGACGACCTCCGAAAGCCCACTTCCTGGTGAAGCTACTTCTTCTGTTTTATGGCTTTCAACCACAGGAGTTGGTGAAAGGTTACAACGAGAGTAAACACGTGGAAGCCAGCAGGAAAGCCAGAAGATATCAAGACTAGAGTATAGAGTTGAACGAAGGGTTGAAATTCTCCCAGATCATCGAATCACCTGATGTATATTGCAGAGTGCACTGTCAGAAGTTTCATTACAGACAACAGAAGGATGCGCGGTTTCAACAGATAATGCGTAACCGACAACACTTCGGGTGTTGTCTGTTGTGTTTGAAAATGTTATGCATAATAATCGTTGTCATCAGAAACAGTCGAAAAAGTCACCAAAAAGTATCTGAGAGTAAACACGTGTCGGCTCGTCTGGTCTGGGATAGAAAGCAGAATCGAGTGTTGTGTCGTGTCCTGAGTAGCTGTAAGATTAATCTTTGGGATGAAAACAGTAAATCATTTCTCTGGGTGATTCCCGACCATAAGTGACTGCTTCCATTCCAACCCAGGTTTGGGAACCAGCAGGAAAGCCAGAAGATATCAAGACTAGAGTATAGAGTTGAACAAAGGGTAGAAATTCTCCCAGATAATCGAATCACCTGATGTATGTTGCAGAGTGCACTGTCAGAAGTTTCATTACAGACAACAGAAGGATGCGCGGTTTCAACAGATAATGCGTAACCGACAACACTTCGGGTGTTGTCTGTTGTGTTTGAAAATGTTATGCATAATAATCGTTGCCATCAGAAACAGTCGAAAAAGTCACCAAAAAGTATCTGACAATTAAGGTATCATGACGACAAACATTTTGGCTCTTCCTGGCAATGCTTGTTATCCATAGCATTTCTTGTATAAAATTTTCCAACACAAAATATAACATCCCAAGTGTTGTCTGTTACGCATTGTCTGTTGAAACCTTGCATCCTTCTGCTGTCTGTTTTGAAACTTCAGCTGTGTTTGTTATCTGTTGAGCCTGTTATCTGTTACAGTTTAAGTTTTTCTGATCTGCAGTATTTTATATTCTAGCGTTTTAAGCCTGTATTGAATTTTAACTCTCCAAATTTGGAATAAAAATTGCCGAATTCGGTGATGTGCAACTACTAAAGTCCGATGTAGGAGAGACTTTTTACAGGATCGACTAAAACCAGAAAAGGAAGGGAACACGAGAAAAGCAGGAAGGTATACTAAAACCAGGTAGGGCATACTAAAACGAGGAAGACTGTCGCCAGAATTTAATGATTCAAAACACTGGAAAGCCGCGCCGTTCCCTTCCTCTATTTAGTATTCTTTGAGGGGTAGGCAACTCTACAGATTATAATTAACCTTTTCTTTCCTCGTTTTAGTAGCTGGTCACGGGTAGCACGTTAAAGGACTAAAACGAGGAAGGAAATGGTGGATTCTCAATTATTAGTCTTTGAGGGGTAGGCTAGCTGGTGCTGTTATTTCCAAACCATATCACAGCTCCAGGTTTAACTCCAACCAATTTTCTGAGAAGAAGTTCACAAGATCAGATATTTAAGGAAGAATCTTTGGTTGTTTTTCCACATTCATTTTACAGCTTGAGCGGCTTGAGCCTGAAGAGGACCCTTGCCAAGAAGGGTCGAACTATAGCTCTAATAAAATGTAGCTGACTTATCCGTTTCGCACCATAATATGATTCACAGTAGCTTGGGCTAAAGGACTATTTATTCCGGTGATCGCGAGATACTTCCAGATGGGCTAAGGACGATGAAACTTGGCAGGCATTTTCGTGACCCAACTAAACAGACTTAAGGACCTGAGAAAACGCCCTAGGAAAACTTCCGTTTCTTGTTCCGACCATTTTCGAGGGAGTTAAGAAGGGGAATCCGGAAATTACTTATTTCCGTAGGTTGCGAACGAGTGGTCTGATTCGAGTAAAAATTTTCTGGTGATAAAAAAAATGACATTGACAGGCAAGACATGTCTCCGAACCATATGCGGCAATGGTTAGAGGAGTTGGAGGAGGGGGGAGGGGCATCTGACTCCGTTTGGATTCAAACTTCAAGGCGAGAAGAGGAGATGTCAGAGATAGGACGTCTCTGTGTTCTAGTCGTATTTGGCTACAGTGTGGGGAGTTGGAGAGGAGTTCGCATTGGGGTCAAACGAGTGCAATGATTTGACTGAAACTTGAAAAGTAGAGAGACCAAGTGCCCTAGATGACATATTTAATGAGCCGGACCGGATCTGAACACGGGGGGGGGGGGGGAAGTTTCGCTAATACTCGAGCAAAACTTGATTCCGGTAACCAAAAACGACAGACAAGGTTACGTGCATGGACAGTTGGTCAGACTCCGACTGCAAGTGAAAAATAAGGCATGCAATTTTTAGACTCAATAAAAAAAGCCATCAGAATTCAAATGACAGGAGTTCCGCGAAACCCTTTCGAAGCAAGCGTATCCAAGACAGTGACAAAAATTGGATTACAAAGCAAGGTTGAGGTGGGTAAAACGATTTAAAAGGACAAGGAAGACTGTTATATACCCCGGATATTTTTTTCCCAGAACTGGAGTTGTTTTCAGACGCTGGAACAGCTCACAGGTACTTTTTCTGGGCTAAAATGATAGGGCTAAAGGATATCTGCAAAGCCTTTGTGAAATTCCAGGCTTTCAGATGAAAATATCAGGAAACACTACAGCTCGAAAACGATCCTTTTATCGCAAGTTATTCGGACTGTAAGCGAACTTTTCGTTATTGAATTGTCATGTAGAGCATCGTTTGTCGCGTATCCACTCGGACCTAAGTTGATGGCAAGTTCGTAGATAAACATCAAGGCAGGTAAAAAAAAAATCCTGTCTGGCGATGACCAGAAGTTTGCTGCGTCAGTAAATTGCAATTTTTTTTTTTTTTAAATGCACTGGCAATTCTGATTTTCTGCTTTTGTTTCTTGAGTAAGCATGTCTTTTAACATGAAAAATATTTGTTTGCTGTAAATTCGGAACATATTCTGGATTTCTTTATTTTTGTTCGTATTCTTTACTTTTCTAGTTTTAGCACGAGTTCTGCTTTTGCGAAGTTTAAAAGTAACATGAAAAGCGAAGAAAAACAAGTTCGTGTAAACCTATGCTGTCTTGTTTCCGTTTTGTTTCCGCATTAGGGTAAATACACGCCCCGAAGCACTCAGGCCGGGAGGAGGAGGAGGGTGCGACCCCTCATTTCAACGACTTCTAGATCACAATATACGAATCGAACGTACTGACAAATATGCACAGCTGCCGCTTCGCGACAACGGCGCACATTCCCCCCCCCCCCAACAGGCAATAAAATCGGTGTAAAGCTAAGTGCAATGTATCAGCTGAAATTATTTCTATAATTAAAATTCATAGATATAAATTCACAACCTCAGCTTTAAATTTTCGTTAAAGAGGAAAGCTCCATGCCTGGTAAGTTTTAACTACTTTCCACACAAATTCCTGCCTTTAATGTGTTCAAATTCCAAGCCTAATCGTCAAATAAAGGACACAATGAGCGTGTTCCACCCTAATTACCGAAGTTACTACGCATGACGCCAAGACTTCGGCTTCTTGACGTCGAGGCTGGCACGCCTTCAAAAAAATCGGTAAAATATCACTCCACGGGGTCCCACGCTTACTACGCTCCCGAGCATGGTAAGCAAATAGTTACTATTCGTTACTATTTCGAGAAGGTTGGAACGGAATTAGTACTTACTGGTACTTTTACTTGTAACGGGACCAGACGATTGTCTCTTCACCCGGCGTCCATGAGTTGCCGAACGGTGGTGTCCCAGATGCCTCTATCTTGCCCCAGCTCCTGGGCAAAATCTAGCCAGCAGTTGTCCCATCTTCTGCCGAAGCGGCGGAAACCGCCAACAGGCTCAAGGTCCTTTTTGACGGTCGTTCACCAATTCTTGAGTTGACCATCCGGTCTCCTTCGCCAAAAGGGAAGAGGTTATGCTAGGAGAACGTTTGAGTAGGCGGTCATTTGGGCACCGGAAGACGTGACCAAGCCAATGTAGGCGACGGGTTTTGATGACGGATGTGGCTCTTTCGTACAGCGACGGCGGACTTCAGAGTTTGATACTCTGTCTGCAAATCTCACTCTGAGGATGTAACGAAGGCATCGATAGTCGAAAGTTTCAACAGCTCGCTCCTGTGCTACTTTTATAGACCAGGATTCGCACCATAGAATAGGACTGATCGGAATAGTAACTATAATGTTAGAAGGGTGGAACACGCTTACTGTTCTTCTAAATAGAGAATACTACAAAATGTGCCACAGTCGAAATTTTGTGAAACGCCGAGCGTCTTTTGCGATTCCAATGAAAAGTAAAGAATAGCCTACTTATGAAATCACAAATCTGTCCTTCAAAAAATATTGCAAAATAATTGCCATCCAGAATAAAACAGACAGGAAATAGGTTTGTTATGAATTTAAAGGAAAACAACAGCTACGAGCTCATATGACACTTGTTATGAGTAGGCGGTACAACAAAGTAGATGAGAACGGGTCGCTGTCACTACCTCCACCTGTCACTACCACCACCCGTCAGTTCGTCTACCGTCAGTTGACCCACCCGTCAGTTGATCCATAGTCAGTTCGCCCACTCTTGAAATCCGTCAGTAGACCCAACCTTGGAATCTGTCAGTTCACCCAATTCAAAAATCTATCAGTTGACCCAACCTTGAAATACGTCAGTTCGCCCAATTCAGTAGTCCGACAGTTGGCCCAACTTTGCTAGATCATTAACATCCACAAAGAAGGGGGATCCCAAGGGGAATAATGAGAAGGAGCGGACGTTTTTTCGTTTAATTAGGGTCAATACGAAATGCCTTTGAATGCGAATGTTCTGTATACATAAAAAAGGGGAAAAGATTCCGTTCACATGAAGATGGGTGAATAGAAATCTTTTTTCAAATAGGATGTAACAAACTTTGTTGCTTGATAAGAGGTTGTCGCTAATTCATACGGAACGTGAAAGGTTTTTACCACCATATGCGGAAACAGACCTATTCAAAATTCAACATCCTAGGTAGACCGGACTGATTTTGCGTCGTTTTTTATTACTTCGCATACTCGTGCTAAATAATTACGTAAACATTTAGTCGAAAATATCGGAAGCTTGTTGTTAGATTCTCCGGAAAATTCGAAAGGAAAATATAAAGGATGAACACAAAAGTAAAAGGTAAAAATAGAGTTACCTGCAGCGAAGGTTTTCGACTGGTTGTAAGTCGTATCGCTCGTTTATTTTGGCCTCACCGAGGTCCCGAGATCTTATTTTATTCCAGGCCAATCCTAGATTTTTTTTTCTTTTTTTAATTGTTAATTTTAGCACTATCCAGCTTCAGTTGTAAATTCGACCTTGTCAAAGGCAGACCGAGTCGTTTAAACCAGGTTTCATAACCCCGTTAGGTCGGTGTTATGGTAATCGTTCGAACAAAGGATCTGGACTGGCAGCAACTCGCCTCTTTTTAAAAACTGTTTTACTTGCATATGATTTGCATCTGTCTTACTTAGGTCTTCCAGAATTTAGCCTGTCCTATAGGTTAATTGTTGCCTGCTTGCGAGCTAGAACGGAGCTTTCCACTCGAAACCAGAAACATGGTTTGATGAAACGAAAGGTTCGCTACACAACTTCAGATAGTTCTCTCTGACATAGGCTATACAACTCCACTTCACTTCGCAAACCGTAGGCTCTGGCTCGAGGACAAGCAAAAAACATCCTTATTGGCCCCAGGCAAGAGTTCTACGGAGCTTTCCAAAATGTAATGTCATATTCTTCAATCCGGCCTAAGGTCCACACTTTCCGTAAAAACCGCACAGGTTAGACCCTTCCCAGTTACCAGGAATAAAATGAAATCGGCGGCATAGAAAAAAAAAAAAAAAAAAAAAACAGGACAAAACCAAAGTGTTGCTCTCGCAACACAATTTTAAACCAAAAGCGACAGACAAGGTTACGTGCATGGTCAAATTTCGACTGCAAGTGAAAAAGAAGGCATGCACTTTTTACACAGAAGAAGAGCTGAAAGCTCATATGGCACTTGTCGGAACAGTTAGCATGTTTATCAGTTTGTCCTCCTGCAGCTACCCCCCCCCCCCCCCCAGTGATCAGACCCACACCGGAGTTGAAACTGAATATTTAAGACACTCGTTCTTGAAACTTGTCAAGTTTGATCACCCGTTCCTAAGTCTACTCCCCCCACGATGTTCGGACAGGGGAAGGGACTATTTTCAGGTCAATATGTAAGAGTCCCTAATTGGACTGCCAACTTGCCAAGTTTCATGGTCCTAGGACATCTGAAAGCACCCTAGCTCGAGATCACCGGAATTCCGGGAAACCCCCTCCACTTCCCCCACCGTGACACGATCCGGTCTTGTTTTTTCAGGAATGCATCTAGGGTTTACGCTCGCTCTTCCAACCAAGTCTAACTCCGATGCGTCGACTTTAAGCGATTCACCAGATTTCAGGTGCCCCCTCCGGCTCCTCCCTCCCAGTTATCAGATCCAGTCCAGACTTGAAACTAAACATTGAAGACACTTGTTCTTAATACTTACCAAGTTTCTTGCACGTCCGATCACCTATTCCGAAGTTGAGAATATCACTAGATTCCGGATTCCCCGACCCTCTACTCCCCCCACGATGATGGGATCGGGGAAGGGACTATTTTCAAGTTAATATGGTAGAATTCTTAAAATGCCTGCCAAGTTTCATGGACCTAGCACATCTGGAAGTACCCTTACTCGAGATCACCGGAATTCCGGTAAAACCCCCTCCAAGTCCCCCCACCGTAAAACAATACAGTCCTGTTTTGTCAGTAATTTATCTAGGGCTTAAGCTTTTGTTATTCCCACCAAGTTCCATCCCGATCCCTCGAATCTGAGCCTTTCTGAAGGTTTCCAGTGCCCCCTTCCAGCGCCCCCCCCCCAGGTATCGTATCCGGTCCGGATTTGAAAAGGAACATCTGAGGCACTTGTACTTGACACTTTTCAAGTTTCATGCACGTCCGATTACCCCTTCCAAAGTTATGCATGTTACTAATTTCCTGATTCTCGATCCCTCCACTCCCCCTATGATGGTCGATCGGGGAAACGACTATTCTTAAGGCAGTCTGTTCGGGTCCCCAATATGCCTACCAAATTTCATCGTCCTAGTGCCAAACTCGCGGGATCACCGAATTCCGCCCCTCTCCTCCCCAACTCCCCCCACAGTGCCCGCATCCGGTGCGGTTATGTCAATGATGTATCTAGGACTTGTGCTTGTTCTTCCCACCAAGTTTCGTCCCGATCCCTCCGCTCTAGGCGTTTCCCAAGATTTCCGGTTCCCCAATCCAGCTCCCCCAAAGTCACCAGATCCGGTCCGGATTTTAAGTGGGTCGTCTGAAGCACGAGATCTCTCCAAATATCAAGTTTCATTGCTATCCGTTCACCCGTTCAAAAGTTATAGATTCCTCAAGATTCCGGATTCCCCCTCCCTCCAATCCCCCTACGATGGTCGGATCGGGGAAATGACCATTTCCAACTTAATCATTTGGGGTCCCTGCTATGCCTGCCAAGTTTCATCGTCCTAGCTTATGTCGAAGTGCACGAACTAGCAAAACCCGGACCGACCGACCGACCGACGGACGGACAAAAATTGCAATCGCTATATGGATGCAATGTGCCATAATAAAAAAGCCAATAGAATTCAAATGAGAGGAGCCCCGCGAAACCCTTTCGAAGCAAGAGCACCCAGGACAGTGACAAAAATTGGAATACAAAGCAAGGTCGAGGTAGGTGTCACAATGCCACGGTCCATAATGCCCACGACTCAAAATGCCCATTAAAAATGCCCCAACAACTCAAAGTGCCCACGGCTCCAAATGCCCACGACTCAAAATCCCCGCGACTCGAAATGCCCACGACTCAAAATGCCCACGATTGGATAAATTTAAGGTTTTCAGTCCGTAATTAGGCGTGATTCAGTGACGGGAGGAGTAGAGCGAGTATCAGAATGACGATAATCGTTTGATGAACTTGTATATGAATATGAATATATGTAATAGTGAATTGGCCGTACAAAATACATGAGTTACAATACACTTTACATCACTCAATACTTATCTTAATTTAACTAATACACTCTTTAAGAATTGGCATATTTTAAGTATCTTCGCTTTGTTTTTTGTTATATATAATATATAATATCGGGGAACTTGATAGTATATCGGTCTGTAGTTCGCGTGGATATTGGGGTCTTCTTTCTTGAAAATGGGGATTAGTATAGATGTTTTCCAAGCATCTAGCCATTCTGACGAGCTAAGTATGAAGTAACAATAGGGGCATGAGTGTTGGCCAGCACTTTTGGTAGGCGCGTGGGAATTCCGTCAGCCCCGGGTGCTGAACTTCCTTTCATATGCTTGAGCGATTTTTCAATTTCTTCTCTCGATATCTGCCGTAGCAGCTTACCATCCGACTCTTTCTGAGGCCTAATTACTTCCTCATTCAACTGTTTAAATTCATTATCCTGCCACTCCTTTAGATCATTTTCCCCCATATCTAATGTGAAATATTCGGGCCACGTTTCTGGCTCCGGCGCGTTACCGTGCTTCTTTTCTGTCGTATTATTAACTTGTGTCAATTATAAATATAACACTGGTTTATTATTATTTACAAGAAACATTTGTAGCCTATTGCATCGTCGTTAGATGCCACAAAAGCGCTGTGCTTTCTTAAAGTTTAACTGAAAAGCCAACTTATTTTTATACGTTTGATTTGAATACACTGAATTATTTTTAATGATGTAAGGGATTTTTGTTTTTTACGTCGCGTAGTCTAGTAGTGACGTTTGGAATCTCCGCTGTTTGCACGACAAATAACTTATACGGCGAGTCGCGGAAAATTTGAATGTCTGCAAAAGCGTGTGTTTCAATGGCTAACAACGCGAACATTTTGAAATGTTCGATTCATCAGACCAATCTGATGAGCACTGTGGCTCAAACATATATGGGCGAATGCCAAGTTCTTCCTGGTCCGCCATGACTTGTTATTACGCCAATTGGCTGCCGCTGTAGTTGCTAAACATGTCAAACATAGAGCTACGTCCGTATAGAGGTACAACAGTTACGGAAGAGAAATTACGTCAGCTAAAATACAAGAATCGTGGATAACAAAGTAACGAAGTAACGCGTTTTTGTCGGTTCTTCTAGCCTAATTAAGTAAAAATATGATGGGTAATCAGGCTGTCGTATCTTAACCCTTATTCTTCCAGCGTCTTGAAACAACTCCTGCTCTGGGAAACGAATTTCGGGGGTATACACAAGTCTTCCTTGTCCTAGCGTTTTACCGGGTGGTTCCCAAAATCACCACGATCTTTTTGCTACTTCAGATTGTAGCCAGGGTGACGTACATGTAGATAACTGTGTACTCTTACTCTGACAAATAAACCAAAAGTAGAATTTGTATTAAATTTAGAATGTCATTGAGAAACCAAGGCAGGGACTTGGATACAATCCAGCATTAACTTTATACAATCCAGCATTAACTTCTGGTTTACTTGTCACAGTAATACTCTCTTGTATCTAATCTGACCGCTGCATACTTGCAGTTATAAACACGTTAAAACTCCGCAACATGTTTATGGTCATATACTTGTGACGTCGCAAAAGTTATCCGTCAGTCTGTCCGTCCGTCCGTCTGTTAGCACGATAACTCTCGAAGGGGTAGAGATATTTTCTTGAAAATTCGTATGAGGATCTATTTGGTTAACGTACAGGTCAAGTTCGTTAATGAGCTCTGTAGCCCCATACCTAGGGTTGGGGGAGGGGTTTCAAATTAAGGGAAAAAAAATATTTTATAAAACAAAGAAGATAGTCCATATCTGAAACTGATTTTGTCGACGGACAATTAGTTCGTCCGGAATCTGGCCAAAGCCAGAAAATTTGTTCAGGTAAAAGTTTTATTTGAAGTTGATTAAATGCTCGGTTTAGGGGCAACAAAACATGCTGAATCCATATGTGACGGTTGTTTTCTACTCGAACGAGTAGTTCGCCCGGAATCCGGCCAAAATCGGGAAAAAACTGTTAAAAGTACAAATTTTATTTGAAGTTGATTAGATAGATACAAATCATATACGACTAAAACAGGTTTTAAAACAAGGGTGCAATGGCACCCTTTGTTCGAAAACTAATCATGTCACCGACCTAACGGGGCATTGAAACCTGGTTTAAACGACTCGGCTTGCCCTTGACTGGGACGGATTTACGATGATGTTAACATTTTGTTTTCAAACGACTCGGGGATTGTGTTTGACATATGTCACCCTTACTTACCCCCCCCCCCCCTCTCCCCTTTCGGGCGACCTCTGGCCCCAAACTGGCGATAGATATTGCAGTCAGCAACCCTGGGTTTATCCGTGGTTAACGGCACGAATTGACTCAAGGTTGGAAAAGCTATTCTGTACAAATCTACGATAATATTTTGAAAAGCTTTTGAATGATGCTGGGTTGAAAGACGTCGGCGAAAGAAACTGATAATTCTCACACACCTTGAATCACATAACGTTGATGAGCTATTTAAATTTAGTCTGTGTGCTACGTAAATTTAGTAAAATAAAGTTTTCTCACTAACAAGAGCACACTTTTCGTACGTAGTAGAGACCCATACATCGCAGATGGCTTGCAAATCTACTCGGAGATTGTACACGGAAGCTTGACATTAAAGTCCTGCATTACATTATTTCTATTATGCTTTTACTTTCCATTTCCGTCTGAACTACTCTAAATCGTATTGCCAATCAGAACCCTTCACTGCTCGTTACTCTATTTTTTCTTTTTCCTTTTGTTTTCATCTCTTAAATTTTACAATTGAACTTGCCGCAGAATCTCGCAACAAGCTCCCGATCTTTCTGACTAAATGTTTGCGTAATTGTCGGCTTCTGATTATTCCCCTGGGGTCGCGGTGCTTTTTCATATAGTACCTTTACCTTCTTTACATAAACATAAAAGTTGTACTGATAGGCATCTCGTGTTGACCTAATTCAACGAGGAAGGTCGTCTCTGTTTGAGTAATCTTCTGGGATTGCGTCCCTTTTTTTCAAGAACTTTAATGACAGGGTCGAGTTGAGATGATTATTCCCCTGGGATGGTGGCCCTTTATCGTGGATTTAATGATCCTGTGAAAATGGGTCAACTGTCGGATTTTGAAATTGGATGAAGTGTCGGATTTCAGAGAATGGGCTAACAGACGGATTTCAGGAGTGGGTCAACTGACGGATTTCAAGGGTGGGTCAACTGACGTATTTCAGGAGTGGGCCAACTGACGGATTTCAAGGGTGGGCCAACTTACGGATTCTAAGGGTGGGTCAACTGACGGATTTCAACAGTGGGCGAAATGACGGATTTCAGGAGTGGGCCTACTGACGGATTTCAGGAGTGGGCGAACTGACGGGTGGTCAACTGATTGATTTTTGGGCCAAATAACCGGTGGGTGAACTGTCAGAGAAGTTGGGCGAACTGACGGATTTTTTGGCGATATGACGGGTGGAAAAAACTAACAGTATGTGAACTGACGATGGATTTAGTGACGGATGGGCGTAGTGACGGGTGGTCGTAGTGACGGGTGGACGTAGTGACGGGTGACAGACAGACGGACAGAAATTGCTATCACTATATGGCACTTGGCGGAAGGGCAAGTGCCTTAAAAATGTAATTTTCACGTTAAAAGACATGCTTACAAGGAAAGAAAACGAGGAAAACAAGTTTGCCAGTGCATTTAAAAAATAAAAATCCCGATATGTGGACATAGTTGCAGTGAGAATAGCCTCAAATATTGGCTCACTGTTACTTGTCAACGTGTACATGCCCGTTTGCACACCCGAAAATGAAGTGATCTTTACGGAATGTCTGAGTCACTTGCTGTGCTGGACAGAAAGTGTATCTTGTGAACATCAGTGCTTCGTTGGCGATTGGAACGCGCATGCATCACCCCCTAGTTTGTCTCCATTCTACCTGTTACTGCTTGAGTTCGTGAGTACTAATCACCTCTATCTTGTTGACGTAGCGAGATTAAGCCCCATGTCGTATTCCTACATAAGTGAAACACATGTTGGAAAAACTTCTTGGTTAGACAACTATCTTGTGTCACAGTCTCTCGCATCAAGCATTATGCATGTTAGTATCGACTACAGTGTCGGGCCTGATCACTTGAACCTGTTAGTATAGCGTTGGATATTACCGTAGCGTCTCGCCAGATAAATAATTCAGAGTCGCACAGCAATGAACTTGTAGTGTGGGAGGCAGCTGGTGAAGAAGACCGGTTGAATTACTTGGTATGCACTAAATCAGAACTTGAAAAGCTCTCTCCTTCCGGGAATGCTATTACTTGTTCTGATCCTATGTGCTCGCTGGAAACACACAGAGTTGAGCTGACAAAAATGTATATGCAGTTCGGTATGATCCTGCTAACAGGAACTGCGTTGTTTATACCAAGGAAATCAGCTGGCTCTTGAACCTCGAATTTTCGAACACCTGGATGGAATATGATGTTCGACAGTTTTATGTGGAGTCAAGCGTGGCCTTCCTTGCTTGGTTTAGTGAATGTAAACCACTCTCTGGGCCGATTGCTGAAGCGATGCGCTGCGAAAGGCTGCAATTCAAAAAGAGACTGAAGTGGTGTAGAGCGCAGGAAGCTCGTATGCGAATTGAAGGTGGCTAGAGCCTTTAAGTGTAGTGTGAAAGATTTCTAGAGAAAGGTCCGTAAACAGGCTGGGGCGGGCAGTACCAGAGCGACGAGTATTGATGGCGTTACTGGGGAGAGTGAAATAGCTGAGTATTAGAGAGGTACCTACGAGTGTCTCTTCAAGTCTGTTCCTAGTGACTGCAGTAGTCTCGCCGTCCTAGATTCTGAAACCGATCTAATCCCTCTTCTTCCGAGTGATATTGAGCCGCTCCTTAAGAAATTATCTCTTGATAAGGCTGGTGGCCTTGATGAGGTGACTGCGGGTCACTTAAAGTTTGCAGCTAGCAGAAAGTGTAATATACTTGCTGCGTTGTTTAATGTATTCGTTCTTCACGGTTTTTTGCCTGATTCTGTTATGAGAGTGGCTTTAGCTCCGATTTCGAAAGGGCGGACTAATCCTCTAAACTCGTCAAATTCTTATAGACCGATTGCACTTGCTACGATTCTTTCAAAGGTCTTTGAGAAGTGTATTGCGGCAAAGTTGAACACATGGCTTGCAACTAGTGATTACCAGTCTGGGTTTAAGAAAAACTAGACCTACGTTGCCCGGGCAACGTGAAGTGTTGCGGCAACCTTTGTCCGGCTTCGCCGACTAAAGTGTTGCGAGAGCAACACTTTGGTTTTGTTTCGTCGCTGTCGGTTAAATGCTGAAATTGTCAACTTATCGAAGCTTTTAAAACGGTATGTTCTAAAAAGAATAATCACATGATCAAAAGCTGTTCTTTAGCGTTGTAAAACCAACAACAAAACAATATCGGAAGAAGGGAATAAATTGACTCGGCGGTCAGTTGAACTTTATCCTTTTCAATCGTAGATATCGTGACGGATGAAAACTTGGAACAATATCTTATATAATCTAGTTGGTATTATAAAGCTATCCGTAACGTTTCAGGATTAAAATACCATAGATAACACTATTAATTATTACGAAACTACCTTATTGTTTTACATTACCGTATCGTTTGTACGCGTTGCGTAAACAGTTAATCCTAGGGTATAGTGATAGACCATCGATACAAACTTTCTTACCGTCATATTTACAGAAATCGAATACAATGTACACCAATTTTCAAAAATTTCTAGCCCCTCGTGAACCGATTCTTACTTACAAGTCCTTCTCCCGTGATTGACATCAAATTCACCTCATCGCTGAAAATGATTATAGCATCAAAGCCGATTATTACTTACAAGTCCCATGCATGTCTTACAATTGGGAGCAAAATTGTTCTTACCATCGAATACACCTGAAACAAATAACAGATATACCAACTAGCAAAAGCTGCCAACTCCTCATTGTCGAAGATGATTATGAGCTAACAGTCGACTGTTGCTTACAGTCGACTGTTGCTTACAAGTCCCTTACATGTCTGACAGCTGGTATCGCCTATTTTTTGGTTTCAGTGTGTACGTTACTCCTGAAGTTGTCAACCCCTTGAAACTTTCAAACGGGTTTATCTCATGAAGGATGTTTGTTAAAAAAAAATGGATGACATATACTTAGATCAGCTCATCAAGTGCTATCGATTGCCCTAACCACAACAAAAGAATATCGGAAAAAAGGACTAAATTGACTTGGCAGTCAGTTGAACTTTATCCTTTTCAATCGTAGACATCGTGACGGATGAAAACTTGGAACAATATCCTATATAATCTAGTTGGTATCTAGTTGGTATAATCTAGTAGGTCGACTGTCGCGTACAAATCCCCTACATGTCTCAGAACTGGTACCGCCTATTTTTGGTTTCAGTGTGTACCTTACTACTGAAGTTGTCAACCCCTTGCAACTTTCGAACTGGCGTATCTCATGAAGGAGTTTTTGTACCAAAAAATGGATGACATATACTTTGATCAGCTCATCAGCGGCTATCGATTGCCGTCGTGAGAAAAAATTCTACCTATCTTATAATCTTGTTGGTATTATAAAGCTATCCATAACTTTTCAGGATTAAAATACCGTAGATGACAATATTAACTATTACGAAACTACCTCATTGTTCTACATTGTCGTTTTTACCCGTTGCGTAAAAAGTTAATCCTAGGTTACAGCGATAGACCATCGATACAAACTTTCTACCGTCAGGTTTATAGAAATCGAATACAATGTGCACGAATTTACAAAAGTTCTAGCCCCTCGTGAACCGATTCTTACTTACAAGTCTCTCTCCCGCGATAGACATCAAGTTCACCACCGGATAAAAATAATGGGTAGACCAGCGAGCAGAAGTTGTAAACTCCTCATCCCTGAAGATGATTGTAGCATAACAGCCGCTTGTTACTTAGAAGCCCCTTGCATGTCTTACAATTGGAAACCAAATTGTTCTTACTATCGAATACACCGGAAACAGATAACGGGTGCACCAAGTAGCAAAAGCTGCAAACCCCTCATTGCCGAAGATGATTATGAGCTAACAGTCGACTGTTGCTTACAAGTCCCCTACATGTCTCACAACTGATATCGCCTATTTTTGGTATCAGTGCGGGGGTCCCGTCAGTACCGCAACACGTCAGTTGACATAAACGTCAGTTCGCCACAGAATTCCGTCAGTACGCCAACATTTTCCGACAGTTCGCCTACACGTCAGTTGACCCCCAAAAATCCGTCAGTTGATCAACACGTCACTTCATCAACACGTCAGTTGACCAACACGTCAGTTGACCAACACGTCAGTTGGCCAACACGTCAGTTGCCCTACACGTCAGTTGATCAAACGTCAGTTCGCCTACTGTCAGTTGACATAAACGTCAGTAGACCTACACGTCAGTTCACCTAATCCTAAAATCCGACAGTTCAGCTACACGTCAGTTCGCCTACCGTCAGTTCGGCTACCGTCACTTCACATAAGCGTCAGTTGGTATAAACGTCAGTTGACATAAACGTCAGTTGGCATAAACGTCAGTTGATATAAACGTCAGTTGGCATAAACGTCAGTTCACACACATTTTCCGGAAGTTTGCTCACATGTTGTTGTCGACGGGATAGTTACGGAAGCTCGCCCAGGGGATTAATAAGAGAAGCCGACAATTCACTTTTAATGAGGGCAAAAATTAAGTCAGGAGGCTCTTGTCAATTCTGACAGTTTTGGTTCACGTTACGAAAGAAAGAATACGGTTGGTAGACACCAGGGAAAACTCTCATTGTAATTGATAGCTTCGCTAAGGTGGGGTCAGGGATGCGAATAAGGACAGTCGGTTCTGATAAATGTATTTTGAAGAGAGCTAGCTTACAACTTCAAGATATAAATACTAATTGCTAGGCAACTAAAACACAGTTAGATTTTTATGGCACTTGCAGCTCCGCCATATACCGATCACTTTTTGGTCGGTCGGTCCACTGTTCTCGAGTAGGGTACTTCCAGAAGTTCTAGGACGATGAAACTTGGCAAGCATATTAGGGACCCAACCAAACTAGCTTGGAAATAGTCACTTGACCGATCCGACCATCGTGGAGGGAGGGGGAGGTGGCGGAATCCAGAAAACAGGGGCATGCATAACTTTCGAAGAGGTGATCGGATCTTAATGAAACTTGATATCTGGAAAGACCTTGTGTCTCAGATATCTCATATCAAGTCCGGACCGGATCCGATGAATCGGGGGGGGGGGGGGGGGGGAGTTGGAGGGGGGAACTGGAAATCGTGTGAAACTCTTAGAGTGGAGCGATCCGGATGAAACTCAGTGGCAAGAACAAGAAGAAGCTGTAGATAAACAACTGACAGAACTGGATCGGATTCGGACACTGTGGGGGGAGCTGGAGGGGGGTTCCGGAATTCCGGCGATCCTTAGTTAATGCACTTCTAGGTGGACTAGGACGATAAAACTTGGTAGGCATATCAGGGACCCGACCAGATTAACTTGGAAACAGTCACTCCCCCATCCGACAGTCGTGGGGGAGGGGGAGACGGCGGAATCCGGGAATTAGTGGCATGCATAACTTTCGAACGGGTTATCGGATCTTAATGAAACTTCATATCTTGAAAGATCCCACGTCTCAGATGTCCCGTTTCAAGTCCGGACTAGATCCAATCAACTGGGAGGGGGGGTCGGAGGGGAGAACCGGAAATCTTGTGACGCGCATAGAGTGGAGCGATCACGATGAAACTTGGTGAGAAGTACAGGCACAAGTCCTAGGTACGTTACTGACAGAATCGAACCGGATTCGACGGGGAAGGGGGGGGGGTGTCCGGAATGATCGTGAGTTAAGGTACTTCCAGATGTGCTAGGACCATAAAACTTTGCTGGGGTATTAGAAACTTGACATCATTGGGTTAGAGATCACCATTCCTTAAAGAACTCATCTTAACCGCAAAATACAAAAAAACACTTTTAAGCAAAATTTACTTTTTCACGATCGCCATGTACATATCCTTTTTGCCTCGAGGGTTTTTCTTAGAAATTAATTTTCAGCACCCTTATAGTGTGAATCTTAACCAGAAAGTGGAAACAATACTTCTGACCATCACTTTCATCTGACCCAGCCTTGCAAGTGCCATTTGAGCTTCCAGCTCTTACTTTTGGGATCCCAAAACGTACGTGGAGGGATACCTATGACATCGCAAAAGTTGTCCGTCTGTCTGTCCGTCCGTCTGTAGCACGATAACTCTCGAAGGGAATGAGATATTTTGATGAAACTTAGTGTGAGGATTCGTTGGGTCGTCGGACAAGTCAAGTTTGAAGATGGGCTTTGTAGCCCTACATTTAGGGGTGGGGGAGGGGTTTCAAATTAAGGGGCAAACAAAATATTTTGAAACAGCTAATGTGATAGTCGATTATGGGGTAAGAAGACATGCTGAACACGGTGGTGAAAATCATTTTGTTATCGAACAAGTAGTTCGCCCGGAATCCGGCCCAAACCCGAAAGTTTGTTAAAAGTAAAAGTTTTATTGTAAGCTCATTAGATGTTCGATTTAGGGGTAAGAAGACACGCTGAACAAGGTGGTGAAATTCATTTTCTCGACGGACAAGTATTTCGACCGGAATCCGGCCCAAACCGGAAAGTTTGTTAAAATTAAAAGTTTTAGTTGAAGTTGATTAGATGTTCGATTTAGGGCAAGAAGACATGCTGAACACTTATGTGAAAACAATTTTCTATCCAGACATGTAATTCGCCCGGAATCCGGCAAAACCGGAAAATTGGTAGAAGTTAAAGTTTTATTTCTAGTTGATTAGATAACAAGGGGTAAGAAGAGATGCTGAATCCGTGTGTGACAATCATATTTTACCCGGACATATAGTTCAACCGGAATCCGGCTGGACTCGGAAAATGTGTTATAAGCTAAATTTTTATTTGAAGTTGACTAGATGTTCATTATTGGGAAAAGAAGATACCCAGAGTTCATTTTTGAGCTTTCTTTTTTTTTCGCCGGACAATTAGTTCTGGAGTTTGGCCGAAATCGGGAAATTGGCGGTAGTGGTAGGAAGTTTTTCTCAGATGATTAGCTATTTGGCCTTAATCTGTTTCTGAATTTTAATTGTAAGAATGTTCAAGGAGTCTGGCGATGACTGGATTTGGCTAAGACAGTTGTCTGGATCAGATATTGAATTTTTGGGATCCCATCGAAACCTTTGGTCTTGTTTTTCATCGCTGAGGGATAGCTAGGCCTATGAGACTAATGATTGCGTCATCAGTTCACACAAAATATGTTTTTGGAATATAAACTTTTGAAATCCACGATGAGTTGACTACTTCCCCACGATGGTCGGATCGGGTAAGTAAGCGACTTAGGGTTTTTACAGAAAACACATACATCTTAAAAAAATTTGTCTGCGACACACTGTTGTTTGGAAAGTAATCTGGTCGATTTTTACCATGAAGGAGTCTGATTTTCGAAATTTTTGACTGCGGCATAAAGTTTTAAAACAGTCTGGTTCACTCTGTGTTAAAACTGTCTGTATTTAAGTAGAAAAATATTTATTTTCCATTTTTTTTGTTGTAAATAATGCATACAGCGGGTACGTCAGCTACGATGCTTTGGCAGCGATATTTGGCCCTTCTTGGCAAGGGTCCTCGTCAGGCTGTCAATGTTCATCCCTGCCAATGAATCGTAGCATGCATTATTTGAATATATTTTTCATAGTCAGCTTGGGCTCAAGGAATATTTTTTTTTCATGGCACTTGCAGCCTCTGGCTCAAGTGCCATATACCGATCATAATTCCGTCCGTCGGTCTGTCGGTCGGTCCGGTTTTTTTGTCACATTTTTTCGAATTAGGGTACTTCCCGATGTACAAGGACAATGAAACTTGGCAGGCATATCAGCAACCCAACCAAACTAACCTGGAAATAATCAGTTTCCCAATCCAACCATATTGAGGGAGTGGAGGGCTGTGCGAACTTGAAAATTGAGGGCAGTTTGTCACACTTTTTCGAGTTCGGGTACTTCCAGATGTGCTAGGACCATGAAACTTGGCAGGCATATCAGGGACCCGACCAAACAAACTTAGAAATAATCAGTTTTCCGATCCGACCATCTCGGGGGGGGGAGGGCGGGGGAATCCGGGAAATTGAGCAGTGTGTAACTTCCGAACGGGTAATCGGATTGGAATGAAACTTAGTAACTGAATAGATTCTATATGTCTGATGTCCCGTTTAAGGTCTTGACCATATTCGATAGCTAGGGGGGAGTTGGGGGGGAGACCGGAAATCTCGAGAAACGGTTAGAATGGAGGGATCGGAGTGAAACTTACTGGGAAGAACAAACATCTGCTCCAGGTTAATCTTTTACACAGTTGGACTGGATCCGGACACTTCGGGGGTGGGGGTGTAGGGGGTTTCCCGGAATTCCAGTTTCTGGGGATTTTCATGACGTAACTTGGCAGGCATATCAGGGACCCGTTCAAACTGACTTGGAAATATAAAAAAAAATCTTCGATATGATAATCTTAGGGGGGAGTGGAGGGAGGGAAATCCTGAATATTGAGTCATGCGCAACTTTGGAACGGGCGATCGGATTTGAGTGAAATTTAATAAATGAACAGAGGACATATCCCTGTGGCGATCTTCGTCATTTCCGGATCGGATCCGACAACTGTTGAGGGGGGGGGGGAATACTAGACCCGCTTAGACTGGTGTGATCGGGATCGAACATTGTAGAATAACAAACAGATGCTCTGGGCATCATTTACAGAACCGGATTGGCTCCGGGTATTGTGGGTGGAGTTGGAGGGGGGGGTCTGGGATTCCGGTGATCGCGAGTTAAGGTACTTCCAGATGAGCTAGGATGACGAAACTTCGCTGGAATATTAGATATTCAACAAGATTTGCTTATAAATAGCTACTTGCCAAATCCGACTATTACCGTATCAACCTTGACCGCAAAGTAAGAAAAATACTTTTAAGCAAAATATGTATGTTCATGGTCCCCATCAGCCAAGTGTCATTTTTGCCTCAAGGGTTTTGCTTACAAATGAAGTTCTAGCCCCCTTACAGCGCGCATCTTAACCGCAAAGTTCTTTTGATGAAAAATATATCTTAACCCCTGGTAGGTAGGTAGGTAGGTAGGTAGGTAGGTAGGTAGGTTTTTATTTTTAACCAAAAACATTAAAAATAAAATAAAATAACACTACTAATATCCCATTGCAGCAAAAAGAAAGTCCTAAGGACTTGTGCTGCAATTTATTAATACTACTTGTATCTAATAAATAAATAACTAAACATAACAACTTATTATCCACCTAGCCTATGACTTAAATAACAAACAATTAAACGTGAACACTACACGCAACAAGAATCCTTAATATTTACTCATTACCAGTTTCAGCCCCACCCGAACAACTGTGAAAATAAAGAAAGAACAAAAAAAGAAGAAGAAAAAGACCACATACCCTTCAACTCGTATTAATTAAGTGGAAAGTTTTCAGTTTATTTTTAAATCCGTATAAAGTGGCAGACTCCCTGATGCTAGACGGTAGATTATTCCAAACAGAAGGCCCCAGATTATGAATCATATAAGATGATCTAACTGTTTTTCTTTTTTCATTAGTTAAAAACTGTGCATTTCTAGTATCATAATTGTGGTGCTCCTGATTCATAGAAAAATAATCATGGAAATAATCAGGGCATATATGGTTCATGCTTTGAAACACAAAAATTGATGCCTGGTAATCACGAATCTGACCAACATTCAGAACATTACACCGGGAAAAGCTGGCAATGGTTTTGGATTCAACCTCCTTTTTTATGTCCGCAACCAAACGAATGCTTTTATTTTGCAAAATCTGGATCCTTTTATAATTAGAAAAAAAATTGCTAGCCCAATGAACACAACCGTAATCAATGTAAGGGTGAACAAGGGAAAAATAAATAATTTTTAAAATCTGAAATGGAAATGTTTTTCTTACCCGTCTTAGAATTCCTAGCCCCCTAGCCATTTTTGCACCAATAATACTACAATGCTTTTTCCAACTAATATTATTATCTAAATAAAACCCCAAATATCTCATTTCAAAAACTTGTTTAATGGGTAAATCTCCGAAAAAAATGTTATTGTTATCATTGAGTAACCTACCTGTTCGACTAAAAATAATGTAATTTGTTTTAGATGCGTTAACTGCTAGGGAACTACCAACTGTAAAACTACGTAAACGTTCAAGTGCTAAGTTAGCCTTATGTACAACCTCCACCAAACAACTACCAATTATTGTTATGGCAGTGTCGTCCGCGAAAGAGGTCAGCGCTTCCTCACCGACATGTGATGCCAGCGAATTAACATAAACGAGATATAGCAGAGGTCCGAGCACGGAACCTTGAGGCACTCCGCACTTTACATCGAACTCGCTGCTTAGGATATCCGATAAAGCAACTTTGAGACTTCGGCCATGCAGGTACGATGAAAACCACTGTACACAAATACTACCTAGCCCTAGCCCGCTTAGTCTACTTAGAAGGGTATTAAATTCAACAGTATCAAAAGCCTTACGGAAGTCTACAAAAACAGTTAGAGGGACCAGGTTTTTTTCAAGAGCTTTATCAACAAAGCTTAAAAGATGGTGTACTGCATGGCTAGTGGAATGTTTACTTCTGAAACCGAATTGGCCATCATACAGTATTTTCTTCGAATCCAGGTAATTATACAACCTCCTATAAATAACTTTTTCGTAAATTTTACTAAATAAAGGTAAAATCGAAATTGGTCGCCAATTACAGGGGTCCGAGGGATCCCCACCTTTATGTAACGGTATGATTTTTGACTGTTTTAGTTTAGACGGGAAATGGCCTTTAGCTATTGACAGATTTATTAAATACACTAATACCGGCAAAAGGTACACCGAAACAATTTTAAAAGCCTTAAGGTTCAGTCCATCTATACCAGACGAATTTGATTTAAGACCACTAACAATTTTATCAACTTCTTCAACAGTACACGGCTCAAACTCAAAACCATTCTGCATACTCGAAGGATCAATGTTAAAAGTGTTATCACCACCACCTCCAGACACATCTTTCTGTATATCATTACCAATCTTCGAAAAATAATCACCCATATGATTTGCTATTTCCAGTTTATCATCAATTATTCTGTCGTTAATTTTTAGTTCGGTGATGCTTCTATCTTTTTTATCACATCCAATTACTTCACGGACAATCCCCCACGTATCTTTTATATTACCTTGCTTACTTTTTAAACGGTTTAAATAATAATCATTCTTTGCATTTCTTCTTGTTTTATTTACATGATTTCTTAACTCTTTGAAATCATTTAAAGCAACTTCAGACGGGTTCTCTAGATATTGGCAATACAACTTATTTCTTTGACTTATTAAACTCAGAATTTCATCATTAATCCATGGCTTTCTCGGTTTAGATTTCTTATAATTAATTTCCTTAATAGGGCAATTTTTTTCAAATACAGGGTAAAGGATATCTGAGAAAATATTGAAAGCTTTTGAAGCATCATCCTTTTCATTGTAAACCACCTCCCAGTCCAACGAACTAACTTCATTTTTGAATTTAGCCAGATTTACTTCTTTCAAGTCCCGCCTAATAATTTTATTTATTCTTTTATTTATTCAATTTGACAACTTCTGTAACGAACAAAGAAGTGGTAAATGGTCCGATCCAGAGGAGGTTAATACGTCACACGTGCTATCCTCCACCAAACCTTCACTAACGAATATATTATCAATCAAAGTTGCAGAATGCTCAGTTATTCGGGATGGAATAGAATTTAACGGGAAAACACCAAGTGAAAGCATGAGGTTAAGGAAATCCAAATTGTTGGCTTGAAGATCTAATAAGTCAAAATTAAAGTCTCCCATGATTACTGTCTTATCAAAACTTTGAATAATTTTTGTACTTAAAATTTCCAATTCTTCTAGAAAAAAATCTGGGCTAGCACTGGGGGGTCTGTACACTAAAGAAATAAAAAGTGGATCATTATTAGTTATCGCTATCTCAATAGCAAAAGTTTCAATCTTACCTTCAATCCATAATGACAAATCTTCCCTTACTTTAAATTTTACATCGTCCTTGATTATGAATGCTAAACCTCCCCTTCCCATCGCTGACCGGGTCTTGGAAATGAGTGTGTAACCTGGAAAATTAAAAAACGAAGCAGGACACTGTTCACTAATGAATGATTCACAAATACCTAGCACTTGTACCTTAGTGTCCAGTTTATTAATCAGATCAGCTACATCCTCATGTGAAGTAGTTAAATGGCAATTCCACTGAAGAATCTGGAATCCGGACACCATAAAGGGAGGTCGGGTATCGTCGACTGCAATATATTTACTTAGCCTCATTGGCTGTTTATCAATAAACTCCGACCGGCTACCAACATCACTCGACAGAATATTATCTAACGAAAAACGGCTATTTTCTAACTGAAGTAATCGCGAAGACATTCATAAATAAATCACACTAAATACTATTACAGAACTATGACGACAAAAAACTGTAAAAACTAAAGAACACATTTCTACGATACTAACAAAAACAAACCGAATACATTTAAATTAGATGTCGTCACGACACCACAGTCTCCGCGATTGATTGTCAGTTTGGGATCGAGCAAATATGCGGCCGCGATCAGACCAGACGTTATGGTTGCCTAACTTATCCCGCGCCAATTGCAGGTGCCATAGTGAGTGCCATATGAGCTTACAGCTCTTGTTTTGTTTTTATGAATTTTTCGGAACTATTGGAATAATAGCTATTTCTGGGGAGAAAATTTATTGATGTTAGGCTCTAATGTGGATAATGTGGCTCTATATTAGAAACTTTTTATTTTAGCAGACAGAAATGTATTTTTTTTACTTTTTTAATTTATTCTGAAGGGGGAGCTTGAAAGTAAAAGGCTCATTAAGAACTAACTTGTGAATGGGACTGGTGATTGCATTACTATCAATTAACAGAAAATTCTAGTTTTATCTACTATTTTGGAGGGCTACTACTTTTTGGGATCCCGCACCTATGACTTCGTAAGAGTTGGCCGTCTCTCCTCTGTTAGCAAGATAACTCTCGTAGGGGTTGAGATATATTCGTTCAAATTTGGCATAAAGAATCTTTGGGTCAAAGTACAGGTCAATTTCGAAGATGGGGTCTGTAGCCCTATATTTAGGGGTCGGGAGGGGGTCAAATTAAGGGACGAAAAAATATTTTAGAATCTAATAAGATAATCGATTCAGAGATAAGGAGAAATGCTGAATCCGAATATGAAAATTATTTTCTCGCCGGAAAAGTAGTTCACCGTGAATCCGGCAAAAACAGGAAAACTTCTGAAAAAGAAATGTTTGATCTGAAGTAAATTAGAGGTTCAATTTAGGGGTAAGAAGACACACTGAACACGTATTAAACAATTTTTATTTTTCGCCGGACAAGTAGTTCGCCTGGGATCCGGCCCAAACCGGAAAATTTGTATAACATAAAAGTTGTATTTGAGCTTGATTAGATGTTCGATTCAGGCTTAAGAAGACATGCTGCATCCGCATATGGCAATTATTTTCTACCCGGACATATTCTCTCGGAATCCGGCTGAAAAAGTAAAGTTTTGAAAAAGTAAACGTTTTTATCTGAAGTTGATTAGAGGATGGGTGTAATGGTAAGGAAGCATGCTGAACCTATGTGTCAATATTCCACGCCGGACAAATAGTTCGGGCTCCGGCCAAAACCTGAAGATTCGTTAAAAGTTAAAGTTTTATCTGTAGTGTATTGTAAGGTAGTGTATAGTACATAACGGACAAGAAGCTCGCCAAGAACCAGGCAGAAACCGGAAAATATGTGAGCAGTAAGGCAGCTGGAAGTTTTGATCAATTTCGTCGAAGTATATCCGACTTATAGGAGTAAACACGCAAGCTGAATCCACGTCTCTCTGTTTCTAAATTCCAGTTAAAATTGGTTGGCGAAGACCGGATATTTATCTACAAGATCCAACCGTCTGGATCAGATATGAAATTTGTGGGATCCCGTCGAAACCTGTGGTCTTGTTTGAAGACAATAGAGGAAGCACTGGCCAAGAGCCAAGAGAAAAGAGTTCGTCCCTCACTGTTTCCGGTACCCTTTCGGAAAAGATTGAGAATCACTGGCACATTTTGGTCCTTCACCTTGCGATGGTTGTTAAGCCCTTATTTGTGTTTAATTATACGTTCACCTCATATTTTTCAGTTTTCGTTTGACTAGCCCCGTCTGCCGCATCTGATTGCAAGCTCCCGGTGATTCTTAACTAATTTTACCCTCATCAATATGCGCAAATGTCGGCTTCTTTTTATTAATCCCCTGGGTTTTATTCCCTCTGCTTAATTGCTTTCGGTGACCCAGTCGACTTCGAACTAATAGGCGGGTCTGAATCTCTGGGGGTGGTGACGGATTTTGTAGGCGAAGTGACGTTTATGTCAACTGACGTTTATGTCAACTGACCGTAAGCGAACTGACGTGTACGGGAACTGACGTGTAGATGAACTGACGTGTTGACGAACTGACGGATTTCTAAAATAGGTGAACTGACGGTGACTGAACTGACGTTTATGTCAACTGACGTTTATGTCAACTGACGGTAGGTGAACTGACGTGTAGGCGAACTGACGTGTAGTGGAACTGACGTGTAGGGGAACTGACGTGTTGCCGTACTGTCGGATTTTTCGTTTAGGCGAACTGACGTTTATGCCAACTGACGTGTTGCGGTAGTGACAGCGACCCTCAGTGCGTACGTTACTACTGAAGTTGTCAACCCCTTTAAACTTTCAAACTGGTTTGTTTCTTCGCTGTCGCTTAATGCTGAAGTTGTCAACTTATCGAAGCTTTTTAAACGGGATGTTGTAAAAAAATTAATCATATGATCAAAAGGTATTCTTCAGCGTTGTAAAAACAACAACAAAATAATATAGGAAGAAGGGACTAAATTAACTTTGCATTCAGTTGAACTTTACTCTTTTCAATCGTAGACATAGTGACGGATGAAAAACTGGAACAATATCTTATATAATCTAGTTGGCATTAGAAAGCTATCCGTAACTTTTCAGGATTAAATACCATAGATGACACTATTAATTATTATGAAACTACCTCATTGCTTTACATTTTCGTTTGTATCCGTTGTGTAAACAGTGGATCCTAGGTTACATTGATAGACCATCGACAAAAACTTTCTTACTGTCAGATTTATAAAAATCGAAAACAATGTGCACCCAATTGCAAAAATTCCTAGCCACTCGTGAACCGATTCCTACTTACAAGTCCCTCTCCCGTGATTGCTTAAAAGTCCCCTACATGTTTCATAACAGGTATCGCCTATTTTTGTTTTCAGTGTACCTTACTACTGAAGTTGTCAACCCCTTTGAAATTTTCAAACTGGTGTATCTCATGAAGGAATTTTTGTACAAAAAAATGAATGACATATACTTTAATCAGCCCATCAATGGCTATCGATTGCCGTCGAAAAAAAAATTCTACCTGTCTTAGTTCAAAAGTTGACTTTTTGCCGTAGGCCAACTTTCTAACGTCACGACTTAGAAAGGAGCAAAGGATAAGCTCTAGTTTCTTTAGCAATGAGAGAACTTTTAAAGTTTAAGGGGCACATCTGATACCGTAACTCCACCGCAAACCCAAGTGCAAAAAAAAAAAAATTATAAACTCAGCTGGAATCGTCGCAGACATGGACAGAAACAATAGATGGCAGCACTTTCGGACCCGTGGGAAAAAGCCACTTTTTTGTCTCTGTAGATTTATCTATTTATCGCTCAAAGAAGATATGTTGGCTGTGGGGCCGGGTAACTGCCGCATATATTTAACACTTATAGATTTTAGTCCATCTTCAATTTGAAACTGGTGCCTGCCTGCTAGCGTGCTAGAACGGAGCTTTCCACTCGAAAGCAGAAACATGGTTTGATGAAACAAAAGATTCGCTACACAACTTGAGATGGTCCTCTCCGACATAGGCTATACAACTCCACTTCACTTCGCAAACCGTAGGCTCTGGCTCGAGGACAAGCAAAAACCATCCTTATTGGCCCCAGGCAAGAGTTCTACGGAGCTTTCCAAAATGTAATGTCATATTCATCAATCCGGCCTAAGGTCCACACTTTCCGTAAAAACCGCACAGGTTAGACCCTTCCCAGTTACCAGGAATAAAATGAAATAGGAGTCATAGGAAAAAAAAAAAAACAAAAAAAAAACGAGGACAAAACCAAAGTGTTGCAGTCGCAACACAATTGCGCAGTTGAAAACGCAATTTTTATTTTGAAGTTTGTTATTCAGTGTTTTTTTCAACCACTGTTTTTGCATGTTTTGTAGACGCCAGTAAGGCCTTCGACAGAGTGAATCGCTTTAAGATGCTAGGCGCAAAGGGTGTACCGACACCGTATATCAAGTTATTTTTGTTTTGGTTCCGTCACCAGAAATTTCAGGTCCGCTGAGGTTGTGCTTTAAGTGAAGAGTTTGGTTTTGTTAATGGTTCTGCGCCAGGGTGGTGTGCTATCACCTCTCCTGTATGCCGTCTATGCTGACCATCTCTCTTCTAGGCTAGGTGACTAGGTGGGAGTTCAGTTGGTTGTAGAGTTGGGACTATGGTATTCAATCACATTTTTTTTGCTGATGATATTGTTGTTCTATCACCTACAATTTACGGGTAGAATCAGTTACTAAGGGCTTGTGATGAGTATGCTGTTTAAATTCATGTTCTTTACAACACTAGCAAGACTTTCGCCATGGCTTTTTACCCTCGTGGTTTTTCGGCACCAAAGAAGGGGGCCGTATTGTCAGGCCTGGAAATTACTTTCGTTTCTGAATTCCGGTACCTCCACTTTCTGATAACGGATGACCTGACTGATGATGCCCAGGCGAAAGCCTCGCTATCTGGTCTTATTTAAAGAGCCAACTTCCTTATGTGGAAATTTGGTGATTGCTCTGAAAAGGTGAAGCTTCACCTGTCTAGATCGTATTGCTACCAACTGTTTGGCCTTGCTTTGACGACGAATCTGAAAGGTACGACGCTAACTTCACTGACAGTGGGGTATAATCGAGCAGCACGTAGGTTTTTTCGTCTGCCGACTATATGTAGTGTGTCTGCTGAACTAGTGGGAAGGTGCTGCTGTACTCTCCGAGCAATAATGCGGAAGGCTCGGTCGAGCTTCTTCCTGCGCATCCAGAAATCAGAGAATAGCCTTGTTAGACTGGCAGCTGATCCATTGTTCACGTCACTTCCAGTAGTTACTAGTCTTATGGATTAGTTTAGCATTAGGGTCGTCTGTGTGTTGTTTTGTTTGTTTCGAGTAGTATGTGGTTTCTTTTTTTGCTAATGCCGTAAGTGAATAAAATTGATTGATTGATTGATAATAGTTTCACCGACGAGATTTAAGTTGCATTTTTTCGGGTACAGAGTCACTGCAGTTTTGACATATTTTTGTTTAGTTATGAAAGTTCCGTGTACCGTTGTATTTCTATTCTATTCTACTCTATACTGTACTTTCAGAGCTGAAAGTAAAGTTCGGCAAAACAAAGTAAACCTATATCCGAAAAAGTACAACTTTAAACTGTTCTGCAGAAAACTTCGCCATTGCAGCATATTAAAGTGCATCTGAAATGTTTCTAACTACCTCATTCTTCACCTGCGACCTTACCACCAACCACCAAAGGCATCTCGTGCTGACACTAATTAACAAGAAAAGATCGGCTCCGTCTCCGTCTCCTGGGATTGCGTCCCTTTCTTTCATGGATTTAATGACAGGGTCGACTCGGGCCAACTATCGGGTGGGCAAACTGACGGGTGGATGTAGTGATGGGTGTTGAACTGTCGGATTGTTGGGCCAACTGACTGGTGGAGGAACTGTTGGAAAAATCGGGTGAACTGACGGTTTTTTGAGGTGAAATAACGGGTGGGCGAACTGACGGTGGGAGTAGTGATGGGTGGCCGTAGTGACGGGTGGCGTAGTGACGGGTTGACGTTGTGACAGGTGGACGTAGTGACGGGTGGACGTTGTGACGGGTGGGCGTAGTGACGGTTGGCCGAACTGGTGAGGGAACAAAATGACGGGTGGACGAACTGTTGGAAAAAGTGGGCGAAATGACGGCTCGACGAACTGTCATGAAAAGTGGGTGAACTGACGAATTTCACAGGGTTGGTCACCAAAAGTAACTTCGTACACCCTGGAAAGTAACCCAAAAGTATCTCAAAGCAACCCAATGTAACCTATTGTAACCAAAAGTAACCCAAAGTTAACCTGAGTAATCCAAAGTATCCTGAAGTAACTCGTACACCCTGGTTCTTGGTGACCAATCCTGGCGGATTTCTTAGGCGAAATGACTGGTGGGCGTAGTGACGGGTTCCCACTAAACTTCAGCCGCAGTCAATCCAGAAATCCCTAATCAAGCTGGTTCACACACCTTAGCGAAGCTTGAATTCCCATATCCAGTCAAGCCCGAGGTCTACTAGCCGAGATGGACCATTACGACAATAGTTAATTTACTCGTATTACATGAACAAATTTATGACACATAGTCCATAACTAAATATGTTGCGGACGGGCGGTCTGATTCGAGTAAAACTTTTCTGGTGATAAAAAAGGGGGGGGGGGGGGTCGTGAACCTTTATGACATGAACACAAACCAAATGAATGGACCGAATGATTTGCAACTTGGACAGTGCCGTCTTTATGTGGCCTAGTTTGTTATTTACGGTTTGGAGCGGATCCGGCCAGGGCTAGGAGGAGGATCAACTGGAAACCGGAAATTGGCAGATATGTTCCTATTGGAGTCAAACTTGAAGGTGAGAAGAGGAGATGTCAGAGATAGGACATCTATGTTTCCTAGCCGTATTTGGCTACAGGGTGGGGAGATGGAGGGGAGTCCTGGAAATAGTGTAGCTCGCATAGGGGTCAAACGAGTGGAGTGATTTGACTGAAACTTGGAAAGTGGAGAGACTATGGGCCTTAGGTGACATATTTTAGGGTCCGGACCGGATCTGAACACGGAGAAGGGGGGCGGGGGTGTCCCGAAGTTTCACTCAGACTCAAGTAAAACTTGATTCCGGGAAGAGCAGATGCTTTAGGTTTAGATGATCGGTTTATGTGTCTAAACCAGATTCGGCCGCAAATAGAGAGAGTTTGAGGGGGAGGAATACCGGAAATATTGTGCCCTGATTTGCCCTAGATTATGCGAGGAGATGCAGTGAATGCTCAGATTCTAGTGAAAAATCCTATTTTTAGGTCCGATCCTAGGAGGTTGAAGGTGTTTTTATTGTGATGTTCTCATGTACTTCTTGCAACACTTACTCGTAACAAGTTCCCTATGAGCTCGTAGCTCTTATTTTTAACCTTGGGCTCTATGAGTGACTTTCAGAGTATGCTTTCCTCGAAATGAGAAAAATCATTCCGAGGCGGCCAATTTGAATTTCAACTAAAGTGTGTATTTCTATGACTAATTTAGCCAAGCTTAGGAAATATTCAAATCCACCCAAAGTCCGCTGTTGAGTGTGACCCGAAACAAACTAGTTTTCGGTGTGGGGGACCCCCCTCCCCCGCACGTTGTCGGCCAGTCAGTAAAGTCGGTTTGGCCAGTCGTTTTTGTTGGAAACAGTCGATTTTTTTTTAAACAGTCGGTTTCTCGTAAAAATAGTAGCTTTTTTTTAAATAGGCATAAAATTAGATTTTTTTTTTAAATAGGTCTTAAAATTAGGCAGTTTTTTAATGGGCGGGTTTCGCATGTAAGTAGTTTTTGTTGTACCGTGGTACGGATAAGAGTTGCATGTAGTAGTATGAGTGATATTCCGTGATAATACGAACATTTCGTAGAACTATATACACCTGCCAACGACTGTCTCATTTTAAGTCGATTTAGCATGGAAGTAGTTTAAGTTATTATATTCCGTGATCCTACAGATAAAAGTTGCATTTGTAGTTTTTCTCACTCTCAGCTGTAAGGACATTTCGGTACTACTTTGTGGAACGGTATTCTTCGAAATAATCAAAGGGATATAAACCGTCTGAGCTTATTGAAGCAGTCGCTTCAACTAGCAATGATCAGGGGCGTCACGAGTAGGGGGGGGGGGGGGGGGGGGGGTCCTCCCCCAAATATTGCCATCCAGTCGGTAAGAAATAGCCGAGTCGGCGCGAAGCGCAACGTCGTAAAACAGTCGATTTTTTTTTTGGAAACAGTCGATTTTAGGGATCTCGAAACGTAAGTGGATGGATACCTATGACATCGCAAAAGCTATCCGTCCGTCTGCGAGCACGATAACTCTCGAAGGGTGAGATATTTTGATGAAAATTGGTTTGAAGACTCTTTGGGTCAAGTGTAAGGTCAAGTCCAAAGATGGGCTCTGTAGCCATACATTAGGTGGGGGAGGGGGTCAAATTAAGGGGGCAAATAAAATATTTTTAAACAGCTAATGTGATAGTCGATTACGAGGTAAGAAGACATGCTGAACACGATTATAAAAACCATTTTCTCGTCGGACAAGTATTTCGTCCGGAATCTGGCAAAACCGGAAAGTCTGTTAAAAGTAAAAGTTCTATTTGATATTGATTAGATGTCCAATTTTGGGGCAAGAAGACCTGCTGAACACTTATGAAAAAATCATTTCTGCCCGGACAAGTAGTTCTTCCGGAATCCGGCCAAACCCGGAAAATTTGTTAAAAGTAAAAGTTTTATTTGTAGTTGATTAGATATCCGATTCAGGGCTAAGAAGAGATGCTGTATCCATATATGACTATTATTTATTAATCGGACATATAGTTTGGCCAGAATCCGGCTGGAACCGGAAAATTTGTTATAAGTTAATTTGTTATCTGCAGTTGATTCGATGTTCGATATAGAGGAAAGAAGATGCGCTGAATTCGTTTTTTAGTTTTCTTTTTTCGCCGAACAAGTAGTTCCGGAATTCGGCCGAAACCGGAAAATTGGCAGAAGTAAGCAGGAAGTTTTTGTTAAAATAGATATGACTTACCTGGGTACAAACACATGCTGAATCCATATCTGAACTTTGTTTTGTCAGATGATTAGCTATTTGGCCTTAATCTGTTTCTGAATTTTGATATTAAAGATGTTCAAGGAGTCTGCAAAAGACTGGATCTGGTGAAGACAAGACCCAATTGTCTGGGTCAAATTTTTAATTTTTGGGATCCCTTGTAAACCTTTGGTCTTGATCATAAAAACAGTCGGTTTTTCGTAAAAATAGTCGACATTTTCGTAAAAACAGTCGTTTTTTCTAAAAATCAGCCGATTTTTCGTCAACATTGTCGTTTTTTCTCAATAATAGTCCTTTTTGTCTGTAAAAGCAGTCTTTAAATATTACCAGCCAGTCGGTAATGATAATCTTCCATACTCTAAATAAAGTCGCTGCGGAGTTGCACACACGATTCGTTGCTACTTCATAGCACTATGTTTTTCGGAATCACAACAGTATGAGTGATATTTCGTGGCAATACAAATATTTCGTTAGTTATCTCAAGAACACGACGTCTTACTCTTTGTACTGGTTTCGGGAACAGTCTGCGTTCCCACTCATGTTTTGAGCACCTGTTTCCTACCCCATATTGCCCGCCAAAACCTCGACTACCTCGAGCTGTAGCACAAAAAGTTCCGGTTCTTAACCCTGTTTGTACAAGAACCGATCGCTACAGACAGAGCTTTGTACCATCTTTTGTTGAAGTTTTGAACAATTGATCAACTATTTCCCTTTAATGTTTTAATTGTCTAGGGTTTTTATTCTGTTTGATCATTTTTTTGACTATTGCTTTATTATGTACAACCGCCTTATTAAATGTTTTGTAATTATGATGTACCTGACGAAAACGACAAGTTCGGCAATCCAATGCTGTGAAAGTCTCGTTTTTCAATAAAGTATCAGTATCAGTATCAGAATAAATGGGATCCCGGAGCGCTTTAGGTCTTGTACTTCTGTTTTTGCATTTCCCAGTATTATTTACCCTTTCCTTTTCTAGCACTTGCAGTCTTCTTGAGGTCACCTGCCGCCTATGAAGCTCTTAGAAACTTCAATATTCTGCAGCTCCCTGGAGTCGAAGGACTGAGACGACTGGTACGCGAAAACCGACAAACATGCGGGAACAGTGATGCAAACTTGTCAGAGGAGACTCAAATCCATCGGAAAGTCTCCATGGAACGTCAGACTCTGGGCTTCAAGCCGGGACTTCACGAGGGGATTATGGTGTTTGATGAAGTGAAAGTGATCGACAAAATCCTTTGGAACTCAAAAAATTACGAAATCGCGGGAGTTTCCGAAAGTATCGATGCTTCAACCCTCAGAGACATTTTCGATCATGTGAGCAGCGTGGGTGAAGGGATCCTTCCTACAAAATATGTTCTTCAGTTTCTCTGGAGAGATTTGTCAACAAATTATGATGTCTTGGGCCCTCACTATACAGCTTCAGCGACGTTTGTTGGGTGGGAGTTACACCAACACATGATGAAAGCCCTGGCGCAGTTTGAAAAACATGGGTTCAAGGTGCGCGGCTTAGTTTTGCGCGGCTATGTTTTATCGAATAATAAAGATTGATTGATTGATTGAATTTGTCCCCCATAAAACAATTGTGCGGTCAGTCACTGGGATACTTGGGAATGAGCAAAGCTGAGGACCACATAAGATCCTGGTTCCCCCACCCGCTTCGCCGCAACGAAAATCTTTGTTGCATTACGTGTCTATCCCATCAGGTAAGTACTGATAGCATTTAGGCCTTGTTCCTCCACCCCCCCCCCCCCCCACATTCATCGGATCCGGTCCAGGATTCCGGGTGTCATGTCATCCGAATGGGTCATCCGAGACACGAGGTCTTTCCAAATATCAAGTTTATATAAGTTCGAATGTTCTACATTCCTCAAGATTGCGGATTCTCCCTCCACTCCACCCACAGTTTGGAATTCTGGACCCCCCCCCCCCCCCTCCAACTCCCCCCCCCCCCCCTGTAGTGCGCGAATCCTGTCCGGTTTTGCCAATGATTTACCTAAGGCTTGTACTTGTTCCCCCAACCAACTTTCATCCCGATCGCTAATATCAAGTTTCATTAAGATCCGCTCACCCGTTCGAAAGTTGTTTATGTCACAAATTCCGGATTCCGGCTCCCCTCCCTCCCCCACGATGGCGGGATCTACCAAGTGACTTTTTTCAAGCTAGTTTGGTCGGGTCCCTAATATGCCTACCAAGTTTCATCTTCCTAGCACATCTGGAAGTACCATAAGTCGAAAACACTAGACTCACCGACCGACAGACCGATGGAAAAGTGACAGGTATATGGCATTTGGCCGGAAGGCAAGTGCCATAAAAACTGAGGGAGGTGACTTTACCAGAGTACCGTTTTATTTATTGATTGCTCTTTTTTCCCAGTTGAAAAATTTGATCAACGCTTTGCATTCATCCAAGCCTGGATCGCCTCGGCAGTTTTCCCGTCTCAATGATGTGCAGCTTCCCATGGAATTTGGATGGTAGACAGTTCAGTGGATTTTCGACCAGGATCTCGAACGATCCAGGAAAGGTCTTCCGCGGCGATTCTCAATGCTGGAACGCTCCTTCGTCGAACGCGATTCATGGACGAAACTGAATGTTCGTCCGGCTAAAGTGATGCAGGTTAGTAGTAAATAATACATTAAAGTAAGCAGTCTGGAAATACGAAAACTATATCCGTCCAGCCCCCCACCCTTTGCCCTACCACGATTTTCGTGATCACACCACAGTTTTCGTGGCCACCGCTTTACTATCACAGCTACTGATGGGCTCTTTAACATAGTTGGCAAACAGGCAGAATTTTGGAAGCAATTCTAACTCGGAATGATACATGATGAGGAGCCTTGCTAAGAGAAAGGCCGAGATGTCGCTGAAGATGATGGTACCTGTCTTGACGTCCTGAGTACTTTATTTATTTATTAATATACATTAAATTTAATTAAAAATTGACGTCTGGTTGGTTTGAACAGTAATGCAGATAAGCTAAATTAAAGTATATTTGTCCAAATAAACCAGTTAAAAACCTTAAAGCAGAAGTGAAACCAGATAGCTCGTCACAAATGATTATCTGTGCTCTTTTCGGACCTGGGTGGGGACTGGGAAGAGCCATCCGACCGTGACAGCGCGAACCAGCCAACTGGAGTAAATGTGGACCTTAAAGCAGAAATGAAACCTCGAGAGCACGTCAGACAGCTCTTTGGTACCTGGATGAGATCTGGGAAGAGCTATCCGACCGTGACAGCAAGAACTTGTCAAGTGTCAATTGATGTATATGCTAAGTATCCGACAACCAATCAGCTGACAAATCTTGTGCTTATGCGGAATTTAAATAGAAATTAACCAGCTGTTTGCTCATCATGGGAAACTGGGATTGATAAGCTGTTTGGTAAATCTGTAATACTTTTCAGCAAGAAAAACTGCTAGCCAGTCTGAAGAGCGAGGCGGAGCAAGATTGTGGCGGAGATACTCACATGCTGACGCATCAGTACCTGACAGCGACGAATAGGCCTCTTCGAGTCTGGGATTCTGAGTGGAGAAAAAGTCTGTGACATTACGTCTGTTCCGTTGCTCAACATGGCCGACGGTTTCGACTGGTTTTCAAGTTGGGTGGCGGAGAAACACGGTAAGAAGTCCGCTCATTCATTTCCGGTGTCGATTTAAACAACCACAACGGTCTCACTATAGGAATTGCCTGGTCCAAATACAAAGAATTATTATTTGCTGTTGCTGATGGTGCTCGTTAATTTCCATTCTTGCTGGCTTTCTAGTACGTTTCTTCAGGAAAAATATATTATCGACACGAAACTTCCCTGTGTGTAGTAGGCGCGCTGACCCACTCTGAAGCGCTTCCAGACAATCAATCGGCTTTCCTTTGGAAATTTCTTCTCTGGTACCTTACTGCGATTTAGATTTTTGTAGAGGTAAAGAATTGTGGTGTCCCGCAAAGCTCCTACCCTCTTCTCGTTTACATCGGGAAGGAATATATTCGACTCCGCATGGTCGATTTACGGAGATGCATAGACGGGTGGTGCTTATTTGTTAATCGTATTATTACTTGATTTTTTCGATAACTGTGCGTTTTTTTAAATTTCACTCTTTAATTTCTGTTCCAGTCTTCGAGGATGGCCAGAAAGTTACGAAGAAGATGATTGACGACAAATCTTTCTTGTCTTGGATGACGTACGATCTGCTTCGAATTATGTACTATGGGTTCGGACAACTAGTTGTGGATTTTTGCCCGGATCTTCCTGGGTACTACATAATCCCGAAGAGAATAAACGGAAGTGCTGTAGAGACAATATTTTCCCAAGCGAAACATAAAACAGGCGGCACACTTTCTGGTGCAAATTACGCGTCAGCAAAAGCACCTTTGCAACTCATTCGCGAGGTTCATGGAAGCACTTCCAACGCTCGGAGAGACTAACGCGACGTTTTTCTTTCCTTTCGTGAGAGAGATTTTACAACAAAGAAGGAACGAAAACAGGACGACGAAATCAGTGTATTCGAGAAGGGCTTTGTGAGGGAAGAGTAATTTCTCTCTGGTGTTCAGTCTTTCACGACAGATAAATGAAAGAAACAAGGCGACAAATCAGTTCGTTTCAGATGTACTTACGGGTGTTAGCTCATTGTATGATTTTACTGTATATTCGAACACAGCAAAAATATAGGTCGTTACTCTCAGTTTTAATTCGGATCATTTGAAGCTTCTTCGGTTTTCCTTTTCTTCTCACTACTCCGAGCAGTTCATCCCGTAGAGTCTGTCCACTCTTTCCCAGTTTCTGTTCCGTTTTCTCATTCTGAATGGCAATTCTAGTATTCATTCTTTCCTTCATGATAGTGAGAACCATTTTATCCGTCCATCTCCTGAAACGAAAGAATACTTCCTTCACGAAGAGAACAGACCTGGAAGGTCGTTTGGCATCGGAAAGGGTAGAACAAAATTAACAGGCGAATGTTGTGGTCTGTCACCACGAAACTTGCACATACAAGCAAGGAATCGAAATTGAATTCTGGTGCAGCATTTCCACTGCCAGAGTTTATCCCCTTCTACGGAGATTTTAGGCCTTGTGGGAATTTTATGCCACTTGGCAGGGCAATGCAGCGATCGCAATTCTATCCGTCCGTCGATTGGTCAGAACGGGTTCTGTGTCGGGCACCTCCACGTCAGGTACGACGACGGAATCTGGCAGGTACATCTGGGACCGGAAAAGATTAAATCGGAAACAAGATGGGGGTGCGAGAATCCGGAAAATTGAGGTGTGTATAACTTTTGAACGAGTGATCGGACCTTCATGAAGTTTGATATTTAGAAAGCTCCCGTGTCTCTGACGGACTTTTCCAGATCAGAGACGGATCCGGTGGCTAAGGGGGTTGGAAGTGGGGACCCGAAATCTCGTGGAACACTTCGAGTGGATAGATGAAGATTAAACCTGGTGAGACGAACAAGCACAAGCCCTAAATGTATACATTGACATAACCGGACCGTATTCGGGGGGTTGGGGGGGGGAATTGTGGTGATCCCAAAGTTGGATACTTCCTGATATATTAGGACGATGAATCTCGGCAGGCATACCAGGGGGCAGAACAAACTGACTTGAGAATAGTCGTTTGCACGATCCGACCATCGTGGAAGGGTGGAAAATCTGGAGTCTTTTGAAAAAAAATAGCTTTTGAAACTGTGACTGTTTTTATGAAGCTTGGCAAGTGGGAAAGAGCTATCGTCCCAGATGTTCCATCTCAAGTTCAGACTAGATCCGATACGGGGGGGGGAGGGTGTAGGGGGCAACCGGAAATACCGTTAAAAGATTAGAGTCGAGGGATCGGGATGGAATTTGGAGAGAAGAGCAAGCATAAGCCCTAAATACGTTCTTCCGATAAATAGATCGTACCACGGCTCTTTTGGTGGAGTAGTAGGGAAATTTCGGTGATGGCGAGTTAGGATGCTTTCATATTTGCTAAGGACGGTGAATCTTGGCAGGCGTATTAATGACCTGATCAAATAGACTTTAGGACCCGACCCAGTGACCTAAGACGACTTCCTTTAAGGGAAGGGAAATTGCTGAATGGAAATTAATGACTGTCCGGATTGTTAGATTCGAGTGAAATTTTAGGGGCGAAAGTGTTGAACTGGGGGGGGGGGGGGGGACTTTGTGACGCGTACAAAAACAGACTGAACTGCCGGAATGGGATGCAAGTTGCGGCCTAGAATCATTATTCGGGACCCGGCCATGGTAGGAAGAGGATGAAGCGTGAACTAGAAATTTGCTTCCAATCGAGTCAGACTTGATGTACGGGTAGAGATGTCACAGAAGCGAAGTTTATGCATCCCAGCCTTATTCTGCCGGAGGTGGGTGGGAGTTGGAGGGGAGTACCGGAAATCCTGTGGCTCGGATAGGGGCCGAATGAGCGGAGCGACCTGAATGAAACTTCTGAAAATTGTAATTTGGGAATTTACACAAAGGACAGCGGAAAGCATTGGGTTCCAATGAATCGGATCACATTAGCTTCGACACATCAAGAAGAAGACGCCAGAAAAAAACGGGGAACATAACCGTGTTGAATACCGAAATATAGCGGATAGACAGAAAACTCATCTAGAGCTGGCAAGAACCAATAATCAAAATAACCTCCGTCTCCCGATATCTGTAACATGATCAGGGCTGTATCTAGGGGGGGGGGGGGGGGGGTAGAGGGTTCAAACCACCTACAAAACATGAAATGAATCGTTTTCATATAGCGATCGTAATTTCTGTCGGTCTGACTGTGTCATTCTGTCGGTCTGTCCAGGTTTTGCTAGTTTGGGCACTTGCAAACAAGCTAGAACGATGAAACTTCGCAGGCATATCAGGGATCCAACCAGATGAACCTCACAAATAATCACTTCCCCAATCCGACTTTCCCCGGATCCGGGAGTCCGGAAACTATAAAGCAAAAGGGGAGCAAAATGTAGCCAAAACACCGTTGCCCCAAAACGGGGTCGAACCACGGACCTCTGCTTCGCGAGTCAGTTGTTCTACCACTGGACCACGACTCGATATAAGAAGAAACGAATGCCGGAGCTGATACGGTTGGTTAAACTAAACAAATCTCGTGAAACACTTCCCCATAAGCTAGGGCAATGAAACTTGGCAGGAATATCAGGGAACCGACCAGATTAACTTGGAAATAATCACTTTCTAGATCCGATCATAGTGGAGGTAGTGGAGGGATGGGAAATCCAGAAACTATTAACATGCATAACTGCGGAAAGGGTAATCGGACATGCGTGAAACTTGGCATGTGTCAAGGACAAGTGTTTCGGATATTCAGTTCCGGAAAATCCGGACTAGATTCGATATCTGTGTGGGGGGGAGGGGGGCACCGGAAATTTCCTGAAACGCTTCAACATAAGCTAGGACAATAAAACTTGGAAGGCATATGAGCGAACCGACCTGGTTAACTTCGAAATCATGACTTCCCGCATCCAGCCATCCCGGGGGCAGTGGAGGGATGGAGAATTCGGAAACTAGATTCATACGTAACTTTGGAACGGGTCCCGAATCCGATAACTGGGGGTGGGGGTAGAGGGGGGACCGGAAATCTTTTGAAACGCTTAGGGTCGAGGGATTGGGATGTAACTTGAAGGGAAGAACGAGCATTAACCCTATATACTTCATTGACAAAATAGGACCGGATCGTGTCGCAGTGGAGGGTGTCGGAGAGGGTCACAGTTGGGGAGTTGGAGAGGGTTTTCCACAATTCTGGTCATCACAAGCTGGGGTACTTCCAAATTGTGCTACGTCCATGAACTTGGCAGGCTGTGCTGTGACCATGAAACTTCGCAGGCATGTTAGGGACTCTGTCAGATTGGCTTAAAAATAGTCCCTCTCCCGGTCCGATCATCGTTGTGGGAGAAACAGTTATCAGTGAGTGGAGTAACTATTTCAAGATCAAGTCTATTTTCTGATGAAATGAATATCGGGAGAGAGATGCGGCCTTTACAACTGCAAACCGTATCTGACAAAACATGCTAACTGTTCTTACAAGTGCCATATGGGCTTTCAGCTCTTGTTTATAGATTGATCCTCTGATCCATAGCTTTTTAGTACTTGCTGCTATGGACTAGGTGACTCGCGGGTAAACCCCCTCCGAAATAAACTCCTGGATACGGACCTGAACATGACCATGCGGAGCAGAATAGATTCCCGATTGCGATTGGAGGTCATGAGCTACTAGGAACATCAAACCACCATTACAAAATAATTCCAGTAGAGCACTGGAGAAGAAATTTTATAAGTGAGCGTGTATAGTGACGTCACTAAAGATGCAGGCCATACACGCCTGGTACGGTCTTTTCTTCTCTATATTTTACGGCTAAGAGTAAAGTAGACGGGCGTCAACTTACAGCTGAGGAAGGAGCTGCAGCTCTTCTCAGTTTTGTCTGTGTATCATTAGTCGTGCATTGGACCGCAGACGGAGGTTGTATTGGCTTATTTGTTCTTGGTCATGAGCACCAATAGCGTAATTAGAATCGCTACCGATTGCTTACTGATTCTGGTACAAACTGGAAAGCGCTTCACCGTCATCTCGTTGACTTACAAAGTAGCCTATTAAACAGGTGGTCTCGTTTCAAAACTGAAGAACTTAGGAGAAATAAAGCATACCCTCGAAAACACTGATGATTGAGACTACATCCCTCTTCACAGGAAGAAGAAGTAAGTGAAGCTCGCCAGAGCCATGAAAACGTTTAGTCCTCGTGACAGAACATCACTTGCATGTTTTATCAACGTATCATATCGCCAAAATAATTTTCCTGAACCTATTAACAACTGTCTTGTAAATATACATGTATATCACCATTGTCAGCGGCTTTTCCTCTTCGGATATATAGTTTTTTGCTGCCTCCAAGAAATGCAAGAGTCCTGGCTGTGTTGTAGTCACAGTCTTTTCCACTTCCTAAGACATAAGACAGCGTCAATGGACTGAAAACAAGTTCTCAAGCTATCAAATGTGTAGTTTACAAGTATAAGGTTATCATATTTTGTTCTAACGTGATACCATTATAAATTCAAGAATTTTCTTTTGGGGGGGGGGGGGGATCTGTCAAAACACAACATTTCATCCGTTCCTACCGTTCTTACTTCAATGGTACCATGGTCGAATTACAAACTTTAATGACTGGTCGTCTGCCCCAGTCGCCCATGAACACAGATGGTACAACGAGGAGCAAGTAGCAAAAATTTGTAACTAGACATCTGTCTGGCTCTAACCACAATAGAAATAGTAGATAATAATAATGTCCCCAAAAATTAATGTGTGCCTGCAAATTAACAAAGTTGAAGTATCCTATTACTTTAAAGGTTGTAAAAAAGAGAGCTGGAAGCTCATACGGCACTTGCAAGCCTGGGCCAGAGGATGAAAGTAGGAATTCATCAATTCCTGTGTTTGTTGCAACCATTTGTAAGCAAAATCCTTGAGATAAGAATGATCAGTGGTCGTTGGAAATCACGCGAATGTATCGCTCGTAAAATTATTTTTTGTATGCTTTCGATACGTCTGACTCGATCCTCGTGGGACGCCTTCACGGCGGAACTGCTATTTTATGGAGAAAGATTGTTCGTGTTAAGTGCAAGATAATTGACTTTGATGATAGCCGAATTCAAGGACTTGCATTTGATGCCGAGAAACAGTATACCTCATAATTAATATTTACATGCTAGTGTGCAACGCTGATAATTTTGAGGAATTTTCTGCCTATGTGGGACTGACATGGGAACGTTATGAAACGTTCGAGAGCAGCTACGTTCCCGCCCTTGGTGATTCAATGCTTCTCAGACAAACAGTTTTGGAAATGAGCTGCGGGACTACTGTCGTGATTCTAGTCTAAAACTATATGATGACATGGATTTGTTACCGAGTGACAGCTACACATACTTTAATTCAGTCCAGAGTACGTCGTGGGTGGATCACTGTCTAATGACGTTAGCTGTGGCTGAAAAGACTCATAGCATTCATGTTCGCTATGACGTGTTATCTTCTGACCACCACCCCAGCAGACGCTCCTTGCTAGCGGGTTCCATGTGTGCAAAGTAAGTCCCAAATGGAAGGAGCAGACGCTCCTTGCTAGCGGGTTCCATGTGTGCAAAGTAAGTCCCAAATGGAAGGAGCAGACGCTCCTTGCTAGCGGGTTCCATGTGTGCAAAGTAAGTCCCAAATGGAACGAGTTGAGCTCGTCCTAATGGAGGAGTTTCGAGCACTGTGCAAGTTTGTGAGGTATTCCCACAGAAGAGGGCAGCCCGTATTTCTCTTGTGACTAATATCATGGTCAGACGCGGTAATTCTTTTCGTGTTCTGTACAATAACTCCCTCCGGTGGTTCCACGGTTTTCCTTGGAATTGTAGTGCCTCGGCAACGTTTGTTGGTGAAGGTCTCCCATCTTTCTCTGAAGTCCGTAGATCAGCTTGTTTTTCGCTCCAGAATAGAATTTTGGAGTCCCAAAGCCCTCTGTTGGCTGTTCTGTCTGGACCGCACATGCGGCTATCTCTTCCCATTTGGCTGAAATGGGGGTAGTTGGTAAATTGTGGGTTTCACCCAACTTAGTGTTTAAAGTGTAAGTTTGTGAAGTGTTCTTCTGTTTTGTATAATGGCCCTAGTTGGCCGGTATTTGACTCAAATAAATAAATAAGTGGACTGACATGTCTGTGAGGCAGGCCCATCACTCTCTATGAGTAAGGTTACAATCTGATATCGGTATTCCCTGGGATGCAGTTGAGTGTCAGAAAGTTCACTGCAGCAGTGCAAATCATCGGGTCCAGGTAAATAGCCTATATGATCAGATTGTGTCGTCACTCTATCGCTGCAGGAGGCTCTTGCAGTTTTGTGGCGTCAAAGAGAGCGTACAAAAGTGTCCCGGGTTGGAATTCTGAAGTGAAATTAGTGCACGCTGAATATCGTTCCACTTACCTTATGTAGCCGATCCTCCAGTTCTATGTAGGACAAAAGTAGTTTGACCGCCTCAGTACACAGAAGGGTTGAGTACGCACCTTTCTCTTCCTCTTAGAACAAGAGCTGAAAACTCATATGGCACTTGTAAGAACAGTTAGCATGTTTGTCAGATACGGTTTGCAGTTGTCGAGGCTGCATCTCTCTCCCGATATTCATTTCATCAGAAAATCGGCTTGATCTACTAAATCTCAAATGGTTATTCCACTCACTGATAACAGTTTCTCCCACAACGATGATCGGATCGGGGGAGGGACTATTTTTAAATTTGTAAGCCAATCTGACAGAGTCTCTAACATGCCTGCCAAGTTTCATGGTCATAGCACATTTGGAAGTACCCCATCTCGTGATGACCAGAATTGTGGAAACCCCTCTCAAACTCCCCCAACTGTGACAACATCCGGTCCTGTTTTGTCAGTATTGTCTCGTATTGTCTCTAAGGCTTATGCTTGTCCATTTCCTCCAAGTCCCATCCCGATCCCTAGACTCTAAGCGTTTCACGAGATTTCTTGCACCCCCCTCCAGCCCCCCCCCCCGTCAGTTCTTGGATTCGTTTCGAACTTGAAATTGATCATCTGAGCCACTTATTCTTGACACTTGTCAAGTTTCATTCACGTCCGATCACCCGTTCTAAAGTATGCATGTCACTAGATGTTGGATTCCCCATCCCTCCACGCCCCCCAACATCACCGTATCGGGGAATGAACTATTTTCAAGTCGACCTAGGAGAGTACCTAACATGTCTGCCAAATTTCATGGTTATAGTAATCTGGAAGTACACTAACTCGTGATAACCGCGGAAATCCAAGAAACCCCCTCCGACACCCTCCACTGCGGCACTATCCGGTCCTATTTTGTCAATAAAGTATCTAGGGTTAATGCTCGTTCTTCCCTTCAAGTTCCATCCCGATCCCTCGACTCTAAGCGTTTCAAAAGATTTCCGGTCCGCCCTCTACCCCCACCCCCAGTTCTCGGATTCGGGCCAGATTTGAAACTGAAAATCTGAGACACTTGTTCTTCACACTTGTCAAGTTTCTTGCCCGTCCGATTATCCGTTTCAAAGTTATGTATGATTCTAGTCTCCGGATTCCCCATCCCTCCATTCCCCCCACGATGGCTGGATCTGCGAAGGGATTATTTCAAAGTTAACCTGGTCGGTTCCCTCATATGCCTTCCAAGTCTTATGGTCCTAGCTTATATGGAAGCGTTTCAGGAAATTTCCGGTGCCCCCCTCCAGCCCCCCCCCCACAGGTATCGAATCGAATCTGGTCCGGATTTGAAGCTGAATGTCCGAAACACTTGTTCTTGACACATGTCAAGTTTCACGCATGTCCGATTACCCTCTCCAAAGTGATGCATGTTAATAGTTTCTGGATTTCCAATCCCTCCACTCCCCCCACTGTGATCGGATCTGGAAAGTGATTATTGTGTTGCGAGAGCAACACTTTGGTTTTGTCCTCGTTTTTTTTTTTTTTTTTTTTTTTTCTATGACTCCGATTTCATTTTATTCCTGGTAACTGGGAAGGGTCTAACCTGTGCGGTTTTTACGGAAAGTGTGGACCTTAGGCCGGATTGATGAATATGACAATACATTTTGGAAAGCTCCGTATAACTCTTGCCTGGGGCCAATAAGGATGGTTTTTGCTTGTCCTCGAGCCAGAGCCTACGGTTTGCGAAGTGAAGTGGAGTTGTATAGCCTATGTCGGAAAGGACCATCTCAAGTTGTGTAGCGAACCTTTCGTTTCATCAAACCATGTTTCTGCTTTCGAGTGGAAAGCTCCGTTCTAGCACGTTAGCAGGCAGGCACCAGTTTCAAATTGAAGATGGACTAAAATCTATAAGTGTTAAATATATGCGGCAGTTACCCGGCCCCACAGCCAACATATCTTCTTTGAGTGATAAATAGAAAAATCTACAGAGACAAAAAAGTGGCTTTTTCCCACGGGTCCGAAAGTGCTGCCATCTATTATTTCTATCCGTGTCTGCGACGATTTCAGCAGAGTTTATCATATTTTTTTTTTGCACTTGGGTTTGCGGTAGAGTAACGGTATCAGAGATACCTCTTAAACTTTAAAAGTTCTCTCTTTACTAAAGAAACTAGAGCTTATCCTTTGCTCCTTTCTAAGTCGTGACGTTAGAAAGTTGGCCTGCGGCAAAAAAGACAACTTTTGAACTAAGACAGGTAGAATTTTTTTATCTACGGCAATCGATAGCCATTGATGAGCTGATCAAAGTATATGCCATCCATTTTTTGGTACAAAAATTCCTTCATGAGATACACCAGTTTGAAAATTTCAAAGGGGTTGACAACTTCAGTAGTAAGGTACAGTGAAATCAAAAATAGGCGATATCAGTGATGAGACATGTAGGGGACTTTTAAGCAACAGTCGACTGTTAGCTAATAATCATGTTCGGCAATGAGGGGTTTGGAGCTTTTGCTAGTTGGTGTACCAGTTATTTGTTTCAAGTTTTCATCCGTCACGATGTCTGCGATTGAAAAGGATAAAGTTCAACTGACTGCAAAGTCAATTTAGTCCTTCTTCCGATATTATTTTGTTGTTGTTTTTACAACGCTGAAGAATAGCTTTTGATCATTGATTATTTTTTTTAGAACATCCCCTTTTAAAAGCTTCGATAAGTTGACAACTTCAGCATTAACCGACAGCGAAGAAACAAGACCATGTAGGGGACTTTTAAGAAACAGTCGACTGTTAGCTCATAATCATCTTCGGTAATGAGGGGTTTGCAGCTTTTGCTAGTTGGTGTACCTGTTATTTGTTTCCGGTGTATTCGATGGTAAGAACAATTTGGTTCCCAATGGTAAGATATGCAAGGGACTTGTAAGTAATAATCAGCTGTTATGCTACAATCATCTTCTGCGATGATGGGTTTGCAACTTTTGCTAGCTGGTGTACCCATTATTTGTTTTCGGTTAACTTAATGTATATCACTGGAGAGGGACTTGTAAGTAGGAATGGTTCACGAGGGGCTAGGAATTTTTGCAAATGGGTGCACATTGTATTCGATTTCTATAAATCTGACGGTAAGAAAGTTTGTGTCGATGGTCTATCAATGTAACCTAGGATTAACTTTTTACACAACGGATACAAACGAAAATGTAAAGCAATGAGGTAGTTTCATAATAATTAATAGTGTCATCTATGGTATTTTAATCCTGAAAAGTTACGGATAGCTTTCTAATACCAACTAGATTATATAAGATATTGTTCCAAGTTTTCATCCGTCACGATGTCTACGATTGAAAAGGATAAAGTTCAACTAACTGCAAAGTTAATTTAGTCCCTTCTTCCTATATTATTTTGTTGTTGTTTTTACAACGCTGAAGAATACCTGTTGACCATATGATCATTTTTTAGAACATCCCGTTTAAAAAAGCTTATGCTATAATCATCTTCAGCGATGAGGGGTTTGCAACTTTTGCTACCTGGTGTATCCATTATTTGTTTCCGGTGAATTTGTTATCAATCACGGGGGAGGGACTTGTAAGTAAGAATCGGTTCACGAGGGGCTAGAAATTTTTGAAAATTGGTGCACATTGTATTCGATTTCTGTAAATATGACGGTAAGAAAGTTTGTATCGATGGTCTATCGCTATAACCTAGGATTAACTGTTAACGCAACGGGGACAAACGATACGGTAATGTAAAACAATAAGGTAGTTTTGTAATAATTAATAGTGTCATTTATGGTATTTTAATCCTGAAAAGTTACGGATAGCTTTATAATATCAACTAGATTATATAAGATATTGTTCCAAGTTTTCATCGGTCGCGATATCTACGATTGAAAAGGATAAAATCAAATGACCGCAAAGTCAATTTGGTCCCTTCTTCCGATATTGTTTTGTTGTTGGTTTTACAACACTAAAGAACAGCTTTTGATCGTGTGATTATTCTTTTTAGAACATACCATTTTAAAAGCTTCGATAAGTTGATAATTTCAGCACTTAACCGACAGCGAAGAAACAAAACCAAAGTGTTGCTCTCGCAACACTTTAGTCGGCGAAGCCGGACAAAGGTTGCCGCAACACTTCACGTTGCCCGGGCAACGTAGGTCTAGTTTCCAAGTTAATCTGGTCGGTTCCCTGATATGCCTGCCAAGTTTTATTGTCCTAGCTTATGTGGAAGTGTTTCACCAGATTTGTTTAGTTTAAGTTAAAGTTTAGTTTAAGTTTAAGTTCAGAGCAAAATAGCTCGACTTATTTTGCTCTGGATAGCATTTAGCATTCTTTGTGACCACTTAGTCTTAGTTTAATCGTTAAACCGTATCTCTTCCCGCATTCGCTTCTAAATACATCAAGTCGTAGCGCCGTGGTAGAGCGCCGGACCTACGCCACAGAGGTCCGCGGATCAATACCGCATTTGGGCAGCGCTCTTTTTGCTTCCTTCTGCTCCCCATTTGCTACCGTTGTTCCTAGTTTCCGGTCTCTCAGATCCGGGGAAAGTCGGACTGGGGAAGTCATTATTTGTAAGTTAATCTGGTCGGGTCCCTGATACGCCTGCCAAGTTTCATCGTCCTAGCACCCCCTAATCTATATCAACCCCTACTAAGTTCAACAACATTTTATACCAATCCCTTCGACCTACAATTGCTCTAGCTCCCTCCGAACGAATTTAAGCAAAGAATGACTCATCCACGACCAGAGCTATACTAGTGTGAAGAAAGAACGACTCATCCACGCGCAGAGCTATACTAGTGTGAAGAAAGGGGTAGGGGTTGGACAAAAACTAGAAAAAGTGTTTGAAAAAGAGATTTTGGGTGTCCCCCTCCAGCCCCCCTCCCCAGTTATCGGATCCGATCCGAATTTGACAATGAACATCCAAGACACTTCTTCTTGATACTTGTCAAGTTTAATGCACGCCCAATTATCCGTTCCAAAGTTATGAATGGTACTAATTTCCGGATTCCCCATCTTGCCACTCCCCCACTGATGGTCGAATTAGGGAAATGATTATTTTCAAGTTAATCCGGTTGGGTCCCTGATATGCGTGTCAAGTTTTATCGTCCTAGGTCATGTGGAAGTGCCCAAACTAGCAAAATGCGGACAGACAGACAGACATTACGATCTCTATATGGCATTTGAGTGAGCTCGAGTGCCATAAAAACATGAGCACTTGTAAGATTGGGCTATTTGTGCCATCCCTCAAAAATATTTGTTGTACGATGTCATACCTCACTGCAATTCCAGGCACTCAGAGGAAACTTCTCGTTCTCTAGCCACTGCTCGACAAAATAATCGTTAAAGTGGGCGGATGATTCTGGTACTTGTTCCATGATGTAAAAAAATGCATCCGCTACTTCTGCTACTGGGATGTGTGCGAGGGCTGCCACTTTTCTAACGTGGGCTCTCTGGCCCTACATTTAGGGGTGGGGACGGGAGTTAAATTAAGGGGAAAAAAGTTTTTGACCCGTGACTGGAATCAAACTCTAAGCAGGTATAGCAGGTATACTCGAGGAAAAAAGGTGTAAATACGCATTTTGATGGGTCCCGACCCCCCCCCCCCCCCCCTCCCCCCCCCCCTCCCGTTCATTGGCAGCTGGGCCCAGATTTCCTATGATTTAAGTTCGTCAATGACAGGTTTCAAGCCCAACTTTTGTATATTTGGGGAGATGTATCTATGAGGATTTGCTATAACAGCAACAAATAAGGTGACGCGACGTACTTTGATCTTTAATGAACAGTTGGAAACTTGACTGCTTTGTCATATGACCGATGATATGTCGTTCTGAATGAATTCTGACAAAGGGGTCATTAGGCTGCTACGATTTGGTTTATTGCACTTGTTATTACCTTGCTAATGAAAAAGAGGTTAAAGGGTGGGACTCGCTGGAAGACTATGCAGTGTTCGAACCAATGCTATTCGTGCAAGATCTTCAACATTTCTTTGGATTATACTGGCGGTTTGTTCACATTTAAAGCTTTTAAGGTGGGATGATTACAGATTAGGTTATTTCAATCCTTGTTTGGTTATTGGGGATGAGAAAGGTCTTGGTTCTAAGGCTGTCTGTATATTTATTTATATTTATTTATTTATACTTTTACTTTTACACTTCACGTCTGAGTGCTTGTTCACTTGTTTCAGATGATTAGCCATTTGCCCCCTGCTTCTAAATTTTAATAGTAAAAACGTTCAAGGAATTTGCTGAAGGCTAGATCTGGTGAAGACAAGACACAGTTGTCTGAATCAGATATTGAATTGTTGGGATTCCACCGAAACCTTTGGTCTTGTTCAATTTGTCCTAACCATAACATATGCGATCCCGGAAACTGTTTAGCGAGGAACTGCAGGTCACGAACACGATCATAATACAAACTGGAGAAGCTGTGGAGACCATAGAACCAGTCATTAAATATGAAACCTTTATAGAAGAATTCTTACTAGACCGAACAGTTATCAACCTTATCCGAAGGTTGCACAGAACCTCTTTCAGGCCCTTACCTTTGTCAATAACTTTCCCTGATTCCTCGCGGAAGATTTTTGCAACAGGAGTGGACACTTCTTCGCGAATTTGTTTCCGAATGGTAGTCCTGGCATGTTGAATCTGGATATGGGCGCAGTCAGGCCCGTGCCCTTCAAGGGGCTTATTCCGATTTCAACGTAAAGCGGCCCTGGTCTTACAGATTTCTTTGAAGCAAACATAGTAAATATTGTCATTCTCCGTGCTCTTGAGCCGAAACAAGAAACCGTCAACAGTGCAAATGTTATTTTCTTTCACACTCTTTTGTTTTAACTATTTCCATGATAATTTCTCTTGTAACTTAATTCCAGTTCTTCAGTTTTACAGTTGTTTAATACCTTTAGAACAGTTGGTAAATGATAATCCCTTAATCGCTGTGATACTTAATCCGGTTGGCGCTCGACACCCCATCACAACATTAGGTCTGACAAGATTTGACCCTACCCTCTAGTGCAGTGGTTCCCAACCTTTTCAGTACCACATACCCCTAATCAAGGTTCGAAAAGATTGCGTACCCCCTTTTTCAGAACGCGAAAAAGACGATAGTTCTTATCGTAAATGATCAGGCATACATGTGTAAAAATATCTGTAAAATCAATTAGGGAATTACCAGAGGCTGCTTTGTAGCAAAAATTTTGTAAATCTGGGCTCGACGTCGGTAGAGGAATATATTTTACAGTCAGTCTGTTTCTGTGTTTGGTTTTGATGTTCTCCGTGTTATCATCAAGCTGCATCGCAAACTTTTTCTTTTGCTTAATTCGCAACCTGAATGACAAAATCATTTGCAATGTCTTCGATTCTTATTGAAACAATATTGTTTGACACAGGAACAGATGTTACGGCAGTATAGGTGAGCTGTTTTTAAATCAACATTTGTTCACTGACTTTCACTAGGGCTTGTTATTAGAGGAGTCACGCACGGGTTGACAATACTCATCCCCCCAAATAGGTCGGCCAGACGATTAAAAAGAACGAGGCGGCGCGAAGCGCCGCAATTTTTCGTAAAAGCAGTTATTTAACAAGACCCAAAGGTGTCGATGGGATCCCAAAAATCTAAGATTTGATCCAGACAATTCGGTCTTGTCTTCGCCAGGCTAATCATCAGAGAAAACCGAGTTCAGATATTCTATCTACCTATCTATACCTCTATAAGCCATATCTATTTTGACGATATTGACCGAAACTTCCTGCTTTACTACTGCCAAATTTGCGGTTTCGCCCGAATTCCGAGCGAACTACTAGTCCAGCAAAAAAAGAAAAATTCAGAAACGAAGCCGGCGTATCTCCTTATCACTATAAAGAAATCTAATCAACTTTAAATAAAATTTTGACTTTAAAAAAATGTGGGTGCAACCGGATTCCATATGTCCGGGTAAAAAATGATCATTATATACAGACTCAGCGTCTCTTCTTACCCCTAAATATATCATCTAATCAACTTCAGATAAAGCTTTTAGTTTTAACATATTTTCCGGTTTTGGCCGGATTACAGGCGAACTAGTTGTCCGGCGAGAAAATGGTTTTCACCATCGGGTTCAGTATGTCTTCTTACCCATAAATCAAACATTTAATCAACTTCAAATGAAACTGTTACTTTTAACCAGCTTTCCGGTTTTGGCCGGATTCCGGACGAACTGCTTGTCCGGCGAAAAAATGATTTTCACCATCATGCTGAGCATGTCTTATAAGTCAGGATAAGGCCGTTGGCGATTCATCTGAAAAAACTAAGTTTAGACATGGATTCAGCATGAGTATTTACCACTATTCGTCATAACTACTTGGACGAAACTGATAAAACTTCCTTGGCTTATACCTCTGCCACATTTTCGGTTTAAGCCAAATTTCGGTCGAACTACTTGTCTGGCGAGAATCAAAGCTCAAAAACGGATTAAGCACATCTTCTTAACCCTATATCGAACCGAGAATCAACTGCAGATAAAACTATAACTTTTAAGAAATTGTCCGGTTTCCGCCGGATATTGGGCGAGTTACATGACCGGGTAGAAAATGATAGTCATACATAGATTCAGCGTGTCTTCTTACCTACAAATCGATCATCTAATCAGCTTCAGATATAACTTTTACTTTTAACAAATTTTTCTATTCTGGCAGGATTCCGAGCGAACTAATTTTGTGACAAGAAAATGATTTTCACATGAATGTTCAGCATGTCTTCTTACCCCGAAATTGAACATCTAATCAACTTCAAGCACAACTTTCCGTTTTCCCGGATTCCGGCCGGCCGAACTACTTGTCCGGCAAGAAAAGATTTTCAAATTCATGTTCAGCATGTCTCCTTACCAGTGCTTCCACTCCTGCCGATTTCTCGGGAGATCTCCCTACATTCTTGGAAATCTCCCCAAAAAACTTTTTTTTCCCGATGATCTCCCGATTTGGATGTCATATGCCATAATTAAAATAAGGTCACAATTCTCGGATTTCACAATCGGATGTGCATGCGGCGCATGCTTGCGACATTCTTTGGTTTTGTACAAAAATTTTTTTTTTTCAGAAAAGTGAAATGATTTAAACAAACAAGAGCTGCAAGCTCATATGGCACTTGCAAGGCTGGGTCAGAGGATGAAAGTAGGAATTCTTCAGTTCGTGGGTTTGTTGTGATTATTTGTAAGCAAAACCCTTGAGATAATGGGTCCTTGGAAATCACGAGAACGTATCGTTTGGTAAGACATTTGGCTGTGATGATGCGCACTTTAGGGACGCTAGAAATTCATCTGTAATCAAAACTCTTGAAGCAAAAATGATGATGAGCTCATCGGGAGAATGAAATGTATATTTTAATCTAAAGTATCATTTGTACTTTAAGAAATTCAGTTCTAAGCAAAACCCATGAGGCAAACATATTCTAATCATGTCAAGTCTCTAATGTTCAAGTTTCATGGTCCTAGCACATCTGGAAGTACTTTAACTGGTGATCACCAGAATTCCGGACCCCCCTTCCTCCCCCAACAGTGCTCGAACCCGATCCAGTTCTGTCACTGATGAATCTAGGGCTTGTTCTTGTTCTTTCCACCAAGTTTCATCCCAATCGCTCCACTCTTAGCGTGTCACAAGATTTACAGCTCCCCCCTGACTCCCCCCCCACACAATAATCGGATCCGGTTCGGACTTCACATGGGACATCCGAGACACGAGGTCTTTCCAAATATCAAGTTTCATTAAGAGCTGATCCCCCGTTCCAAAGTTATCCGTACCTCTAGATTCTGGATTCCCCTTCCCTCCACTCCCCCACGGTGGTCAGATCGGGGAAGTGACTATTTCCAAGTTAGTTTGGTCGGGTCCCTGGTACGCTTGCCAAGTTTCACTGTCCCAGCCCACCTAAAAGTAATTTAACTCCGTATGACCGGAATTCCGCCCCCCCCCCCCTCCAACTCTCACCACAGTGCACGAATCCCGTCCGCGTCTGCCAATGATGCACCTAGGGCTTGTGCTTGTTCCTCTCATCAAGTTTCATCCCGATCCCTCCACTTTAAGCTTGTCATATGATTTCCGCCCCCCCCCCCCTACGCCCCCCCCCCACATTCATCGGATTCGGTCCGGACTTGAAATGGAACATCTGAGACATGACGTCTCACCAAAAATCAACTTTCATTAAGATCCGATAACCCGTTCCAAAGTTATGCATGCCACTAAATTCTCGATTCCGGCTCCCCTCCCTCCCCCCACGATGGTCGGATCTGGCAAGTGACTATTTTCAACTTAGTTTGGTGGGGTCCCTAATATGCCTGCCAAGTTTCATCGTCCTAGCGTATCTGGAAGTACCCTAACTCGCAAACACCGGACTAACCGACCGACCGACCGACCGACCGACCGACCGACCGACCGACCGACCGACATACCGACGGAAAAGTGATCGATAGCACACAGGGAAAATTGTATTTCCCTGTAAATTTAGATATTGACACAGTGTTATTGTTGTTATATCTTTTTTTTTCTTTGTTGTTCTGGTGCGATGGCCCTTGTTGGCTTTTATGCATTAAATATCTATCTATCTATCTATCTATGGCACTTGGCCGGAAGGCAAGTGCCATAAAAAAAACGAACTGGCAGGGTTTGAACAGTAATCTTCTTTGTAAGCATTGAGAGAAGATGGTCGAGCAAAAACTCTGGTCACTGCCATTTTATTTTGGATCCCAAAAGATGAGCGATCATAAATGTTTCCAGAAACTTAGCCTGAAGCGCCTTTCGTAGTTTTCTTCATTTCCTGGAAGGACATATCATCTAGTTTGGGTTTTCGACAGTTTTAGTGCTTACGATCTGAGAAACATTATAAACTAGAATCTGTCTGGGAAGTAGCTGAATTTTTGCTTTGCCGGTGGCGATGGCTTTTACATAGTCTTTGGATGCTGCTGCCAGAACCTTGCTCTCTTTGGCTTGAAATATTTCTGTAAATCCTAGGGAACTTAAGAGTTTGATTAGGGTTTGAAGCAGCTGTGCGAAATACGAACTTCAGAAATTGTGCATGGAACTCTCAGTTTATTCTCATATCCGCACCGGTTCATAATGTAAACAAACATAACTGGAATTCCTGACAGTATTTTTGGCACACCCTTAGTTCTATACGGAAAAGTTGAGATTTGTTCAACTTGATGATGAAAGTGTAACTCCGTTTCACGGATTTTCGCAGAATAGTCGACTCACATTCAGCCGAGAAATCTGCGCGTTTTGAGCCTTGTATGACCATGCTCAAAAGAAACCACCGAGGAAAAGCTATTCGGTATTCTGATTGAACATGGATCCCTCGCGACCCTCCCATCACACAAAAAAATGACCATCATCACCAACCACTGTCACGAAGTGAAACATACTTTCCGGTTTTTGCCGGATTCCGGACGAACTACTTGTCCGGCGAGAAAATGATTGTCACCATAGTGCTCAGCATGTCTTCTTACCCCATAATAGACTATCGCATTAGCTGTTTAAAAATATTTTGTTTGTCCCTTAAATTGAACCCCCTCCCCCACCCCCAAATATAGGGCTGCAGAGCCCATCTACGAACTCGACCTTACCCTTGACCCAAACAAACCTCATAACAAGTTTCATCAAAATATCTCATTCCCTTCGAGAGTTATCGTGCTTACAGACGGACGGACGGACGGACGGACAGACGGACGGACGGACAACTTTTGCGATGTCATAGGTATCCCTCCACTTACGTTTTGGGATCCCCAAAACAACCAAAAACAGTCGGTCAGTAAAAATACCTTAGGCTTTTGACAATCAAAAATGAGTAAGGCGAGATTTTGGAGCTACAGGCTTAATCAATTTTGGTTCCTTCGCGTACCCCTTGCAAGGGTCTCGCTTACCCCCTGGGTTGGGAAGAAGTGGGTGTTATAAAGCCACCTTGCTCCAGCGCCACCGTATGTTTTCCGCCACCCAGGAAATCTTGCATCATCAAGAGGATTAGTTGGGTCAGACGAAAGGGTCAAATATTTTGGTAGGTTCGCCGCCACCACATGTTTTCCGCCAACTCATTAATGCAGGTAGCGCAGGTAGCTGAATCATGTAATCCGAGATCTAAATCGTTAAAAGCGAAGAGGGGTTTATCGCCACCAACGCCAACTCTACGTTAATCCTAGCTAATACGAAGACTGAGCTTAACCTTTCATATAATTATTTATTTATGTCCAACTAAAGAAACTGTTCGACTTCAACAACTCAAGGCCCCCAAACTGTTCAAATTTCAGAAGGTGAGAAATTGGCCGCAGAAGTGCTTCTCTTAAAGACTTTCCTTGTTGATACATAATTTTAACTTTCAGTAGCCTCTCCTCCAGTTCTTTGTAGACTTTCCTGCAGTTCCAGGAGGCGACTTCTCATTCTCTAGCCACTGCTCGACAAAATAATTGTCCCTCCTAATGTTGTCGGCCGGTCGGAAAAAAAGAACCGAGTCGGCGCGAAGCGCCTCGATTTTTCGCCAAAACAGTGGGTTTTTTCATGAAAACAGTCGTTTTTTTCTGAAAATCAGTCCACTTTTCGTCAAAATAGTCGGTTTTTATGGCACTTGCCCTTCGGCCTAGTGCCATATAGCGATCGCAATTTCTGTCCGTCCGTCGGTCTGTCCAGGTTTTGCTAGTTTGGGCACTTCCATATAAGCTAGGAGGATAGGGGGAGTGGAGGGAGGGTGAATCCGGAATCTTGAGGTATTTATAACTTTAAACGGGTGATTGGATCTTAATGAAACTTGGTCCGGTGACTTTGGGGGAGATAGAGGGGCGAGCCGGAAATCTTGGGAAACGCTTAAAGTGGAGGGATCGGTATGAAACTTGGTGGGAAGAACAAGCACAAGTCCTAAATACATCGTTGACATAACCGTACCAGATTCGGGCACTGTCGAGGAGTTGGAGGGGAGGGGGGGGGGGCTCTGGAATCTGGTGATCCCGCGAGTTCGGTACTTCCTGATGTGCTAGGACAATGAAACTTGGGAGGAGTATCAGGGATTCGAACAGGCTGACTTGAGAATAGTCGTTTGCCCGATCCAACCATCACGAGGGGAGAGGAGGGATGAGGAGCCCGGATTTAGTGGCATGTATAACTTTTGAACTGGTTATCGGAATTGAATGAAACTTGGCAAGTAGAAAGAGCTATCGTCTCAGATGTTCCACGTCAAGTCCTGATAGGATCCGATACCTGTGGGGGAGATTGGAGTTTGGCACTGGAAATCTCGTGAAAGGCTTAGAGTCGAGGGATTGGGATGGAGCCTGGTGGGAAGAAAAAGCATTAGACCTAGATACGTAACTGACAAAACCAGATCGATTCGGGGTTCTATGGGGGAGTTGGAGGCTGTTTCCCGGAATTCCACTGATCACCAATTAGGATAGTCCCGATATTCTAAGGACCGATGAAACTTTGCAGTCGTATTAGCGACTTAAGGACCAGACATAGTGCCCTAGGAATACTCGTTTTCCTGGATCCGACCATCTTTGGGGAGTTGAGGGAAGGGGAATCCGGAAATCAGCGGCTTCCGTAAGCTGCGAACAGGTGGTCCGATTCGAGTGAAACTTTATGGGTGATAATAACTGATCGCCCAGACAAGCAAAACATGCGTCCGAACCACATGCGGCCACGGTTGGAAGAGTTTGACGGGGGGGGGGGGGGAGACTTTTTAACATCCAAAAAACCAAACGGATGGACAGAAAGGGATGCAATTTGGGCAGTACCGAGTTTATGCGGCCTTCGGATCCAGCCAGGGTATAGGGGGGGGGGGGTTAAGTGGGAATCCGAAATTTATAGATAGGCTCTGCTCCGATTCCAGTCAAACTTAATGAACGAGAATAGGACATGTCAGATATGCGACTTTTATTTGTCTGAGTCGTATTCAGCCACATCAAGGGGAGTTGGAAGGGGAGGGGTTGAACATGTGGAGCGATTCGAATGAAACTTGATGTGTAGATCACATGCCCTATATGACATATTTTATGGTTTGAACTGCATCCGACCATGGTGGGGGAGTTACCGAAAGTTAACAAAAAACCTCAGATTTGAATGAAATTTAATAGGTGGAAAGAGAAAATGTTTCAGGTAATCCATTTAGGAGTCCGAACCAGATTCTGCCGCAGTAGGGGGAGTTGGAGGGGGTACCGAAATCGTGGCACGCCTAGGGACCGAACAAGTGGATCTACTGGGTTGAAACTTGGAAGGTGGAATACTCATTTGCCCTAGATGATTCGAGGCGATTGCGGTAATGCCCAGACTTGAGTGAAACTAGACATCCCATTTCTGGGTCCAATTTGCATTTTTGGATGGCAGGGTATTTTATGACGTTCTCATCTTCTTTCGTCTATCACCTACTCGTATCAAGTGACATATGAGCTCTTAGCTCTTGTTCTGAAAATCAGTCGATTTTTTTTTTCAAAGTGTAGTGTTTTTCTGCAAAAACAGTCGGTCAAAATTACCAGCCAGTCGGTAAATGCCTTGTCCCCCCCCCCCAACATTGTGGCTAGTGACGCCTCTGACTGATAATCTCTTAATCGCTGTGATACTTAATACGGTTGGCGCTGGACACCCCATCAGACTATTAGGTCTGACAAGATTTGACCCTACCCTTTAGAGGAACTGATTATCTTGGGGAAGAAGATTTCCTGGGTGGCGGTAAACACCCTTTTCACATTTAAAGATTTAAATCTGAAACTACCTGCACAGGCTACATGTGCTACCTGAATTAAAAGGTGGCGGAAAACAGATGGTTGCGGAAAACCGCGGTGGCGTTAGAACACTGCTACCGTTGGGAACCACTGCTCTAGAGGAACTAATCCTCTTGGGGACGTAAGATTTCCTCGGTGGCGGTAACACCCTTTTCACATTTAAAGATTTAAATCTGAAACTACCTGCGCTACCTGAATTAAAAGGTGGCGGAAAACAGATGGTGGCGGAAAACCGCGGTGGCGTTAGAACACTGCTTCCCTATATTCTTGGTCTTGGTCTCAATATCAGGGCCAAAATCTTGGCCTTGGTCTTGACGTTTTGGTCTTGTCGACATCACTGGGTCTTGTAAATATCCGGTATTCGAAAGACTCCTTGAACATTTTACTATTGAAATTTAGAAACAGGATAAGGCCGTTGGCGAATCATCTTTGGCGAATCAACATTCCGTTTTGGGATCCCAAAAATCGACTGCCTCCAAGAAAAAAAAATCCACTGTTTCCAAGAAAAATATCGGTGCAAAAACCCGGCGCCCATACGTGACGCCCCTGGTCACCGGACGGATAAATAAATATTTACATGGCACCTGTTATTCAAGAAGATCGAACCGACCATAACCTTCATATCTAGACACAAAGCAATCAAAGGTACTCGCAAAACGCGCCCCTCAACCAAGTCTATTTTTGTCAACAAATTCCGAAGAGGGTACCGAATCGAAAACATAACAACAAAGCATTAATTTATGCTCGGAATTTCCGGCAGCAAAGGCTTGAAAGGCTAACCAGGGTACTGAAAGTCAGTAAGCTGGATCATGAGCAGTGGTTCAGTTCGCGTAAACTAAATATATTCAGATACACTATAATGTTCTTACTCTTAAGTGTTCTCGCACTTTGTGCAACTGTATGGGGGGATGAGGAGAGCCTGGAAGACCGGAAAGGCCGATTCCTTGTGATGCCGCGTGTAACGATCGTTAAGACGATCCTTACCACGGTTACCTCTACCGTTCCTCAGTATTGTTACCAGCTACCAGATGGAATAGTCCCGCTTTGTCGTCGCAAGCGACAGTGGATGAACTTTGGGGCACCGCCACCACCCGCTTATCCTTTTGTGCAGTATCCTCAAAGCTTTGGGTGAGTGACCTGTTTAGCCTTTGTTGCCCAGAAATTCCGAGCACGAATTAATGCTTTGACGTTATATTTTTGACCTTGTTAGCTTACAAACTCTATCCCAATTTCTTTGACTCCTGTAATCGGCTTTCCTGATGTCCCGACTAAGATCATCACTAGTCTACCCATTATTTTCGATGGTCTTCTAAGTTGTATTCTTTCTTTGCGACAGACAGATGTAAAATCCTTAATTGCTATTATGTGATCCGTAGCTTATTTTAGATGTTTAGTTTAGTTCCTTTCCCGTAAGGCTAAATCACTTAATAAATTCACTCACTCACTACTCAAGAGACATCGGAATAAACAAGACCAAAGGTTTCGATGGGATCCCAAAAATTCAATATCTTAGCCAGATCCAGTCATCGCCAGACTCCTTGAACATTTTTACAATTAAAATTCAGAAAAGAAAGCTCAAAAATGAACTCAGGGTATCTTCTTTCCCCAATAATAAACATCTAATCAACTTCAAATAAAAATTTAACTTACAACAAATTTTTCGACTCCAGCCGGATTCCGGTCGAACTAGATGTCCGGGTAAAATGTGATTGCCACACTCGGATTCAGCATCTTCTTACCCCTAAATCGGTTATCTAATCAACTAGAAATAAAACTTTAACTTCTACCAATTTTCCGGTTTTGGCCGGATTCCGGGCGAACTACATATCAGGATAGAAAATTGTTTTCACATAAGTGTTCAGCATGTCTTCTTGCCCGAAATCGAACATCTAATCAACTTCAACTTCAACTTTTAATTTTAACAAACTTTCCTGTTTGGGCCGGATTCCGGGCGAACTACTTGTCCGTCGAGAAAATGGTTTTGACCACCGTGTTCAGCGTGTTTTCCTACCCCTAAATTGAACATCTAATCAACTTAAAATAAAACTTTTACTTTTAACAAACTTTCCGGTTTGGGCCGGATTCCGGGCGAAGTACTTGTCCGTCAAGAAAATGGTTTTCACCATCGTCTTCAGCATGTCTTCCTACCCCTTAATCAAACATCTAATCAACTTAAAATAAAACTTTTACTTTTAACAAACTTTCCGGTTTGGGCCGAATTTCGGCGAACTGCTTGTCCGTCGAGAAAATTTTTTCACCACTCTGTTCAGCGTGTCTTCTTACCCCTAAATCGAATATCTAATCAACTTAAAATAAAACTTTTCCTTTTAACAAACTTCCGGTTTGGGCCGGATTCCGGGCGAACTACTTGTCCGTCGAGAAAATGGTTTTCACCATCGTCTTCAGCATTTCTTCCTACCTTTAAATCGAACATCTAATCAACTTAAAATAAAACTTTTACTTTTAACAAACTTTCGGTTTTGGTTCGATGACAAAATGGTTTTCACCATCGTGTTCAGCGTGTCTTCTTATCCCATAACTGACTATCACATTAGCTGTTTCAAAATATTTTGTTTGCCCCTTAATTTGAAACCCTCCCCTACCCCTAAATGTAGGACTACAAAGCCCATCTACGAACTTGACTGGTCCGATGACGCAACGAATCCTCACACGAAGTTTCATCAAAATATCTCATTCCCTTCGAGAGTTATCGTGCTTACAGACGGAAGGACAGACGGAAAACTTTTGCGATGTTAAAGGTATCCCTCCACTTACGTTTTGGGATCCCAAAAAGAACAAGACCAAAGGTTTCGATGGGATCCCAAAAATCTAATATTTGATTCAGACAATCGAGTCTTGTCTTTGCCAGATCCAGTCTTGGGCAGGCTAATCATCAGAGAAAACCAAGTTCAGATACTGACTAAGACTTCCTGCCGATTTCCGAGCGAACTACTAGTCCATCAAAAAAAAAAATACAGAAACAAAACCAGCGTATCTCCTTATCCCTATAAAGAACATCTAATCAACTTTGAATAAAAGTTTGACTTAAAAAAAGCCCCCCCCCCCCCCCATGCTCCAGAGAATCTACTCTCAGTCGTATGTTTCGAGCTTGTCAGTATAACAGTCGTGTGTTTTTGAGCTTTTCTGAATGACATGCAGGCAGTTACCAAACGTGAATTTCACCCACAAAGCACATTTTTATGGCACTTGAGCTTACTCAAGTGCCATATAGCGATCGTAATGTCTGTCTGTCTGTCGGTCTGTCCGCATTTTGCTAGTTTGAGCACTTTCACATGACCTAGGACGATAAAACTTGGCACGCATATCAGGGACCCAACGGATTAACTTGGAAATAATCACTTCCCCGATCCGACCATCAATGGGGGAGTAGCAACATGGGGAATCCGGAAATTAGTAACATTCATAACTTTGGAACGGATAATCGGGCGTGCATTAAACTTGACAGGTATCAAGAATAAATGTCTCGGATGTTCATTGTCAAATTAGGATCGGATCCGATAACTGCAAGGGGGACACCCGAAATCTCTTGAAATGCATTTTATAGTTTTTGTCAAACCCCTACCCCTTTCTTCGCACTAGTACAGCTCTACGCATGGATGAGTCATTCTTTCATCACACTTGTATAGCCGTGCTCGTGGATGATTTGTTAGGATTCGTTCGGAAAGAGCTACATCAATCGAAGGTCGAAGGGGTTGGCAAAATATGTTGTTGAACCTTAGTAGGGGTTGATATAGCGGATAATCGTGCGTACATTAAACTTGACAGGTATGAAGAACAAATGTCTTGGATGTTCATTGTCAAATTCGGATCTTATCCGATAACTGGTGGGGGCTGAAGGGCTGGAGAACTTGAAATGCCTTTTCTAATTTTCGTCAAAACCCTACCCCTTTCTTCACACTTGTATAGCTCTGCGCATGGATGAGACATTCTTTCATCACATTATTATAGTTCTGCTCATGGTTGAGTCATTCTTTGCTAGAATTCGTTCGGATAGAAATAGATCAATCGAAGGTTGAAGGGGTTGGCAAAATATGTTGTTGAACTTAGTAGGGTTTGATATACACTAGGGGGTGCTAGAATGATGAAACTTGGCAGGCGTATCAGGGACCCGACCAAACCTACCTGGAAATAATCAGTTTCCCGATCCGACCATTTTGGGAGAGTGGATGGTGGGGGAATCCGGAAAATTGAGTGGTGTGTAACTTTCGAACGGCTGATCGGATTGAAATGAAACTTAATTCCTGAGTAAATGATATATCTCTGATGTACCATTTGAAGTCCGAACTGGATTCGACAGCTATGGAGGAGTTGGGGGGGGGGAAACCGGAAATCTCGAGAAACAGTTAGAATGCAGGGATGGGAGTTAAATTTGCTGGGAATAACCAGCATCTGCTCCAGATAAATCGTTTACACACTTGGACTGGATCCGGACACTTGGGTGGAGGGGGTTTCCCGGAATTCCGGTGATGGCGGTTCTGGGGATTTTCACGAGGAAACTTGGGAGGCGTATCAGGGACCCTATCAAACTGACTTGTAAATACAAATTTACTTGATCCGATAGTCGTGGGGGAGTAGAGGAAGGGGGAATCCGGAATATTGAGTCATGGGTAACTTTGGAATGGGTGATCGGATTTGAGTGAAATTTTGTAATTGAACAGAGGACATGTCTCTGGTGATCTTTTCATGTCCGGACCGGATCCGACGACAACTGGGGGGGGGGGGGATATTTGACCTAATTCGACTGGAGAGATAGGGATTGAACTTTGTGGGAATAACTAACAGATGCTCCGGATAAATCATTTACAGAACCGGATTGGCTCAGGCGACTGTGGGGGGAGTTTAAGGGGGAGTCCGGAATTCCGGTGATCGCGAGTAAAAGTACTTCCAAATGTGCTAGGACGATGAAACTTGGCTGGAATATTAGAAGTTCGACAAGATTGGCTTAGCATTCGCCACTTTCCAAATCGTACCATTCCTTAAACTACCAATCACGACCGCAAATTAAGAAAAATACTTTTAAGCAAAATATGAATTTTCATGATCCCCATGAGCTCATTACCATTTTTGCCTCAAGGGTTTTGCTTACAAATTAGGTTCTAGCTCCCTTAAAGTGCGCATCTTCACCGCAAGGTCGAAAAGTACTTTTTATCAAACGATATATCTCAACCCATTATAATTTGTGCCACAAGGGCTCTACTTTTGACCAAACTGTATATATCAGTGATCCCTAAGAACCTGCTATCGTTTTTGCCTCAAGGGTTTTGCTTACAGATGCATTTCTAGCGCCTTTAAAACGGGAAATTATGCAGCAAAAATTTAAAGAAGAAACGTACTTGATATAAATATCGAAACCATATTGAAGACCATTGAACCGCCCAACGAAGAAGAGGAGTTCTAGAAATGCAGTAAATGCTAAAAAAAAATACAGTACTTTTTACCTACTAGTGAATAATAAAATAATATTCGACTCTCTACAAAACTCCCAAACAAAAAACTCCCGCCAACATTTTGCCTACTCTTGCAAGTGCCATATGAGCTCTCAGCTTTTAGTTACATGTCGTCTTATTGTTTGTTGGTTCCACATCGTTTTTCTGTTGTTATTGTGGTGGATTTTATGATTTAGTTTTGTTTTTCGCTGAGGACGGTTTGCCGGAAGTGCAACCAAAATATCCGAAATTGTATGTATCCCTCGCACATCATCTTGGAGGGGTAACACGACGGACAGAAATCGCAATTTCTGTCCGTCAGTCGGTCTGTCGGTCGGTCCAGGTTGTTCTAGTTCGGGCACTTCCACACAAGCTAGGACGATGATACTTAGCAGAACTTACAAAGAATCACTTCCCCAATCCGAGTTTCCCCGGATCCGGGAGTCCGTAAACTATAAGCAAAAGGGGAGCAAAAGGTAGCAAAAAGAGCGCTGCCTAAATGCGGGATCGATCCACGGACCTCTGTGACGCGGGCCGACGATCTACCACGGCGCCACCACTTGATGTATTAGGAAGCGAATGTGGGATTAGATACGTTTAAAGATTAAAGTAAAACCAAGTTGTCAGAACGAAAGTGGTTAAACTAAACAATTCTTGTGAAACGCTTCCACATAAGCTAGGACAAAGAAACTTGGCAGGAATATCAGGGAACCGACCAGATTAACTTGGAAGTAATCACTTTCCAGATCCGATCATAGTGGGGGGAGTGGAGGGATGAGAAATCCGGAAACTATTAGCATGCTTAACTTTGGAAAGGGTAATCGGACATGCTTGAAACTGTATCAAGTATGTATCATGTATCAAGAACAAGTGTTTCGGATATTCAGTTTCATATCCGGACCAGATTCGATACCTGTGTGGGGGGGGGGGGCTGGAGGGGGAACAGGAAATTTCCTGAAACGCTTTCACATAAGCTAGAACAATAAAACTTGGAAGGCACACGAGGGAACCGGCCAGGTTAACTTGGAAATAATCCCTTCGCAGATCCAGCCATCGCGAGGGGAGTGGAGGGATGGAGAATCCGGAAACTAGAATCATACATACCTTTGGAACGGGTAATCGGACATGCATGAAACTTGACAAGTGTGAAGAACAAGTGTCCCAGATTTTCAATTTCAAATCTGGCCCGCATCCGATAACTGCGGGTGGCGGTAGAGGGGGGACCGAAAATCTGTTGGATCGGGATGTAACTTGAAGGGAAGAACGAGCATTAACCCTATATACCTTATTGACAAAATAGGACCGGATAGTGTCGCAGTGGAGAGTGTCGGAGGGGGTTTCCGGGGATTTCCGCGGTGATCACGAGTTAGGGTACTTCCAGATGTACCATGCTATGACCATGAAATTTGGCAGACATATTAAGTACTTTCCTAGGTCGACTTAAAAATAGTTCCTTCCCCGATACGGTGATGTTGGGGGAGTGGAGGGATGGGGAATCCAGAATCTAGTGACATGCATAACTTTAGAACGGGTGATCGGACATGAATGAAACTTGAGAAGTGTCAGGAACAAGTGCCTCCGATGATCAATTTCAAGTTCGGAACGAATCCAATAACTGGGGGGGGGGGGGGGGCTGGAGGGGGGGTGCAAGAAATATCGTGAAACGCTTAGAGTCGAGAGACCGGGATGGGACTTGGAGGAAAGAACAAGCACAAGCCGTAGAGACAAAACTGACAAAACAGGACCGGATCTTGTCACAGTTGATGGAGTTAGAGAGGGTTTTCCACAATTCTGGTCATCACCAGCTTGGGTACTTCCAAATGCGCTATGACCATGAAACTTGGCAGGCATGTTAGGGACTTCTGATGAAATGAATATCGGGAGAGAGATGCAGCCTTGAAAACTGCAAACCATATCTGACAAACATGCTAACTGTTCTTGCAAGTGACATATGAGCTTTCAGCTCTTGTTTAGTTGTATGGCTACGAAGAAATTTCTGTTCGTTCAGATTCACAGTTGTGTTTTCCGAGTCTTCCAGAATGAAAGTCGTATGTTTGAACTTGCCAGAATGACATCTACCGCGAACTTCGCCTGAAAAGACCCCTTTCTTGGCGTACTTTACCAAGGGATTTTCTAGTCGTAAATTAGGGAAAGTCGCAAGCTTTGACCTTGCCAGTTAAAGGCAGACACAGCAGTTAGCTTATCGTCAATTTGCCTTCAAATTACCTGTTTCTGGTCGTATTGTTCCATATAAATTTTAGTAGTATGTTTTAAGTTTGTCAGATTCACAGTTTCGTGTTCTCATATTGTTAGAATCAGTCGTATGGAACTTGCCAGAATGACATCAACCGCGAATTTTCCTTGAAAATTACCCGTTTCTTATCGTGTTTTATTCTATTAGTGACAGTCGTAAGTTTGAGCTTCCCATATAAGGAGTCATTACGTTAGAATGACAGTCGTATGTTTCGAACTTGCCAGAGTGACATAAATGCCATTACCAGTCATGATTTTCACTCTGTTGCAATGAAAACAGGCTGATTTTCGAAAACTTTGACTGCGGCGCGATGTTTCAACATTATCATACCTGGTGCTGTGCAAAAATCTCCTTATCTTAAAATGCAACAGGCACAACCGCCTGATGATTGCACTATTTTTTGTGTAGTCTAAATTCAAAGTGGAAGTAGAACCACGTACCAACTTCCAGGAAAATATCCCACTCCGTTTGCGAGTTATCGGGGCACTGACAGATATGTCAGTGCATATCATAGTATCATATCATATCATAGCCTATAATTTAGGTGAGGTGTTACAGGCCTAAGATTTCGGCCACCTTAAAAGCTGAAAAATGCCATAAAAAGGTCGGATTACAAAAAATCGCCTGCGGCGCTGAGTTTAAATTTGTCTTGGGTAGCCTATATATGGTAAAAGCTGCTGCTTGGGATCGGAGCCACGTTTAAAGCAAGAGTTTGTGTGGGAAGTAGTCGAATATTGCCGAATAAACGCCAATTTAACAAATTTTGGCTCTATCGTAGTCCTACCTTATTTCTGTTTAGTTGAAGTGTGCGTCATTTATGTGCGGTTTTAAGCTCGAGATTTGAAGTCTAAGCTACATTAAAAGGTTGGGGTTGTAAAGGAATACTTGAATTTTGCTCGGATTGAAAAAATATCGGCATTTTCCGTAACGTTTTGAACAGGCCCGTATCCAGCAATTTATTTCGGGGGGGGGGGGGGGGGGGGGGGGATGGGGGTTCCCTTTCGGGGGGGGGGGGCTGCCTGCGTCCTACCCCCCCCCCCCCCTGGATACGGCCTTGGAGTTTTGAACCTATAATTTATTTATTGAGCCTGCTGGTGCTGTATTTTTAGCCAGTCGTATATTTTGAAGTCCTCGCCCCCCCCCCCCCCCCCCCCCCCCCCATGCCCAAGCCCTTTGAACCGCCCCTGCCTGTCCTACAGTTCATTCACAGTGAATCCGCACAATGCTTGCTTTCCTTTACGTCATCCAAGGTGTTACTGAGAAAGGTAGGTTTTTACCATGTCACTCAGTACCATACCACACCACTGGATAATTTACAATGACCGTCTCTGTAGTCTACTCATTTGTCCATAACAGCTGTCTGTAAGATCAGGCTTCGTGCAGTTATTACTTGTTTCAGATTAAGAATAATTAGTTTTGACTTTAACATTTATAGGTTTTTTTTTGTCGTGTGTCCTTCACCTTTAAATTTATTATATTCTTATGCCTGCAGACGATGCGCACTTTAAGGGCGCTAGAGATTCATCTGAAATCAAAATTATAGAGACAAAGATGATTCTGGGCCCTCAAGTATCATGAATATATATGGTTTGGTCAAAAGTATTTTTTTTCACTTTTCGGTTAAGATGTGAACTTTAAGGGCTGCGAAAAATTCACTTCTAAGCAAAACCCTTGAGGCAAAAATTGTCATGGGCTCATAGGGATCATGAAAATGTATATTTTGCCTAAAATATTTGTTTGTACTTTGCGGTTAAGGTGAGTAGTACTTTAGGGGATGGTCGGATCTGGAAAGTGACAATTTATAAGCCAATCTTGTCAAGTCTCTAATTTTCATGCCAAGTTTAATCATCCTAAGACATCTGGAAGTAACTTACATCGCGATCAGCAGTATTCCCCCCACCCCCCCACCCCAACTCCCCCCAGAGTGCCCGAACCGGTCCGGTTCTATCACTGATGTATCGAGGGCTGATGTTTGTTCTTCCAACCATGTGTCATCCCAATCGCTACACTCTAAGCGTGTCACACAATTTCCGTCCCCCCCCCCCCCGACTCCTCCACATTGATCGGACCCTGGCCGCATTTGAAATGGGGTATCTCAGACATGAATTCTTTACGAATATCAAGATTGATAAGATCCGATCACTCGTTCAAAAGTTGCAAATAACTAAAGATTCCGAATTCACCCTTCTTCTACTCCTCCTACGATGGTCAGATAGGAGAAACGACTGTTCTTATAAATTAAAATGGTCGGGTCCCTGATACCTACGCCTGCCAATTTTACATCGTCCTAGGACATGTGGAAGCAACTTAACTAGTTATAACCCGAATTTCTGAACCCTCCCTCCACCTCCCCCCAAAGTTCCCGGATCCGTTTCGGTCTTGTCAACTATGTATCTAGGTCTTGTGCTTGTTTTTCGTAACAAGTTTCATCCCGATCCGTTCACTCTGAACATCTCACACGATTTCCGGATCCCCGCTTCAACTCCCCCCAAAGTTACCGGTTCCGTTCCGGACGTGAAGTGTATCGTCTGAGACAAGAGGTCTCTCCCAAATAATAAGTTTTTACATCCGCCAATATTCCAGATCCCCCTCCCTCCACTCCCCACACGTGGTCGGATCGGGGAAATGACTATTTTGTCGGGTCTCTAATATGCCTGGCAAGTTTCATCGTCCTAGCACATATGGAAGTACCCTAACTCTCGAGTTAGGGTACTATGGCTTGGCCGAAAGGCCAAGCCATAAAAAACATAAAAGCCATAAAAACCATAAGGGTGGGCGTCATTCGGGTATAAGGAATTCGCTTCCGCAGTTGCCCGCCCCGCAGCAGTATCTAATTACTGTATATCCGACAGAACCAAAACTAGACCTACGTTGCCTGCAGAGAGTTATTTTGCTCTGGTTGCCTGGACAACATGAAGTGTTATGGCAACCTTTGTCCGGCTTCGCCGACTAAAGTGTTAGAGCAACTAACAGTTTAACACTGAAGTTGTCAACTTATCGAAGCTTATAAAATGGAATGTTTTAAGAAGCACACAATCAGTAATCACATGATCAAAAACTATTCCTCAGCGTTGTAAAAACAACAATAAAAGAATGTCGGAGGACTAAATAGACTTTGCAGTCAATTGAACTTTATCCTTTTCAATCGTAGACATCGTGACGGATGAAAACTTGAAACAATATCTTATGTAATCTAGTTGGAATTATATAGCTATGCGTAACTTTTCAGGATTAAAATAACATAGTTGACATTATTAATTACTGAAACTACCTCATTGTTTTACATTATCGTGTGTACCCGTTGCGTAGACAGTTAATCCTAGGCTACAGCGATAGACCATCGACACAAACTTTCTTACCGTCAGATTTATAGAAATCGAATACAGCGTGCACCAATTTGCACAAATTCCTAGCCCCCCATGAACAGATTCCTACTTACAAGTCCCTATCCCGTGATGGACATCAAGTTCACCGGAAACAAATAATGGGTAAACCAGCTGGCAAAATTTGCCAAACCCTCATCGCTGAAGATGATATAGCATAACAGCCCATTATTACTTACAAGTCCCTTGCATGTCTTACAATTGGGAACCAAACTGTTCTAACCATCGAATACACCTGAAACAAATTACAGGTACCCCAAATAGGAAAAGCTGCAAACCCCTCACTGCCGAAGATGATTATGAGCTAACAGTCGACTGTTCGCTTACAAATCCCCTACATGTCCCACAACTGGTATCGGCCTATTTTTGGTTTCACTATGTACCTTACTACTTAAGTTGTCAACCCCTTGAAACTTTCAAACTAGTGTATTTCATGAAGGAATTTGTGTACCAAAAAATGGATGACATAAACTTTGATCAGCTCATCAAGGGCTATCGATTGCCCTAACAACAATAAAAGAACGTCGGAAGAAGGGACTAAATTGACTTTGCAGTCAGCTGCACTTTTATCCTTTTCAATCGTAGACATCGTGACGGATGAAAACTTGGAAAAATATCGTAGATCATCTAGTTGGTATTATAAAACCATCAGTAAATGTTCAGGATTAAAACACCATAGATGGCACTATTAAGTATTACGAAACTACCTCATTGTTTTACATTATCGTTTGTACCTCTTGCACAAACAGTTAATCCTAGGTTACAGCGATAGACCATCGATACAAACTTTCTTACCGTCAGATTTATAGAAATCGAATACAATGTGCACCAATTTGCACAAATTCCTAGCCCCTCGTGAACCGATTCTTACTTACAAGTCCCTCTCCCGTGACAGACATTAAGTTCACCGGAAACAAATAATGGGTACACCAGCTAGCAAAATTTGCAAACCCCTCATCGCTGAAGATGATATAGCATAACAGCCCATTATTACTTACAAGTCCCTTGCATGTCTTACAATTGGGAACCAAACTGTTCTTACCATCGAATACACCGGAAATAAATTACAGGTACCCGAAATAGCAAAAGCTGCAAACCCCTCACCGCCGAAGATGAGTATGAGCTAACAGTTGACTGTTCGCTTACAAGTCCCCTACATGTCCCACAACTGGTATCGGCCTATTTTTGGTTTCACTGTGTACCTTACTACTTAAGTTGTCAACCCCTTGAAACTTTCAAACTAGTGTATCTCATGAAGGAATTTGTGTACCAAAAAATGGAGTACATAAACTTTGATCAGCTCATCAAGGGCTATCGATTGCCCTAATAACAATAAAAGAACATCGAAAGAAGGGACTAAATTGACTTTGCAGTCAGTTGAACTTTATCCTTTTCAATCGTAGACATTGTGACGGATGAAAACTTGGAATAATATCGTATATCATCTAGTTGGTATTATAAAGGTATCAGCAAATGTTCAGGATTAAAACACCATAGATGACACTATTAATTATTACAAAACTACCTCGTTGTTTTAGATTATCGTTTGTACCTGTTGCGCAAACAGATAATCCTAGGTTACAGCGATAAACCATCGATACAAACTTTCTTACCGTCAGATTTATAGAAATCGAATGCAATGTGCACCAATTTCTAGCCCCTCGTGAACCGATTCTTACTAACAAGTCCCTCTCAAGTGATAGACATCAAGTTCACGGGAAACAAATAATGGGTACACCAGCTAGCAGAAGTTGCAAACCCCTCATCGCTGAAGATGATAACTGCCGGTTATTACTTACAAGTCCCTTGCATTTCTGACAATTGCGAACCAAATTGTTCTTACCAGCGAATACACGGGAAACAAATAACAGGTACACCAACTAGCAGAAGCTGCAACCCCCTCATCGCCGAAAATGATTACGAGCGAATAGTCGACTGTTGCTTACAAGTCCCCTACAATGAGTTGCGTTTTTCATCGCCTGTGTAAGGTCCCCTGTGAGATCCCCGTTGCAGCTTAATTTCCGTTTTTACACTCATTTCGCCTGACGCCTGACGCTTTCGCCGTTTCAAGATGCAGGTGAATAAAAGCGGTAAATATGCATCCCGGCAAATCATTCATAAAATCGCCTAAATAAGTCAGTAAAGGGTAGTTACATTTGACAGTGAAAAGGCCCATCCATTTCCAAACACACTTTCCAGGACGTTCAATTTTGTTGGGCTAATTTATTCATGACAGGCGAACTCAGACCAGGAACTGCGTCTGCGTCACAGTTCGCCATTTCACTCGCAGGTGTTGTAGAACCGCGAACTGACACGGTCTCCGTTTCAACAAAAACGACAATTAAGCAAACTGCGAACTCGGAAGGTGATCGAAAACGAGAAATGGGAAGAACTGAGGTCAGGAACGGCAATCAAAAACGCAACCATGTCTCACAACTGGTATCGCCTATTTTTGGTTTCAGTGTGTACCTAAAAAATCAAAAACAAAAAAAAAACGAGGACAAAACCACAGTGTTGCTCTCGCAACACAATGACGCTGCAGGTGAAACACTACTTCCCCCAACAAAATCTAGCTTTTAATGTTACCCAAGCCCCAAAATTTCAAGCCTAAAACCCGATTGAAATGACGCAATCTGATGAAATGGAGATAAAAGTAGATTTTTCTGCTAATCGATAGTAATGCAATCACCAGTCTCACTATTTCACAATAAACCCATTTATTTTCAACCTTCCCCTTCAGGAAAAAAAAAAAAATTCTGCGAAAATACATAATTTCTAATATACAACAATATTCTATTTATACTGTCAAAATAATCCAATTTTCTCCCGAAATACAGCTATTATTCCGATAATTAAAAAAATGCTATTTTCTGCTAAGAAAAAATTAAAAAAATGGAAGTTTTTCCCTACAAATACATGTAAGTTTTAACATAGACTGAACCAGACTTAAAACTTTGTGCCGCAGTAAAAAATTTTGAGAAAACTCTTTCACGGTCAAATTGTATCCAAACAACAGTGTGTCACAGACAAATTTTTTTAATATAAATGTATTTTCTGCTTGGTAATCCGCCCGAAAGACGAAAAAGAGTAAATACAAAGAATTATAAGGACAAAATGATAGGAAAAAGAAGTACAGTAGATTAGAAAATTTAAAAGTAGAATGATTTGAAATGCAGTATTCTACTTTGAAAGGCAGAAGAGTGGAAGCACTGCTCTTGACATCAGATATCGTATGAACATGATGGTATTAACAGTGAAAGACGACTGGGAACTGGACCGTTAAGTAAAGCTTTGCACCCAAACAGACTACTATTTGGATAACGGCCACTGTGCAAAACAGAAAATTAATCTTAGTACCTCAGCTCAGTCATGTCTAATTTTCGTTTTTTTTTACAGTAAAGTAGCAACAATATTTACTAACGATCTATAAAATAGACTAATATTCTGGTAACACCCCTGCAAGAAGGATGGTCATGTCAGGTAAGACAACGTCACATGGAAAGTTTAGCTTTTTATTTGAACGAATCCACTAGGCTTAAAGCCCCACATGAATGACGTACGATCTATCATATAAAAAATACTGAGAAAGGTGCCGCAGTTGAACGTTTTTAAGTTCATTGCTAGAACCTAGACTTTCTGGGGTGGAATAGAAGAGGACTGGAAAATCAGGGTAATTAAGCAGTCTAATTGTCCTGGAATCCCAGAAACCGAAGAAGAAGCTGCCAGCATGCTCTTGAACAACCCTCGTTTCGGGGGAGTTGGGTGACAGCTTCACACTTACAAGTTGCATTTTATGTTTATATGCTACGATCCAAAACTATCTGATTACGGCAAAGCCCGGCTCTGCTTTTAATACATATCCACGGCATGGCTGTTTTGAGCCTTATTCACAAAATAAATAGGTCGATACGTGACAATTCGTCGGGAGCATAATGCGCATGGAACCTAGTCAAACGCGTGTCATTGGCGGGGTCCGAATGTGACAGATGAAATTTCGTTTTCCAAGTTTGAAAACTAACGGATGCTGTTACGGAATTAAGTCGCATCGGCATTGTAGGTACGACAGGTGCTTTTATGGCACTTGCCTTCCGGCCAGGTGCAATATACCGATCACTTTTCCGTCGGTCTGTCTGTCGGTCGGTCGGTCGGTTAGTCCGGTGTTTGCGAGCTAGGGTACTTCCAGATATGCTAGGACGATGAAACTTGGCAGGCGTATTAGGGACCCGATCAAACTAAGTTGGAAATAGTCACTTGCCGGTCCGACCATCGTGGGGGGAGGGAGGGGAGACGGAATCCGGAATTTAGTGGCATGCATAACTTTCGAAAGGGTTATTGGATCTTAATGAAACTTGATATCTGGAAAGACGTCATGTCTCAGATGTCCCATTTCAATTCCTGACCAAATCCGATGAATGTGGGGGGGGGGAGGTGGAGGGGGAACTGGAAATCATGTGACACGCTTAGAGTGGAGGGATCGGGATGAAACTTGGTGAGAGGAACAAGCTGAAGCCCGAGGTACATCATTGACAGAACCGGACGGGATTCGTGCACTGTGTGGGGAGCTAGAGGGGGGGGGGGGTCCGGAATTCCGGTGATAAGGAGTCAAGTTACTTCCAGGTGGGTTAGGACAGTGAAACTTGGCAAGCATACCAGGGACCCGACCAAACTAACTTGGAAATTGTCACTTCCCCGATCCGACCACCGTGGGGGGAGTGGAGGGAAGGGGAATCCGGAATCTGGAGATACGTATAACTTTGGAGTGGATGATCGGATCTTAACGAAACTTGATATTTGGAAAGACCTCGCGTCTCGGATGTCTGTCGCGTCTCGGAAGTCCAAACCGGATCCGATTATTGTAGGGGGGGGGAGTAAGAGGGGGGAGCCGAATATTTTTTGACACGCTTAGAGTAGAGCGATTGGGATGAAACTTGGTGGGAAGAACAAGAATAAGCCCTAGGTTCATCAGTGACAGAACTGGATCGGATTCGAGCACTGTGGGGGTGAGTTAGATAGGGGGGGGGGGGGGGGTCCGAAATTCCGGTGATCACGAGTTAAGGTATGTGCTAGGACCGTAAAACTTGGCTTGAACATTAGAGACTTCAAAGGATTAGATCGTTTTTGCCTCAAGGGTTTTGCTTACAACTGACAACAAATGATACTTTTGAGTAAAATATACATTTCATTCTCCCGATGAGCTCATCGTCTTTTTTGCTTCAAGAGTTTTGATTGCAGATGAATTTCTGGCGCCCCTAAAGTGCGCATCATTACAGCCAAATGCACTACCAAACGATACGTTCTCGTGAATTCCAAGGACCCATTATCTCAAGAGTTTTGCTTACAAATAATCACAACAAACCCACGAACTGAAGAATTCCTACTTTCATCCTCTGACCCAGCCTTGCAAGTGCCATATGAGCTTCCAGCTCTTGTTGATGATGTTAATCTAACCTACCTGGATGCGAATATTAGAGCTATCGAGATTCTCGGCACTGCAGGTAACACAAAAGGTAAATAGAGAAACCCATTACAGTGGTTGGGATTAGTGAAATATTCAGAATGAGTTTGTGCCTCTCATTTATAGTATACACGAAGCAGGCATATGTAGCCTACCCATTTCAAATTATATTTTTCGAAGTTGAAGTATATTCAAGACTGGTTTTGCTGACTACCAGGAAATTTACAGTAGCGAAAGAGCATGAAGGTTATGGGCCTGAATGCGCAGAAAAAGAAAATCTCGTACATGGAAAAGCTTCGCGACGAATTATGCCTTTATATTTAAGAAATTTTCTGGCGGTAATATAAAAGGTTAGATTTTACTTGTAATGATCGGCTTAATTGGTATAGACTGACGGTAGATACTGGTGGAGCTAAAATGCGCCAAAACACTTTTTCCGGTATCTTTTGTGATATATGAAAGAAATCGAAACGAACAGACATTAATGAATATTCAAATAAATGTACTTGAACAGACTAGCCCGACAGCTCCGAACTCCAACTCAGCGTTGGCTCCCGACTCCCCCTTCAGCTTGAACTACTTATTCAGCGTCGACAACCTCCCCAGAATCGATTCCCTTCACATCAGGATAACCCACTTCAGCTAGCCAGTGTTATGTCATTCCAGCTTCTACTACTCTATTTCCGACCACGTCAGCGGTCCCGTCTGAGAACATCATCATCACCAGAAGTACGTAATGTTAGGGGCAAGTCAGACAATGCAAAGTGTGTAATCTGCCTAGAATTCAACAGCCTCAATGTTGCGGCAGTCCCTTGTGGGCGTAGACTATGCACTAGATGTGCCGATGCCACGAAGACATGGGTCGCAAACTTTCCCACTATGCCGGGCCAGGCTTGATCGGCAGAGATCCTTTTTGTATTTATACTAACTAGTGCGTATCTTTGATTCCTCCGTTCTTTGAATGTGATTCTGCTCCGTGTTTGTATTTTCCATGTTAAGAAATTTCTATTCATTAATTTTCCGTATAAATATATTTAAAAAATGCATGTGCTATTTGGAAATGTGTTGTACTCATACCTAACAAATAATAATCGAAGCACTTTTTAATATATTCTTGTGTTATAGTTGCCCAGCAATTGGTATTTTTCTCTTGAAGTTGTGAACTAACTCCCTTCATATTACATTTATCAGAACCGAGTGCCCTTATTCGCTTCCCTGGTGTCCTCCAACCATCTTCTTTCTTTCGTAGCGTAAATCAAAACTGTTAGATTTGACGAGAGATTCCTGATTGAATTTTTGTCCTCATTAAAAGGGAAATTGTCGGCGTATCTTATCAATCCCCTGGGCGAGCTTTCCTAATTATCCCATGGATAACAATATGTGAGCGAACTGTCGGAAATTTTCAGTGAACTGACGTTTGTTCGAACTGACGTTTATGCCAACTGAACTGACATTTATGGCATCTGACGTTTTTGCCAGCTAACGCTTGTGTAAAGTAACGGTAGGAGAACTGACGGTAGGCGTACTGACGTGTAGCTGAACTGTCGGACTTTAGGATTAGGTGAACTGACGTGTAGTGCCACTGACGATTTGGTCAACTGACGGTAGGCGAACTGACGGGAGGTTAACTGACGTGTTGGTCACTGACGTGTTGGTGAACTGACATGTGGACGAAGTGACGTGTCGATCAACTGACGGATTTTTAACGGTCAACTGACGTGTAGACGAACTGTCGGAAAATTTTTGCGTACGGACGGAATCCTGAGGAGAACTGACGTTTATGTCAACTGATTTGTTGCGGTACTGAAGGGACTACCAATGGAAAAGGACAAAGAAATAGAAAATAATTGCAAGACCCTCACCAATATTTTCCAAAAAGGTTCACTAATTTAGAATCACATTGATGGGGTCGTGGACAGGTAAGTGTCCAACCGGAGAACACAAATTAGAGGAGAGGTTTTTAAGCGTCAACAATGGGTCGGAAATTAGCAAATGGCGGATCAGGTAGTAGTTCCGCGTGCGCCGTGGTAGGTAGAGCAGAAATATCAGATTTCGGAAGTATATCGAGCGTAGGCTGTGCGTCGAAGGTCCTTTTCTCTGAGAATGAATGTGATCTAGCAAGGAAGTTAGCATACGTGGCGCAAAAGGCAGTATATAACTTCCCAAGCTCAAGTCTGCTTTACCTCGAACGGTTTGGCAGAATTTTGCAGTAACTAAATCTGATTCCATCAGCGGCTGATTTGACTGCTTCTTCGCAAATTTTTTGCATAGTTCATGCAAGCGTTATACGAAGCCGTCCATTTTTTTCCAGTGTTACGAGAACATTCGCGGCGTTTTTGCAGTTATCGTGGTATCTGATACCACGGTCAAAAGCATTTTTAGGGCACTTGCCCTTAAGTGCCATATAGCGGTCGCAATTTTTGTCCGTCCGTCGGTCTTTCTGTCTGTCGGTCCGGGTTTTGCTAGTTCGGGCACTTCTACAAAAGCTAGGACGATGAAACTTGACAGGCATCTGAAGTACCCCAGATGATTAAGTTGGAAATAGTCATTTCCCCGACCCGAGCATCGTTGGGGGAGTGGAGAGGGAGGAACGGGTGTTCGGATAGTAATGAAATATGATATTTGGAGAGATCTCGTGCCTCAGACGACCCACTTAAAATCCGGACCGGAAATTAGTAGCATGAAACTTGACAAGTGTCAAGAACAAGTGCCTCAGATGTTCCTTTTCAGATCCGAACCGGATACGATAACTCGTGTGGGTGGGGGCTGGAAGGGGGCACCGGAAATCTTCTGAAAGGCTCAGATTCGAGGATCGGGATGGAACTTTGTGGGAAGAACAAGCATAAATTCTAGATACATTACTGACAAGAGAGGACTGTTTCGCGTCACAGTGGGGGTATCATCTGTAGGGGGTTTCCCAAATTTCCGCTGATCTCGAGTTAGGGTACTTCCAGATGTGCTAGGACCATGAAACTTGGCCGGCATTGTAGTGATTCTACCATATTGACTTGAAAATAGTCCCTTCCTGATCCGAGCATCGTGGGGGGTAGTAGAGGGGTGGGGAATCCGGAATCTAGTGACATTCAGAACTTTGGAACGGCTGATCTGACCATGCATGAAACTTGGTATTTATTTAGAACAAGTGTCTTGGATGTTCAGTTTCAAGTCTGGACCAAATCTGATCACTGGGGGGAGCTGGAGGCGGCACCGGAAACTCATGAATCGCTTAAAGTCGACGGACTGGAGTTGGACTTGGTTGGAAGAGCAAACGTAAACCCTAGATACATTTCTTGACGAAACAGGACCGGATCGTGTCACGGCGAGTGAAGTTGGAGGGGGTTTTCCGGAATTCCGTTGATTTCGAGCTACAGTGCTTACAGACGTGCTAGGGCCATGAAACTTGGCAGGCCTATTAGGGACTCTAACATATTGACTTGAAAATAGTCCCTTCCCCGACCCGACCATCGTGGGGGGAGTAGAGGGATGCGGAATCTTGAATCTGGTGACATTCATAACTTAGGAACGGGTGATCGGACGTGCAGGAAACTTGTCAAGTGTCAAGAACGAATTTCTCAAATGTTCAGTTTTAAGTCCGGAGTGGGTCTGATCACTACGGAGGGGGGGGGGGGGTCTGCAGAGGGACACATCGACGAACATGCTAACTATTCCAACAAGTGTCATATGGGCTTTCAGCTCTTGTTTTATTGTAGTTATCGCGGGGTATCTGGCCAGTTATCGTGGTATCTGATATTCAGATACAACGGTCCGATCGTGGTATCTGAAAAAGTCATCTCACTTTCATCAATTTTTTGTCAAATTGGTGGGAAAGAAGTTTGGCACGTCAGTTTGGAAGTTTTTGGCGTTATGTTACTGAATATTAGATTTTCTTTTGGAATCACTTCGAAAAGCGCAATTACGGCAATTGTCGCTTTTGCAGAGCAACCGTATATCAGATACCACGGTAACTGCAACAAGACCGAAGGTGTCGATGGGATCCCAAAAATCTAATATTTGATTCAGACAATCGAGTCTTTTCTTCGCCAGATCCAGTCTTCGACAGGCTAATCATCAGAGAAAACGAAGTTCAGATTCCTCTATACGCCATATCTATCTTGACGATACTGACCGATTTCCAAGCGAAAAATACACAAACAAAACCAGCGTATCTCCTTATCCCTATAAAGAATATCTAATCAACTTTGAATAAAAGTTTGACTAAAAAAAAAATCCGGTTACAACCGGATTCCGGAATAACTATATGTCCGGGTAAAAAAACATTTTCATAAACCGACTCAGCCTCTCTTCTTTTCCCTTAATCTGTCATCTAATCGAACTTATGCTTTTAACAAATTTTCCGGTTTTGACCAGATTCCAGGCGAACTAGTTGTCCAGCGAGAAAATGATTTTCATCATCGTGTTCGCCATGTCTTTTTACCCATAAATCAAACATTTAATCAACTTCAAATTAAACTTTTACTTTTAACCAACTTTCCGGGTTTTCGCCGGATTGCGGGCGAACTACATGTCCGGGTAGAAAATTGTTTTCACATAAGTGTTCAGCATGTCTTCTTACCTAAATCGAACATCTAATCAACTAGAAATAAAACTATTAATTTTAACAAACTTTCCGGTTTTGGCCGGATTCCGGGCAAACTACTTGTCCGTCGAGAGAATCATTTTCACCACCGTCTTCAGCATGTCTTCCTACCTCTAAATCGAGCTTCTAATCAACTTCGAATAAAACTTTTACTTTTAACAAACTTTCCGGTTTTGGCCGGATCCCGGGCGAACTACTCGTCAGATGACAAATGGTTTTCACCATCAGTGCTCAGCATGTCTTATTACCCCATAATCGACTATCAAATTAGCTCTTTCAAAATATTTTGTTTGCCCCTTAATCTGAACACCCTCCCCCACCCCTAAATGTAGGGCTACAAAGCCCATCTACGAACTCGACTGGTCCGACGACCTAACGAATCCTCCCACCAAGTTTCATCAAAATATCGCATTCCCTTCGAGAGTTATCGTGCTTACAGACGGACGGACAGACGGACAACTTTTGCGATGTCATAGGTATCCCTCCACTTACGTTTTGGGATCCCAATAACGACTAATTGCAGATTCACTTATCGTGGTAACAGATGTCATGGTAGCTACAAAAACGCAACTGTTGGTTTGAACGTTCAGAGAGGGTTTCCGAGGAGCAGCAGAAGGCTACTGACATTTACTAGCGTTGACTGATAGACCAATCTCACCACGAGATTCGTTCAGGCTATTATCGTTTGTTTCATGGCCCTTCATGGATTGGCTGATAAGGAACACAATGTCGGCATAGACCAGTTAGCTAACATCAATGCCCCGTAAATTAAAAGTCGAAGAAAGTTTGTGTTCAACAAATATGACTTATAGGAGTTAACAAACATGCTGAATCCATATCTGAACTTGGTTTCCTCAGATGATTAGGTATTTGGCCTTAATCTGTTTCTGAATTTCTGTAGTAAAAATACTCTGCTTCTGAATTTGTGTAGTAAAAATAGTTAAGGAGTCTGGAGAAATCAGGATCCAATTGTCTGGATGAGATATTAAGTTTTTGGGATCCCATCGAAACCTTTGGTCTCGTTCTTCATCCTTTTTAATGTTTTCTGAGCCTCGTTTTTGTTGCAATAGAACTGCCGCATCGCTGCTGCAGCACTTCTTTGCTTTTGCATAATATGAGCTTTTGGAGTCACTTTCTTCTTGGTTGAAGCGGCAGCGCTGCAGCATCTTGCAGGGAAGCACGGACTTGGTCGGGGAGCAAGTCCGCGATTCTCGAGAAGCGCTGCCGTCTTCCTCGGAAGCGCTGCAGTGCAAAAACGGATGTAGAAAGAAACAGTCCGGAATCGGCCGAGAATTGGACCTGCAGCATGTAACAAAAACGAGGCTCTGGATAGCAGAGATTGTAGGGGAAAACTTTGTGTTGTTTCAAACTTAGCCTCGTTTGTGTTGCAATAGCGCTGCCGCATTGCTGCTGCAGCACTTCTTTGCTTTTGCATAATATGCGTTTTTGGATTCCCTTTCTTCTTGGTTGAAGCGGCAGCGCTGCAGCATCTTGCAGGGAAGCACAGACTTGGTCGGGGAGCAAGTCCGTGAATCTCGAGAAGCGCTGCCGTCTTCCTCGGAAGCGCTGCAGTGCAAAAACGGATGTAGAAAGAATCAATCCGGAATCGGCCGAGAAGTGGACCTGCAGCATGCAACAAAAACGAGGCTCTGGGTGACAAGTAACTGTCAGTCAGACTGAAAGACGGAATATATCTTTTCATTGCAGGACATTTCTAGTATAATGACAGCTCTGTATAACTAAGTTGTGGTCTGCAAACTTCGAGGAACCATGGGAGATTGAACAGTTTTATGGCACTTGCCTTCCGGCCAAGTGCCATATACCGATCACTTTTCCATCGGTCTGACGGTCAGTCCTGTATTTGTGAATTAAGGTACTTCCAGATGTGCTAGGACGATGAAACGTGGCAGGCACATAAGGGACACGACCAAGCTAACTTGGAAGTATTCACTTGCCCGATCCGACCATCGTGGGGGGGAGGGAGGGCAGCCGGAATCCGGAATTTAGTGACATCAATTCAATTCAATTCAGAATTTAGTGACATGCATAACTTTCGAACGGGTGATCGGATCTTGATATTTGGAAAGACGTCATATCTTAGATGTTGCATTTCAAGTCCGGACCGAATCCGATGAATGTTGGGGGGAAGGGGGGACTGGAAATCATCTGACACGCTTAAAGTGGAGCGATCGGGATGAAACTTGGTGGGAGGAACAAGCACAAAATCTAGGTACATCATAGACAGAACCGAATCGGATTCGTGCACTGTGGGGGAGTTGGGAGGGGGGGGGGCGGAATTCCAGTGATGCGAAGTTAAGTTACTTCCAGGTGTGCTAGGACAATGAAACTTGGCAGGCAAGTGAGGGATCCAACCAGACCAACCTGGAATTAGTCAACTTCCCGATCTGACCACCGCGCGGGGAGTTGAGGGAGGGGATCAGGAATCTTGAGGAACGTACAACTTTGGAACGGCCGGTGATCGGATCTTAACGAAACTTAATATTTGGAAAGCCCTCGTGTCTCGGGTGACCTATTTAGAATTCGGACCGGATCCGAGTAATGTGGGGGAAGAGTCGGAGGGGGGAACCGGAAATCTTACGACACGCTTAGAGTAGAGCGACTGGGATGAAACTTTCTGGGAAGGACAAGCACAATAACTAGATACGTCAGTGATAGAACCAGATCAGATTTGGGCACTGTGGGGGGAGTTAGAGGGGGGGGGGTCGGAATTCCGGTTATCGCGAGTTAAGGTATTTCCAGATGTGCTAGGACGATAAAACTTGGCTTGAACATTAGAGACTTGATATGACTGGCTTAGAAATAGTCAGTTCCACGACCCAACGATCGTGGGGGATTGGAGGGAGGGGGAATCTGGAATCTTGAGGTATGTATAACTTTGAACGAGTGGTCGGATCTTAACGAAACTTGATACTTTTGAAAGACGTCGTGTCTCGGATGCCCCTTTTCAAGTTCGAACCGGATCCGATGAATGTGGAGGGAGGGGGCCGAGAACCTTGTGACACCCTTAGAGTGGAGCGATTGGGATGAAACTTGGTGGGCAGAACATGGACAAGAACTAGATACATCAGTGAAAAAACCGGACCGGGTTCGGGCACTGTGTGGGGAATTGGTAGGGGGGGGGGGGGTCCGGAATTCCGGTGATCACGAACTAAGGTACTTCCAGATGTGCTAGGACAATGAAACTTGGCTTGAACATGAGAAACTTTACAAGATTCGCTATTTGGCCGGATTCCGGCCGAACTAGTCGTCCGGCGAGAAAATTAATTTCCTACTCGAATTCAACATGTCTCCTTACACCTAAATCAACTTTCTCAATAGCTTTCAAAAAATATTTTTTGCTCCTTAATTTTGCGATGTCATAAGTATCCCTCTACTTACGTTTTGGGATCCCAAAAACGCCGTAGATTATACTATTTCTTGTATATTTCTTGAAGAATTGTGAAACTGAGATAAATAATATTCAGCTTTCGAGGCTGGAAAAATGTAAAACTGGCCGATGATTTCATCTTCCGACATGTAATGTTGTAATCCTCTTACACCTCACTCGTCACTCGCCACTCTTTTGACCTCCGCCGGGAGATCAATGAATTGTTTGAATTGTGTTCAAGTAAATTGTCACTTCTCAGATCCAACCATCCCTTAAAGTGCTAATAATAACTTTAAAGTATTAGTCCTAACCACAAATTACAAAAAATACTTTTAAGCAAAGTTTACATTTTAACTCAAGGATTTTGCACAAAAACTAATTTTTTGCACCCTTAAAGTGCGTTTCTTAACCGAAAAGTAAAAAAAAATATTCTTAAGCCAAACGATATATATTTATGATCCCTAAGGACCCATGATAATTTTTCCTTAAGTGTTTTGCCCACAAGTGAATTTCTTAAAGTACAAACAATAATTTCGAGCAAAATATACATTTTCATGATTCCAATGAGTTTATCATCGTTTGTGCTTAAGAGTGTTCATTACAGATCGCCCTTAAAGTGCGCATCGTCACGGCCAAAAGCACAAATAAAATAGTTTCTACGAACAATACATTCTCATGATGATCATACTTATCTCAAGAGTTTTGCTTACAATCGATCGCAACAAACCCAGGAACTGACGAATTCCTACTTTCATCCTCTGACCCAGTTTTGCAAGTGCCATATGAGCTTTCAGCTCTTGTTTTTCTGCTGTTTTTGGAATATTTCTGTAGCGGAGCCAGCGCTGGTGCACGACTGATTGAGTTTCAGTAGGGACGTTACCCATCGCTGGTGGTGCTAGTATCGATGCTATTTGATTTTGTGTAATTTAGAGCGTGTTCCATCCTACGTACCGTAATTACTACGCATGACGTCACGAATTCTGGCTTTTTGTCGTCAAGGCTGGAACACTTTTTCTATTTTCCAGCAGAATATCATGCGACGGGCGAATCCGACCAATCACGTTACAGAGATCCGTAGTTACTACACTTACTACGCTCCCGAGCGTGGTAAGCAAATAGTTACTATTAGTTTCTATTTCGAGAAGGTTGGAACGGTCAGCGTAGTAACTTTTGGTGAGGTTGGAACGGAAATAGTAACTAATAGTTACTATTTGTAGAAGGAACACGCTCTTAGTCTCTTGTGTTTTTTTTTTCTCTGATCCAGCTTGCTGACTGTTCGGCGAGGACGGACACGTTGGAATTGGATGTCCCCTGAAGTGTCATCTCCTATTTCAGGTACCAAAACCAGGACATAGAGCTGCCTTACGAGATGTTACGCGGAGGGCTGGACGCTATGGAACAACAAGCGCAAACTCAGGACACACAGCTTGCATCAAGCTTTGACGAGGAACAGCAACGCTTCTTCATCCCGGTTCCAAATCTCTTCAGCTTCGGGAAGCAGAAGACGATAAACATTGGAGGAGCTGGACTTGGCGGAGGAGGATTTGGTGGAGGAGGGTTTGGCGGAGGATTTTCTGCCAACCTTGGAGGGTTCGGAGGAGGTGCCTCCGCGCAGCTGGGTGTCATGCCCGTCGCAGGGATGCCTAACCTGGGCATGAGGACTACTCTTGCAACGGTTCGTGTCATTGTGAAGGGTCCTAGGCAGACACTGAAGGTCGCATGTCTTGTGCCAGGGCTAAAGTACGAACCATCGTGCCCTCTCAAAGGTAAGTAATCTTTTAGTTACTGGGTGACGTAAGAACACGGCCAAAGTCTTCACTTTCTGATAACGCCGTCAGCGAACAAGCTCCTAACGGCATTTTCTGATCAGTTATGCTTTTTTCATGTACATTCCATGCATTTAGGCGGAAGGCTACGTCTCTAAGTTTATATCACCTTAAATAAGGTTTCCGTAAATACTAAGGCAGTTGACTGGAATAATTTTACTGGAACTTATTTTCGCGTAGACGGCTGTAGATCTGTACGGGTGGTCCCATCCACGCGAAAATGAGAAAACCGATCGGGCGTTTAACGGCGGAGGAATATGGGTTCCGGCCGGGAGGTTGACGGGACCAGAGCCATCCACGCGAAAACGGCGCCTTGATTTCATCCTGGTACAAACTGGATCAGGCCCCACTGGGGGCACGGGACTTACTGTAAAATATACACTTGAACCAGGGTGATCATATGTGCTTCCAGATCACACTATTCTCCTACCTTAAAAGAGAGTTAACAATGATTTTGCCCCCTTAAACCGCGCTTACCCCAATAAAATCAGGGAGTCCCACTGTTCCCTCCTGTATTCTCCAAAACATTGACTTACAGAAAAAGCTTGAATCATTGACATTCAAATCTTGAACAAACAATTATTTTAACTTTTTATTTTACCGTCTGAGTCGCGATGAGCACCGGGCGGGTATTTTTCGGATCCCAAAGCATAAGTGACAGGGTAGACTTCGGAGAAGTTGTCCGTCTTTCCGTCTGTCTGTGTGTCCGTCTGTATGATAGCACGATAACTCCCGAAGGAATGAGATATTTTGTTCAAACTTGATGTGAGTATTTTTTAAGTCAAAGGGCAGGTCGAGTTCATCGATGGGCTCCGTAGCCCTATATTTACGCGGGGGGGGGGGGGGGGGGTCAGACTAAGGGCGGACAAAATATTTGTTGAAAGCTAATGAGATAGTCGGTATAAGGGTAGGAGACATGCTGAATCCGTGTATCAGAATCGTTTTCGCCCCGAATGTGTAGTTCGCCCAAATTTGTCAGTAAAAGCTTTTTAACGAAACATGGAGCGTGTTCCACCCTCCTAACAGTAGCTACTATTAGTTACTATTTCCGTTACATCCTCACGAAAAGTTACTACGCTGACCGTTCCAACCTTGTCAGAATAGTAACTAATAGTTACTATTTGCTTACCATGCTCGGGAGCGTAGTAAGCGTAGTACCACGCATCTCTGTAACGTGATTGGTCGGATTCGCCCCTGGCGTGAGATCCTGCTGGAAAATAGAAAAATTGTTCCAGCCTTGACGGCAAAAAGCCAGAATCGTGACGTCATGCGTAGTAACTAAAGTAAGTAGGGTGGAATAGGCTCATGATGAATTCGTTTTTTGGGTTTTGGGATCCCAAAACGTAAGTGCAGGGATACCTATGACATCACAAAACTTGTCCGTCTGTCCGTCCGTCCGTCCGTCTGTCCGTCTGTAAGCACTATAACTCTCGAAGGGAATGATATAGTTTGATGAAACTAGTGTGAGGACTGTTTGGGTCAAGAGTAAGGTCAAGTTCGTAGATCTCTGTAGCCCTACATTTAGGGGTGGGGGAAGGGTTTAATTTAATGGGCAAATGAAATATTTTTAAACATATATTGTGATAGTCGATTATGGGGTAAAAAGACATGCTGAAAACGATGGTGAAAACCATTTTGTCATCGAACAAGTAGTTCGCTCGGAATCCGGCCAAAACCGGAATGTTTGTTAAAAGTAAAAGTTTTATTTGAAGTTGATTAGATGTTCGATTTAGGGATAAGAAGACATGCTGAACATGATGGTGAAACACATTTGTTCGCCAGACAAGTAGTTAGCCCGAAATCCGGCCAAAACCGGAAAGTCTGTTAAAAGTAAAAGTTTTATTTGAAGTTGATTAGATGTTGATTTAGGGATAAGAAGACGTGCTGAACACGATAGTGAAAACCATTTTCTCGCCGGGAAAGTAGTTCGCCCGGAATTCGGCCAAAACCGGAAAGTTTGTTCAAAGTAAAAGTTTTGTTGTAAGTTGATTAGATGTTCGATTAAGGCGTAAGAAGAAATGCTGAACCCTTATGGGAACAGTATTTTCTACCAGGACAACTTGTTCGGCCGGAATCAGGCCAAACAGGAAAATTTGTTAAAAGCAAAAGTTTTATTTGAAGTTGATTAGATGACAGATTTAGGGGTAAGAAAACATGCTGAATCTGTATATGACAATCTTCTTTTTACCTGGACCAGCGTGTATTATTTAGTATTTTTTTTTTTTTTTTTTTTTTTTTTTTTGATTAGTCTTGTACAAAATTAAGTGATTTGTAGTTTATTTTAGATGTTTAGTTTAGTTCCTTTGTTAGTTGTGAAATGCCTTAAGGCTAAATCACTTAATAAATTCATTCATATAGTTCGTTTGGAATCCGGTTGAAACCGGATTTTTTTTTATAAGTTGAACTTTTACTTGAAGTTGATTAGACTTTATACGGATAAGGTGATACGCTGAATTCATTTCTGACCTTTCTTTTTCTGGACAAGTATGGTAGTTCGTTCGCAATTGTCTGGATCAAATATTAGATTTTTGGGATCCCAAAACCTTTGGTCTTGTTCTTGCCAGACAGGTAGCTCGCCCGGAGTCTGGCCCAAACTGGAAATTCAATTCAAAAGTCAATTAGAGGTTGGTAGCCTATCGGGAAAGATGTACCCGGAAATTTGGCGGACTCGAAAAGTTAAGTTTTACTTAAGTTTTGCTACGGCACTAAAATTGTTTCTTGTAAAGTCGCTCAGTCTGAAAATTGCACCAGCTGTTTTTAGGCATTGATTTTTCAAAGTTTTCCTGTTACTTGCCTTCGATTGAGGACTCGACATTAAATGCATACTGAACCCAAATCAAACCGTATTTTCCTGCTGGAAATTTTTTTTCGCCCGGAATACAAGTAAGAACAAGGAATTTAGAGATGAGAGAACTTGGTTTACTCGGATGATTAGCCCTTGGTCTTAATTTGCCTATAAAACACCACTATGACATCATTAATGTTCATTAATGTTATTTTCAAGCGGATGATTAGTGATAAATAGTAAAAGCCTAAAAGAGTCTGACGAAGAACGGATATAAGACCCGATTGTCTGGATCACAAAGTCCAATTCCTGGTGAAACGTTTGGTCTTGTTGTATTTAGAGACTTGGTACATGACGACAAACCAGGCCCGTATCCAGGAATTTATTTCGGGGGGGGGGGGTCGCCTGCTGGTCGGACAAAAAAGTACAAAAAACACGTAGATCAGAGGGAAAAGCCTTTAAAAATGATTATTTTTGTATGTTTCGGTGGTGGTTTCAACCCCCTAGCCCCCCCCCCCCCCCCTGGATACGGCCTTGCGACAAACACTAAGTTCTGAAAAATACTGTGAAATTTCGTTTTATATAAATTATCATAGCAGATTAACAGATTTGATTTTTTTTTTCAGTTACCCTAGTTCTACCCTGCAACCCTCCACCCAACTTTCAGCTAATGGTAAGTGAATTCGTCTTTTTAAAGGCATTTCTTTGTTAGTAATTACTGATAGTAGGAGTTTGTCCTTTCCACGCATCGGAAACGGGCATTGCTACAGATTCCTCTTTTCGTCGAGGTGCGCTGTAACAAGGCGAAGAAGGAGAATAGACCCGGGTTCTATTTTCGCCATTCATAGCCATTCAGATCGCTTGGTTGGTTCCGCCAGCTGGCTGAAGAAACGAGCAGTGCCGTCAGGGTTGCCACGAGAAGCACTAAAGTTTTGGAAATTGAAGAAACAACTTTTCTTCAAAAGAAAACGTTTTGTTCTGTTGCGACTGCTTATTGTTGGTTCGAGTGCGAAGGCTGTCCATCGTGAAATTAGTAGCTTTTTACAATATAATGGCTTTCAAATTCAGAAATCAGAAAACTTTTCTGATCTTTAGAAGCTCGACAAATTATATTAGCGTGGCAAAACATATATCAACAATGGTGTGTATTAAGACATAAAGACCGCGTAGTCAGCTTGTGAGCATTCAAAAGGAGACAAACTTGCGGGCAGGGGCTTCCCCCCCCCCCAAAGGTCTGTGGGAAAAAAATGCTCCTGTCGAATTCACCCTAACTTGATGTTACCGGATTATTTCTCAGAGAACTTACCGGAATTTTGCTAGGGCATCTACCGAAATCTTGCTCAACGAATTACCGGAACTTGTCTCAGCGAATTTACTGGAGGCTAGATCAGGGGATCTATCGGACTTTGCTCCATGGAATCTACCTGATTTTTGCTCAGGGAATCTACCGGAATTTTGCTCAGAGAATTTACCGGAATTTTGCTCAGGGAATCTTGCTCAAGGAATCTACCGGAACTTTTCTTAGGGAATTTACTGGAGGCTGGATCAGGGGATCTACCGGACTTTGCCCCACGGAATCTGCTAGAATTTTGGAATCTACCGGAATTTTGCTCAGGGAATCTATCGGAATTTCTCTCAGAGAATCTACCGGAATTTTTGTTCAGGGAATCTACCGGAATTTTGCTCAGGGAATCTACCGGAACTTTTCTCAGGGAATTTACTGGAGGCTGGATCAGGGGATCTACCGGACTTTGCCCCACGGAATCTACTAGAATTTTGGAATCTACCGGAATTTTGCTCAGGGAATCTACCGGAATTTCGCTCAGAGAATCTACCGGAATTTTTGTTCAGGGAATCTACCGGAATTTTGCTCAGGGAATCTATCGGAATTTTGCTCAAGGAACCTATCGGAATTTTGCTCATTGCATCTACCGAAATCTTGCTCAAGGAATCTACTGGGAACTTGTCTCAGGGAATTTACTGGAGGACGGATCAGGGGATCTACCGAACTTTGCCCCACGGAATCTACTAGAATTTTGGAATCTACGGGAATTTTTCTCAGGGCATCTACCAGAACTTGTCTCAGAGAATTCACTGGAGAATCTACCGGACTTTGCTCCACGGAATCAACCAGAATTTGGGTTAGGGTATCTACCGGAATTTTGTTGCTTCCCGGAAAAGTATAGACTCACAGCTTACCAGGATGACTCCGGAACACAACTTACCAGAATGATTCTTGCAGACAGACAACAGAAGGTACCGGAATGTTCATCGAGTGATTCCGGTAATTCTGTAGCTTTTTTTTTTTTTTTTTTTTTTTAAATAATTTATTTCCTACTTTAAAGAAGTATCATTCTTTTAATTTTACTTTCATTTTATTTTATTTTTTTTATTTTACCTTCAAGAGTTAGGCAACCTACTGAAATCCATCATTTCCAACTGCAAATACTGTTCCAGGAATAGATTCACTGTACCGTCTACTCCAGTTTCGACAGCTTTCTCGACTCCTCATCGGTGATAAGCCGAGAAGATTTCAAATACAAGTTAGCCTTGTTCCGACATGATCTCAACAGTAGCCAGGAGAGCCTCTTCACAAAAGATGTCTTCACACGTATGGAAAGCTTTCAAGCTGGCCAAGACAATCCCTGTTACCTCAGCAAAAGAGGAAAGACATTTTAGCAAGATGAGTGCTGGTTAGGGCCACTTTGCGTTCAACATTGGCTGAGCAGCATCTGTTACAAATCGCATTTGAAACCGATCTAGTTGACGAATGTGAAATTGGATGTGCTGTGATAAAAAAAAGTGTAGGGTGGGTTGAAGGTCTAGGACTTTTTTAGTCTTAACTGACAGTCTTAAAGTTTAACCGAATAGGTCCAAGGTCCAACACGCCTAGGAACATATCAGTTATTCGTTTAAATATTCCTGAAAACCCGATAAAAATGCGTTACTTCGATTCTCCGTTATCCAGGGATAGTCGATTTCATAGAATGAACTTATTCTTTCGGATTTATGATACCTCTATTTGCTTATCCCTCTACGCTTGAAATATTCGCCAACTAGAAATGTAAGCCGTTGCCGAAAAATGAAATAAAAATATCAGATTCATTGCAAGACACATCCAAAAATAATTTTCTTATTTTATAGTGGAAAACGGATACGTCAGCTGAATTTTATTAGAGCTATATTTCGGCCTTTCTTGGCAAGGGTCCTCTTTGATGGTGGTAAACGAATATGTCAGCTGAATTTTATTGGAGCTATATTTCGGCCCTTCCTGGCAAGGGTCCTGTTCAGGCTCAAAACCGCTCAAATTGGAAAACAAACTTGTGGGAAACACAATTCGTTTTCCAACTTGAGCGGTTTTGAACCTGAAGAGGACCCTTGCCAAGAAGGGCCGAAATATAGCTCCAATAAAATTCAGCTGACGTATTCGTTTTCCACCATCAAATATGATTCGCAGTCAGCTTGGGCTGAAAGAATATTCAAGGGTCCTCTTCTGGCATGAAGCCTCTCAAGTTGGAAAAATGAACTTGTGGGAAAATCAACAAGTTCATTGTTGGGATTGGATTTGGAGGAATTAGAAGAGAAGGGGGTAAGAGTAGATGGGGTTGCGGGCTCTCCCTCCTATACTTAACAACCAAGGACGGGTTCATGCGGTTTGGATTCGGATATATTACTATTCCGAACCTGAAGCGCTGCAACCCGGACTAGGTTAGTCGGTTCCCGAATTGAAGAGGGACAGTGATTAAGTGTCGACGGGAAACGATAAGTTTTGTTTTCCCACAAGTTAATTTTTCCAGCTTGAGCGGCTTTGAGCCTTATAAGGACCTGCCAATTTTGCCTGGTCGGAATAAAAATGGCCATAGTAGAAACGGGTATTCCTGACCGTAATAAGTAAGTAAGTAATTTATTTATAACCCGCCGTTTTCAGAAAGCGGAGTAAATGAAGAAAGTAAATAAAACACATAAACATACACAAAAAGACACTTAATTTCAATCGTCGGCCAGGAAGCAGTGTAGAAGGTCGTGCGCTGGTTGGGTTCTGTTGTCAATGATTTTTTATAGCGAGGAAGAAACATCCAAAAGGGTAACACTTGCATCTTGAATTTTGACTTCTCCGTCAAAGTATGGTTATGGCATAATTTCGACAAGTGGAGCAGGTGCTTTGCATATTTAAAATAACATGATCTCATCTTTTTTATCTCCTTCTTTCGCAGAACATGAGTGACACCAGAACAAAATAGTATAGAAGGAGCGCAGAAGGTGCTGTAATCATATTAATAGACAGAGACATGAATGTTATTGACACAGGCAATTATTTTACAATGATATCAGTTGCGATTTGTAGATACCATGGTATCTTTTACCAAGGTAACTGAAATTGCAATTAGTCGTTACCGCGGTATCAGATACTACGGTTACTCTGCAAAAACGACAATTGCCGGATTATGCTTTTAGAAATCATCAAAAAAGAAAATCTGAATTCTGATATCCACGGACATCTAGAGCGTGTTCCACCCTACTTACCGTAGTTACTACGCATGACGTCACGAATTATGGCTTTTTGCCGTCAAGGCTGGAACGATTTTTCTGTTTCCCAGCAGGATCTCGCGCCAGGGGTGAATCCGACCAATCACGTTACAGAGATGCGTAGTTACTACGCTTACTACGCTCCCGAGCATGGTAAGCAAATAGTAACTATTAGTTACTATTCCGACAAGGTTGGAACGGTCAGCGTAGTAACTTTTCGTGAGGATGGAACGGAAATAGTAACTAATAGTAACTATTGTTAGAAGGGTGGAACACGCTCCTAGATTGACATAGCATCTTTCCCATCGATATGACAAAAACTAGGATTATATGTTGGTGATGATGAAAATGAGATGAATTTTCAGGTAACACGATCAGTTACCTGGTCAGGTATCACGGTAACTCCAAAAGCGCCTTTTGACCGTGGTATGATATACCCCGGTAACTGCGAAAACAACATTAGACAGTTTTACCAGATACCATGGTAGGCTATCTATCTATCTCATACGAAACTGTTAAAGTCTGTCGTTACTAATTCAACCTACGTTATTGCTCCATCCTTTATGAAATCCAGAGACCCAGGTTTCCTACGAAACATTCTATCGCCCACCCCCACCCCAACGACAATTCACTGATTTTCTCACTTACCTTGTTTTGCCAACTTAGATTCAGGCTGCTGGCGGTTCTTTGCGAGAAGCTCAGTAATCAGAAAACCCGGTGATACAATTTTATTTCTTGACTTTAACAGCATTCCCGATTTTCGTACCAGTAAGGGAGATCAGCAGACTGGGGCATGTCTATTTGTGGGACATTGGGGTTTTTCTGATGAAAAGTTTTAGCAAATATTCTAGTTAATTCACTGCTGAACCGCCGTCTAACGGCGGACATTTAAGGCTAACTACGGCCATTATTGGAAACAGTTATGGAAACAGTTATATGAGCCTATTGATAGAGGGTAATATGGTCTTGGTTTTGTTTTGTTTTTCATTTTATTAGTGTCGTTATGTGTGTTCTCAAATTATGGTCTTAGTTACCGGAATAAAATGTATTGAATTGAATTGAATTGAATTATTAGATCGAATTTATCTCTGAAAATTTCTTGAAATAAGATTCTCGACCCTGTTTAAATTCGATAGAGAGTAGAGTAGAGATACATTTATTCAAAAAACGGACACTATTCGCCTTTCGCCTGCCAAGAAAGGCAATGAAGCTTGGAAGGGCAAGCGATGTAATCCATTTATAATTATTCACAACATTCATACCGAGCTACTCATACACTAAAAATTCTACTAATGAATGATAAAGATGAAAAGACAATAAGAAGATGACACACCAACAAATAAAGAAAATCGGAGAACAATACCTTGAATAGAATGGATAACCTGGATCGAGTTTCTCACTAGTTTCATTCCCGAGACAAAAGGAACTTCTTTGCCCGTGACTTGAAAGCAGGAAGACTAGGCGCATTTTTCACACACTCGGGCAATATATTTCAAACACGAGGGCCATAATGGCGAATTACAAAAGATGCCCGAGTTGTGCTTCTAAACTCATGAGTTAAATTATCCACATTCCTTGTATTCTGATAATGAAGATCTCTATTATAAGTAAAAAGATTTTCGAAAGCAGGGATAAGCAGCTGATTTAGATATTTATGCGAGAAAATTGCAACTTGATAGTCGCTTGGTAGAGAATTGTCAATTCCCTTTAACGAGCGTGAATAATGACTTCGCCGTTCAGTTCAAATTCCCATAAAGCGCAACGTTGTAGCATGGCTCGCTCAATTCAAGGAAGTGAAAAGTCGTGACTTAAATACGGAAGCGAAATCAAAATAACAAGCAAATGTACTATGAGTAGCCTACTCAGAACCAGCAGATCAAGATATTGAAATGTCTTTGAGGGAGTTGGAGTGGGACTGCGAAGAGAACCCGACCTTAGTAACGCGAATTTTAGCTGATCTCTGTACTACCTACCCTTGCAAGTGCGATGTGAGCTTACACTTCCTTTTTCACTTTCAGTTGGCTGCAATCAGCCCAACTATTCGATTCGTGTCCGCAAAATCGAACTGTAAAAGAAGAAAAAGGCAACCAGATGGCTTAGGAACCTGGGAGATTGAGATCGAAAGTGAAGGAGGTGGAGTCCTTTCAGTAGGCCAGTTTCTACAGTTGCTAAAAGAGGCTTGTCGTGGAAGCTCCATTTGTCAACTTGGAGGGGTCTCCATCACGATCAATGCTATAGTATTCCCAGGTTAGTATAAGCAAACACGGGTAAGAACCTCTAGCCACCGCGTCGAGCAAGGATCCTTGATAACCTCCGTAAATACTGAGCAGGTGCTTAGACCTTAAAATGAATTAATGGAAAGTCTAATAGCCGATTTGCCGTAAGAAACAGATTTACATAGTTAAACAGTACAGTTAGCTTAAGCTAAGAGTGAAAATAATCCTGAAAATACACAGCTACGCCTAAGGTATCCTATCTCTATTTTTTTTTTTTTTTTTTTTTTATAAAAAATCTATTTTATCCTCACCCAGGGATTAGAATGACCCCTGTACTTTTAGAAGTAGAATCTATTGTATTAATTTATAAAAAAAAAAAATTGGACCGGCAAAACAGATAAGTCAGCTACATTTTATTAGAGCTATAATTCGGCCATACTTGGCAAGGGTCATAGCAAACTAACTCTAGAGAGTAATACCAAGACCTATCCCTCCCATGCATCAAAACTGGGCCTCCGTCGGACGCTTCGCGAGAGAAGCTTCAGCGAACTGTTCATCAGTGCACTGGCGCATGCACGTCCGATTATTTTTTTATTTTATTTTATTATAAACCCACTACACAAAACAAAAGTGGAAAACGAAGGGAAAAAGAAAATATAGATAACATATCAACGAACTAAAAGGAGCAAGCATCTTGACTTCGATGTATGCGACCGTCTACACGCTCGCCGCTCAATTTCTAGTAGGCTTCCAACTGGATCAATAACACTGAAATAACGGATAATACCTGTGTTACTATGACGGGCAGGTAGGTACAGAAAATATTTACAGAACTTAAAATATGTCTTCCTTAAGCGCGCCAGGTCGTTTCGAGACAGTAGGTCACTCACCCCGCAGAAAAGCAGAAAAAATTCTTCCCAGGTCTCTTCTTCCAAATTTTCCGCGATTAGGTATAACAGATCCGTAGGCAATTCGGATGGAATCAGCCATCTGTCCACATAATAATGTTCTAGTTGATCGAAGCTTATTCGAAAACCGAGCACCCAGGTACGTAAAAGACTCAACGGTGCTAAGAACTGTTGAGTCCGAAGTGATTTCTACAGGACAATCACAATTAAATGCCATAAACTCACATTTCGAAACGTTAATTTTTAGACCAATATCGGAGAGACCATTTAGCAGCTTATCCAGATTACGCTGAAGTCCACTTCGGGTGCGACTTATCAATAGAACATCGTCAGCATACGCTAGATATGTAATTTCAACTCCACATAAATACGAACTTGGCACCAAACTATTAAGTAAATGAGATATGGCCGATTTGAAAATACAAGGTGAAAGAACACTGCCTTGGCGCACACCACTTTTTACAGGGATTGAACAACTCAGTTTAGAGTCCCATTTTGCAAAAACTACAGCATTTTGATACCAATACAGCAGTGTGGCACAAATGCTGCCGTTCACACCAGCTTTAAGCAGCGACAAGACGGCCTGATGGTGGTTCACTGAGTCAAATGCCTTAGAAATATCGACTGTACACAAGAAGATAGATTCACGTTTAGCGTTAGCCTCCACTAAGATTTTCGTTAAAACACGGTGCGTATGTTGACATCCTAATCCTTTTGCAATCCGTTCCAAAGTTATGCATGTTACTAATTTCCGGATTCCCCTCCAATCCCACTACGATGGTCGGAGCCGGGAAACGACTATTCTCAAGGCAGTCTGTTCGGGTCCCAGATATGCCTACCAATTTTCATCGTCCTAATACCGAACTCAAGGGATCACCGAATTATGCCCCTCCCCCAAGTCCCATCGCAGTGCCCGAACACAGTCCAGTTATGTCAACGATATATCTAGGGCTTGTGATTGTCCTTCCCACAAAATCTTGTCGCGATCCCTCCACTCTAAGCGTTTCCTAAGATTTCCGGTTCCCCCTCCAGCTCCCCTCAATGTCACCGGATAACTTGTCTAGAGCTTATGCTTGTTTTTCCTACCAAATTCTATCCCGATCCGTCGACTCTAAACATTTTGCCAGATTTCCCGTGCCCCCCCCCCCCCCCTAACTCCGCCCACACGTATCGGATCCGGTCCGGACTTCGCGTGGAACATCCAAGACGATAGCTCTTGCCACTTGCCAAGTTTCATTCAGATCCGTTCAAAAGTTATGCATCCCACTAGATTCCGGATTCCCCATCCTTCAACTCCCGCACCATGGTCGGATCGGGGAAAACGACTATTCTGAAGGCAGTCTGTCCGGGACACCGATATGCCTACCGAATTTCACGGTCCTAGTACCAAATTCGCGGGATCGCCGAATTCTGACCTCCCCCCCCCCCCCCAAATCCCCCCACAGTGCCCGAATCCGGTCCAGTTATGTCAACGTTGTATCTAGGACTTGCGCTTTGTGCTTGTTCTTCCCACCAAGTTTCGTCCCGATCCCTCCACTCAAAGCGTTTCCCAAAATTTCCGGTTCCCCATTCCATCTCCCACCTAAGTACCCGGATCCGATCCGGATTTTAAATGGGTCGTCTGAGGCACGAGATCTTTCCAAATTTCAGTAAGATCCGATCACACGTCCAAAATTTATAAAAAAGCTCAAGATTTAGGATACCCCCTCTCTCCACTCCCCCCACCACGCTCGGATTGGGAAAGTGACTAATTCTAACTTTATCATCTCGAGTCCCTGACACGCCTGTCAAGTTTCATCGTCTTAATTTATATCGAAGTGCCCGAACTAGCAAAACCCGGACCGACAGAAATTGCGATCGACGGAGCATCTGGGATGATAGCTCTTTCCACTTGCCAAGTTTCATTAAAATCCGTTCACCCGTTCAAAAGTTATGCATGCCACTAAGTTCTGGATTCCCGGTCCCTCCACTCCCCCCACGATGGTCGGACCGGGGATACCACAATTCTCAAGGCAGTCTGTTTGGGTCCCCGATATGCCTATCAAATTTCACATTCCCAGTACCAAATTCGCGGGATCACCGAATTCTCCCCTCCCCCCCCCCCCACAGTGCCAGAATCTCGTCCGGTTATGACAGCAATGTATCTAGGACTTGCGGTTGTACTTTCCACAGCTCTCGTCCTGATACCTCCACTCTAAGCGTTTCCGAAGATTTCAGATCCCCCCCTCCACCTCCCCCGAAAGTCACCGGATCCAGTCCGGATTTTAAGCAGGTCGTCTGAGGCCCTAGATTTTTCCAAATACCAAATTTCATTAAGATCAGATCACCGGTTCAAAAATTATAAATAAGATTCCTGATTCCCCCTCCCTCGGACCCCCCCCCCCCTCCACGATCCTCAGATCGGGGAAGTGACGATCAGTGTTGCCACCGGCAGTAAATTTTTACTAGATCTAGTAACAAATATAAAATCTAGTAAATGCAGAGGATCTAGTAAAATTCATTATAATCTAGTAAAACAAGACCAAAGGTTTCGATGGGATCCCAAAAATTCAATATCTGATCCAGACAACTGGGTCTTGTCTTAGCCAGATCCAGTCTTCGCCAGACTCCTTGAACATTTTTACAATTAAAATTCAGAAACAGATTAAGGCCAAATAGCTAATCACCTGAGAAAACCAAGTTCAGATTTGGATTCAGCATGTGTGTTTACCCCTATAAGTCATATCTGTTTTGACGAAAACTTCCTGCCATTTCTGCCAATTTCCCGGTTCCGGCCGAACTCCAGAACTACTTGTCCGGCAAAAAAAGAAAGCACAAAGACGAAATCAGGGTATCTCCTTTCCCCAGTAATGAACATCTAATCAACTTCAAATACAAATTTAGCTTATAACAAATTTTCCGATTCCAGCCGGATTCCGGTCGAACTATATGTCCGGGTAAAATACGATTGTCACACAGGGACTCAGCATCTCTTCTTACCCCTAAATCGCTTATCTAATCAACTAGAAATAAAACTTTGACTTCCAACAGTTTTCCGGTTTTGGCCGGATTCCGGACGAACTACATGTCGGGTAGAAACTTGTTTTCACATAAGTGTTCAGCATGTCTTCTTGCCCTAAATCGAACATCTAATCAACTCCAAATAAAACTTTTAATTTTGACAAACTTTCCGGTTTGGGCCGGATTCCGGTCGAAATACTTGTCCGTCGAGAAAATAGTTTTCACCATCGTCTTCAGCATGTCTCCCTACCTCTAAATCGAACATTTAATCAACTTCAAATAAAACTTTTACTTTCAACAAACTTTCCGGTTTGGCCGGATTCCGGGCGAAATACTTGTCCATCGAGAAAATTTTTTTCACCATCGTCTTCAGCATGTCTGCCTACCCCTAAATCAAACATCTAATCAACTTCAAATAAAACTTTTACTTTCAACAAACTTTCCGGTTTTGGCCGGATTCCGGGCGAACTACTTGTCCGATGACAAAATGATTTTCACCATCGTGTTCAGCATGTCTTCTTACCCCATAATCGACTATCACATTAGCTGTTTCAAAACATTTTGTTTGTCCCTTAATTTGAATCCCCTCCCCCACCCCTAAATGTAGAGCTACAAAGCCCATCTACGAACTTGACTGGTCCGACGACCCAACGAACCCTCACACCAAGTTTCATCAAAATATCTCATTCCCTTCGAGAGTTATCGTGCTTACAGACGGACGGACAGACGGACGGACGGACGGACGGACAGACGGACAACTTTTGCGATGTCATAGGTATCCCTCCACTTACGTTTTGGGATCCCAAAAATCCGAATTTCTAGTAAAAAAAAAAACTGTCCAACCCAGAAGTTGTGTCATTTTTCAAAAATTCTGAGGAACTGTACAGATATAAGGATCCACTCCTACTCCTCGCCCTCTGCAGCTGGCCTCATACACATGCAGAGGCCAGAGCGACAGTTCTAAATTTAGTCTGTTAACCAAACCAAGGATTAGAGCTCTTTGACCATTGTGCTAGGTCTCCAGTCCCTGATGAAAAACGAACAAACCAACTGTTTTCAAAAATATCGACTGGTTTTAAGAGAATTTGACCTGTTTAAAGAAATAATCGACTGTCTTTAGAAAAATCTCGGCGCTTCGCGCCGGTTCATATTCTCTTTACCGATTGTCAGACATTGTTATGAGTGGGCGCGCCCTCGATTTGTAACGTTTCTGATCTTTATGAAGTGTGACTCAAAATGAGTGCCACAAAGTTTAACTGTCTTTCGATGTATTTCCTAATTGTTGAAGTGTAGTATGGGTTCCCAAAGTCAATGCATGTGTCGCGGCGACAGTCTCAAAATTTTTTTCGCAAATTTATAAATTTAAATTTATTTTCGCAAATTTACAAATTTATTATAAAATTTCTTCAAACAATGTTTACAACGGATACGTCAGCTAAGATTCTTCATTTGCGATATTTCGGCCGTTCTTGGCATGAGTCTTCGTCAGGCTGTCAATCCTCTAGTTCAGCTTCGGGGAAGGAAACAAATCTGTAAGAAATAAATACTGCTTCTGCCGACTATAAATATCTTATAAAAGTAAATTATCTTCAAATACCACTATAGTGAAAAAACTAGTCCTGAGATTTAATTTTTGACACGGACGCTGTTTTTGCTGAACGATTGGGGCGATGACAGGAAAGGGTTTTTTCTGCATTTTGATCAACTTCGGCTTTTTTATTAATAAGGAGCTGAAAACTTAAATATTATTTTATTAATGACCTCGTTCTACGTTTCTATTATGAGTACTCGCCTGTATCTATTACTTTGAATAACTACTGCACGGAAAAACAAGTGCTGAGATTTAATTTTTTACACGGCTGCTGTTTTTGCTGCATGATTGGGCGGTTTTTCTTTATCTCAACGGCTTCTCGAATGGTTTGATGGAGCCCGTGCACGTTCAAGAATTTAGGCTTTTTAAAAAAATACTGAAGGGGATGGGTTTTCGAAAATATGTTCTGCAAGTGCAGATTTGAAAGTACAGTTATGACGGTGTCCGTTGGAGAGGGCGTGGTCAATTTCTTGCTCATGCTCTGCAAGTCGTGTTCCGAAAGTTCTCTCTGTCCTTCCTACGTAACGCTTTCCGCAATCACAAGGTATTGAATAAATGCCTCTTTGGTACTGATTTGAGACTTTATCTTTTCCGGAGTTTAGGTAGGACAGCAACGTATTTTGGGTTCTGTGAAAGACTTGGATGTTGTAGTTTTTCAAACTTTTATAGAATTTTTCGGTTACTCCGCGGACGTACGAAAGGTAAACGCGGGCATTTTTTCTTCTGCCTCACCATTACTAGTAGAACTAAAAAAACAGCAGCCGTATCAAAAATTAAATCTCAGCACTAGTTTTTCCGTGCAGTAATTATTCAAAGTAATAGATACAGGCGAGTACTCATAATAGAAACGTAGAACGAGGTCATTAGTAAAATAATATTCAAGTTTTCAGCCCCTTATTAATAAAAAATCAGAAGTTGACCAAAATACAGAAAAAACCCTTTCCTGTCATCGCCCCAATCGTTCAGCAAAAACAGCGTCCGTGTCAAAAATTAAATCTCAGGACTAGTTTTTTCATTATAGTGGTATTTGAAGATAATTTACTTTAAATGATATTTATAGTCGGTAGAAACTTCAGTTATGAAGTAAAGGTTCGTTTCCATCCCCGAAGGTGAAGTAGCTGAACAAGAAGGTTGACAGCCTGACGAGGACTCTTGCCAAGAAGGGCCGAACTATCGCTGATCAAGAATCGTAGCTGACGTATCCGTGGCAAACATTGTTTGAATAGACATAGTTTTGGGCGATATTTGGATTTTTCAATAAATCGATATTTTCACTTTCGATATATCGATATTTGTTTAGTATGTTTCGCTACATGATACTTCTTGTTTCGCCAAAATTTACTAACAAAATTGTCGTTAAATAGTATCTTGCATCATCTCAAACTCTGAATAAATAAGAACTGAATTACGAAAACATATTGCTCCATTTCGGATATATAAATGTAGGTTATGTTGGATTATTCACAATAATTATGAATGAAAAAATATCGTTTTCGATATCGATATTTACGTATCGATATCCAATATCGCCCAACACTAAATAGACAGAAATAACGATCGCTATATGGCACGTGCCCTTATAATCGGAAAGACCTCGTGTCTGAGATGTACCACTTCTAGTCCGGACCAGATCTGGTGGCTTTGGGAGGGGGAAACTGTGTGACACGCTCAGAATGGAAGAATCGGATGAAACTTTTGGGTAAGAACAAGCACAAGCTCTAGTGAAATAGTTGACAGGACCGGACACAATCCGTGCACTGTGCGATGGTTGGAGGGGACGGAATCCCGATGATCCCAAGTTAAAGTGCTTCGGTATTTCAGGGACTCGACCCTATTTACTGAAGAACAGTAGTTTCCCAGATCCTACCATCTTGGGGGGGATGGAGGGAGGGGGAATCATGGGTTGTATATAACTTTTGAACGGTGATCGGATCTTTATGAAACTTGATACTTGGGAAGACCTCATTTCTCAGATGTCACAGTTCAATTCGGACTGGATCAGGTTACTTTGGGGAGATGGAGGGAGGGAACGGGAAATCTTGTGGCAAGCTCATAGCGGGGGGACCGGAATGAAACTTGGTGAGAAGAACAAGATTGACCCCTAGATGCATCCAAGCACTGTGGTGGAGTTGGAGTGGGGTTCGGAATGATAGCGAGTTAAGGTACTTCGAGATGTGCTAGAACGATGAAACTTTGCTGGCACATTAGAAACCTGACAAGATTGGCTTAGAAATAGTCGATTCCAAGATCCGATCAGCCTGGAGGGGGAGAATGGAGGGAGGGAAAATCCGGAAACTTTGGGCATTCATAATTTTCTAACTCGTGATCAGATCTTCAGGAAACTCGATAATTAGGGAGAGTACATGCTTCTGAAGTTTTTCATTTGTGCCTGAAGGGTTTTGCTTATAATTGAATTCCTATCCCGCTTAAAGCGCTCATCTTCACCGCAAAGTATATTTTCGTGATCTACGAGGGCCCATGAAAAAATGTTAGCCTGCGTAGTTGTATGCTAGTTGCACGAACAAGTTGTCCGTATTGATATGTAAAATGTGTCTCAGACTGGGCCAATCTGAAGCAGTAGCATCCAGTAGCATCTTGTCTTGCTATTTTTTTTTCTTTCTTTATTTTCTTTTTTAAATTATTGTCAATGTGTTTCAAAATTCGGTGATACATCATATTCCTTTGGTTCTTCCTCCTTACCGAATTCGGTAATTCACCGGATTCGTTTAGTCCGTATCTGTTATCAGACTGCCAAATTCGGTTTTCTTAGGTGCTTCTAACAAGAACTTTCTTCCATCATGAAATTAGGTTGCTATACGGTATAGCAACCTAATTGCTATACCGCTCCCGATCTGTTCCTTAGTTTCAGGGCACTTGCAGCTTCGCTCAAGTGCCATATACCGATCACTTTTCGGTTGGTCTGTCAAGCCAGTGTTCTCGAGCTAGGGTACATCCAGAAGTTCTAGGACGATGAAACTTGGCAGGTATATCACGGAACCGACCAAACTAACTTAGAAATATTCATTTCTCCGACCCGACCACCGTGGGGGGACTGGACAGATGAGGAATCCAGAATCTTGAGGCAAGTATAACTTTCGAACGGGTGATCGGATCTTAATGAAACTTTATATTTGGAAAGACCACGAGTATTAGACGATGGATCTGGATGATCCGATGATGAATGTGAATCGGAGGGGGAGCCGGAAAATTTTGTGACAGGCTTAGAGTGGGCGATGGGGATGAAACTTGGTGGGAAAACAAGCATAAGCTCTAGATACATCACTGACAAAACCGGAACGGATTTGGTGACGTGGGGGAGTTCGAGGGGGGGGGGCTCCGGAATTCCGGTGACTGCGTTTTAAGGTACATCCAGATGTGCCAGGACCATGAAAATTTGCCTCCACATTAGAGACTTGACAAGATTGACAGTGGAAGTGAACTTACTGATGGACAGACAAAAATTTAGAAATAGTAAGTTCCCCCATCCGACCATCGTGCGGGAAACGGAGGGATGGGGAATCAGTAATCTTGAGGCATGTATATCTTTCGAACGGGTGATCGGATCTTAATAAAACTTAATATTTGGAAAGTAATCATGTCTCAAATGTACTAAATCAAGTCCGGACGGGATCCAATTAATGAGGGGGAGTGGATAACCGGAAATCCTGTGGTGCACTTAGAGTGGAGTGATCAGGATGAAAGTTGGTGGGAGCACAAGCCGTAGATACATCAGCGAGAGAATCGGGCCTTATTCGGGCACTGTGGGGAGCTATAGCATAGTATCTTGCTATGGTAGCATCCAGTCTTGCCAATAGTAGCATGCAGTAGAATGCAGTAACACGGTAGCCTTGACATAGAATGTAGTAGCAACGGTTCGTATTGCATGGTACATTTTCGTACAACTTCATACTACTATTTTGGGATGAATTTTTCATCGGGTGGTCATCTTTGCCTCAAAAATTTTGCTCACAAATGAATTCCTAGCCCCCTCAGAGTGCGCATCATAACTGCAAAGTTCAAGAAGTGAGCAAGCGCTCAAAAGTGGGATGTGAAAGTAAAATGTTTATTACACCTTACATAAACAAGAGCTACGAGCTCATATGGCACTTGTTACGAGTATGCACGGCTCGGTTATGTCAATGATATATCTAGTGTTTGCTAGGTGTCTTCCCACCAAGTTTCATCTCGATCCCTCCACTCATAGCGTTTTCCAATATTTCCGGTTCTCCCCTCCAGCTCCCCCCAAAAGTCACCGGATCCGGTCCGGATTTTAAGTGGGTCGTCTGAGGCATGAGGTCTTTCCAAATATCAAGTTTCATCGAGATCCGGTCACCCGTTCAAAAGTTATAAATACCTCAAGATTCCGGATTCCCCCTCCCTTCACTCCCCCGACAGTGCCCGAATCGGCTTGGTCATGTCAATGATGTATATAGTGTTTGCTAGGTGTCTTCCCACCAAGTTTCATCTCGATCCCTCCACTCATAGCGTTTCCCAAGATTTCCAGTTGCCCCCTCCAGCTCCCCCCAAAAGTCACCGGATCCAGTCCGGATTTTAAGTGGGTCGTCTGAGGCATGAGGCCTTTCCAAATATCAAGTTCAATCGAGATCCGATCACCCGTTCAAAAGTTATAAATACCTCAAGATTCCGGATTCCCCCTCCCTCCACTCCCCCCACAGTGCCCGAATTGGCTCGGTTATGTCAATGATGTATCTAGTGTTTGCTAGGTGTCTTCCCACCAAGTTCCATCTCGATCCCTCCACTCACAGCGTTTCCCAAGATTTCCAGTTGCCCCTCCAGCTCCCCCCAAAAGTCACCGGATCCGGTCCGGATTTTAAGTGGGTCGTTTGAGGCATGAGGTCGTTCCGAATATCAAGTTTCATCGAGATCCGGTCACCCGTTCAAAAGTTATAAATACCTCAAGATTCCGGATACCCCCTCCCTCCACTCCCCCCACAGTAACCGAATCGGCTCGGTTATGTCAATGATGTATCTAGTGTTTGCTAGGTCTCTTCCCACCAAGTTTCATCTCAATCCCTCCACTCATAGCGGTTCCCAAGATTTCCGGTTGCCCCCCTCCAGCTCCCCCCAAAAGTCACCGGATCCGGTCCGGATTTTAAGTGGGTCGTCTGAGGCATGAGGTCTTTCCAAATATCAAGTTCCATCGAGATCGGATCACCCGTTCAAAAGTTATAAATACCTCAAGATTCCGGATTCCCCCTTCCTCCACTCCCCCCACAGTGCCCGAATCGGCTCGGTTATGTCAATGATGTATCTAGTGTTTGCTATGTGTCTTCCCACCAAGTTTCATCTCGATCCCTCCACTCATAGCGTTTCCCAAGATTTCCGGTTGCCCCCTCCAGCTCCCCCAAAAAGTCACCAGATCCGGTCCGGATTTTAAGTGGGTCGTCTGAGGCATGAGGTCGTTCCATATATCAAGTTTCATCGAGATCCGATCACCCGTTCAAAAGTTAAAAATACCTCAAGATTCCGGATTCCCCCTCCCTCCACTCCTCACACGGTGCTCGGATCGGGGAAGTGACTATTTCCAACTTAATCATTTGGGGTCCCTGATACGCCTGCCAAGTTTTATCGTCCTAGCTTATGTGGAAGTGCCCGAACTAGCAAAACCTGGACAGACCGACAGACCGACGGACGGACAGAAATTGCGATCGCTATATGGCACTTGGCCGAAGGGCAAGTGCCATAAAAACAGTCGTCGAGATGGTTTTAAGCCGATGTTGAAACTAGGAGCATTTTTGTGGTTACAGTGTAGGAACAAGTTCATTTTTTGAAAGGACTACCACAGAGTCCCAGACTTAGCGCTGTGAAAATTGTCCAGGGCTTGTGTTTAAGCGACTGTCTTTCACCTTATATATCTGTGCCCAACGATAAATTTTACCTTCCAGTATACTCGGGTACGAGAGTTTTTTCCCAAAGATTGCTACCGCAAGAGACTTACTAATTTATTTATTTTTTCTCCCTTTTTCACGTATGCTATAAAGAAAAGCCCTATTTAGTTTTTGGAACCTCCCGATAGCGGGACCCAACACCCATTACACAAAAATGGAAACGATCTGGATAACCAAAGAGGACCCTTTGAAAACGACAAGGACGATTCGGGCGACCTCCTGGATTCGCTTTACGAAAAGCAAAGCGTGAACCAGCGCAAGAACAATCGGAAAATCGATGCGCCTCAGTTACACCTTTGCAACTTGTCGCTGGCTTATCGAAATCACTTTCAACGCGCGAAGTGGATTCGCTTCCCAACTGCTCAGCTGAAGTCGCAAAAGCAATCGGTTTGGTGTATAAGCTCGCGGAGATTTCCAGGCCGCCAGAATCGCCCTATAGGTATAGTTCAGTAGTATGGACAACGAGAGGAGAACGTAATTTTCGAAAAAGGACCCTTCCTCTGTTATGGAGACATCCCATAGCACTTTGCTCTGCAATAGTCCTCCTAGTTATTCCCTCCATCTATCGCCTACTTTTCTATATATCTCTTCGGTTTCCATCACCATCATTAATTTCCCGGCATCGTGGACAATAGGTCACTCGGTCTTTATCCACTAGCTCCAGTTAGCTGCTGGCTAACCCGAGGTCAGGCTTTGATCCATTTCATTCTAAGTATTCTGGCTGCGGAATGAATCCGCAGCCAAGAAGAGTTCTCTTTCATCCTTGGTCGGAGCAAGACCTCAGTTACTCTATATTATAATTTATGGTAAGGACCAGTTTATATATTTAGTTAGGGACCCATTAGTGCTATATTATATGTGTCACACTCTTGTACACGATTTACATGAGATAAATTAACTATAGACGTTATGGTCCATCTCGGCTAGTAGGCCTCGAGCTTGACTGGATATGTGAATTCCAGCTTCGCTAGAATGTGTGAACCAGCTTGATTAGGGATTTCTGGATTGACTGCGGCTGAGCTATAGAATTCCCTGAGACTTTCCCTTGTCTCTTTTGTCCGGTTTCCTGACTGGTCCTAGGGCTAGTGGGCACCTACGGTGTCAGAATGTCTTCAGCCCACACCCCAGGAGCCTTATCTTCATTAAACCTCGCCTCCACTCGTCCATCCTCTCAACAAGGTGTAAGAACAGGGGTTGGAAACTTCCTCCATGTTCAACATTCTTAACAATCGTGTTAGAAGTGGGATGTAATCTTAACAATGGGGTCCAGAAGTGGGATAACATTCTTAACAATGGTATCAGAAGTGGGAAGTTTATTTTTGTAAGCCCTTATTTTCTCATAATAAGGAGGACCCACGTCCAAATTTTTTGTTCGTAGTCACGAAAATTACATTTTTTTCTCCCACCCGCCCTACCCTTTAATTTAGCAAAATAAAAATAACTTCCTTATTTTATTTTATTTCATTTTTGTATGGTTCAGCTCGGTCAGTCCAGAACAAAAATGTAGGTTTAGGTTTTTCCATTTTTACTCTTTGATATTTCCGTCGGCTTTCTTCATATATGAAAATTATTTTATGTCGGATTTATCCTTTTGTTTTTGTTTTCCCTTGTATAGTTTTTTGGATTTTTCCGGTCGCCATGTGAGTGTGTGTCGCACCACTGACTGTGAATTTTCCTTCCTTCTTTCCTCCCACCTTTTTCTTAAAGAATTTTCCGGTCTACATGTGAGTGTGTGTCGCGCCACTGACTGTGAATTTTCGTTCCCCCTTTCCTCCTACTTTTTTTTATTTTAAGAATTTTCCGATCTACATGTGAGTGTGTTTCGCGCCACTGATTGAGAAATTTCTTTTCCCTCCCCCTTCCCTTTTAAGGATTTTTCCGGTCGACATGTGAGTGTATTTCGCGCCACTGACCGCGAATTTTCTTTTCTCCTGCCCTCTTCCCCTTTTCAGGAATTTTGCAGTCTTCATGTGTGTGTGTGCCGCGCCACTGATTGAAGATTTTCTTTTCCCTGCCCCTTTCCCTTCCAGGATTTTTCAGTCGTCCTTGTATGTGTATCGCCGCACTACAGATCACGATTTGTCCATCCCTTCAGTATTGTTATTGTCTACCTGTCGTCAAGTGAGTGTTTTTCGCGCCACAGACTGCAAATCCTGTTAATCGTCATCGCATCGGCAAAATAATTTATTCTCCGGGGTACATCATTGCGTCATTTCGCCGTGTCTATTTTATATCAGTGCTCTCAACACTGACAATGCGTACTTGCGGTACCATTGATAAACTAGCACTTGCGTATGATTTCATTTTTCACATACCCGGAAACGTAATTTTGCCTGCGATTATTCCCAATTCCATGAGGATTATTTTGTTTAGTTCCCCGACATAATATTTTTTTTTTCATGAAAGCCATGGTTATTCGGAATAAAATCAACCTTTCTCGCCTTTTTTTCGACGTTGCCTTTATGGCACGATTTACTAGCCCTATGGAGTGATGCAGGGACGTCGTATCTCTATTTGTGGCATTTTTTCGGCTTACCCTTAATTTTTCATATTCCCCTATCGGCCAGTTTATTTTTTTTGATTGGTGGTGATCTGTTGGTATATTTTTCTTGCGGAGATAGATACTCTCTCAAGAATGTACATCCCACTTCTGACACCATTGTTACGTATGTTATCCCACTGTTGAGTCCATTGTTAAGATGTTATCCCACTTCTGGACCCCATTGTTAAGATGTTGAACGTGGAGGAAGTTTCCAACCCCTGTTCTTACACCTTGTTGAGAGGTTGGACGAGTGGAGGCGAGGTTTAATGAAGATAAGGCTCCTGGGGTGTGGGCTGAAGACATTCTGACACCGTAGGTGCCCACTAGCCCCAGGACCAGTCAGGAAACCGGACAAAAGAGACAAGGGAAAGTCTCGGGGAATTCTATAGCTCAGCCGCAGTCAATCCAGAAATCCCTAATCAAGCTGGTTCACACATCCTAGCGAAGCTGGAATTCACATATCCAGTCAAGCCCGAGGCCTACTAGCCGAGATGGACCATAACGTCTATAGTTAATTTATATCATGTAAATCGTGTACAAGAGTGTGACACATGTAATATAGCACTAATGGGTCCCTAACTAAATATATAAACTGGTCCTTACCATAAATTATAATATAGAGTAACTGAGGTCTTGCTCCGACCAAGGATGAAAGAGAACTCTTCTTGGCTGCGGATTCATTCCGCAGAAAGAATACTTAGAATGAAATGGATCAAAGCCTGACCTCGGGTTAGCCAGCAGCTAACTGGAGCTAGTGGATAAAGACCGAGTGACCTATTGTCAAGATGCCGGGAAATTAATGATGGTGATGGAAACCGAAGAGAAATATAGAAAAGTAGGCGATAGATGGAGGGAATAACTAGGAGGACTATTGCAGAGCAAAGTGCTATGGGATGTCTCCATAACACCTCTTTCTGGAAAAATAGAACAAGAGAATAGAAAAGTTGTTCCTCGTTATGTCTTTCGATGATCAAGACACTGTGGGGAGGGGATCCAAATTTTTGTAAACAGCAGGTTGAGCCAGGTACCAGGTTGAGTTGCCGGATCTCACCAAACTTCGGACGTTAGAGCTAGGGCCGTAGGTCTGCCTGGCAACAAATCACTTTAAATCACCGAAACTCACGTGGGTGGTGTCATGATTGTTCGTGATTACCTTTTAATTTTGAACTAAAACCCTAAATTCGGGAAAGAGACCACTCCAGAACCATTTCGAGTTGAAAGTGACATAATTCACATTCTAGATTACCCACAAACAGCTACAACAACTAGTACCGCTTCCCCTGGTGCAACCAGTCCAACAACCGCAACGACTCCGCCAACAGCCCCAACGACTCTGACAACAACCCCAACTACTCCGACGACAACCCCAACGACTCCGACAACAACCCTAACGACTCCGACAATAACCCCAACGACTCCGACAACAACCCCAACGACTCCGACAACAACCCCAACAACTCCGACAACAACCCCAACGACTCCAACAACCCCAACGACCCCGACAACAACCCCAACGACCCCGACAACAACCCCAACGACTCCAACAACCCCAACGACTCCGACGACAACCCCAACGACTCCGAAACTTCAGGGGGGTAACGGATAAGGGGATGGAAAAGGGAATGGAAAAGGGAAACCAGCTTAGCTGAGGAGCTGGAAGAAGTGGTCGTAATGAAGATGTAAAATCTTCATTTTAGTACTGTAGAAATTTGTGTTGGAATCCTTGTCTGTATCATTAGCGATTAATAAAACGATTACCGGTATAGGTATTCACCTCGTGTCCGAATGGCTTAAGAAACATTTGCCCTTGCACCAGAAGGGTTTGGGGGGATGAGACCCCGAAAACTTTGAGTGGAGGATCAAGCTTCTCGGTCCATACCTTAACTTGATAAAAGAAAAAGAACAAATTTCAGTAGCCGCAAAATTTGCTACATCGACCGCAGTACTGACTGTTCTGGGTGAGCAAACGAGCTTGCCGTTTTTACTTTTTTTTCGAAAAATTCCATTCGGAGCTTATTCAGGTCTCATCCTTCCCACGGATCATAGATCATGAGCGGATCAAGTCTTGACCTCCTTCAAGCCGACGTCTAGACGAAAACTGTTCGTTCGATATCCAAAGTTTCGGATGTTTTTAATATTCACAAAAAATTTGTAACTTGTTTTCAAACAGTGTTGCCACTGACCAATCAAAATGATGACGAAATTCTATGTCCTATCGAACAACAAAAAAGTGTCGCTGTGTTATTGTGTTGCGAGAGCAACACTTTGGTTTTGTCCTCGTTTTTTTTTTTTTTTTTTTTTTTTTCCCATGCCGCCGATTTCATTTTATTCCTGGTAACTGGGAAGGGTCTAACCTGTGCGGTTTTTACGGAAAGTGTGGACCTTAGGCCGGATTGATGAATATGACATTACATTTTGTAAAGCTCCGTACAACTCTTGCCTGGGGCCAATAAGGATGGTTTTGCTTGTCCTCGAGGCAGAGCCTACGGTTTGCGAAGTGAAGTGGAGTTGTATAGCCTATGTCAGAGAGGACTATCTGAAGTTGTGTAGCGAACCTTTCGTTTCATCAAACCATGTTTCTGCTTTCGAGAGGAAAGCTCCGTTCTAGCACGCAAGCAGGCAGGCACCACTTTCAAATTGAAGATGGAGTAAAACCTATAAGTGTTAAATATATGCGGCAGTTACCCGGCCCCACAGCCAACATATCTTCTTTGAGTGATAAATAGAAAAATCTACAGAGACAAAAAAGTGGCTTTTTCCCACGGGTCCGAAAGTGCTGCCATCTATTGTTTCTGTCCATGCCTGCGACGATTTCAGCTGAGATTATCATTTTTTTTTTTTTTGCACTTGGGTTTGCGGTAGAGTAACGGTATCAGATATGCCTCTTAAACTTTAAAAGTTCTCTCATTGCTAAAGAAACTAGAGCTTATCATTTGCTCCTTTCTAAGTCGTGACGTTAGAAAGTTGGCCTACGGCAAAAAAATCAACTTTTGAACTAAGACAGGTAGATTTTTTTTTACGGCAATCGATAGCCATTGATGAGCTGATCAAAGTATATGTCATCAATTTTTTGTACACAAATTCCTTGATGAGATACACCAGTTTGAAAATTTCAAAGGGGTTGACAACTTCAGTAGTAAGGTACATTGAAACCAAAAATAGGCGATACCAGTTATGAGACATGTAGGGACTTTTAAGCGACAGTCGACTGTTAGCTCATAATCATCTTCGGTAATGAGGGGTTTGCAGCTTGTGCTAGTTGGTGTACCTGTTATTTGTTTCCTGCGTATTCGATGGTAAGAACAATTTGGTTCCCAATGGTAAGATATGCAAGGGACTTGTAAGTAATAATCGGCTGTTATGCTACAATCATCTTCTGCGATGATGGGTTTGCAACTTTTGCTAGCTGGTGTACCCATTATTTGTTTTCGGTTAACTTAATGTATATCACGGGAGAGGGACTTGTAAGTAGGAATCTGTTCACGAGGGGCTAGGAATTTTTGCAAATAGGCGCACATTGTATTCGATTTCTATAAATCTGAGGGATCGACTAAAAGCAGGAAAGGAAAGGCAAGAGAATCAGGTAAAGATACTAAAACCAGGAAGGGCTAACTAAAACGGGAAAAGAATTACCAGAAATCGAGGATTCGAAAAACTGGCAAGCCTTTCCTCTGTTTAGTACACCGTGAGGGGTCGGCAACTGACATTTGTAAAAGTTCACCTTTCCCTCCTTTTAGTACCCTCTTGGTAGGAGAATAAAATCATCCTAGTCCAGCGAGGGGTCGGCAACTAATATATTTCAAGTCCACCATTTCTTTCCTGGTTTTAGTAACTTGTCACGGATAGTACATTCGAGTACAGAAACGAGGAAAGAAATTGAGAATTATAAATTATTCTTCTTTGAGGGGTCGACAACTATAAAAATTCATAGTTCACCGTTCCCTTCCTCTTTTTACTAGCTTCGAGGGGTCGGCAACTAAAATTCTCAGTTAAGTGAGGGGTCGGCAGCTAAGATACCTCAACCAACCAAAGTACCTTTAAGGGGTCGCCAGCTAGAATTCTCAGTCAAGTGAGGGGTCGGCAACTAACTTTTGTATCCTGTGATGGGTAAATAAATTGGAAACTCTTCTTCTTTGAGGGATTCCGCGTCTTTCCGAGCGAGGGGTCGGCAACTAAGATATTTCTAAGTCCACCATTTCTTTACTGGTCATAGTAACTTCTCACGGATAGTACCTTAGAGTACTAAAAGGAGGAAAGAAATGGTGGACTTGAAATATCTTAGTTGCCGACCCCTTAAAGCTACTAAAACGAGGAAAGGCACTATGAGTTTTTATAGTTGCCGACCCCTCAAAGAAGAATAATTTAGAATTCCCAATTTCTTTCTCGTTTCAGAACTCTTAAGTACTACAATCCGTGACATGTTACTAAAACCAGGAAGAAATGGTGGACTTTAAATATCTTAGTTGCCAACCCCTCGCTAGACTCGGATGATTTAGTCACCTAGCGACAGGGTACTAAAAGGAGGAAGAGGTGAACTTTTACAAATATAAGTTGCATACCCCTCACGGGATACTAAACACAGGAAAGACTTGCCAGTTTTTCGAATCCTGGATTCCTGGTAATTCTTTCCCCGTTTTAGTTTGCCCTTCCTGGTTTTAGTATCTTTGCCTGCTTTTCTCTTGCCTTTCCTTTCCTGCTTTTAGTCGATCCCTAAATCTGACGGTAAGAAAGTTTGTGTCGATGGTCTGTCAATGTAACCTAGGATTAACTATTTACACAACGGATACAAACGAAAATGTAAAGCAATGAGTTAGTTTCATAATAATTAATAGTGGTATTTTAATGGTATTTTAATCCTGAAAAGTTACGGATAGCTTTCTAATACCGACTAGATTATATAAGACATTGTTCCAAGTTTTCATCCGTCACGATGTCTACGATTTAAAAGGATAAAGTTCATCTGACTGCAAAGTTAATTTAGTCCCTTCTCCTATATTATTTTGTTGTTGTAACTATTTACACAACGGATACAAACGCAAATGTAAAGCAATGAGTTAGTTTCATAATAATTGTTAGTGGTATTTTTATGGTATTTTAATCCTGAAAAGCTACGGATAGCTTTCTAATACCAACTAGATTATATAAGATATTGTTCCAAGTTTTCATCCGTCACGATGTCTACGATTGAAAAGGATAAAGTTCAACTGACTGCAAAGTTAATTTAGTCCCTTCTCCTATATTATTTTGTTGTTGTTTGTACAACGCTGAAGAATACCTTTTGATCATTTGATTAATTTTTTAGAAGATCCCGTTTAAACAAGAGCTGAAAGCTCATATGGCACTTGTAAGAACAGTTATCATGTTTGTCAGATACGGTTTGCAGTTTTCAAGGCTGGATCTCTCTCCCGATATTTATTTCATCAGATAACGGGCTTGATCTAGTAAATCTGAAATGGTTATACCACTCATTGAAAATTGTATCTTCCTCCAACGATGATCTGATCGGGGAGGGACTATATTTGCAAGCCGATCTAATAGAGTCCCTAAGATGCCTGCAAAGTTTCACGGTCATAGCACATCTGGAAGTACCTTAACTCGTGATCATCAGAACTAGGGAAAACCCCCTCCTACTCCCCCCACTGCGACACGATCGGTCCTGTTTTGTCAATAATAATAATATATTTGCAAATTGAAAGGCAGGCCGTTAAGCCTCTACAATGTATCTATGGCTTATGCTTGTTCTTCCCTCCAAGACCCATCCCGATCTCTCGACTCTAAGCGTTTCAAGAGATTTCTCCCCCGCCTCCAGCTCCTCCCGATGTTATCGGGTCCGTTCCAGACTTGAAATTGATCATCTGAGTCACTTGTTCTTGACACTTGACAAGTTTCATGCACGTCTGATCACCTGTTCCAAAGTTATGCATGTCAATAGAATCTCCCCCATGATCGTCGGATCGGGAAAAGAACTATTTTCAAGTTGACCTGGAAGAGTACCTAATATGTCTGCCAAGTTTCATGGTCCTAGTACATGTGGAAGTACCTTAACTCGTGATCACCGGAAGTCCGGGAAAACCCCTTCCAACCCCTCTACTGTGACATCCCGATCCCTCGACCCTAAGCATTTCACGACATTTCCGGTCCCCCCTCTCATCCCCTCTCTTCGGATTCGGTCCAGATTTGAAACTGAAAATCTGAGACACTTGTTCTTCACAATTGTCAAGTTTTATACATGTCCGATTATCCATTCCAGAGTTATGCATGTTTCTAGTTTCCGGATTCTGGATTCCCCTTCCCTCCACCCCCCCCCTCCCCGCGATAGCAGGATCGGGGAAGTGATTATTTCCATGTTAATCTGGTTGGTTCCCTCATATGCCTGTCAAGTTTTATTGTGCTAGCTTATTTGGAAGCGTTTCACCAGATTTCCGGTTCCCCCTGCAGCTCCCCCCCCTCAGTGATCGGATCTGGCCCGGATTTGAAACTGAGTATCTGAAGCACTTGTTCTTGATATATGTCAAGTTTCATGCGAGGTTTCATGCATGTCTGATTACCCGTTCCAAAGTTATGCATGTTACTAGTTTCCGGATTTCCCATCCCTCCACTCCCCCACGATCGCCGGATGGGGAAAGTGATTATTTCCAAGTTCTTCTGGTCGGTTCCCTGATATGCCTGCCAAATTTCATTGTCCTAGCTTATGTGGAAGCGTTTCATGAGATTTCCGGTGTCCCCTCCAGCCCCCCCCCCAAGTTATCGGATCTGGTCCAGATTCGAAATTGAGCTTCTGAACCACTTGTTCTTGACATATGTCAAGTTTCATGCATATCTGATTACCCGTTCCAAAGTTAGGCATGCTACTACTTTCCGGATTTCCCATCCCTCCACTCCCCCCACCCCCAAGATGTCCGGATCGAGAAAGTGATTATTTCCAAGTTAATCTGGTCGGTTTGCCAATACGCCTGCCAAGTTTCATCGTTCTAGCTTATGTGGAAGCGGTTCACGAGGTTTTGGGTGCCAAAATCCAGCCCCCCCTCCAGCCCCCCCTCCCACAGTTATCGGATCTGGTCCGGATTTGAAACTGAGCATCTGAAGCACTTGTTCTTGGCGTATGTCAAGTTTCATGCAAGTCCGATTACCCGTTGTAATGTTATGCATGTTACTAGTTTCCGGATTTCCTGTTGATCCACCCCCCCATGATGGCCGGATCGGGGAAGTGATTGTTTCCATGTTAATCTGGTTCGGTCCCTTACACGCCTGCCAAGTTTCATCGTCCTAGCTTATTTGGAAGTGCCCAAACTAGCAAAACCGGGACATACCGTAGTTTCCGGATTTCCCATCCCTCCACTCCCCCCACTATGATCGGATCCGGAATATGATTATATCCAAGTTAATCTGGTCGGTTCCCTGATATTCCTGCCAAGCGTTTCACTAGATTTGTTTGACTTGGACTGACCATCTTTAAACCGTATGTATTCTCGCATTCGCTTTCTTATACATCAGGGCATGGCTCAGTGGTAGAAAACTGGACTGGCAACACAAAGGTCAAGTTTCACGTATGTCTGATTACCCTTTCCAAAGTTATGCATGTTAATAGTTGTCGGTTCCCTGATATTTCTGCCAAGCGTTTCACTAGATTTGTTTGACTTGGACTGACTATTTTAAACCATATGCATTCCCGCATTCCCTTCTGTACATCGTCGCATGGCTCAGTGGTAGAATACTCGACTGGTAACACGAAGGTTCCAGGTTCGATTCCGCGCTCAGGCAGCGCTATTTTTTGCTCCCGTTTTACTTTTTGCTCTCGTTTTACTTTATAGTTTTCGGACTCCCGGATCCGGGGAAAGTTTGATTGGGGAAGTGATTATTTGTAAGTTGATCTGGTCTGGTCCCTGATATGCCTGTGAAGTTTCATCGTCCTAGGTTGTCTGGAAGTGCCCAAACTAGCAAAACCTGGACAGACCGACAGAACGACAGAACGACAGAACGACAGAACGACAGAAGGACAGACCGACAGACCGACAGACCGACAGAAATTACGATCGCTATATGGCACTTGAGTATGCTCAAGTGCCATAAAAACTTCGATAAGTTGACAACTTCAGCATTAAGCGACAGCGAAGAAACAAAACCAATTTGAAAGTTTAAAGGGGTTGATAACTTCAGTAGTAACATACACACTGAAACCAAAAATAGGCGATATCAGTTGTGAGACATGTAGGGGACATGTATGCAACAGTCAACTGTTGTCTCATAATCATCTTCGGCAATGAGGGGTTTGTAGCTTTTGCTAGTTGGTGTACCTGTTATTTATAAGAACAATTTGGTTCCCAATTGTAAGACATGCAAGGGGCTTCTAAGTAATAAGCGACTGTTATGCTACAATCATCTTCAGGGATGAGGGGTTTACAACTTCTGCTCGCTGGTGTACCCATTATTTGTATCCGGTGAACTTGATGTTTATCACGGGAGAGAGACTTGTAAGTAAGAATCGGTTCACGAGGGGCTAGAACTTTTGTAAATTGGTGCACATTGTATTCGATTTCTATAAACCTGACGGTAGAAAGTCTGTATCGATGGTCTACCGCTGTAACCTAGGATTAACTGTTTACGCAGCGGGTACAAACAATAATGTAGAACAATGAGGTAGTTTCGTAATAGTTAATAGTGTCATCTACGATATTTTAATCCTGAAAAGTTACGGATAGCTTTAGATATTGTTCCAAGTTTTCATCCGTTACGATGTCTACGATTGAAAAGGATTAAAGTTCAACTTTACAACGCTGAACAATAGCTTTTGATGTGATGATTCTTTTTATAGAACGTACCTTTTAAAAGCTTCGATAAGTTGGGAACTTCAGCATTTAACCGACAGGGAAGAAACAGAACCAAAGTGTTGCTCTCGCAATACTTTTGTCGGCGAAGCCGGACAAAGGTTGCCGCAACACTTCACGTTGCCCAGGCAACGTAGGTCTAGTTAGGACTGCTGAAAGAAGTTTTCGGGAAATGTGAAAAAAAGTCCCTGGCGGGAAGGACAATGTCAAAGAAATATGTGACAGGATCCTCATTCTACATCAGAATTTTATAGAAGAGAACTCGGAACTACTTCGTAACGAGAATCGCCACCTGCAAACAATTGTGAAACTGCAAGAACGTATTGATGACTTGAATAAAACACCGATTTCTGTGTTTGGGGTTGCACAGTCGACTGTGACCTCAACCCGTTGGTTTGCATCTGCGGTACGTGACCCAAGCGTGTATTCGGTCATTCTAGAACCCGTGGAACATGATTTAAATAGTGATACACGTCTGGAACGAAATGATTTAGAAAAGCTGACCAAAAGTTTTGACGAAGACAGCAAAAATTTTGCTGTGAACAAGACAGTACCAGCGAAGAATGGTAAAATTATACTTGAACGTGGTTCAGAGTCCGATGCAGAAGAGGTAATTTCTGCATGTATCAAGAAAGTAGAGGTGACAAAGTATAAAGCTGTGCAAGTGAAGAAAAAGATGCCGAGAATAATCGTAAGTGACGTCACGGATTGTGAAGATGCCGATTCGTTCCGCACAGAGTTCTTGCGAAGAAACGATAATGTTAAAGACATGGTTAATCATGGTGAGCTACTGAAAGTTGTTACAGTGTTGAGGAAAGATAGGAACAGCGCCAACGTCGTAACTGAAGTTAGCCCCAAACTCCGTAAGTCCTTCCTGATAAATGGTCATGTGAAGCTTGTCTTCTTGATGAAGCGCTGTGATGACTATGTGTTTCTCATGAAGTGTTCGCAAGGCTGCTTTTATGGCCACCGAGCAACTAACTGAGTACAGAGGCCTGCAGTGCTGCTCTTTTTGTATGGGTAACCATTCATTTGATGATTGCCCAAAATCGTTTTCTGATCGCCCATCTAGCAGTGCCTGCCACCATAGCAAGACCAACGGAAGCCCGCATGAGTCGTACGAAATTAAAAAGTGTCCAACTGCTCAAAAGATTATAGCAAAACTGAAAGACAGAATTCTGTACATGTTGTAATCAGGCAGTGTAAATGATGTGAATAAATCACTGTCTTTCATCCAGACTAACTTAAAGCATTATTTCCTTGCAATGGTGCAGTTACAACAAACCCTTGCAGAAAGAGAGCCAGATGTTGTTCAGTTGCAGGAACACTATGTTAACAAGTTCGGAAATCTTTCCTGCATTCCAAGAGAATATGGTTGTTTTTCAAAAATTGATTACAATAAGAGGTTTTTTAGTAAAAAATGTTTTCGTGCAGATATTAATTTTGATGATTCGTCTAATGAATGTGTAACTGTGTCTATTTATTTGCCAAGTCATAAAGTTGTTGTTTCGTCAATATATTGTACCTCGTCAATTCAGTCAGTGTCTGATGTATTAGCTTAATTAGCTGTGACTGATGGGTTAAGCAATCATAGTGATTATGTTGTGTAGTATCATCATGTAGTGATCATGTTGTGACATTAATGCTAGAAGCCCGATTTGGATGACAAGTAGCAATAGTGATAGAAGAGGAAAAGAATTAGAAGATTATTTTGCTAATAAGAATTTAGTCGTAATATATGACCCAGACTTGCCGACGTATCATGTCGTCTCTTCTAGCCCTGATGTCACAGCTGTAGGTTCTAATCTAGTTCAGTTTGCTAAGGAATGGATCGTTCTTTCGGATTCCCCGTCACTGTCTGATCATTTGTATATTTCTTCTGTGATAGTGATAGATGCTGCGCAAGGCGTAGAAACTTCATGTCAAAAGTACGATTATTGGGGAATATTTAGTTCAGTTTTACTTAGTAGAATAGATGATGTCTATTCGCTTCCTGTGTCGTCTGTACAAGAGATAGATGTGGCTGCTGAAAGTTTTAGAAAGTTGATTTCTTCTGATGCCACTTCTGATTCGACCCCAGTTTTCGGTAGTAAAAGATAAAAAAAAGTATGCAAGGTGGTGGAATCCGGAATGGACAAGATTAAGACATGATTATAGAAGGAATTTGACAATTTATAAGATTGTCGATGATTTAGAAAGTGAAGTAAATATGAAAAATTCCCTTAGAGATTATAAATATGAAATTGTAAGAGCTAAGAGAGAAGATTGGAAAAAGTTTTGTGAAGAAAGAGCTAGCTTAGATCCATGGCAAACTATTCATAAGATATGTCGGTCAGATGGCGGATGTATTCAGCCTGTGCATGTGTTAAAAGATGATGATGGCAGAACTTCATCACTGAACGAAGCAGGGGTGAACTTTTTGCAAAGTGGTTTCAGAAAGATGACAGTGCTAATGATACTCCATTCTGATGTGAGGCAACAAGTTAAAAATTTTGTTCAAACTGTTACTTCTGGAGAAGATGAAATTAATGCCGATGTTTTAAAAGATACCATAAATTCTCCGGAATCAATGAAAGCTCCAGGTCCAGATGGAATTTTAAATCCTGTTTTAAAACAAAATATCAATGTGATAACACCGATTTTTCTAAAAATCAGAAATGCATGTTTAAATTTGTGTTATTTTCCTAAGGAACGGAAAAAAACTAATGTGATAATTATTTTGAAAAAAGGAAAGAAAAATGATGGGAATCCACGTTCTTATCGCCCTATTAGTTTACTTTCTAATTTAGGTAAAGTATCTGAAAAAGTAATAATGCAGAAATTGAATAATTTAAGTTCGGAAAAGAGTTGGATTTCTTCTTTGCAGTTTGGATTTAGTAAGGGGAAAAGTACAGTTGATGCAGTAGATAATGTTGTTACTGCTGTTGAAAAAAAAGAAATTAAAAAAGAAATTTACTTTATGGATTTTTTTCGACATAAAAGGGGCTTTTGATAACGCTTGCGGTATCCAGGAATAATAAAAAAATTGATAGAAAAAGAATATCTGGGAAGTTTGATAAAATTAGTTCAAAGTTATTTTAACGACCGTGTAGTTATATACCAAAATGAAGTTTCAAGGGCTCTGGAAAAATCATGTCCTCAGGGTTGAATTTATCTCCCTTTCTATGGTTAATGAACATAAATGATATTTTGAACGAGAAAATTGACACAAATTGTGCTATACAAGCTTACGCAGACAATGTTTGTGTGATAATAAGTTCAGAAAGTATTTCTCAACTGGAAGAAGTAGCTCAGAAAGTGTTCACAAAGTTTGAGCAGTGAGCTGTTAAAAATAAACTTGAATTTGATAAAAGAAAAACTGAAGCTGTTTTATTCACTAATAAGCACAAAGTTCCAAAAATTACTCTGATATTTGGTGGTGATATTATTGAAGTGAAAGAAAAGGTTAAATATTTGGGCGTTATTTTGGATAGAAAATTATTGTGGACAGACCATGTTGTTAGTAGAATTAATGCAGCTAAACAATATTCAACTCGTCTTTTATGTGCGGCAAAAACAACATACCTTTTGCATTGAGGAAACTGTACAAGTCGGTTGTGGAAAGTACAATTTTATATTCTGTTCCAGTTTGGATCGCTGCTCTTAAGAAAAAACATATTCTGAGAAAACTAAAATCAGCTCAAAGAATTTCGATGTTGGCAATCTCCAAATCTTTTCGCAGTACACAGTCAGAAGTAATAACAGCAATATCTGGTGTGTTACCCACTCTTATTAGAGCTTTTGAACTGACTGCATTAAGATATGCTCGTAAAGCCCCCCCTCAAAATTGGCCGATGTTTACTCCACCTTCTTTCCCGTTAGTTCAAAGATCATCTCTTCATAGTATTTTCACTGTATGCTATAAAGAAAAGCCCTATTTAGTTTTTGGAAACTCTGTGATAGGTCCTCCCGATAGCGGGACCCAACACCCATTACACAAAAATGGAACCGATCTGGATAACCAAAGAGGACCCTTTGAAAACGACAAGGGCGATTCGGGCGACCTTCTGGATTCGCTTTAAGAAAAGCAAAGCGTTAACCTGCAGAGCGCAAGAACAATCGGAAAATCGATGCGCCACAGTTACACCTTTGCAACTTGTCGCTGGCTTATCGAAATCACTTTCAACGCGCGAAGTGGATTCGCTTCCCAACTGCTGAAGTCGCAAAAACAGTCGGTTTAGTGTATAAGCTCGCGGAGATTCCCAGGCCGCCAGAATCGCCCTATAGATATAGTTCAGTAGTATGGACAACGAGAGGAGAACGTAATTTTCGAAAAAGGGCCCTTCCTCCTTGTGGAAAAAATAGAACAAGAGAATAGAAAAGTTGTTCCTCGTTATGTCTTTCGATGATCAAGACACTGTGGGGAGGGGATCCAAATTTGTGTAAACAGCAGGTTGAGCCAGGTATCAGGTTGAGTTGCCGGATCTCACCAAACTTCGGACGTTAGAGCTAGGCCGTAGGTCTGCCTGGCAACAAATCACTTGAAATCACCGAAACTCACGTGGGTGGTGTCATGATTGTTCGTGATTACCTTTTAATTTTGAACTAAAACCCTTAAATTCGGGAAAGAGACCACTCCAGAACCATTTCGAGTTGAAAGTGACATAATTCACATTCTAGATTACCCACAAACAGCTACAACAACTAGTACCGCTTCCCCTGGTGCAACCAGTCCAACAACCGCAACGACTCCGCCAACAGCCCCAACGACTCCGGCAACAACCCCAACTACTCCGCCGACAACCCCAACGACTCCGACAACAACCCCAACGACTCCGACAACAACCCCAACGACTCCGACAACAACCCCAACGACTCCGACAACAACCCCAATGACTCCAACAACCCCAACGACCCCGACAACAACCCCAACGACTCCAACAACCCCAACGACTCCGACGACAACCCCAACGACTCCGAAACCTTAGGTGGGGTAACGGATAAGGGGATGGAAAAGGGAAACCAGCTTAGCTGAGGAGCTGGAAGAAGTGGTCGTAATGAAGATGTAAAATCTTCATTTTAGTACTGTAGAAATTTGTGTTGGAATCCTTTTCTGTGTCATTAGCGATTAATAAAACGATTACCGGTATAGGTATTCACCTCGTGTACGAATGGCTTAAGAAACATTTTCCCTTGCACCAGAAGGGTTTGGGGGGATGAGACCCCGAAAACTTTGAGTTGAGGATCAAGCTCCCGGTGCATACCTTAACTTGATAAAAGAAAAAGAACAAAACTCAGTAGCCGCAAAATTTGCTACATCAACCAAAGTGCTGACTGCTCTGGGTAAGCAAACGAGCTTGCCGTTGTTACTTTTTCTTCGAAAAATTCCCTTCGGAGCTTATTCAGGTCTCATCCTTCCCACCGGATCATAGATCATGAGCAGGGTGTCGTCACTAGAAGTCTTGACCTCCTTCAAGCCGACGTCTAGACGAAGACTACAGCTGATTTTCGGATCAAAGTCGAGACGAAACCCATAAAGACCGAACCCATAAAGGGACGATCTTTGGGTTACCAGCATTTCTGACACAGAACTTGAGCTCCTGTTCGTGGCAAGATCTGTAGAGGGTCCTTAGTACAGTCGATCTAGTGTCAAATATGATCTGACCGCAAGAAAATTACAACAGAAATGAATTTTACACCATCTTGTAGAGAAAAAAAAATGCACAACATATCGAAAGTTGAGAAACCTAGCGGAGTGCAAAAATGTGTGTTTTTTAGCGTTTATATTTTATTCTTTGTTTCTCAGCTGTAATTCTCGATTTTCTTAAGGCCTTAAGAAAATATAAGGCCTTAAGAATTTTATATTCTGTTCCAGTTTGGATCGCTGCTCTTAAGAAAAAACATATTCTGAGAAAACTAAAATCAGCTCAAAGAATTTCGATGTTGGCAATCTCCAAATCTTTTCGCAGTACACAGTCAGAAGTAATAACAGCAATATCTGGTGTGTTACCCACTCTTATTAGAGCTTTTGAACTGACTGCATTAAGATATGCTCGTGAAGGCCCCCCTCAAAATTGGCCGATGTTTACTCCACCTTCTTTCCCGTTAGTTCAAAGATCATCTCTTCATAGTATTTTTACTGTATGGTATAAAGAAAAGCCCAATTTAGTTTTTGGAACCTCTGTGATAGGTCCTCCCGATAGCGGGACCCAACACCCATTACACAAAAATGGAACCGATCTGGATAACCAAAGAGAACCCTTTGAAAACGACAAGGGCGATTCGGGCGACCTCCTGGATTCTCTTTACGAAAAGCAAAGCGTGAACCTGCCGAGCGCAAGAACAATCGGAAAATCGATGCGCCTCAGTTACACCTTTGCAACTTGTCGCTGGCTTATCGAAATCACTTTCAACGCGCGAAGTGGATTCGCTTCCCAACTGCTGAAGTCGCAAAAACAGTCGGTTTGGTGTATAAGCTCGCGGAGATTCCCAGGCCGCCAGAATCGCCCTATAGATATAGTTCAGTAGTATGGACAACGAGAGGAGAACGTAATTGGTTGCCGGATCTCACCAAACTTCGGACGTTAGAGCTAGGCCGTAGGTCTGCCTGGCAACAAATCACTTGAAATCACCGAAACTCACGTGGGTGGTGTCATGATTGTTCGTGATTACCTTTTAATTTTGAACTAAAACCCTTAAATTCGGGAAAGAGACCACTCCAGAACCATTTCGAGTTGAAAGTGACATAATTCATATTCTAGATTACCCACAAACAGCTACAACAACTAGTACCGCTTCCCCTGGTGCAACCAGTCCAACAACTGCAACGACTCCGCCAACAGCCCCAACGACTCCGACAACAACCCCAACTACTCCGACGACAACGCCAACGACTCCGACAACAACCCCAACGACTCCGACAACAACCCCAACGACTCCGACAACAACCCCAACGACTCCGACAACAACCCCAACGACTCCAACAACCCCAACGACCCCGACAACAACCCCAACGACTCCAACAACCCCAACGACTCCGACAACAACCCCAACGACTCCGAAACCTCAGGTGGGGTAACGGATAAGGGGATGGAAAAGAGAAACCAGCTTAGCTGAGGAGCTGGAAGAACTGGCCGTAATGAAGATGTAAAATCTTCATTTTAGTACTGTAGAAATTTGTGTTGGAATCCTTTTCTGTGTCATTAGCGATTAATAAAACGATTACCGGTATAGGTATTCACCTCGTGTACGAATATCTTAAGAAACATTTGCCCTTGCACCAGAAGGGTTTGGGGGGATGAGACCCCGAAAACTTTGAGTTGAGGATCAAGCTCCCGGTTCATACCTTAACTTGATAAAAGAAAAAGAACAAAATTCAGTAGCCGCAAAATTTGCTACATCGACCGTAGTGCTGACTGTTCTGGGTGAGCAAACGAGCTTGCCGTTTTTACTTTTTCTTCGAAAAATTCCATTTGGAGCTTATTAAGGTCTCATCCTTCCCACGGATCATACATCATGAGCAGGGTGTCTTCACTATAAGTCTTGGCCTCCTTCAAGCCGACGTCTAGACGAAAACTGCAGCTGATTTTCGGATCAAAGTCGAGACAAAACCCATAAAGACCGAACCCATAAAGGGACGATCTCCGGGTTACCAGCATTTCTAATAGAAGTCTTGACCTCCTTCAAGCCGACGTCTAGACGAAGACTACAGCTGATTTTTGGATCAAAGTCGAGACAAAACCCATAAAGACCGAACCCATAAAGGGACGATCTTTGGGTTACCAGCATTTCTAATACAGAACTTGAGCTCCTGTTCGTGGCAAGATCTGTAGAGGGTCCTTAGTACAGTCGATCTAGTGTCAAATATGATCTGACCGAAGCAAATTACAACAGAAATGAATTTTACACCATCTTGTAGAGAAAAAAAAAATGCACAAAATATCGAAAGTTGAGAAACCTAGCGGAGTCCAAAATGTGTGTTTTTTAGCGTTTTATGTTTTATTCTTTGTTTCTCAGCTGTAATTCTCGATTTTCTTAAGGCTTAGTCTTTACTTCATGGGATACATGTTTTTGATGTCGTTTTATATGCTGAACTCAAATCACATCATATTTAAGACATTGTCAACCGTAAATGTTTCACATTCATCACCATACAAGAAATTATTGATTCTATTATAGTATAACTGTTTGACTGGGTCCTCTCGAAAACGGGACCCAAGGACCCCGGACCCCTTGCCACGGTACGCTTCTGGCTAACGAAAACAGGACCCCTTGAAAACGAAAACGGGACCCATCTGGCTAACGGAAAACAGGACCGCTTGCAAACGAAAACGGGACCTTCCTTCTTAATACGGACAATTGACAGAATTTTTCAATGATGGATCCGTAAATTTATAAAGTTGAAGGAAATACAATGGTTGGACCGGATCCACTATACAGCGGTTGGGTTCAAAAGGCATGTCGTGGCCTCTAGCTTTCGACAAATTTAGTTGAGAAGCGGGAATTCCTTCTGGTAGATTTGGTGTAGACAAATATGTAGAACTCGCCGCAAAGAGAAGGTAGGGTTGGGGGCAAGGCCGTATCCAGGGGGGGTTAGGGGGTTGCCCCCCTCAAAAAAAAAATATACAGAAATAACGATTTTTATAGGCTTTTCCCTCTGATCTATGTGTTTTTTTTACTGTTTTGTCTGACCAGCAGGCAACCCCCCCCCCCGAAACGCACGCCCCCCCCCCCCCCCCCCCCCCCCCCCCGAAATAGATTCCTGGATACGGGCCTGGTTGGGGGTCAACCTTCAAACGACAAGTGCTGGACGCTAGCTCTAACTTCCGACAAAGTTCAGTGAGGTCCAGCAACTCAAAAGGATATATTAGGAGATTTTCCATAAAATTACGGGTCCATCTTTCAAAAATTCTGTCCATTGTCCGTATTAAGAAGGTAGGTCCCATTTTCGTTTCCAGGGGTCCTTTTTTCGGTTAGCCAGATGGGTCCCGTTTTCGTTTTCAAGGGGTCCTGTTTTCGTTAGCCAGAAGGGCATGCAGGTTAGCAAAACCATACGTCGTCTAGGACGGGATCCGATCCACTAAATAGAGGCATGGCATGTCACACCATAGCGTAGGAGGCAAGAGTATTAAAAAGAGGCATGCAAATTAAAAGGGCCCTTTAGGCTTCAGAGTGAGGGGCAGGAACAATGTTAGAACATGCCTTCTTTTTAGGCCCTGGAGTTACAAACTCTCACTTACTTGTCTTCTTCTCCTACTTGCCAATCTTTTTTTATTAATCGTGCATTCTGCGCCATGCCGTGACTCTTTTTAGTCTATCTCGTCGTCTAGGACCACTAGAAATTAAACCATCATTAAGATGAGAAGAAGCACACAGCCAAAATCGACCGACACCGACATGCCGTGGAAAAAAATGTTGCTCATGTAGCGAATAGGACTTCGACATTCAGCGATCAATGACGGAGAAGCAGAAGCTGACTAAGAGGTACCGAGACAGGTGGCTCAGCTAGGGGGAATCTGTTTCAGCTCCAAAAAAATCCCCCCAAAGAGACCACATAGTACCAGCAAGTACCAGAGTATCCTTCCCCTAAAAAAAGGGTCCTGACACCAACCAACGAATGGAGACTGATGGCGCTAGAGCCCTGCTGAAAGCATTTAAGGACCCCGAGGCACGAAACAACAACGCCAACCAGGCACCACGAAGCTGCGGCTAATTTCCGTAACGACTAAATTCAAGGACAACCCACGATCTGTCACCTTGAGCCCCTTAAGACTATGAACGATATGTAAATAATATTTGAACTTGGTAATTATGAAAAAGATAGGTCTTACACTATGAAAGAGCTTAATAATGCCTTTCCAGGGCTAGATGCGAAGTTGGAGAAGTTACGCCTGTAGAAAAGTAGGAATATGATTTTAAATATTCCTTCAAGTAGCTGAATTTTTGTAAAGCTATATTTCGGCCCTTCTTGGCAAGGGTCCTCTTCAGGCTCGAAGCCTTTCAAGTTGGAAAAACGAACTTGTGGGAAAAAAAACTGGTGGGAAAACAAACTTGTTGGTTTTCCCACAAGTTCGTTTTTCCAACTTGAGTGCCGTTGAGCAAGAAGAGGACCCTTGCCAAGAAGGGCCGAAATATAGCTCGAATAGAATTCAGCTGACACATCCTTTTTGTACTATCAAAGGAGCAAATGATTTTAGGATATGTCTTGCAATGAATCTGATATTTTTATTCCGTTTTTCGGAAATGGCTTACATTTCTAGTTGATGAATATTTCAAGTGTAGAGGGACAACCACATAGAGGTATCACAAATCCTAAAGAACAAGTTCATTCTAAGAAATCGACTGTCGGATAACGGAGAAACGAAATAACGCATTTTATCGGGTTTTCAGGAACATTTAAGTGAATAAGTGTTACTAGACGTGTTGCACCTTAGATCTATTCGCTTAAGCTTTAAGACTGTCAGCTACAACTAAAAATTCTACGACCTTCAACCCATCCTACACATTTTTTCATCACGTTTCCATTTGTTCACAGCACATCCAATTTCACATTCGTCAACTAGATTGGTTTCAAATGCGATTAGGAACAGACGCTGGTCAGCCAATGTTGAACGCGAAGTGGCCTTAACTAGCACTAATCTTGCTAAAACGTCTTTCCCCTTTTGCTAAGGTAACAGGGATTGTCTTGGCCAGCTTGAAATCTTTCTTTACTTGTGGTAAGAAATCTTTCAATTCATGAAAATCTTCGAATATTTCTTTTTGTTTGTTTCGAGGCTCTCCTGGTGACTTTTGAAATCATCACCGGTGCAGAGCCGAGAAAGCTGTCGAAACTGGAGTACAGCAAATGCAAATAAGTAAATTTTTCACTTGCAAACCATTTAAGGTTCCCGTAGCGCAGATGCCGATCTCCTGATACTCCGCCCTCGGCCGGGAGTGCGATGGTGGTTGGGTACAAATCATCCGACCCTTTCCGTGCTTTTCCTTAGATTTCTCTAGGTACCCATTTGAAGCTGGGTGGACTATTGGCTTGTCTTACGGGGAAACGCCACTAACCCTACCGAGACTCGAACAAGCGACCCATGGCTTGGGAGTCCAGCACTCTAGCCCATTCGGCCACGGACGGACGAGAGGAGTAGACAATACCATGAAACTATTCCTGGAACAGTATTTGGAGTTGTAAATGATGGACGATAATTCTTGAAAGATACAGAAACTTAGGAGATTAACGGAATCACTCGATGAACGTTCTGGTATGCTGTGTTGTCTGTCTGCAAGAACGACTCTGGTAAGCTGTGTGTGGGAGTCAACCTGGTAAGCTGTGAGTCTATACTTATCCGGTAAGCAAGCCAAAGTCTGGTTGATTCTGTGGAGCAAAGTCCGGTAGATTTCCTGATCCAGCCTCTAGTAAATTCCCGAGACAAATTCCAATAGATTCCTTGAAAATTCTAGTAGATTCCATGAGCAAAATTCAGGTAGTTCTCTGAGCAAACTTCCGGTAGATTCCATGAGCGAAATTCCGGTAGATTCCAAAATTCTAGTACATTCCGTTGGGTATAGTCTGGTAAATCCCCTGATACAGCCTCCAGTAAATTCCCTGAGACAAGTTCCGGCAGATTCATTGAGCAAAATGCTGGTAGATTCCCTGAGAAAAATTCCGGTAGATTCCCTGAGCAAAATTCCGGTAGAACCTCTGAGAAAAATTAAGGTAGATTCCCTGAGCAAAATTCCGGTAGATTCTCTGAGCAGAATTCCGGTAGATTCCCTGCGCAAAATTCCGGTAGATTCCAATATTCTAGTAGATTCCGTGGGGCAATGTCAGGTAGATCCCCTGATCCGGTCTCCAGTAAATTCCCTGAGACAAGTTCCGGTAGATTCCTTGGTCTTGATTTCGGTAGATTCCGTGAGAAAAATTCCGGTAGGTTTCCTGAGCAATAATTCCATAAATCATCAAGTTAAGGTGAGTTTGACAAATTTTGACTGGCCTCATCCCCCCCCCCCCCCCTCAAGACGCCCCTGCCTGCAGTACTCTAGGGAAGATCGTATAAATGAAAAGTAAACATGCAGCAGGTGTTTCGGCGTGGGATAAGAGTTTCAGGGACTCTATGGCCATATTCGCCCTTTTGAGCATAGCCTCAATTTGTTTATCTCATCTGAGGTCTGATACTCCAAAGAGTTTTATCTCCTTTACTCGGCAGGACTGTGGAACTTTTCGGAAGAAGGCAGGGCTGCTTTTGAGGAATGAAATGGTCAGAACAACTGACTTCTCGAGGTTGACTATCATTTTATCAACTGCTGCTTCCTCACAGATGTCACTCATTACTGCTGCTGCACTTCTTCGAATATTTTTGTAGCAGCATTCTGCTACGGACAGGTCATCTACGTATTTTCAACGATCTGGTATGGTATTTGCCAGATCTTTTATCATTACTAGGAACAATAGTGGTCCCAGCAGAGTTCCCTGCGGGACCCCGCAAAATATGGGTAAAGGGTCTGAGTAACACGATTTGTATTTAGTACGTTGGGTTCTCTCTGATATGAAACTAGACCTACGTTGCCTGATCAGCGTGAAATGTTGCGTGTGGTAATATATACTTTTTAGCCAAAAGGGATAGCTGATCGAAAGAGTTTAGCAAACCAGCTGCCCAAACCATACCCAGACATCGAAGTGCGACCCTTATAGTACTCCAGACCTGATCCAGTTTGCCGTGGACGTAACGCATCATAGTAACAGTCAATGTCAGGACAACAAAAAAGGGTTCGATGATTAGACATTTTTTATCGGACGAAAGTGACATGTGAACACACAAAGACCCTTCGAAATTGGTAGAGGATCACCAAACTTCGTTTTTAATGTGACAGAGTTCCAACTCGTTACTTGCTACAGGAACGTATAGTAAGTGTCTAATATTGTAATGATAAGTGGTTTAATTTGTAGACTTCTTATCCAAAATTCGTAGTAGAGGAGCACACGCATTACCAACCCTTGAATTTTCAATGAATGAAGCATAAATGAATATACAGGAATAGGTGTAAAAAATCCTGGTTCGAAGTCACCATAGACTCCATGTACATGTTCAATTGGTGTTCGAACAATATTGTTATTGTCACGAAACCCCAACAGGTCTTTCATGTCTTCACTGAACCAGAGCCGATCGTTTTCTTGTAAACCTGTTACCAGTATCCGTTTATGTGACAGAAGGAAAGACAAGGTAGGTGCTTTTTTGTTTCTCCCACTCAGATGGGCATTCAGGTTATTAACGGTCTTCAACGGTTCTGTATTGACGATACGGTATTGTGTATCGAGGATACCTTTCCTTGTCAACACTCAGATTTTCAGGCCAGCTGAATGGTTTCAACTGAACGTCATAGGATTTGTATTTTTGGATTACATCAAAACTGTTTTTAATAATACAATCCACAAGTGCCACCTCATAATCACTCTTAAGTTGTATCGGAGGTGTTAATCGTGTCCAGAAGTCAGTGGTCTTATTTAGAGCATTTGTTAATGGATCAGACACGTTACTGATGAAAGTCACTAGAAAATCGTGTGACATGATGAACTGTTGATGCCGGTATCCAAGAATCGTGAGCTGAACTTTATCCAATCCACCGCACAAGCAACTGTTTCTGTCCACGTACCTACTGGGTCTTAAGTATCTTTTCCACTTTATAAGAACCCGAGTGCTGAAATACTTCCAACCTCACCAACGTTTCGATACACACGTTTTAATGAGTTAACCATTTTCCTTTCAGGGATATACCGGTCCCGAATTGTTGACTCATTAGTCGAGAAGCCACTGAACGTGTAGTCCTCGAACGAGGGGTACTTGCCGAGTGAGAGGTAGTCGTAGGTGTATTAGGGCTAAATACACTCTGGAAATGTGTACTGAGAGATTTCCATCCACTTTTCTCTTCTTCAAACTGATTTAAAGTTTGTAGTACTAACTTATTACTCATGAGGCTCTGTGGTACTTTCGAACCCATAAGGAATTCGTACATATGATCGTCTACACAGTGCAAACGTCGTTTATTCGATAGTAAATCATGTAACAAGTCAACGACAGAATATTTGGTCCCCATAACTTCTATCTCTGGATCACCTTGAGAATAATTCACACCCTGTGCAGACATAAGAAACTGTAATAGCCGTCTTCCTTTCTCCTGATAGGAAAGAGGCAATGTGAGGATAATGTCTTTATGTGTTGGTGTAGGTGGCAAAGGAGGAGATGAAGGCGGTTGTGGGGCCTTTGATGGAGTACTATCTTTCACAATGTCCACTTTGATTGGTTTTTGAAGCTGAGGCCGGATTTTATAAATACGCTGAACTCCAGATTGCAGCAACGACAACTCAACATCGTCTTCAACGGCAGGGTCACCCAGGAAACTACCTAGGGCATCTTCAAATCGACGAGAAGGGGACATAGCGATTTGAAGATGGGGCTGTCATAGCCCCCCAAGATGGGGCTGTCATATAGGGCTGTCACTGTTTGGTTTTCTTTTTAAGTTTCTTGTGTTCTTTCCACAATTTCTGTTGACAGTAATGTTCTTTTCTTTCATTTCTTTCTTTCTTGATTTTTGTTTCTTCCTCATTTAATGACTCCGTCTTTTTGTACGTTTGTGCATCATGATGGGAAATAAATCTATTATTATTATTATCTTGGGTGTTCAGATAGAGATGAAGGACCCTTCTTACATATTATATTAAATTCAGTTCATTCAATTTAATTTCAAAATACTTTCCACGGACATGCCGAATAGCAGTATTGTCGTCAATGGCCTATACAATAAATCACAATCGTCAATTTGGCCATAACTAAAACAGTTAAAACTCAAACTTGCGTACATTCAGTGGTCATATTCACAATTCGTCATGGGCATTAAAAAACTTGACGAACGAAGGTACGAAACTACGCTCGTATCGCGAGTGAGAAACCCTTGTTGGTGCAAGGCGTGGTACCATCCCAGCCACAGCTCGTTGTGGACGAACTCGTGTAGGTTGATGTTCTGGTGGGATGATATCTCGGTGGATGGGGTTCGCTAGGATACTTTTCCCAAATTTAAGGGACAACTTAAGACGGCGATGACCCCTGATTTCAAGCCACATCGAGAAAGTCCCGCGAAGGCAGGGGCAGAAGCTGTACCTCTCATACAGCCTATTCAGGTGTAAGTAAGTAAGTATTTATTAGTGAGTAAACCAAACAAGGTATTTCACTCTATATACTAAACTAAAACTACATGACATCAAAAAGAAAACACTAATCTAATCATAAAGTCTCAATGAAGAAAAATGATCACGCAACCAATGATCACCAACTACGAAATTTCTTATCTCCTAGTTCTTAAAAAAAAAAAAATAACAACCCTATTCAGGTGTCTCGAAACCGATATCTGAAAAGCTTTGTTCCCTCCTTTGTCAAGTTTGTGCTAGTAAGTAATTGTCTGGCACCTGAGCTTAACTCTTTTTATTAAATCTATTGGATGATTACTTTTATTTCAAACTAATTCGTAAGTGTTGACTATAAATTGTATATATATTTTTATTGACGACCAAACGAATATTCGGCTTGTCCGCTTCACGTTTTAGAAATAAATTGAATTGAATTGAATTGAACATGCTATCGGTTTAAACTTATTCGGTATAATAACTGTGATCCGGTAATGTATTCGTTATAATTGCCAGGATTTCGGACGTGGAAGCAGTTAAATTTTAGCCTACAGAGAAAAAAATGGATTTCAAAAATGTTCGCCTGCGGCGCTCGATTTAGTTTTCTATTGGCTATAATAGATAGAAGCTGTTACTTCAAATCATGCCCGGCAATATATTCTACATGTGGGCTTCACCAAAACGCAGCCTAATAGTTGGCTTATGGTCTTTCATGCTGCCCTTTCTTGTTACTCTTCCTACGTAATCGTTTATGTTCCATAATTTAAAGCTCGAATTCTTAGTCCTAGGATTCGGTAAAAAAATTTAAAGATTCGGTAAAATTTTGGCTCTTCATCCCCCCCCCCCCACCGAAATACTCAGGGTATCTTCTTTCCCCCTATAATGAACATCTAATCAACTTTAAATTAAAATTTAACTTACAACAAATTTTCCGACTCCAGCCGGATACCGGTCGAACTATATGTCCGGGTAAAATATGATTTTCACACACGGATTCAGCATCTCTTTTACCCCTAAATCGGTTATCTAATCAACTAGAAATAAAACTTTAACTTCTAACAATTTTCCGGTTTGGCCAGATTCCGGGCGAACTAAATGTCCGGGTAGAAAATTATTTTCAGATAAGTGTTCAGCATGTCTTCTTGCCCTAAAGCGAGCGTCTAATCAACTCCAAATAAAACTTTTAATTTTAACAAACTTTCCGGTCTCGGCCGGATTCCGGGCGAACTACTTGTCCGTCGGGAAAATGGTTTTCACCATCATCTTCAGCATGTCTTCTTACCCCTAAATCGAACATCTAATCAACTTCACATAAAACTTTTATTTTTAACAAACTTTCCGGTCTTGGCCGGATTCCGGGCGAACTACTTGTCTGATGACAAGATCGTTTTCACCGTTATGTTCAGCATGTCTTCTTACCCCATAATCGACTATCACATTAGCTGTTTCAAAATATTTTGGTTGTCCCTTAATTTGAACCCCCTCCCCCACCCCTAAATGTAGGGCTACAAAGCACATCTACGAACTCGACTGGTCCAACGAGCCAACGAATTCTCACACCAAGTTTCATCAAAATATCTCATTCCCTTCGAGAGTTATCGTGCTTGCAGACGGACCGACAGACGGACAACTTTTGCGATGTCATAGGTATCCCTCCACTTACATTTTGTGATCCCAAAAATAAATAATTTTTACCAAACGATACATTCTCGTGATTTTGAAGGTCCCTTGGTCATTGTTATCTCAAAGGTTTAGCGTACTAATGATCAAAACAAACTCACGAATTGGCAAATTCGTACTTTCATACTCTGACACAGCCTTGCAAGTGCCATATGAGCTTCTAGCTCTTGTTTAAACACTGTTCATTGAATGTAGGACCAAGGACCACCGTCCGAACTTCACCCAACCGCTCGGACTACCGTAGTCCGAATACGTACCAACAGCTCGGGTAGCCTACACGTTACGCTTATATTAGTAACTTTGGTTTTGTACCACAAGTAAAGACCAGAGGTAACAAGACCAAAGGTGTCGATGGGATCCCAAAAATCTAATATTTGATTCAGACAATCGAGTCTTGTCTTCGCCAGATCCAGTCTTGGACGGGCTAATCATCAGAGAAAACCAAGTTCAGATATACCTCTATAAGCCATATCTATTTTGACGATACTGATCGAGACTTCCTGTCGATATCCGAGCGAACTACTAGTCCAGCAAAAAAAAAAATACAGAAACAAAACCAGCGTATCTCCTTATCCCTATAAAGAACATCTAATCAACTTACAACCGGATTCAGGAATAATTTTATGTCCGGGTATAAAACCATTGTCATATACCGACTCCGTCTCTCTTCTTACCCCTTCATCTGTCATCTAATCGAACTTTTGCTTTTAACAAATTTTCCGGGTTTGGCCGGATTCCGGGCGAACTAGTTATCCGGCGAGAGAATGATTTTCATCATCGTGTTTGGCATGTCTTTTTACCCATGAACCAAACATTTAATCAACTTCAAATTAAACTTTTACTTTTAACCAACTTTACGGTTTTCGTCGGATTCCGGGCGAACTACATGTCCGGGTAGAAAATTTTTTCACATAAGTGTTCAGCATGTCTTCTTGTCCTAAATCGAACATCTAATCAACTCCAAATAAAACTTTTAATTTTAACAAACTTTCCGGTTTCGGCCTGATTCCGGGCGAACTACTTGCCTGTCGAGAAAATGGTTTTCACCATCGTCTTCAGCATGTCTTCCTACCCCTAAATCGAACATCTAATCAACTTCTAATAAAACTATTACTTTTAACAAACTTCCCGGTTTTGGCCTAATTCCGGGCAAACTACTCGTCCGATGACAAAATGGTTTTCAACATCATGCTCAGCATGTCTTCTTACCCCATAATCGACTATCACATTAGCTGTTTCAAAATATTTTGTTTGCCCCTTAATTTGAACCCCCTACCCCACCCCTAAATGCAGGGCTACAAAGCCCATCTACGAACTCGACTGGTCCAACGACCCAACGAATCCTCACACCAAGTTTCATCAAAATATCTCATTCCCTTCGAGAGTTATCGTGCTTACAGACGGACGGACGGACGGACAGACGGATAACTTTTGCGATGTCATAGGTATCCCTCCACTTACGTTTTGGGATCCCAAAAAGGAATCTGCGGGTAAAACAAATGAATATCCTCGCACTATGCAGAAAACAAATTTTCATGTATTCTCTGGAAGGTTGATTCGCATTCAGGTTGTGCTGAGGGAATGAATGGAAAATATAGGAAATAAAAATGAGAAATATATAAACAGAAAGTTGACTGCTTTAAAGTTTAACCGAAAGGGCTGCGATAGGACAATCTAGTTACTCATCACTTATTCACTTGAAGACCCGATGAAAATGGCTTACTTCGTTGCTCGCTATTCATGAATAATCGATTTTCAACTAGTGGAATTTCCCTGTCGGATTTCTTGTATGCGCGTATACATGTGTTGTTTGCTCGAGGAAAACGATTTGCCAAAAGTAAGTCTTCACGCAGTGAGCTACATTCCCCAAGATGATAACTGGCCACTGCAAGCCGCGTTTCGATTAAGGTTCAAATCTTCCGCGACATAGTAGATTTTGCGTTGTGAGGACGGCCGTAGATATTTTGAGCCTGAACGCTATTCCAGAGCAAACAGTGAAATACAAAAAAATCCCCTTATGCAATCTAAAAAAAAAACCGGTGTATTCAGTTAAATAATGCAAAATACGTTGGCTTTTCAGTTAAACTTTAAACGGATACGTCAGCTGATTTTTTTATAGCGACATTTTGGCCCTTCTTGGAAAGAAAAATTCAAGCTAGAAAAAACGATCCTGAGATAAAACAACAAATTTGCAATCAGGATTGAAGGAATAGTGATATAGCCGGAGGTTCTTGAAACCTTACCAACAATTTCAGATAGTATGATACTCAAGAAAGGGGCTTCAAATTTTGTATAGATCCGAGATTCAGTATAACAAATATTTTGCTCAGAAGATTCATCTTGAACAAGTTTTTACCGTTATCAAACATCTTACAATATCAAATTCAACAACCACAATGTAATCCACAATCCTTTCCTCAGTAACACTCATGCTTTTCACTGGATACTCAATCACTATCCTTTAAATTTACTTTCAACCTTTAAAAATCACGACATCCTCACAGCGCCAGCTCAGTTCATCAACTGACAAGCGCCGGCGCAGATCGTTTCATTTCATTCATTCAGCGTATACCCCGGGGCTGAGAGCTGTGAAGTCACAACGACGTCACGTCCATCAACTTGCACTGAGAGGTGACCAAAGTCCGAACACATGAACTAACAAATGCTACAGAAAGGCACGAAATAGTGACTAAACAATGGAGAAGGATGCCAACAAAGAAAGGAATGGGATATTTAAGGGGTAAGGTGCTCTAGGGTAACTTGCAAGTCAAATTAACGTCACCTGGACCGAGATAAATAAATGAGAGCTAAAACCATAAGAAATACGGCAATAAAGTAAGTAAAGTAATTTATTTGTAACCCGCCGTTTTCAGAAAGCGGAGTAAAGGAAGAAAGTAAATAAAAAACATAAACATACACAAAAAGACACTTAATTTCAATCGTCGGCCAGGAAGCAGTGTAGAAGTATGACAAGATATAATGAAAAGATCCTGATCAAAGAAATGTCAATTAGGTCTGTTCTATGATCTCCATTTATATTAATATTGCACGGACGCAGTAAATAAAGGCAAAGTTTAACTTGCTTCGCAAAAAAGAGTTTAAAGTAAACAAGACCAAAGGTGTCGATGGGATCCCAAAAATCTAAGATTTGATCCAGACAATTTGGTCTTGTCTTCGCCAGGCTAATCATCAGAGAAAACCGAGTTCAGATGTTCTATCTACCTATCTATGCCTCTATAAGCCATATCTATTTTGACGATATTGACCGAAACTTCCTGCTTTACTACTGCCGAATTTGCGGTTTCGCCCGAATTCCGAGCGAACTACTAGTCCAGCAAAAAAAGAAAAATTCAGAAACGAAGCCGGCGTATCTCCTTATCCCTATCAAGAAATCTAATCAACTTTAAATAAAATTTTGACTTAAAAAAAAGGCGAGTACAACCAGATTCCGGACTAATTATATGTCCGGGTAAAAAATGATCATTATATACAGACTCAGCGTCTCTTCTTACCCCTAAATATATCATCTAACCAACTTCAGATAAAGCTTTTACTTTTAATGTATTTTCCGGTTTTGGCCGGATTACAGGAAAACTAGTTGTCCGGCGAGAAAATGGTTTTCACCATCGGGTTCAGCATATCTTCTTACCCTTCAATCAAACATTTAATCAACTTCAAATGAAACTGTTACTTTTAACCAACTTTCCGGTTTTGGCCGGATTCCAGACGAACTGCTTGTCCGGCGACAAAATGATTTCACTATCATGCTCAGCATGTCTTCTTACCCCATAATCGACTATCACCTTAGCTGTTTAAAAATATTTTGTTTGTCCTTTAAATTGAACCCCCTCCCTCACCCCCAAATATAGGGCTACAGAGCCCATCTACGAATTCGACCTTACCCTTGACCCAAACAATCCTCATACCAAGTTTCATCAAAATATCTCATTCCCTTCGAGAGTTATCGTGCTTACAGACGGACGGACAACTTTTGCGATGTCACAGGTATCCCTCCACTTACGTTTTGGGATCCCAAAAACGAGATAATTTCCACAGATACGAAGTTTAAATAATTGCATTGTCATTCGTCGTTGTGTGAAAGTCCAGTGCATTGCTCTCCCACGACCGCCAGCTATTGCGGGAATTTTCAGCAACCTTTGATACTCGGAACAAGTTTGAAGTGATGGGGGTAATTCTTGGTTCAATGTCGCAGTTTCTCTAATTGGTCTCTTCGGCTTGACTATGTGTCCGCTCAAGTGCTGAAACCGTCTGGCAATTTTGAAACCCTTTAACCAACAGTTGCGTCTGAAAGCCAGGCTTCGTCTTCGTTTCGTCCATGTGTCCTTCGGGAACATGGAAATGTATCCGCTGGTACTCTGTTGCTAAGATGCACACTTTAAAGGACCCCTCGCACTGTTTACTCTTCAACTTACAGTATTTAAAATATTTGAATACTTTAAAACTTGGCTGTGCTTTCAACAATAACCCACAGTTTTGGCTGTTACCGAGACCCGTTGATTTGTAGCAAAAACAGGGAAACAATTAACATAACCGTTTTTTCTGATGGAAAAACTTCTCGCAGACAACCGTCGACAGCGTGATACACATCGAAGGTAGAAAAACACGGCAAGTGAGAAAATCAGCGTGGTTTTGTTAGAGGGGTTAGAATGTACCGTACGAAATTGGGGTCTCCGGGTTTAGAAATATATGGAGGGATTATGGAAGTAGGTTGCATTAGTATTATAGGTAAGACAGGTCCTTTAAGGGACCTAGGAATTCAATTGTAAGCAAAACTATTGAGATACAAACAATCATGGGCCCTTCGGGAACAAGTAACTACCTTTTCGACAAAAGTAAGTTTGCATTGTGCGGTGAAGATAAGCATTTTCAGGGTAGGGGAATTCCTTTGTGAGCAAAATCGTTGAGGCACAAAAGATCCTCAGCTTTTGTGGAACACGAAAACTCATGGTTTGGCCAATAGCTTTTTTTTCTTTCAAATTGCAGGTAAAGATACACATCAGGGGGGGGGGGGGGTAGTTCCTTTTTGAGCAAAACCGTTGAGGCTCAAATGATCATGAACATGAACTTTGGCCAACAGTATTTTTTTTTCAAATTGCAGGTAAAGATGCACACTTTAGGGGGGCTAGGAATTCATTTGTAAGCAAAACCCTTGAGGCACAAATGAGTATTGGCCCTTTGGCAACACGAAAATATATTGTTTGGCCAAAAGTATTTTCGGTCGGTTAAGTTGCACACTTTAAACGACCCCTCTTGCTTATTCTGCCTTTTATAACATACTATCTTATGGAATTATAAGCTTCGAAAATCTCACCTTTCGCCATAGTTTCGTTTTGTGCCTACGAATGTTTAGCACTTTTTCGGCCGTGCCGAGTGTGGCGGCACACAACGTAAACTCGCCAGAATCTTCGACGTTCCCTGACCACTCTTTCACACATAAGGATATGAGAAGCTTGAAGGTGTTGATTCTCCTTTTGAAAGCCATTTTAGATCATCAAATCTATTTTATGTTTAGACTTCTTTTGTTTTGCTTAGTTTTCCCACTTTTGAACCACGGCACGTTCAGTTTTCAAATGTTCTGCGCGCAGCCGCCGCGTCGGAGAGCAGGAAGGTTGGAAGGAGTCGACAAGTGTTAACAAGAAAACCACTAATTTCACATGGGAAGTAATGGTGCTTTCGAAAAACGATATTTCTGAGCTGTTCCCTCTTGGAAAGGTCGTTTCTAGCAAGAGCTGTGCTTCAACGGGGCGAGCCTTATGGTGTAAGCGTGCCTTCGTTTACTATCCGTGCCTCTTTTTAGTACTCGTGTCTCTTGCACCATGCCTTATTTTAGTGCATCAACCAGATGCACCGTTTACAGATCCGAACACTGGAAGTATCCAGATTCCAGAAATCGTGTGGCACGCGTAAGTGCCGAACGGGTAAACAAATCGGGATGGAATTTGGTAGAAACAAAGGCAGCTGCTTTAGAAGTACGATTTTCGGGTTTCAACCTGGTCCAAACCCAGAGTGTGGAGACTCGGTAGGCAGAACGCCCATAAAGGCAAGTTTACGGATCCGGAATCGACCAAAAAGAGGCACGGCACGACACAGAGCGTGTTCCACCCTTCTAACAATAGTTACTATTAGTTACTGTTTCCGTTCCGTCCTCACGAAAAGTTACTACGCTGACCGTTCCAACCTTATCCGAATAGTAACTAATAGTTACTATTTGCTTACCATGCTCGGGAGCGTAGCAAGCGTAGTAACTACGCATCTCTGTAACGTGATGGGTCGGAATCGCCCGTGGCATGATATCCTGCTGGAAAATAGAAAAGTCGTTCCAGACTTGACGGCAAAAAGCCAGAATCCGTGACGTCATGCGTAGTAACTACGGTAAGTAGGATGGAACACGCTCATAGTGTGGGAGGCACAAGTACTAAAAAGAGGCACGAAAACTAAGAGGCCTTTCAGGCTTCAGAGTGAGGGCAGGAAAAATGTTCTAACGCAATATATAGAAATCGTGATTTTCTTTTTTTGGGATCCCAAAACGTAAGTGGAGGGATACCTATGACATCGCAAAAGTTGTCCGTCTGTCCGTCCGTCCGTCTGTCCGTCCGTCTGTAAGCACGATAACTCTCGGAGGGAGTTAGATATTTTGATGAAACTTGGTGTGAGGATTCGTTGGGTCGTCGGACCAGTCAAGTTCGTAGATGGGCTTTGTAGCCCTACATTTAGGGGTGGGGGAGGGGGTTTAAATTAAGGGGCAAACAAAATATTTTGAAACAGCTAATGTGATAGTCGATTATGTGGTAAGAAGACATGCTGAGCACGATGGTGAAAACTATTATGTCATCGGAAGAGTAGTTCGCCCGGAATCCGGCCAAAACCGGAAAGTTTGTTAAAAGTAAAAGTTTTATTTGAAGTTGATTAGATGTTAGATTTAGGGGTAGGAAGACATGCTGAAGACGATGGTGAAAACCATTTTCTCGACGGACAATCAGTACGCCCGGAATCCGGCCGAAACCGGAAAGTTTGTTAAAATTAGAAGTTTTATTTCGAGTTGATTAGATGTTCGATTTAAGGCAAGAAGACATGTTGGAAACTTATGTCAAAACAATTTTCTACCCGGACATGTAGTTCGCCCGGAATCGGGCGAAAACCGGAAAGTTGGTTAAAAGTAAAAGTTTAATCTGAAGTTGATTTAATGTTTGATTTATAGGTAAAAAGACATGCCGAACACGATGGTGAAAATCATTTTCTCGCTGGACAACTAGTTCGCCCGGAATCTGGCCAAAACCGGAAAATTTGTTAAAAGCAAAAGTTCGAGTAGATGACAGATTAAGGGGTAAGAAGGGAGGCTGAGTCGGTTTATGACAATGTTTTTTTACCCGGAAATATAATTTTTTCGGAATCCGGTTGTAACCGGATTTTTTTTTAAGTCAAACTTTTATTCAAAGTTGATTAGATGTTCTTTATAGGGGTAAGGAGATACGCTGGTTTTGTTTCTGTATTTTTTTTGTTTGCTGGGCTAGTAGTTCGCTCGGAAATCGGCAGGAAGTCTCGGTCAGTATCGTCAAAATAGATATGGCTTATAGAGGTATATCTGAACTTGGTTTTCTCTGATGATTAGCCTGTCCAAGACCGGATCTGGCGAAGACAAGACTCGATTGTCTGAGTCAAATATTAGATTTTTGGGATCCCATCGACACCTTTGGTCTTGTTTTTCTTGATCAGCTAGTTATCCTCTAAGATGAAATATGTGATGGATAAATATAATTTCAGATATTTCTTGTCAGAAGAGTTTAGTTCTTTGAAAGTATTTGATAATGATGGAAATCAAGGATTTTATTGATTTATTTATAACCGCCTGATATTTTTAGTCATTTTTTTCGTTTTAACTCAGTTTATCACGGACATGCTACGAGGCATGCTGGAGACCTGGTAAGTGAGCCAAGAAGTACGGTTCGTTCTAGCCATGTGGCAAGGCATTCAGGTACGGTGGTCTGGAATACTTTTCAAGACTCAATTCGAGAAGGGGAAAGTGCATCGCAATTTCAAAATCGGTTAAAGAAACATCTCCTTGAGGGTAGTTGGTGAGTGGAGGGTTTGGAAGACGAGAGAGGACAGATTGAAAAATTAATTAATTGATTTTGTGTTTATTTTAGTGAAGGTTTGATTCGTTATACAATATGGTAGTAAATGTGTACTAGTTTATTCAAACAATGTTTACAACGGATACGTCAGCTATGATTAAACACATTGTTTGAATAAATGTTTCAAAGTCAGCTTGGGCTCAAAGAATATTTGTGTGTACTAGTTGCGTTTTTAAAGCACGTAGGCCTACGTACTCTGTCTGTTTCCGGTCGTCAAGTCGGAATGAATAAAGTTGCTGAATCCGAATCCAATCCAATCCATCAACTGGCCGAGGACAAAAAAAGACGGAGTATGGAAAATATACAAAAAATAAATTCTGACACTTATTGACATTTAACAAAACCTGACATTTCCGGCTGCTTCTATGCCTACGGCTATTTCGTACGCTCTTTCCAAAGTCGAATTCCTTTCCACCAATAGTCTCTTTAGTACCTACGGCTAGGGATGCTACTCCACAGACAAAACGGTCTCTTAGCGCGTCTGGAAGGAACGTTCCAAATGTGCAGCTCTCGGCCAATCATTTCAAATCGGCAAGAAAATCAGCAATTTCCTCATTCTGTTTTTGCACTAGCAAATTGAACTTGTACCTCTCGGCGATCATTAAAGCACAATTCTTACTAGAAATGATTATTTACCTATGAAATAGACCAGACAAAAATATTTTCGAAAATGCCTTTACTTTCCATCTGAAATTAGCGATTTTCTTGTTAGCGCTTGTCCACTATGTCCATCCTTCCTGCTCTCCGACGCGGCGGCAGGTGGCAAAACATTTGAAAACTGATCGCGCCGTGGTAAGAAGTGTGAAAACTAATCAAATAAAAGAATTAGTAAACAAAAGCTTCTCAGATCCTTATGTATGAACGAGTTGTCAGCAGACGCTGAAGATCCCAGCAAACGTTTCGTTGTGTGACGGGCAAAACTCGGCAAGGCAAACAAAGTACTAAAACTTGTAGGCATAAAACGAAACAATGGAGAAAGGTGGGGATTTTAGAAGCTTATAATTCTGTATGGGAGCCAGGTATATTATAAAAGGCAGAATAAGCAAGAGGGGTCCTTTAAGGCTTTGGGCAGGAATGTTCACTGGGAAGCTTAATGAGTTCCTTGTAGGTTTTTTCACTCGGCTTAGCAGGAACTACTAAGTCATGGATCAACGGATACGTTCTTTCTCCAACGTACGTCAGGAAGATAGCTCTTTAGCTTGTCCTTTTCCGTTATTTCGCTTGCTGCAAAATACTGTTCTAGTCTTTCCATGTATTCCTGTAGCTTGCTGTCGGATGATACTCCCTAAGTAAACCGATCATTCCGTTAGTCATGTCCAGTTCGTTCAAAGGTTCATTATCCAAAATAATCCTCGTCGCCACTAATACGTTTCTTGACTGAAACTAGTTTTTTCCGATTACCTATTCGGATTGTGTAAATGCTGGGTGAAAGCTTCAGCGCTTTCCCAGGGAATAATTGTAAAAATAGTTGGTAAAGTGTAGCCTAAATAGACACAGAACTCAGAACTGTAAAATAATCACAGATTTGTACATATACACTTTTAACACGCACATTTTAATATTCGTTATCTTATTTACATTTGTATGTCGTTCAATCCGCATCATGCTTCTGGTTTTTAGTTGCGTGTCGTTTTATGGTTTGTTGGTTCCGCATCGTTTTCTGTTGGTATTGTGTTGGATCTTATGATTTAGTTTTGTTTTCTTCGCTGAGGACGGTTTGCCAGAAGTGCAACCGAAATATCCGAAATTACATTTATCCCTCGCACATCTTAGAGGGATAACTAGCTGATAAAAAAAAACCGAAAATCGTGGTTTTCTATTTCTTTCCTAATGAATGGTCAGCTTGGCTTCAAACCTTATGTTAATATTCTAACGTGCCTTCTTTTAGGCTCTGGAGTTACGAACTCTCACTTACTTGTCTACTTCTACTACTTGCTAATCTCTTTTTATTACTCATGCCTCCTGCGTCATGCCGTGCCGCTTTCTAGTCGATCCCTACGGATCCGACACTAAGTGACCGAGTTCAAAGGTCATCCACAAGGCCCAGGAAAACGTCCGCTACTCTGACGCATGCTAAGAAACCTCGGGTCGATTCTAGAAGCAAGCGTTACCAATCCCACGTGCTTTTGGTAACTTTCTTACCCACGTCTCCCTCGAGCGTGTGATCAGAGCCGCGTTTTCGTTGCAACAGCGCTGCCGCATCGCTGCTGCAGCACTTCTTTGCTTTTGCACGATGTGCGTTTTTGGATTCCCTTCTTCTTGGTGAAGCTGTAGCACCTTGCAGGGAAGCACGGACTTGTTCGGTGAGCAAGTTCGTGGTCCTCAAGAAGCGCTGCCGTCTTCCTCGGAAGCACTGCAGTGCACAAACGGATGTAGAAAGAATCAGTCAGGGAGCGGCCGAGAAGTGGACCTGCATCGTGCAACAAAAACGAGGCTCAGGTTCGGATTTGATTGTTTGATGTTCTGCAGAGGTGCGACTTCTCGCCAAAAACGATATCTTAGAAAATCCTTTTATTTATAAATGCTCAATATTCCGGCTCATCGGCACCATGCGGTTTAAGTCCTACTAGTCCCTCTGTGATCATCACCAACGTTCAACTAAAGCTCTGCTATGACTTATGATTAACTATTTCCCTTCAGGAGAAAAGAGGTACGAACCTCCCTATTGGTGAATTTTCCATTAACCTTTAATTTTAAAAGTGAAAGCTTCTCTTTTCTGTTCGTTATGGATCTACTGTAATATCTTGAGTGATGGATGCTGATAACGAAACAAGAGGGATAAACGGAAACTAACCCGCCTGAAGCGCTGACGAAACTGGCTAAACTGGCTGTCTTTAATCAAGCAACAAAATCAGAACGAAATGACCCTTAGACATCGACAACGAAAAGGTCAATAAGGAAGAACAACTCAAATTTTTTTTGAAATCCGTGCTTCGCGAGTTGGCGAAACCCATGACTGATGTCGGGTCACGAGTTAGTCGCGGGATTGACGAAGCTTCAAACTACGGGCAGCGTTTTGCCGCTGTACAGATTTTCAGCCTTCACTAGTCTATCGACTTAGTTACTACTGACGTCGGCTCAGTCGGGCTTCTAGGATTCCAGAATCAGAGTGACAGCTTCTCCGATATCTAAAACGATGAAAAGCCTTAAAGGACACCTGAATGAAGAGTACCAAGTATCATCCCTATCTGTATGACTTCCGTTAACATTGCATGCAGAAAACCCAATCCAAATACGAAATGGTGTTTCCAAGCTATGATTTTTGCTTCATTTTGCATCTGCCCTTATTTCGGTACCGAACAATTTTAGAAACGAACAAATGTCTCCCGATCAACTCTTCTTCTAGAATATTTGTTAACTAGTTAAGCCCAAACGTATATCTAGAAGAAATTCCAATACGATCCGGCCAGCGCTGTACAAGATTTGAATGGACTGCGCTTTTTGTCTTGGAGTCTGCATGTGCAAACTTGCAGAAACGAACATCCCTATTTTGAAAACGTCACGCTCAGGAGAAGAATGCTCTCCGTGGCCATGTCTGTAAATGCATTCTCCACGGTGTGTTCAAGTATGGTTTCATTGTTCAGGTGTCCTCTAAGCACTCATGACATAATTTTGTGTTGTTGAACTGGTGTATACAGGCAGGGATATATTAGGCATTCAGCAGATAAAAACAGGTAATATTTAGTCAAACACATTTCTCAGTTAACCACTGTCGCTGAAAACTGCGTGCTTCTTAAGTGGCAGATTTTTACAAAAATGTTGCACTTGCACTACATGTTCCTGACAGTCATACTGTATGATTGTCGGGGACATGTTGTGCAAGTCATACATTGTTCAAGCACACCTCGCACTATTTACTGTTTATGTTCCAATATTTAAATCTATTTGAATACTCTAAAATAGGCTCTGCTTTTAACAAATCATCCAAGGCTTTGGCGGTTGAGTCTTTTCCCAGAATAAAGCCGCTTTCACACTGACGCGTCGTTGTGATGCGGTGCGTATGCGTTTATCTTGCATTGCGTAGCGTGTCTTTCACACCTACGCCAGGAGCTTTAATGCTGGATTCGCCTTTACGTTTTCTCACTGAAAATTTGATACGTACGCGTCGACGTAAAGCAAGAATAGAACTCGGTTCTATTCTTGCGTTGCGTTTTATTTGTCTGCGGAAGCCGTTGTTGTAATTTTTTTTTTTTTTTTTTTTTTTTACACCTTAGGCTATGATTTAATCAAAACGGATAAGTCAGCTACACTTTATTAGAGCTATATTTCGACCCTTCTTGGCAAGGGTCCTCTTCAGGCTCAAGTCGCTCATGCTGGAAAATTAACTTGTGGAAAAACAATTTAAGATCCTTCCTTAAATATCTGATTTTGCGAAATTCTTCTCCAGATCCATTTGAGGGGGGGGGGGTCAATAATCTGAGAGAACTTACTTCTTTTATAATATCCACCGTCATCGTTCTACCAAGATAATCCCTCATTAATATTGCCTCCAGATTTTTCGCGGCTTTTTCCGGTTCCCGGCCGGAAAGGTACGAATGTTTTAACAGTTCTTCAATAGAAGGTCTCCGCTTGGGGTCTCTCTGCAGGCATATTTGCAGAGTGTCGAGCAGCAAGGGGTCGCCACAGTCTCCGAAAGGAATCTGGTACTGGGGGTTGATGATGGCCTGAAGCTTAGGCATGGCCTGTGTGATATGCTGGAAGGGAGTCCGACCGTAGACTAGGTTATACAAAATACAGCCTAGTGACCAGACGTCTGATTTAACACCAATCTGAAAAAAAAAGAGTCATTTTATTTCTTTACACTAAAAAGAAGAAATATTTAAATTTGGGCTTCAGTGAATACAGGTTTCTTTGAATCCCTCTAACAAGAGCGGGTGGACTCGGACTCTGGACTTGGCTCAAGACGCCTTTTTCAAGGACTCGGACTCGTCTTTCACGGAGCTGTCCGTCCGCCAGAGCTACGGACTCAAGTTCAAGTTCAAGTTCAAGTTTTTTAATTTTACACAAAAATACAAATACACGACACAAGCACTGTGGAGAACAAAAATTCGAACATGTAGTTCTTGTTAAAATTTCTACTATAATAACAACAACGTACCCGACGAAGCTAACAAAAACAATATACCTTAATTTATCTGACCTGTACAATATCTTACTTTAAATGACCTGCGATCCACCAAATAAATAAATAAAAACTACCCTCTTGCGAAAAATAAACAAAAATGACAAACTATTTGACATTAGTAAGTAAGTAAGTAATTTATTTATGACCCGCCATTTTCAGAAAGCGGAGTAAATGAAGAAAATAAATAAAACACATCAACATACACAAAAAGACACTTAATTTCAATCGTCGGCCAGGAATCTGTGCAGTGTCGTGCGCTGGTTGGGTTCTGTTGTGAATGATTTTTGACAACGACGAAGAAACATCTAAAAGGGTAACACATGCATCTTGAATTTTGAACTACTCCGTCAAAGTATGTTTCTGGCATAATTTCGACAAGTCGAGCAGGTGCTTTGCATATTTAAAATAACATGATCTCATCTTATTGATCTCCTTCTTTCGCAGAACAGGAGTGACACCAGAACGAAATAGTATAGAAGGAGCGCAGAAGGTGCTGTACAATTTTCCCAAGGCTTTACGATTATAGCGCTCCCGGTTGGGGACGATGCGCCCATAGGCGGTACGGATTGATCTAGAAACTTCTTGAACAACCGAAGAGCAGATTTGAATGTTATGCCATGCCATCGTACAGATTCTGTTGATTTGACGACGAACGACAGAGAGATAGAACCTTTAGATGCATTCAAACGATTTGACGAAGGGTTTAAATCCAGGTACTCACATTTTGAGAGGTTAACTTCCAGGCCGATTTTGAGAAGTTCCGACGACAGCTTACAGAAATTTTTGGTGAGTGTAGATCGGGTAAGCGAGAATGCGTACAGCATAAACCAACCACACGCGAAACAATCATTCCATTAACCATCCACACTCTAATAAACAAACGGATTCTCGACTCATCTCGAGACAACATTTTCAAGGACTCGGACTTGTCTCGGACTCGGATTTGCTGGACTCGCAGCAGCTCTGCCTTTAACACGAACAGCGCTGTGTAGCATCAAGAGGGACCCAACCGAAGAAAATACAATATCAGAAAATCAGCCAAGAGGATACAAGACCTTATTATCTTTTTTTCGTCGTACTTTCGGTACCAAATTGAAAGAGAAAATCCTCAACGTGCTTTTACATTGTCTTTCACACTGGCTTAGGTAAGTTACTCTGTCACTTGCTTACTCAAGGGACTCTCCGTACCTTAACTACATAACTTAGCCCACTTAAAGTACCACTAGCACTATTTACTCTTCAACTTACAGTATTTTAAAATATTTGAATACTTTATCACTATGCTGTGCTTTCAACAAATAACCCACGGTTTTAGCTGTTTCTTTAGTCTGTTCAGTCTGTTTTAGCTGTCTGTTTAGCGGTTTAGTCTGTTGCAGCGAAAACAGGGAAACAATTTACATAACCGGTTTTTCTGATGGAAAAACTTCTCGCAATCGTCGACAGCGTGATAAACAGCGAAGGTAGCGAAACACGGCAAGTGAGAAAATCAGTGTCGTTTGCTAGAGGGGTTAGAATATACCGTGCGAAATTGGGGTCTTCCGGTTTAGAAATATATGGAGTGTTTTATGGAAGTAGGACTACGACAGGTCCTTTAAGTTTCATTCCGTAAGAAGACATCAGCTCTACAAAGGTCACTACGTCGTTTCCAAAATTAAAAACACCCTACACCTTACTTAAAAAATCTCTGACTTAGTAAGCTACTATTTACTTCGTCATCAGAAGTTCACATTTCCAAGCAATTTGAAGAAAAATATGCATATAACGCCTAAACGTGGAACCATTTCAGTCTAAAAGGTGAATGTGCCGTACAAGACTTCGGTTGTCCTCCGGCAAAACCTAGTATCTACAAAAATATCGAATTTTAGTTAGGAGTGGAACCCACCTAATCAGACCCCGAGGAATTCAATGGTGAAATCAGAATTTTTCTGCGAGGCTTAGTTTCTTAGATCTCAACTAGTATCTAAACAAGGTCTTAACTGTATTTTCGGGTTTTACCTAGTATGTATATAATATAAATTTGCAAACCTAGTATCTAACAAACCTACACTCCATCAGCAACAAAATTACCAGCATTTTCACTGTATTGTTTACAAAACTACATTAGTTTGCTGAATGTATACGAAAAACGAAGCAGCTTTAAAAAACAATGTTTTCGCGTTTTTCTCGGAAGCTACTCAGGTGCAGATACTAGGTTTTGTCGGAGGAACAGCCGACTTGGGGTAGACTCACTTAGCGTAAAACCTACGGATTAAGTATGAAAGCACGTTTAGAGAAAGCTAAGTGGGTAATTACAATCCATTCTGATGAAAGCTATTGAAGAACAAGACCAAAGGTTTCGATGGGATCCCAAAAATTCAGTATTTGATCCAGACAATTGGGTCTTGTCTTTGCCAGATCCAGTCTTCGCCAGACTCCTTGAACATTTTTACTATTAAATTTTATCTTCTGAGAAAAACAAGTTCAGGTATTGAATCAGCATGTGTGTTTACCCCTATAAGCCATCTCTGTTTTGACGAAAACCTCCTGCCACTTCTGCCAATTTCCCGGTTTCGGCCGAATTCCGGAACTACTTTTCCGGCGAAAAAAGAAAGCTCAAAAACGAAATCAGCGTATCTTCTTTCCCCAATATTGAACATCTAATCAACTTCAAATAAAAATTCAACTTTTAACAAATTTTCCGGCTCCAGCCGGATTCCCGTCGAACTATATGTTCGGGTAAAAAATGACTGTCATACACGGATTCACGATCTCTTTACCCCTAAATCGAATATCTAATCAACTACAAATAAAACTCTAACTTTTAACAACTTTCGGTTTTGGCCGGATTCCGAGCGAACTACTTGTCTGGGTAGAAAATTGTTTTCACAGAAGTGTTCAGCATGTCTTCTTACTCCTAAATCGAACATCTAATCAACTCCAAATAAAACTTTTACTTTTAACAAAGTTTCCGGTTTTGGCCGGATTCCGGGCGAACTACTTGTTCGGCGAGAAAACGGTTGTCACCATTGTGTTCAGCATGGCTTCCTACCCCCTAAATCGAACATCTAATCAACTTCAAATAAGACTTTTACTTTTAACAGACTTTCCGGTTTTGGCCGGATTCTGGGCTAACTACTTGTCCGGCGATAAACCGGTTTTCACCATCGTGTTTAGCATGTCTTCTTACCCTTAAATCGAACATCTAATCAACTTCAAATAAAACTTTTACTTTTAACAAACTTTCCGGTTTTGGCCGGATTCCGGGCGAACTACTTTTCCGATGACAAAATGGTTTTCACCATCGTGCTCAACATGTCTTCTTACCCCATAATCGACTATCACATTATCTATTTAAAAATATTTAATTTGCCCCTTAATCTAAAACCCCTCCCCCACCCCTAAATGTAAGGCTAAATAGCCCATCTACGAACATGACCTTACTCTTGACCCAAAGAATCCTCACACCAAGTTTCATCAAGATATCTCATTCCCTTCGAGAGTTACAGTGCGCACAGACGGACGGACGGACAGACGGACAACTTTTGCGATGTCATAGATATCCCTCCACTTACGTTTTGGGACCCCAAAAAGCAGCAGGTATTTTACATTTACTAAATTTACTACAAAAAAAGTCGACTGGTCCCGAATTTTACAAACTGAGCGGTGGCATCACTTGTTTCCGACGAAAGAAGTGTTTGCATCGGTTAAATATTTAACAACAATTTCAAAACTATTGACGAAGTGTTATATCAAATCCTAGTGTCATTAATATCCATTCTGAAGAAAGCTAATTGAAGAACAAGCACCAGGTATTTTACATTTAGTAAATTTTCTTAAAAAAAAAAAGTCACCTAGTCCCAAATTTTTACAAACTGGGCGATATCATCACTTGTTTCCAAAGAAAAGAAGTGTTTGCGTCGATTAAATATTTTACAACGATTTCAAAGCTATTGACTAAGTATTATATCAAATATAAGGCACACTCTCGCCGTTCCCCGCGGACTCCACTTGAGGAGTCCCCGCGTTTTTATTTGTCCCGGGGACTCACTCTCCGTATTTTGGCGAGTCCCCACGGACGGGGAATGCTCTGATTATCATCACCATCATCAAAATGGACTCTCTTTCAGATTCGGAGGGGAATCAATTTTTGCAGGTGGATTGCAATGTAAAATTAATTAAAAATAATTAGAATAAACAAAACCAAAAATAAATTGGCTCCAGAATAATCTCGTGAACTGCATATTTATTTTTCAAACAAAATCCATGTTGGAAGCATTCCCCGTGTTCTCGCTGTTTCTGTCCGCGGAGTCCGCGTGGAGTAACTCCCTCTATTCTCGCCGTTCCCTTTGATTCCCCGAGGAGTCCTCGGGGAACGGCGAGAATACGCCTATAGTGTCATTAATATCCATTCTAACGAAAGCTATTGACGAAGAAGCAGCAGCTATTGTACACTTATTTTCTACAAAAAAAAAGGTCGACTACTCCCCTGCTACTCCCTAATTTTACAAACTGGGCGGTAGCATCAGTTGTTTTCAATGAAAGAAGTGTTTTATCGGTTAAACATTTTCAAAGGATTTCAAAGCTGTTGATGAGGAGTTTTATCAAACCCTAATTTCATTAAAATCCATTCTGACGAAAGCTATTGAACAACGAGCAGCAGGTATTTTACATTTAACTTATTTTATTTAAAGCGGATCGCAAAAAAATGGTCTTTCTACCACACACACGATGCTAACCATCCCTACTATCACTATGAATGTTCAAAACCACAAAAAAATACCGTCAACAATAAGCAAATTAAAAAAAACACCAATTTTCCTAGGTTTGTAATAATTCGGTCTGGACTAAATCTCAGCCGATTATCAAGGAGTGCCATTATGGCACGTAGGGAGCCGAGGATCAAAATAATAATTTCCATCTATGCTCCAACTGTTTATAACAAATACAAATAGATTAAAAGCCCAAGGCCAGTGTGGTACTTGTGAAAACATAAAAAAATAATCAATAAAGGCTTATAATTCTTTGCTAATCAAACGTGGAAAATTTCGTCATCTGTAAAAGAAGACGTTCTACGCGGTTTTTTCTCGAGCCGATACAGCAACCCCGAAATCAAGGTCAGATCTAAATAAACTGTTGGCTTGCGATCAGTAAGAGAGGGTAAACATAATGTCTGGATTAGGTCTTTAAGCTGGGCTTCATCCCATTTTTTTGCTCGCTACAACGGATCTCCAGGATTCAAGTTCTTACTTTCTCGCGCATCCGACCCGAAGATTGGCAGAGGAAAGGGGGTATATTTTGTGATCCTGGAGGGTTGGGGTATATTTTGGTGGCCCACGGTTCTCCCACCGCCCACGCATCGACTATCAGAGAGATATTCCCAATTTCACAAATGGTACCTTGTAGCCAGTCTTCTGTAGTCCGTTCTGGTCAAAATAATGTCCACCAACTTGGATAGCTTCTGGTGACATGTAGTTATACGTTCCTGCATTGGAATCTTTTACAATCGAGGTCATATCAGGCTGAATGGCAGTTGCAATTCCAAAGTCTATCAGTTTCAGACTCCCAGACACAAGTAGAAAGTTGGCGGGTTTCAAATCTGAATGCACGATGTCTGTAAAGAAAATCCTACGTAAGAGACAGAACATTACAATAAAATAAACAAATAGGCCACGTGCAACTACGAAATTGGCCTAAGAAACACTGCAGAGTTGTAAATTTTGTAAAGTTGAGGTAGGGGAGCTGGACCATCTTCTTTATAAGTGCCAGGAGTTGTCTGTCCCCCTTGAGAAATTTTGAATGGTATACTTATGTCAGTAAAAGATCTATTTAATCGCACAAACACTAGAATTATATGCAGGATTGGTGCATTTATGGACCATTTAAGTAAGACAATTAAAATGCACGATGTCTGTAAAGAAAATCCTACGTAAGAGACAGAACATTACAATAAAATAAACAAATAGGCCACGGACAACTACGAAATTGGCCTATGAAACACTGCAGAGTTGTAAATTTTGTAAAGTTGAGGTAGGGGAGCTGGACCATCTTCTTTATAAGTGCCAGGAGTTGTCTGTCCTCCTTGAGAAATTTTGAATGGTATAGTTATATCAGTAAAAGATCTATTTAATCTCACAAACACTAAAATTATATGCAGGATTGGTGCATTTATGGACCATTTGAGTAAGACAATTAAAAGTATGTGAGGTTAGTTGGAGATTGAGGGAAGTTGATTTTTAAGTTGATTGAAAGTTCGCCCGTATAATGAACACTGTTATAATGTACTGTTTTTGTTTTGTTTTTGTTCATGGCCCAAGGGTATTCCAATATATTTATCTATCTATCATTCTTTCGGCGTATAAATTATCTAGCTCCTGATGGAAGGGCATTCCAACAGGTCAACAGCCGGTTCCGGTACGACAACGACCACCGTATAAAGCGAGAGCCACACAGCTTGGATTCGTGGCCACATAGGCCGTTTTTTGCTAAAGTTCAATAGAAAGGCTTCACCTTCCTGATTTTTACTCCGGATTCCATACATAGTTCTCGTCCGGATGTATACCGAAAGTGGTCCAGGTCAAAAATGTCTCAAGTCCGGTGTTAATTTCTTAATTTTTTTTTTCAAAATAAATGCGTCACAACATTTCATGCGCGATCAAATTAATTTGCACTTGACCCGACATTCCGGAATCTGGGGGTGTCATAGAGGACAGCCACACAGCTTGGATTTGTGGCCACACAGGGCATTTTTGCTGAAGTCCAATAGGAAGGCTTCACATTCCAGATTTTCCCTCTGGATTCCATACATAATTCTCGTCGAGATCGATCCTGAACGTGATCTATGTCAAAAACGTCTGAAGTTGGACACCCGGGATTCCGGAACCTGGAGGTTGTCGTAGAGGCAACATATTTGAGACACAACAAGTATGTAAATCAAAAGTTGCGTTTTTGCAGATACCATGGTATCTGATACCACGCTCTAAAGTCGTTTTTGCAGTAATCGTGGTATCTAATACCACGATCAAAAGGCGTTTTTGCAGTTATCGCGGTAACAGACAGTGGCGAAACTAGGGGGGGGGGGCGTGGGGAGCTACCCCCCGACGAAAAATCCTGTCGGTAAATCGGCAGTGTGCGCCTTTATCATACCGTTTCTGATACCGACAGAAGTTCTGTCGGTAAAACAGGAAACTTCCTGTTGGGAAATAGGCAGCGTTTGTCGGTACGGCACGCTTTAGCATTCCGTTTCTGGTACCGACAAAAGCTCTGTCGGTAAGCCAGGAAACTTCTTGTAGTAAAAACGGCAGCGCTTCTCGCTGCGGAGACGGTGCGTCGATTCGATTTTCGGTAACGATAAGAGCTCTGACGAACACTTTCCTCATTTTGTTTCCGATACCGACGAAAGCTCTGTCGGTAAATCATGAAACTTGTTGTAGGGAAATTGGCAACGTCTGTCGGTGCGAGGATTCCCTTTTCAGTGCCGGCAAGAGCTCTGATAGAACATTTCCTGAAGTTTCTCTCTCTAGATATACCAAGCTTTAGTTTGAAGGGTTAATGCGGGTTTACTGCATTGTCAGAAGCTACATACCATTTAAACACATTCGCACTTGACCATGTATGAAATAACACACTGTCTGTCGACGTTACAGAACAAAGCCAATATCACCTTTTAAATATTACTTTTCTGCCAAAAGTAACGTTGCGAAACAAGTTTAGTGTTACGTTTTACAGAGATGTAACACAAGGGTCCATGACTCAACTCTTCAGAAACAGGTAGTCTGTATATAAGCTGCGTTCGTTGCACTCCGGGCTGTCTCTGGTGTTTAGTCACCAGTGTCCGGTTTTTCCCTTGAAACGCGTTTTTTTTGTTCACCTGTGAGTTGATGAAAACTGGCTAACTTCTCGCTGAAGCCGGGCTCATGAGCAGGTTCTGGTTAGTCCGAACCGTTGAGATAAAACCGGACACTGGTTAGTTCAAAAACGGGTTATAAGACTGGTGAGAAGTCACCGGTGGATGCAAAAACGGCTTATAAGAAAAACCGGAGACCACCGGTGAGAACTCCCGTGACAAAGAACGCAGCTATAATAAAGGTTAACTTCAGACATCGAGGTTGATATCGGAAAATAGCACCAAGACTGTCATTGGAAATTACCTATCGAGCTGAAGGCGAGGTAGGTTATGAAAAAATCTACCGAGCCAAAGGCGAGGTTGATATTTTTAAATGGCCATCGAGTTTGTCATTCCGATATCAACCAAAATGGAGGTGTGTTAACTGTTATAAACCATCTCTAGAGGCTACGACTTGTATCATCCTCTCCGGAGGCTGATATGACATAAATCATCCTCTCTGGAGGCTGACATGACTCATATCATCCTCTCTGGAGGCTGATATGAGTTATATCATCCTCTCATATCTACCACTAGCTTTCAGTGTCAAGATTATCGTAATATAACTGACCATGGGTCATAGGAGGATAGATAGATAGATAGATACTTTAACCGTAAGGCCATACACAAAATCATACATTTTTAAACACTTCGAGAGAGCGATTATATAAACTCACATGTAAAACGATTTAAACTCCCACTACCAATAACTATTACATACCTGTAGTATGTAGCATTACATACCTGTTCGAAGAAAGTTATAGTAAAATAAAAGCAGAATTCGTAAGGTTGTTTTTTGTTTTTGTTTTAAATGCAGTGAAAAGAAGAAAATAGTTTGCGTTTTTATTTTATTGGCATGAATTTTGGTTGGCATCTTAGGCTGATATTTGGCCGTATTTGGCTTTCTTAATAAATTATTATTATTGTTATTATTGTCTGTCGAAATTGCCCATCCTTCTGCAAATGTCATGAAACTTGGACAGTATGGGGAACTCACTTTTCTTATGAATCATAGTGACGGCTTGGAGCATTTGCTGCCAGTAATATTTGATGGTGAAGGGTTCAAGCGGTCCGTCTTTCATTTTCTTCCGCAAGAATCCGGCTAAATCGGATTCGCCTTTTTCCATCAGGATGTACAGCTTCCCTTTATCGTCGTCGACCTCACTAGAAAACAAAAAGAATAACAAATAAATAAATAAAAGCTGGACGCAGGCTGAGTAGGAAGAGACGCAACATGTCATGCAGTTGACAGTCGACCAGTGTTGCCATTTTGGTCGATTTTACGCCGAAACTGGCGGATTTTACGACCGACTGGCGGAACTTTTTTTTTGCTGGTGTATTAAAATTGTTTGGGTTCAAAGACAGCGGCGTATTTCTTGGTAGATAAATATTCTTTGAGCCCAAGCTGACTTTGAAACATTTATTCAAACAATGTTTACAACGGATACGTCAGCTATGATTTTTCATCAGCGATATTTCGGTCCTTCTTGGCAAGGGTCCTCGTCAGGCTGTCAATCTTCTGGTTTATTACAGGTTTGTTTCCTTCCCCGAAGTTGAACCAGAAGATTGACAGCCTGACGAGGACCCTTGCCAAGAAGGGCCGAAATATCGCTGATGAAAAATCACCGCTGACGTATCCGTTGTAAACATTGTTTGAATAAAAGTATTTCTTGGGATCTGGCAACACTGCAGGCGACTTCCAAAACGTACTGAACATGTTTCCGCGACGAAGACGATGCAAGGCAGGAGCCCTGTTCTAATGCACAGCACACTTATTCTTCTTCGTCACAAATGTCCAAATTTTGGATAACCGGAGCGCTGGTTTGCAATCAATCAATCATGTTTACTTCCAAACAGCTTAAGCTTGAAGAGGAATAAAATATTTACGAAATACACAAAAACCACAACAAATTAACTAATACACTTAAAGGGTATGACCAGAAAAAATGTTGGAATGAGACTGTGTAAAAATTGGGCTTAAAAATGGCACGATACGGAAAAACTGATTGCCAGTGTTCCTCTCGGATCGACGCACGGACGACGGCAGGGGAGGGGGGAACAGACGGCTTCCCCGTCCAGTCCGAGAACAGTAGAAGCCAATTGCGTTATCTTTCGTAAATAAAGCGATAGGGCAAAGAGACAGACGAAATCGTCATTACCGAAACCGGACTGGGAGTAGAGAACTTTCGTAATACACCACGGGTTTAAATTAGTTAGAGCACCGTGTGCGTCTCTGGGGACAGCACACTATCGTTGCTCCGAAATTCGAAAGGGTATTTCTGCGTCCAAAAAAATTAGGAACGCCCACTTTAATGAAAGCCTCTACATGTGAAATGTTATCGCTTATCAACTTTAACAGCACTGACTGACGAACAAGGCTATTTTGTACTTTACTTCCTAAATATCCGACGACAAGATTTGTCAAGGTTAACAGCACTGGTTGACGAACAGGGCTCCGACTTTCATACTTTACTTTTGCGAATACCCAAAAGTCTGCCACCCTTGAATGCTAACAAAGATTGGCAGAGCACTTAGCTACAAATTACAATAAATACAAAAATAATATCAAAGGACCGGGTAGTATAAAAAAAACGTTCAGAACTTTTAATTAGTAAGTATTGAAGTAAAAGCATAAAATTAAATTAATTATAGATTATTATTCTTTATTTAGTTTTAGGGTTGGGAGGGATTTGTTTTGTCTTTGTGATGTTGGATGCGCCCCTCTTGTTGGTTCTAGTTATTTGTTAATTAATTAACATTACCGATTATTTTTATTGTTTATTGCGAGTTTGAACTGGTGAGTACTACTGTTTTTCTCATATTTTGAAGAAGATAATTGTTTTTCATTTATCACTCTCGCGCCACTCGTGCTTTGCCCTCTGCCGGGAGTATTTGTTAATTTACGTGTGTGTAATTATTGAAAATAGTAAACAAGCCTGAACCTGAACATATCGCCTCGATGCCTTGACTTACTATACTACCAACAGCTATAATAGTCGCGTTTTCGTCACCAATATACTAAAGCCTTGGTTCATTTCCCCGTTTTTTTAACCAAGCGCTCACTCCTCACTGCTCGTTTGGGCGTTTTCACGATAGCATAAAGCGATACCGCTTCTCGTTTATTGGCTCTGACGCCTGAGAATTGCGGAAATTAGCAAGCTTTTTGGCCTTTCATAAGGCGTACTCTCGCCGTTCCCCGCGGACTCCACTTGAGGAGTCCCTGCGTTTTTGTTTGTCCCAGGGACTCACTCCCCGTATTCTCGCGAGTCCCCACGGACGGGGAATGCTCTCATTATCATAGCCATCATCAAAAAGGACTCCCTTTCAGATTCGGAGGGGAATCCATTTTGCTGGTGTTGGTACAAGGTAAAATTAATTAAAAATAATCAGAATAAACAAAACCAAAAATAAATTGGCTCCAGACTAATTTCTTGGACGGCTTATTTATTTTTCGAAAAAAATCCATGTTGGAAGCATTCCCCATGTTCTCGCTGTTTCTGTCCGCGGAGTCCACGTGGAGTGACTCCCTCTATTCTCGCCGTTCCCTTTGATTCCCCGAGGAGTCCTCGAGGAACGGCGAGAATACGCCTATAGGCATAAAGCGATACTGCTTCTCGATTATTCGCTTTGAGGCCTGAGAATTGTGGAATTTAGCAAGCTTTTGGGCCTTTTCATGGGCATAAGCGACACCGCTTCTCGATTATTCGCTGTGACGCCTGGACCAAGGCCTTTGTCAATTGCCCTGTCTGCCCAGGCCTCCAGAGAAAGGAGATTGGCAACCCCGAGGGGGGGGGGGTGAACTATCTGGTCAGGAGAAAGGCCCCTGCCTCCTCTTTGACAAAAACGGTGAAATTAGCGAAAAGGACAGAGGACTTGGGAGCGAGGCCTTGGAGCTCTTTTGGCAAAAAACGCGACTAATAGCTGCGTTCGTTTTCGTCATTCGGTTCGCCGTTCCAGTCGTCGTTCTACTACAAGCGTTTTCTTTACGAACGGCGTTGAACTGTCGATAACAAGGAGTTTTCTTTGTTCGGTTGAACTGCCGTTTCATTTGTCGTTCTATAAACGACGAACTGAGCCGGAAAGTCAGTTTCAACAACTCCGTTCAGAGCCTCGTTTTTGTTGCATGCTGCAGGTCCACTTCTCGGCCGATTCCGGACTGATTCTTTCTACATCCGTGTTTGCACTGCAGCGCTTCCGAGGAAGACGGCAGCGCTTCTCGAGAATCACGGACTTGCTCCCCGACCAAGTCCGTGCTTCCCTGCAAGATGCTGCAGCGCTGCCGCTTCAACCAAGAAGAAAGTGAATCCAAAAACGCATATTATGCAAAAGCAAAGAAGTGCTGCAGCAGCGATGCGGCAGCGCTATTGCAACAAAAACGAGGCTCAGTATTAGGCGCGAATTTTCAAAATTCTCGACAAAACAAATTAAAGTTGTAAACCAAGTTTAAAAACGATGGTCCTGTTATGCTAAAAATCCATTTTAGTACTTTATTATAGCTGCTGTTGCAAATATTAAGTTAGTTCGACTATTAACGTTTTCGTATCAAAGTCGTTCGTGAAAAGACGTTTATAGAACGTGCCAAAGAAAACGCTAATATGAAAAATATTTAAACGACGTTCTCCGTGCCGACAACGACGAACGACGAAAACGAACGCGGCTAATGTTACTATAGCAGAACATCCGCTCAACGTTGAAAGCACCTTTCAAAAGTTTACTGTTTATGTCCCAGCTTTTGTAACAGTTGAATCGTTCAAAATTCGTTGTTGTTTTTTTAAACAGACTACCCAAATGTATGGCTGTTTAAGGCTTTGTCCAGCTACACTGACTTCTGGCAAAAAAACAGGACAAACTTGCATAATCAGTTCCTATATCATAGGCAGTTCTCACCGTTACCTGGGGGAGTCCTCGGGGATTCAAGGGTAATGGCGAGAATAGAGGGAGTCACTCCACGCGGACCCGCCGGCGGAAAACAATGAGAACACGGGGAATGCTTCAAAAATGGACTTTGTTCTGTAAAAACTTTCAGATGACGGAATTAGTGGTATACACTTTAGTTTGGTTTTGTTTATTCTGATTGTTTTCACTTAATTTTACATAGTCCTTGAACCCAAGCTGACTGGGAGCCCAGCTGACACAACCTCTAATAAATAATTGAAGCTTCTACCTAGATCTAGACCTTTCAACCTAGATCTAGACCTTTCTACCTAGATATAGACCTTTCTACCTAGATATAGACCTTTCTACCTAGATCCAGACCTTTCTACCTAGATCCAGACCTTTCTACCTAGATCCAGACCTTTCTACCTAGATCCAGACCTTTCTACCTAGATCTACACCTTTCTACCTAGATCTACACCTTTCTACCTAGATCTAGACCTTTCTACCTAGATCTAGACCTTTCTACGTAGTAGAAGCTTCAGTTATTAATTGCAGTTTCGTTCCTTCCCCAAAGTTGGTTCTGAGTTCAACAGTCTTACAAGGGCCCTAGCCAAGAAGGGCCGAAATACCGCTGCCAAAGCATCGTAGCTGACATATCCGTTTCATGCAGTGTTTTTCATGACACTTTCTCAAAATCAATTTTGGACCATTACCAAACTCAATATTGATCTCAGAAATCCCTATTAACCATCTCTAACATCTTAATCCCCGTAAAAATATTTGAAGACCCAAAATGGACAAGTCAGCTGAGATTTATTTTAGCTATACTTCGGCCCTTTTTGGCAATGGTCCTTTTCCGGCTCAACTAACGGAACGCAAAAATAAATCTCAGGTGACGCACCCGTTTAGCACCATTGAATATGATTCGCAGTCACTTAGCACTCAAGGAATACTTATAGGATTCGTCGTACCTACAATGACAGTGCAACCTTCTACCATAATTGCATTCATTGATTTCCCAAATTTAACCCGCTTACGAGACCTCACTAATCTTTACACTTGCCATGATTCACCATTTGTGTATTACTTTCCCGACGGGTGTTAGCGTATCATGCTACTGATGCGTAAAACCGACTATTTGAACTTTGCCGAGTTTTTGCTAGAAGTCAATGGATCTGGGAAAAAGCTTAAACAGCCAACTCCGTGAATAATTATTAAAAGCAGAGCCTAGTTTTGCAGTATTTATCGAAAATTCAAACATAAAACAGCAGATAGTGCAAGGTGTATTTTAAGCTCCTGAAAAGTAAAATAGGCAAAGGGCTTACTAGTCTATTAGTTTGATCACCCGCGCAGACGCGCTACCTTGCAGTTTTTCAAGGAGCTTGACCTCGTTGAGGAAAATCTGCGCAGTCGCCTCATCGACAGCATCCAAATCAACGACCTTGAGCGCCAAAACCTGCTCTGACGTCTGGTCAAAAACCTATAGTAGGAGAAATAGTTAACGTCGTGTTCCAGCCTCCTACCGATCTTATAAGATCTACGATCGCTGGTCTATTCAACACAATGATGAGCGTGTTCCACCCTTCTAACAATAGTAACTATCAGTTACCATTTCCGTTCCAACCTCGTCAAAAGTTACTACGCCGACCGTTTCAGCCTTATCGAAATAGTAACTAACAGTAACTATTTGCTTACCACATGCTCGGAGCGTAGTTAGCGCGTTATCTACGATCCTGTGACGTGAATGGCCCGATCAGCCCGAGGCACGATATTTTGCCGAAAACAGGATAATGCGTTCCAGTCTTAACGCCAAGAAACCAAGGTCCATGACGTCACTGGTAGTAACTACGGTAAGGAGGGTGGAACACGCTCGACATCGTGGAGAGATTGCACCCTATCCGACGAAAACGGATGGTTATCACCGTCATCGGAAAATGTATAAAAAAAAAGAGGTTAAAGAGTCGAGGTATAGCCTGAGATTTGACTTTTTCCGTTTTTGTCGGGTAGGGTGCAATGTCTCTATAGGCGTATTCTCGCCATTCCCCGAGGAATCCACTTGAGGAGTCCCCGCGTTTTTTTTGTCCCGGGGAATCGCTCCCGTATTCTCGCGAGTCCCCACGGACGGGGAATGCTCCGATTATCATCACCATCATCAAAAAGGACTCCCTTTCTGATTTGGAGTGGAATGCTGGTGTTGTTGCAATGTAAAATTAATTAAAAACAAAAGAATAAACAAAACCAAAAATAAAGCAGACCCAGACTAATTTCGTCAACTACATATTTTTTTTTCGAACAAAACCCATTTTGGAAGAATTCCCCGTGTTCTCGCTGTTTCTGTACGCGGAGTCTGTACGGAGTGACTCCCTCCATTCTCGCCGTTCCCTTCGATTCCCTCAGGAGTCCTCGGGAAACGGCGAGAATACGCCTTATGAATGACAATCGGAGCGGGAAATTTGAATTTCGAGAAAGGACGCTAAGGTAACTTGAAAGCAATATATTGTACAAATTTCGTACGGTATATATAGTGAATGTTGTAGGTAAGTAAGTAATTTATCGCTATTTGGGAAAGCGGAGTATATAAAAGAAAATAATTAGAAGACATAGCCTTCAAAATAAAAAAAATATCTTCAGCCAGGAAACAGTGTAGAACATCATGTGCTTGTAGGGACCAGTTGTCAATCATTTTTGGCAGGGACGCGGAAACTTCCCAAAAGGGTAACGCGTTGACGTAACGCAAGAATAGAACTTGGTTCGATTCTTGCGTTACTTTTTATTTATAATAATAATAATACAAAGCGAGAGAAAAGGCTTTCGCCTCTAAATAACGCAGAGGTTGCGTTGCTTAGTGTGAAAGGCTCTACGCAACAGTGTGAAAGCGGCTTAACGCTCTCATCTTGAACTTGGAACCTCTCAGTTAAGGCGTATTCTCGCCGTTCCCGAGGACTCCACCTGAGGAGTCCCCGCGTTTTTGTCCGTGGACCGGGAATGCTCCGATTATCATCACCATCATCAAAAAGGACTCCCTTTCAGATTCGGAGGGGAATCATTTTTTGCTGGTGTTGGTGCAATATTAAATTTAGTAAAAAAAAATCAGAATCAAAAAACCAAAAGTAAAATGCTTTTTGGTTTTGTAAAATGCAGTAAAATCCAACTGTATATTTTTGTTTCGAAGAAAATCCATTGTGGAAGTATTCCCCGTGTTTTCGCAGTTTCTCTACGCGGAGTCCGCCTGGAGTGACTCCTTCTATTCTCGCCGTTCCCTTCGATTCCCCGAAGAGTCCTCGGGAAACGGCGAGAATACGCATTTAGTGTGTGATTCTTGCATAATTTTGATAAATGGAGCTGATGCTTCCTACACTTAAAATAGCGTATTCAGCATTCAGGCTATGTGTGTGATTGAACAAACAGTTCCCGCGGTTTCGACTTGTACATTCCAGCCTTAACACATTCGAGTATACCAGACTATATATTCAACTATTCGCACATACCAGCCTTCGCAGCACCAGTTTAAACTTGATGTGGACAGTCAATCTGAGATAACAAAAGCGAGATTCACGCTGTTCCTTGGATGCCGCAATTGTTGGGCGGTTCACGACCGACAAGATTTGTAGGGGATGGCTTGCATAGTGGCTTAAATTCGACACACATTTCTTTGGATGATTTGGCTCGGAATACGGTGGGAAATTCACATTTTGAGGCAAATTAAAGTCCGAAAAACAAAATGAGCTCCTTTGAAAAGCAGTTAAACTCAAGGATCGTTCTATTACATAACGGTAAGGGCGTTACCCTGAAGTTCTATTTACTACGATTTTATCTGAATTTGATGAGTAGGCTGACTTGTGGGTCGACTATACGACACGAACATGTCACGGACAGAAGCCTATAGATAGTCATAATTCTTACTAGCAGGACTGGCAAGTTAGCTCTGTGCTACCTTTAGCGAAACGATGAAAATGCAGCAATGGAAGTAAAATGTTCCAAACGCTACCAGATCAGAGCAGTATCAGAGGAAAACAACAGCACACCATAGTCCTAAGGAAAGGCAAGGAGCATGAATATCCGATCACCGCTTGCAATTCTGAACGGCACCCAGTTGCAAAGATGCTTGCTGTGTCATTCTTAGACAGAAATACGAGTCCTAAGAAGAAAGCCTAAGTACATTGCGTCTGCAAACCCTCTCTGATAGGAGACATGAGCTCCTAGTGAAATTTGGCAAATGTCTGGCCTCGGATGTGCACCGGTCCATTTTACCCCCTGTGACTAGGCTACAAATCTGCAAGTTAAAGCAACCCGTAGCACAGACGCGTCAAAGTTACAACTGAGAAACCGCAAGTAGAATCTATGGAGCGTTATCTGAAGTTCCCTATTTTGTGAAGTATGTTAACGGATCGGAATTCTGAATTTTAAACTAACATGTTCTGTAATTATGTCTGTTATCGGATTGTATTTTAAAATTGTAACATATATGTGTTACTTATGACTATTTTAAGGTTTGAAGAAATCCGAATTTATATTTATCCCTCGCACATCATCTTAGAGGGATAACTAGCTGATCTAGAAAAAAAAAAAAAAATTATATTTCTTACTTATGACTATGTCGACCAGGTATGACGATCCACTACTATTTTTGTTAAAAGATATCATGAAAGTGAACGAATTAATTAATTAAAAAATTTGCCGCAAGAAAACGCCTTACGCTTCCAGACAACCTACCTGAAAAACTTTACTCGTGCCTCCACGTCCTAGGACACTCATGACCAAGAATGGCTTCTTGTTTACAAACAGCAATTCTTGGTGCTTAGGCCTAGGAGGAGGTGCAGCCGGCATGGCAAAAAGTCCATCACATTTCCGCTTTTCGGGTGGTGGTGCAGGTGTGTCAACCAACTTCGGTGTAGGTGGTTCAATCAACCTCGGTGCAGCCGTTTCAAACGACTTCGGTGGGTCGAACGACTGCCTATGTTCTCCCGCTCGCGGCTTTAGTGGTTCAGAAGCCTTTGGTTCGGCGAAAGCAGCTATCCTCTCTGGGATAGGTGACTGCTTTACTCCATTATGGTTGTTTTGATACGGCTGGGGATCTAACGGCGATTGTTTTTCTTCGATTCTACTAATAGCTTCGATAGGGGATTTCTTGCTGCCACTATGCCTCCCGCTGTAGCAGGGAACTGCCACTTCTCCCGGCAAGTGAGTCTGTCGAGTTGGTGTCACATTATCAACTGAGGGGTTTCGTCTTTCGAAAATTGGTTCAAGCCTGCTTGCACTTTGCTTTATTGCAGCTTTCTCTACACCCAGACCAGAATTATCCGACCTTATGAAGGGTAGGCTCTGGCCTAACTGTTCTCCAGGACTAACGTTATTCTTGGCACTTGCTATTTCAACCGGTGATTTATAACTAACAGGTAGGTCTCTTGAAGGAGTGTGTTTAGATTCCAGGACAGAATCACGAGTAGGTGTATGTCTCTTCCAGATTTCAGCCAGATTGCTTTCAAACCGCGATTGTATTTTGTGGGCTGCATCTGCTACTTGGTTTGTAAGTAGAACAGGAGAAACTTTATTTTCAGGGATAGTATTCAACACCGGGTCTGGCGACACCCTTCCCCCGGTTCCGCCAGTCTGAGGAGTAAGCCTTCGACCAGGAATTAGGCTGCCCGTGCTTTTTAGCTCACCAGGGGTCTGAATTTCTTTCTCTGACCTTTTCTGGATATCGGGTGTTGTTGACGTTGGTGTTTTGGAAAGATAACTTTTACTGGGCATGGGTGTTTTAAAGATATCTCCAAAACTGGATGTAAAGGGAGGGATGTCAATTGTTGAGGCTTTCACTAAAGGGGGCCTTGACCCTGTTTCAAGTGCTGAGTCATGGTCTCGGTTTCTGATCAAGTCTCGCAATGGTTGCCGAGATTTCAAAGCACTTTCTACCATACTTGGCTTCTCATGATTGTACGACTGGGAAGACTTTGACGTTCGTTCAGCACTTGAACTTCTCGTAGGGAAACCACTAAGCCAAGGAGCAGACTGTAAGCAACCATGTTCTCTCAAGAGGTCTGCAGTAGCGTTCCGTTCAGGCTCAGAATTCCCAAAGTCAAGAGAAAGCTTTGATGATGGTGAACGTTCCTGGGCAGCAGTGCAAGATTTCACCTTTTTTGCACTAAGATTAGGAGTCGATACAGAGCGTGCCATAAGGCCTGTTCTTGGTGGTGATTTTGTCTGTCCATCAGCGACATCTATACCAGAATCATCTTTTGTAGATGTAGGTCTAGAAACTGAGTTAAACCGGACTGGCTTAGGAAAATGCTTCTTCGCTTTAAAGGAAGACATTGCAGGTATCTAACTAAAAGAAGTAACATAGGATCAGAAAATTCTCTTTCAAGAAATGTTTGTCGAATAGCTTATCTTCAGTTTGGTAAAAGCCCTAACATCTCTTGACACTTGAACGATTTTCGCGAAGCAAATCGCGAAAGCTGTTGTAATCCAAATCCCAGGATTGCTTTCCGCTTTACTGCTGGATGGATAGTGAAAACACACCAAAAGTTGAAATTGCTGAGAAAGTTTGTAATTTCAAACTTTTTAGAAGAAATGAATCAAGATGGATCACTTCCCACTGGACATTCCTTTCATGCTCAAATATTTTAATAAAGTCATCTCAAATGCCATTGTTCTTGTTTATCCTACACCTTCAAAAATTCTGCCGAAGCTTTCAACTATCCCGGGAGCTGTCCACTAGCTTCCTGGAATCACCTTCGGAGAAAGTTTCAATTTCCATAGTGGGAAAACCAGTGATGAAAGCTCCACAACAACCCGAAGCAGTGCAAAGTCCTTCAGAGAGCAATTCCAACTTTGCTTTCCAGCTCGTGAAAATTATTGACACTTCCTCTTGAGCTTCCCTATATTAAAAACACCTTCTATGTACTCTCATCACTGATTCCACTCAACCCTTTCCAGAACAAGTACTAGACCTCCAGAATAAAGCAGACCGAAATTAAATATATTCCAAATTTACAAATCAACCTGTTTTCTGCTTAAATACAGATTAAATACAAAACCAAATTATGTTAGAACAAAATTTAGAAAACCAGCCTATTTTCTTTTACAATACACATATTACCAACAAAACCAGGACTGTGTTCAAACTAAGAGCCGAAGGCAAACCCTTCCATAAAAATTCAAAATCAGCTTTTTTCCTGCTAAAATCCAGAAATTTTGGCACAAAACAGGATTGTGCCAAAACTATGCATCCTGATCAAAATTATGTTCTAACCTGTTTGCTCATCCAACCAAAATCCAAAAAAAAATGTATCCAAGTAGAACTGAAGATTGTAAAATAGAATGGTCTGTGCAAAAAGTTTGCTAGATTTTAGTTTCATCATATTCTCTTCTTATCATCCAGTTAATTAATGTTCAAAATGACACATGTTAGACAGAAGAGCTTAAAAGCCTACAAGCAGAGGCGTTACTAGCCAAAATGTTTTTTTGGGAGGGACAAGGGATTAACGACTGGCTGATAAATTTACCGACTGTTTTTGCAGAAAAGACGACCGTTTTCAAGGAAAAACAACGGTTTCGGAAAAAAATCTACTGATTTTCAGAAAAATAGACTGTTTTAATGAAAAATCGACTGATTTTCAGAAAAACAGATTGTTTTCGTGAAAAAATCAACTGTTTTGACTCCATATTTGATAGTGCAAAGAGGATACATCAGCTGAGTTTTATTGGAGCTATTTCTCGGCCCTTCTTGGCAAGGGTCCTCTTCAGGCTCAAAACCGCATGAACTTGTGGCAAACACCACAACTTGTGTTGTAAAGCATGTATAACATCAAAATACATCCATCTTGACTTGACTAATTGATATCAAATGCCATCGACAAACTTCTATCTCTTCTTTGAAGAATTACCTTTCACAAAACAGAAGTCAGGAAAGCGCAAATAAATCATTGTAGTGCAAATGAATCAGCAAAAGGGTCAAAAGAAAATTGGAAACCTAAACTGGTGCAAAATAAATCTAGACATGGTCAGCAGGTGTACAGAAGAAAGACATTTGGCAACTCTGCAACTTTGTTCAATGGAAACTGGAAAAATACTACATTACAGAGAATAATTAGAGCTTCTAATCAAGATTCAAGGGCAAACTTCACACACTGTGTAAGTTTGGATGCTGGAAAGAAACACACAAGTTCATGAAAGGTTCATTCAGTACACATTCTCTGCCAGAAAATCTGGATGTCATGGATAGGAAACTTGGAAAGGCCCAGAGAGACTGAGCAGAGCTAGAGAGTTATGTGCGAACTTCGAACAGTTGAAAAACTGACACAGAGTCAAAACATAGCGACACTAGCTCAGCTAGAGGACATGAACATCCTTACTGAAACTCAACCAATCATTAACAAGTGCTGGCTCTGATCTGATCCTTGATGTTTGCACCGCATCTTAGCCTTGCTAGAATTTTTTAAGTCCGCCACTGCACGCACAAACAGCTTGCTGAAACTTCTCTGGCGAAGCGAGCTGGGAGGCGCTGCAACGGAGGCCCATTTTTTATGCACGGGAAGGATAGGTCTTCGCATTAGGCTACTTTCTAGTCTAGAGATATTTTGCTCTGAGACTGAGATCACAATTTAAGAATAAAAGAGTTTTTAGAGCATATTAAAGTGGACTAAAATAAAGTGTCTTATTCAGAGTAGCCTAGTAACCAGAGTATAAGATCAATTGTACATGTCAACAAATATTCTTTGAGCCCAACCTGACTTTGAAACATTTATTCAAACAATGTTTACAACTGATACGTCAGCTACGATTCTTCGTCAGTGATATTTCGGACCTTCTTGGCAAGGGTCCTCGTCAGGCTGTCAATCCTCTGGTTCAACTTCGGGGAAGGACACAAACCTGTAATCTATTTTTTGCAGCATATTTTGCAACATATTTTTCAGATTCTCCTCAAAGACACAATCGCCGGTTTAAGGTCAAAATGGGTGATGACATCACGTGAATTCGACCATCTCAAAGAAACCCTCATCGAAAATATTGATGATCATGACAAGCCAAAAATCCAAAAAGTAATCTCTGCTAGATTTGAAAATTCCTGTTGGAACACCACGAAAAGCTGTGGAAAAAATATTCTTGACTACAAAATAAAAACTACAGTAAAACCCAGACTTGCAGTCCCAAAGTTCTCCCTGGACCGTCCGTACTAAATTTCAGCTCCAAAACTTTGTCTCCAACACAAATTAATGCATTGTCCCATGGATTTAAATTCAACATCGCACCCCGTGATCCACCAGTAGAAGAATTTGTAGCAGGTTTTGAGACAGGTCTCTTCCATGAAGATGCAAAAGTAGATGACTCTGAAAAAGCAAGAGTAGATGCAGCCCATTTGCTACAGTCCAGGATCAACATCCCTCCAGAACCGAAGCTCCCGAAAGAACAATGCAAGCCCTAAAGAGCCTAAGGTAAGACAGATCTCTCATCACCACAAAAGTTGCCTTTTTTTTTAGATTACAGGTTTGTTTCCTTCCCCGAAGTTGAACCAGAGGATTGACAGACGGACGAGGACCCTTGCCAAGAAGGCCGAAATATCGCTGATGAAGAATCGTAGCTGACGTATCCGTTGTAAACATTGTTTGAATAAATGTCAACAAATAATCAGGACCACTTAGCTTACTTTCAGCTGGACCCAGGCTAGGTCAAAAGAGGATAAAATTTAGCCTAGTATGGGCCTAGGCTCAGGCTTGGCTAGGCAGGCCTCAGTGGAACCAGCAGTCTAAGTCCTCTACTAATAGGTACAAAACCAGATTGCCTTGTCTGAATTTGAATTTAAATATTGTGGGTGGGTCTGTGGGTATGTGCTATTGTGCACTGCTGCCAGCTCGTGCTCCAAGAAACAAACTTTTGGGAAACCCTAAGAAATCGCCAGAATTATAGCTATCATAGTGGAACGCGAAAAATTGAGGTAGCTGTAATCAAGTAATAGCTTTCGGCTGAAAAATCGGCCGATTCTCGATCAGTGGCTGATTTAGGCGTGTAAATAGCGGTCAAAAAATCCAAAAATCAGCCGCTGATCTTTCAAATTTCTCAAAATCTTTCAAATTTAATCGCGGTCACCGATGGGGATACACTAAATTTTTTAGAATACCACCTTTGATGACTCTAGGGACAGTAAACAGACTGTAATCAGGAGAATTAGGTCAAACTTCGTGAATTTTTTGTCAATCCAGTTCAGATTCTGTCAGACCAGTGTGAACATAACATGATTTTTGCACTAAGCATCCCGGGATTACTAAATTATTTCGAAAAAAAGGTCGAATAGTTTTCTAATTACAACAGCGTATGTTCTGTTTATGTCTAATATTCATTTTCGTTGTTTTTCTTTTGTAAAAATAAAATTTGAGTAACTTTTCCATTCAACCTTCACTGAAAAGTGACTGAACAATACGAAATGATTGCATTCTGTTCTCGTATTGTTTATATTTATTATTATATGTATGTTCTCATTTGAAAACAAAAATATTTAAATGAATTTTCTTTGCTTTTTAACTAAAAATTGCCGAGTCTCCTGAAATCTGTCAATATTGAATTTGTGACTTTTTTCCTAGTCTAAAGGCTACAAGTCGAAGACATTTGACTTTGCCTAACTCACAAGATGTTTTTGTATGATATATTTTGTTACGAACAAAATGAATATTCGGAATTAGGTTATTCTTTTTAATTCTCCCGTCAACCCCCTAAGAGTTGATCCGTTGTCTGAACAGATCAGCCTCTGGTAACGCGCTTATTTCGGTCCCGTGTGAACAGGCTATAAGGCGTAATTTCGCCCTTCCCCAAGGACTCCTCTTGAGGTGTCCCGCGTTTTTGTTTTTCCCGAGGACTCACTCCCCCTATTCTCGTTGTCATTACCATCATCAAAAATGACTCCCTTTCAGATTCGGAGGGGAATAAATTTTTGCTGGTATTGGTGAAATGTATAATTACTTAAAAACAATAAGAGTAAACTAAACCAAAAATAATGTCGATCCAGACTAACTTCGTCAACAGCATATTATTTTTCGAACAAAATCCATTTTGGAAGCATTCCCCGTGTCCTTGATTTTTCTGTACGCGAAGTCAGTTCTTCTGGCCAAGTCCCATATACCAATCACTTTTCCGTCGGTCTGTCAGTCGGTCGGTCAGTCCGGTGTTTGCGAGTTAGGGTACTTTCAGATGTGATAGGACGATGAAATTGGTAGGCTTATTCGGGACCCGAACGAACTAACTTGGAAATAGTCACTTGCACGATGCAACCATCATGGGGGGGGGAGGGAGGGGAGCCGGAATCCGGAATTTAGTGACATGCATAAATTTCGAACGTGTGATTGGATCTTAATGAAACTTGATATTTGGAATGGGACATCTGAACTAGTACCTTGATTCGCGATCACTGGAATTCCGGACCTCCCTCCGACTCCCCCGGCAGTGCCCGAATCCAGTCCGGTCCTGTCACTGATGTACCTAGGTCTTGTGCTTGTTCTTCCAACCAACTTCCATCCCAATCGCTCTAATCTAAGCGTGTCACAAGATTTCCGGCCCCCCCCCCCCTCTAACTTCCCCACAGTGCCCGAATCTTCTTCGTTTCAGTAAACTGATGTGCATACGGCTTGTGTCTGTTCTTCACACCAAGTTTCATTCCGATCGCTCCAGTCCAAGCGTGTCACAAGGTTTCCGGATACCCCCTCCGACCCGTACCCCCACCCTCATCGGATCCGGTCCGAGCTTGAAAAGGGACATCCGATACATGTGGTATTTCTAAACATCAAGTTTCATTGTGCTCCGATCACCCGTTCGGTAGTTATACATACCTCGAAATTCCAGAATCCCCTTCCCTCCACACCCCCCACGATGGTCAGATTGATAAGTTGACTATTTCAAAAAACGCTAAGGAAACGCGACCGAGAAGTATTCTCTCAGCCGTCACTGAATTAAAATTCGACGCGGCTTCAGGGACTATGCACACCCCTGCACCTTAGCTTATGTGAAAGTGCCCAAACCAGCAAAAGTAAGCTAAAGGACGGATATACGATTGCTACATGAAAGTTGAGCAGAGTCTGTAAGAGCCACAACAAACGCTAAGGAAACGCGACCGAGAAATATTCTCTCAGCCGCCACCGGCACACCTAAGAAATTTCTTGAGGGCCCTCGAAAATAGTTCTAATAGTTCAAACAACTGGCAAGTACCTTACCTTTCGAGGAGTAGAAGAAATTTCAATTTTTTCTTGGTTTCTAATAAAAGTGGATAAATTTAAATAAAATAAATATACCGAAGTAGCTTCAACAAACTGTAGCTGACTTATCCGTTTTGCACAGTAAAATAAATATAACTGAAATAGCCCATACAAATAGGACTCGAAATACTAGCAGTTTATTAATTTAAGTTTTAATAGGTCGAATTTTCGTTCTCAGGACCAAATTCTGTCTAGATGATAAATTGTTTATAGCGATATCGTTGTCGACCAGTTTACAGGTATGGAGGTACAATTATTATTTGTGATCGTTATAGTATTTAAAGTAGTCTGAAAGTATTATTGACGACAGATTCACCATCATCAGAAGGTTGAATGGGGTTGAGTTCCCCTTCGTGTAGATCTCTTTCTGCCTTCTCGGTGGGGTCCCGTCAGTACCGAAACACGTCAGCTCACATAAACGTCAGCTCACCACAGAACTCCGTCAGTACGCCAACATTTTCCGACAGTTCGGCTACACAATAGTTGACCCTCCAAAATCCGTCAGTTTACCAACAAGTCACATCACTCCCACGCAGTTGACCAACATGTCAGTAGATCAACACGTCAGTACACCAACAAGTCAGTATAACTACATGTCAGTTCTCCTAATCCTAAAATCTGACAGTCATCTACAAGTCAGTATGCCCACAGTCAGTTCGTCTACCGTCACTTCACACAAGTGTCAGTTGACAAAAATGTCAGTTGGCATAAACATCAGTTCGTCATGGGGATGTTTTGTCACGGAACGTTTTGTCGGGGACATTTCGTCAGGGGACGTTTCGAATGGGGACGTTTTGTCGACAACCCGTATTTAATTGATGAACCTTCTGGCTGGAAGGACCTGCAAGAAGGATCGTCACGTCAGGTGACACAACATTACATGGGAATTTTAGCTTTTTATTTCACCGAGTCCCCAAAGCTTGAAGCCCCACCTGAATGAAGTACTATCTATCTTATTTAAAATACTGAGAAAGGGGCCGCAGTCGAACATTTATTTGTTCATTACTAGAACCTAGACTTTTGGGGGTAGGACAGGAAGGGGGCTGTGAAATTCAGGGTAATTAGAAAGCAAACAAGTATTGTGACTCGAGAAAGATGAAAAGATAGAAGCTCGGACAGATAAAACAAACTTATCGGCGATAGGCCTCAACTATAAGTGTAATCCGGAAAGAAACCTCTTGGGACTTACGCAGTCACCAGTCATATTGAAACTGTAATCCCTTTTCGGGTGTGAAATACAAGCTTTGAATCGAATAAGTTTCTTAGTCTTGTAAATATGTATTTATATTTTGCCAACTCTGCCGGGCCAGGGCCACACTTGATCAGCAGAGACCATTTCTGTATATATATTAATTAGTGCGTAATTCCTCCGTTATTTGAAGATGATTGTGTTTTAGTGTGTTTATATCTTCCGTGTTGGTAAATTTCTAGTCATTGATTGTCAGTATAAATATATTTGAACATTAGTATTCGTGTGCTATTTGGAAATGTGTATTTTTACCTGACTAATAATAATCGAAGCATTTTTTGTATATAGATTCTAATTGTGTTTTAGTTACCCAGCAATTAGTATTTATAGCTTGAAGCTTGTAAGCTAGCTCTGTTCAAAATACATCTATCAGAACCGACTGTCTTTATTCGCCTTCCTGATCCCAGCTTAGCGAAGCTATTGATTACAATGAAAATTGTCCCTGGTGTCTTGGCCAACTGTCTTCTTTCTTTCGGAACGTCAACCAAAACTGTCAAAATTGACAAGAGGCTCCTGACTTGATTTTTGCCCCTCATTAAAGGTGGATTGTCGGCTTCTTTTATTAATCCCCTGGGAGAGCTTCTCTAATTATTTCATAGACAACAATATGCGAGCGAACTGTCGGAAAATTTGTGCGAACTGACTTTTATGCCAACTGACGTTTATGCCAACTGACGTTTGCGTCAACTGACGTTTATACCAACTTACGCTTATGTGAAGTGACGGTAGTCGACTGAAGGTGGGAAAACTGACGTGTAGCTGAACTGTAGGATTTTAGGATTAGGTGAACTGACGTGTAGGTCAACTGACGTGTTGGTGAAGTGACGGGTTGGTCAACTGACAGATTTGTGGGGGTCAACTGACGTGTAGTCGAACTGTCGGGAAATGTTGGCGTACTGACGGAATTCTGTGGCGAACTGACGTTTGTGTCAACTGACGTGTTATGGTACTGACGGGACCCCCAGCAAATCCAAGCACTTAAAGAAAAGTTTCAAGGGGGCTCGGTATCAGTTAGAGGCTTCCTCAAGAAAGCACAGCGCTTTTGCGGCATCTAACCTCGAAGCAATAGGCTATAAATGTTTCTTGTGAATAATAATAAACCAGTGTTATATTTATAATTGAGATTATACAAGTTCATCAAACGATTATCATCATTCTGATACTCGGTCTACTCCTCCCGTCCCTCAATCACGCCTAATTACGGACTGAAAACCTCAAATTTATTTGGCGTCCGAACCGGATCCGACCAAGGTAGGAGGAGGATGAAGCTGGAACTGGAAATTTGCAGATATGCTCCGATTCGAGTTAAACTTGACGGAGGTGAAAAGGAGATGATACAGATGCAAAAATTATGTGTCGAATTCGAATTCGGCCACAGGGAGGGGGGGAGTTGGATGGGGAGTCCCGGAACTGTTGCGGCTCGCACAGGGGTTAAACGAGTGGAGTGATTTGAATGTAACTTGGAAAGTAGAAAGATCGTATGCTTTAAACGAAACATTTAAGGATCTAGACCGGATCCGAGCAAGCTGAGGAGGGGTAGCGGAATATCCGAAAAAAAAACGCTCAGAATTACTTTCTCGTTTCTCACGCCACCTACTGATAAACAAGTGCCACATGAGCTCGTAGCTCTTGTTTTAAGAGGATCTAGTGGAAGCACTGGCCAAGAAAGAAGCAATTCGTCCCTCACTGTTTCCGGTAACCTTTCGGCAAAGATTGAGATTCACTGGCACATTTTGGTCCTTCACCTTCGAATGGTTGCCCTTCAATGCGTTTAATTATACGTTTCACCTTATATGTTTCAGTTTCCGTATGACTAGCCCCGGTAAAAACCGTCGCAACAGCTTGTACTGATGGAATTACTTTGCATCTGTTCTTTCTATAGTGACTTTACCTGTCGCGTTTGATTGTAAACTCCCGGCCATTCTGACCTCATTTTACCCTCATCAATATGCGCAAATGTCGGGTTCCTTTTCGCTTAATTGCTTTCGGTGCCCTAGTCGACTTTGAACTAATAGGCCGATTGTTGGTCAACTGACGTGTTGGTCAACTGACGTGTTGGTTAATATGACGTGTTGGTCAACTGACGTGTTGGTCTACTGACGTGTTGGTGAACTGACGTGTAGCGGAACTGACGTGTGAGCAAGCTGTCGGATTTTTGGCTTAGGCGAACTGACATTTACGCGAACTGACGTGTTGCGGTAGTAACAGCGACCTAATCGAGTCAGTACTTGTCTCAGGTGGACATGTAGTTCTGAGAAATCTCGGTAAAAAACGGAAATTTGGGACTAAGGAATAAAATTAAGGAGCTGATTACCAGTGGGTGTAAGGGTGTTACATCAGGACAATTTGTTATTTTGTTCCGTCGGGTTAAATTGATTTTGCTGGAATTTGGTTTAACCTAGGTCTTTAAGAACGACGAAAAAATGCACAGCAAAACTGATTAATGGGTATGCAGGTCCAGTCAACATGATAAAAAGAATATTTTCACTGGGTACATGTTGACAAATGCAAGGACAGTAGCAAGCCATATAAAAAAGCTTTGGTAAAACCCGTATGCCATACCACACAACAAGAGGATCTAATTGGAAGAATGAGTAGTTCGGCCGGAATTCGACAATAATTTAAAATAGAGGCATATTCTCGCCGTTCCCAGAGGACTCCTCGGGGAATCGAAGGGAACGGCGAGAATAGAGGGAGTCAATCCACGCGGACTCCACGTACGGAAAACAATGAGAACACGGGAAATGCTTCCAAAATGGATTTTCTTTTAAAAATAAATATGCAGTTGCAAAACTAGTCTGGATCCAATTTATTTTTGGTTTTGCTTATTCTGATTGTTTTCAATTAATTTTACATTGCACCAACACCAGCAAAATTTGATTCCCCTCCGAGTTTGAAAGGGAGTCCTTTTTGATGATGGTGATGATAATCGGAGCACTCCTCGTCCGTGGGGGCTTACGAGAATGCGGGGAGTGAGTCCCCGGGACAAACAAAAACGCGGGGAGTCCTCAAGTGGAGTCCTCGGGTAACGGCGAGAATACGCCTTAGGATGTGGGGACTGAGACGTTCAAACTGTATGTTTTTTTTTTTTTTTATTACTTATTTGAGTTTCTGAATATTTTTAACCGATTAGGTATTTGAGTTTGTTAGCCACTTTATATTTAACCCCTGCCTTTGCCATTTTCGTGTGCAGATTAGTCGGTTCGATAAATCGTTTTAGGGTTGTATTTGTTCTTGCGTATTGTTCTTTAATTAATCTAATTCCACTATCATAAGTTTTGGTAGAAAAACAACCCTCACTAGCTTGGAATTTCGTTTTGCCGCTAACAGCGCGTACTGCCAACAGTGCCAACCAACTAACCAAGCCTGCAGAACACAGATCTCTTGTCTAAAGCCTAGTCCCTAAAATTATGTCGTATATATCTGTTCCATAAAGAGGGCTCCCTTTCCCGGCACGGGGTACTTCAAGAAAGATTTAGGATCGAACAGAAAAACCATCCCGCTTAGGATCCCTCTCACAAACTTGTTCTTGCTTTAAATAAACGTCTGTCTCTTTAGCTATAAATTGGTTTAAGCAAAGTTGACAATAAGCAGTATACAAGTTGCGTTTTATTGGATTCACTTTTGTTTCGTCAAAGTTTGTAGTTTGGCTCTTGTTTTGTCTTACTTGGCTTTTATTGAGTTCTTGTTTCCGAAAAGTCAAACTACACCAAACTACGTCGGCGAGGTAGTTTGTACTTTGAGCACGGTATTTTCAGGTTCGAAACTACAGCAAATGGAATGGACAAATAAAACGGCTTTTAAGCGAAACTACGCCGAAACTACATAAAAAAAACGCAAATATAGCCGGATTCAACATGCGCTTCATTATTGTTTTATGTTCGTTCACAGCTGCTTTGTCAGCGTCTGTCCCAAACGTCGAGGTAAGACTTTAGTTTCCATCAAAAAAAATTTAAGACATAAAGGCGTATTCTCGCCGTTCCCCGAGGCCTCCTCGGGGAATCGAAAGGAACGGCGAGAATAGATGTAGTCACTCCACGCGGACTCCGAGTACAGAAACAGCGAGAACACGGGAAATGCTTCCAAAATGGATTTTGTTCGAAAAAGTAATATGCTGTTGACGAAATTAGTCGGGATCCACTTTATTTTTGGTTTTGTTTATTCTGATTGTTTTTAATTAATTTTACATTGCACCGTGAAATTTGATCGAAGTTGCATGAATTTTACCCGTGATTTTTCCCCATGAATTTTCCCCATGATTTCTCCTAGTGAATTCTACCATTGATTTCTTTCCATCTTCAGTCAATATCTATTTTATTTGTATTTCCCTGTACAACACCAGCAAAAATTGATTCCCCTCCGAATCTGAAAGGGAGTCCTTTTCGATGATGGTGATGATAATCGGAGCACTTCCCGTCGGTGGGGACTCGCGAGAATATGGAGAGTGAGTCCCCGGGACAAACAAAAACACGGGAACTCCTCAAGTGGAGTCCTCGGGGAACGGCGAGAATACGCCTTATGTATCTCTTATAAACAAAAATTTAAAAACGAGATTTCCCGAGTTTTGTTCTTGATCAGCTCTAACATCATGTGCGAACGATAAATATTATTGTTTTGTTCTAGAGAATGGTTTGGGACCTGTGGAGGATGGAAGATCTGAATCTATCTTCGAATGGAGAGCAGTCTGAGCAGTACGGATTGACGACCAAATTAAATTCTTTTGAAAAAGTCATATCACGCCCAAAATTCCGCCTCAACAGCTAAATGGCAACAGTGCCTGCGCGAAACGGATGATTTCTTGTGTTTTGTTGACAGCAATAACTTCCTGAAATTACTGAAGTTTGGTCAACAGACTCTCCAGCAGAACTCTTTGGCAGCTCTTTGGTAATTGGTATTTGAAGGAAAAAAGCAAAAGGGCTACCTAGGGCAGACCTAAGATGGTTCAAGGATGATTAAACGAACAACCTATTCTGCCAGAAATGCCTGATATCTTGATCTGTTGATAGCACTGTACAGGAGAGGTAAATTCTTGCAACATGCACAACTCCATCCATCAAACCATTCGAGAAGCCGGTGAGATAAAGAAAAACCGAGCAGGTATTAACCGACAAACAGGCGAGTACTCCCTACCAGAAACATGGAATGGGGTTATTAAGGGAAGAAAATTTTAGCCTCAGTCCCTTATCAACAACAAAACCGGAGTCGATCAAAATGCAGAAAAAAATGTTTCCTGCCGTCGCCCCAATTGTGCAGCAAAAACAGCAGCCATGTCAAAAATTGAATCTCAGCACTAGTTTTTCCGTGCAGTAATTATTCAAAGTAATAGATACAGGTGAGTACTCATAATAGAAACGTAGAATGAGGTAATTAGTAAAATAATATTTTCAGCCCCTTATTAATAAAAAAACCGAAGTTGACGAAAATGCAGAAAAAAACCTTTCCTGTCATCGCCCCAATCGTGCAGCAAAAGCAGAGTCTGTGTCAAAAATTAAATCTCAGGACTAGTTTTTTCATTATAGTGGTATTTGAAGATAATTTACTTTAATAAGAGATTTATAGTCGGTAGAAGCTTCATTTATTTATTACAGCTTTGTTTCCTTCACCGAAGTTGAACCAGAGGATCGACAGCCTGACAAGGACCCTTGCCAAGAAGGGCCGAAATATCGCTGATAAAGAATCGTAGCTTACATTTACAGTTTAACTCTGAGAATTAGACTTGTTGATCAGGTTAGAAATAGCAAGCTTAGGGTCTCTTATGTCATATTCATCATTTTGGTATTTCTTGCCCACAGGGGCATAGCAACTGCATTTTCGTTGGGGTCTGTGTGCAGAATCAATCTTTTGCAGAATCTTTCAAAATTTTTACAGAATCCTAGAAACTGAGAATTCGAGGTTTAAATTATTGCGAATTATTGAGCAGAAAGGATTACGTACAAAGAGTAACATTAAGGGCAGCATGAAAGATGACTAGCCAGCTACTAGGCATCATTTTTGCAAAGCTCACATGGACAATATATTTCCGGGCACAAGTAGCAGCTTCTGTTTATTATACCCAAGACAATGTTAAATGGACTGCCAACATCACAATTTTTAAAACTGCTTCCCATACAAATTCTATCTTTCACCGTATTTGAAAGATCGAGATCCTAAGAATTACCATAGACCGAATGGAGTGACGTCCCAGCAGCAGTAGTAACTGAAAGGCTAGTCAATCCTCCCCATTATCACTGAATGTAATAAAAGTGTGTGGGGTGGGGGGGTGCTGCTGCGCCCACGCACCCCCACCCTGTGATGGCCCCTGCTTGTCCAAGGGGGAGCCGAAGTAAGTATTTAGAGAATCTGGAGTCACCCGTGTATTTGAGCCACCCCTAGTGAACTAGTATAAATAAAGACTAAATCACAAAGATCGCATGTGGAACTTGAAAATATATCCATGTTGTTGTTGTTTGAAGGTTGACGTCACATGGGCTTCAGCCCAAACAGGCTTGTGCCACTCGGTCTATGTATACTTTTAAAATATTCTTCAGTACTTTTAAACCAATATAATGGTTCAGTTCAATGAACTTTTGTCTATAGGCTATGTCAATACTTTAAAAGGGTAGGGGTCTTTCTCAAGACGTCGTCTGAATCTGGGCAAGCGTTCCTCACTGTATCTTCGTCACTTCTTTAGGTATTTTCGAATCTCACTTTCACTTGTCAATCTATAACGACATAAACTTCCATTAACACGTCAACTCATCTGTTTTCATCAGAAAAATACATATCTCCTCTAGGGCCATCTTAAAATTAAAAATTGAAAATATATCCATGTTGTTGTTGTTTGAAGGTTGACGTCACGTGGGCTTCAGCCCAAACAGGCTTGTGCCACTCGGTCTATGTATACTTTTAAAAATTCTTCAGTACTTTTAAACCAATATAATGGTTCAGTTCAATGAACTTTTGTCTATAGGCTATGTCAATACTTTAAAAGGGTACGGGTCTTTCTCAAGACGTCGTCTGAATCTGGGTAAGCGTTCCTCACTGTATCTTTGTCACTTCTTTAGGTATTTTCGAATCTCACTTTCACTCGTCAATCTATAACGACATAAACTTCCATTAACACGTTAACTCATCTGTTTTCATCAGAAAAATACATATCTCCTCTAGGGCCATCTTAAAATTACATATTGAAATACATAATAATAATAAACAAACACTATTTACAATTTTGTCATCTTAAACTAGAAAATCTTAAATAACTTTGTGCTTTTTATGAAATTACCCAAATAAATCACAGACAATTTTCTGGCCCATGCAAGGGCACTTGAACGGCCTAGGATGGACCTTACTGAAAAAAAACCCAATTTTTTTTATCACAGTTGCTTTTAGGATCACTCGCTGAGCATCATACTTGCTACAAACCAATAGGATGTGCCTTACATCATCTACAAAGTTACCCTAGGTTCACACAGACGTTCGCACTGAGGCGATATCGGCCATCGCCGAGATTTTCGTCGCCAAAATCGGCGATTTCTGTTGCTTCGTCAGGCGATTTTCAGTGTTGGAAAAATTCAACTTTAATCGGGCAACAGTTCGATTTATGCACGCAACAGCAACATTTCGCGTTAAATTCTTTTGCCGACAAAAATTCAGCGTGAACATCCAGGCAATAAAGATCTTCTGTCAATGCGATTGAAAAATCTCGTTCATCGCCGCGATTTGCTCTGTGTGAACCTAGGGTTACACTCGCGACAGTTTTCCGAAGCAACTTGTTTCCACCAGAATAACATGTTCTAGGTTTTCGCGCGCCCTGTTCTTAGCCGGAATATTGCAGAAGCAATTTTTCTTTCCTCATGGGTCAGGTCTGCTGGAGGTTGTCTGCACTCGTAACAAGACCAAAGGTGTCGATGGGATCCCAAAAATCTAAGATTTGATCCAGACAATTGGGTCTTGTCTTCGCCAGATCCAGTCTTCGCCAGGCTAATTATCAAAGAAAACCGAGTTCAGACATTCCATCTATCTATCAATCTATACCTCTATAGGCCATATCTATTTTGACGATACTAACCGAAACTTCCTGCTTTACTTCTGCCGAATTTTCGCCCGAATTCCGAGCGAACTATAGTCCAGCAAAAAAAGAAAATTCAGAAACGAGTCCAGCGTATCTCCTTATCCCTATGAAGAACATGTAATCAGTGTCCGGACTAATTATATGTCCGGGTAAATAATGATTGTCATTTACAGACTCAGCATCCCTTCTTACCCCTAATTCTAACAACTTTTGCTTTTGACATATTTTCCGGCTTTGGCCGGATTCCAGGCGATCTAGTTTTCCGGCGAGAAAATGGTTTTCAGCATCGTGTTCAGCATATCTTCTTACCCCTAATTCAAACATTTAATCAACTTGAAATGAAACTTTTACTTGTAACCAACTTTCCGGTTTTTGCCGGATTCCGGACGAACTACTTGTCCAGCGAGAAAATGGTTTTCATCATCGTGTTCAGCATGTCTTCTTACCCTCAAATCAAACACTTAATCAACTTGAAATGAAACTTTTACTTTTAACAAACTTTCCGGTTGTTGCCGGATTCCGGACGAACTACTTGTCCGGCGATAAAATGATTTTCACCGTCGTGCTCAGCATGTCTCCTTACCCCATAATTGACTATCACATTAGCTGTTTAAAAATATTTCGTTTGTCCCTAAATTTGAACCCCCTCCCCCACCCCCAAATATAGATCCCATCTACGAACTCGACCTTACCCTTGACCCAAACAATCCTCACACCAAGTTTCATCAAAATATCTCATTCCCTTCGAGAGTTATCGTGCTTACAGACAGACGGACGGTCGGACGGACAGACGGACGGACGGACAACTTTTGCGATGTCGTAAGTCTCCACTTACGTTTTGGGATCCCAAAAACTTAGAATTGGGCCTGGAATCTTAACGCATATTCTTCTAGTTCACTTTCCAACAGAGATTGCTTAAACTCAGTTATAAACTCTGCACTAGACATCTTTGTCGAAACTTCTTCGCCATGTATGCTCCCCCACTTAGCTAATCCATCCGCCGATTCATTTCCGATCACTCCCACATGGGCAGGTACCCATCCCGAGTTCCTGACCGAATTGATCAGTATCAAATGTCGACCGATTACTTCTATTTCTTCTTTGAAGAATTACCTGGTGCAAAACAAAGCTGAAAAGGGGCCAATACATGGGACAGAAAAACTTTGGTACAAATAGTCACATTCAGGCTCTTTGGGTTAACCTGGTAGGGTAAATGAATCCGGGAAAGGCGCAAAAGAAAATTGAAAATGGAAGATGGAGCAAAACAATTTGGCCGTGGTCAGCAGGTGTTTAGAAGAAAAGCATTTGGTAATGTTGAAACTTCGTTCAACAAAAACAAAAAATATTAGGCTGTAGAGAATAATTAGACTTTTGAACCGAAGCCCAGTTTCAGACCTTTGGTCTAGAGGCTGGTGTAGTATAGAGGCTGGAAAGAAACATTGGGAATTGCATGCACATATTTCATTGTCGTGGGTGGTGCAAATAGCAAGGTATTCCGCAGGCTAGTATGGTCATTCTTATCGTCAAGATGCTCAAACTGATTAGCAACAGTACTTTTGGGTGGTCTTGTTAGTCTTGTGCCCCTGATTAATAATGACGATAATGCATGTATTTAAGGAAGACTTCGGGTGTAAGGACAAGATGCCTCCACAGCTGGAATCACAAAAACTCAGCATACAAGAAGAAGATGTTGTGAAGCTTGTCTTAGAATTCCTCGAAACTCGAAACCTGCATATATCCCAGTTGAATTTAGAAAGAGAAGCTGGAGCTGTCAATGGAGCTTTTTCTGATGATATTCTATTTTTACGCCAATTGGTTCTGGATGGTCAATGGGATGACGTTGTCGAATTCATTCAGCCACTTGAAGCTGTTGCTAGCTTCAATGCTGATAAGTTCAGGTAGGTGAGAATCAGCTTACATCAGTAGTACTTTTAACTAGTTTTAAGTGACAAACTCTAGGCTACTAATCTTCCATCCATTCTCATCCCCAAGATTCTCGACTTCCTGCATGATGTCTATCCATCCTAACGGCCGTAGCTGCTCATAAGCTCATTGGTTCGAAAAACCGGTTATGCAAGTTTGTGCATGTTTCTCATCAAAACCAAGGCGGCTACGCGAAGCTGAAAACAGCCAAGGCAGGTTTGTAATTACTGAGAAATCAAGCAGTTTCAGACGAGTTTTTCGGCTATTGGAATACAAACTGAATCCACTGCCATTTGCAATATGAACTAGTCTACTACAAATCCCTGATTTTTGGAAACCTTATGCCAAACGCATAGCCAAACGGGTATATCTAGCATGTTAGCATAGCCCATGCCTGACGGTGGATACCCTATACCAAATGCTGGATACCTGTTGGTAAGCTGAAAACAGCCAAGGCGGGTTTGTAATTACTGAGAAATAAAGCAGTTTCAGAGGAGTTGTCCGGTTATTGGAATAGAAACTGTATCCACTGCCATTTGCATTATAAACCAGTCTACCACAAATCCCTGATTTTTGGATAACCTATGCCAAACGCTGGGTATATCTAGCATTTGGCATAGTCTATGCCTAACGCTGGATACCTGTTGGTAACCTAACCCTGACCTGCTTCAATATACACGAGTTCTGATTGGTTGATTTTTTAGCTTCACTCAGATCATCAATATTTTACTGGGTTATGCCCGGGCCACATTCAGTCACACCTGTACGTAATTTGGTTCGTTAATTTGGTTATTACCCACTCTTACGTTTCATCCTGGTCACACCTGTAACGAAGAAATTCAAGATGTATTACCACCATCATCACTCAAACGTAAACAAAACTGGCTAAAATCAGCGACTCTGATCTGTGATTGGTTCAAACACTCGAAAGTTTCGTTTCAAAATGGCGGAGATGGATTTTTCCTTCCCAATTTCGACCGTAAGACGGCCTTAATACCGGCGTTATTACTAGGTGTGACTATAGTGGGGCCCGGGCATTACAGTATCCAGCACCAGGCATAGTGTATCCAGCACCAGGCATAGTGTATCCAGCACCAGGCATAGTGTATCCAGTATTAGGCATAGGGTATGCCATACGCTAGACATATCCAATGTTTGGCATAGGGTATCCAAAAATCAGGGGTTTGGGGTTGACTAATATAAACTTATACTATACTTTCCTTCTAATCCCATTTTTGCTTTTCCAGGTATTTGATTCTGCGGCAAAAGTACATCGAACTCCTCTGCATCAAATGCGAGGCGGGACAAGCTCCAAACTTGGACGAAGCTGTTGAAGAAATAGTCAAGCTTCTGTCTGAACTTGAACCACTTTGTCCAACCAAAGAAGAATATACACAGCTCTGCTTCCTCCTAACCATTCCCAGACTGAGTGAGCATAAGGATTATACAGACTGGAACCCAGACACCGGCCGTGTCTTGTGCTTTAAGCAGCTACTACCATTGGTGGAAAAGTTCTTACCCTTAGAAAAGAAAGAATCTCTCAAATACTCAAAAAACGACCGGCTCATCCACCTACTTATCAAAGGATTATTGTATGAGGCATGCTTGGATTATTGCCAAAAAAAGGCAATGTCGCAAAATGTGCAACTGGAGTTCGCACATCTGTTACGCTGTGATAATGTGCTAAATGACTCGGACCTTAGCCTTTTGAGTTGGCTGCAGTATCTCCCCAATTCTGCCTTTAATAACCCTTTTGAGCAGATCAACTTGAATGTGAGCATTGAAAGGATGCATAAGCCATCGTTGGAAGCTTTTTGGACGGAACACATGCTAGTCACTCCTATCAAGCCAAAGATGTTTCCTCATTCAGCAATGCCTTATGGAAGACCGAGACCAGCTGACATCATGTCCAGGTCGTTGAACCAAAGTCTGGAAGGATTGCCTCTTGGTAAGAATATTCCTTTTTTAATTAGTTAATAATAATTCGTATAATTCCATGTTATCTTTTTGCAACGATAGTGGTGGTAGTCACACATGGTCTCATAGTCGCATATAAATATTCCTTCAGCTCAAGCTGACAGCGAATCACATTTGATAGTGCAAAACGGATACTTCAGCTGAATTTTGTTGGAGCTATATTTCGTCCCTTCTTGGCAAGGGTCCTCTTCAGGCTCGAAACGGCTTAAGTTAGAAAAAGTAACTTGTGGAAAAAAAGAAAAAAATTACCAAAGATTCTAGCTTAAATATAGCTCCAATAAAATTCAGCTGACGTATCGGTTTTGCACTATCAAATAGTCACATAAGTTACAGTTCTGTGATACGATTTTATGACAATAGGCGTATTCTCGCCGTTCGAAGGGAATCGAAGGGAACGGTGAGAATAGAGGGAGTCACTCTACGCGGACTCCGCGTACAGAAACAGCGAAAACACTGGGAATGCTTCCAAAATGGATTTTGTTAGAGAAAAAAATATACAGTTATTGTATATACTGTTGATTTGACATACGGTTTCGTCAGTTCGGTATTTGGTAAGGCTGTGCTCCGGGTTGTCTTAACTGAAAGGTTTGAAAGAACAGGGGACCGCTGCACCGGTAAAATGGACCGGTGCAGATCCGACGACAGACATTTTTGCCAAACTTCATTAGGAGTTTGTGTCTCCTATCAGATCTTGCAGTTGCAAGTGTCATTCTTTTGTCTGGTTTGCATATCTCTTGGTACACGGATATTGCTATTACAGTTAAAAAGTATTTACAGGAGTCAGTGGTAAAACTAGCCCCTGTTCGTGGGGTGGCAAGCCCAGATTTAACCGGCAAGATTTATCGATTTACCGACAAACGGCGTGCGTTCCACGTGAACTCATCTTACAACCGTTGCAATAATAAATTGTAACAAACAGCAGTTGAGATGGTTTCCTAATGAAAACTAATGAATTTGCCATTCACTTCCCGGCACCGATGCTTATCAGATGGAGCCAGGAACGTACTATGCAGTCAGTAGTCTTGCAAACCAGAAAAGTAGTGATGGACACTGCAAGCGATTACTTCACTGCTTGAAGACTTAGGCTACGCGGCTGTCTTTTTCGCTTGTAAACTAAGCGGACTTTTGGGATTCCAAAACTTAGTTTGTCTGTCTGTCTGATACCACGATAACTCTTAAAGGACACCTGAATGAAGAGTACCAAGTATCATCCCTATCTGTATGACTTCCGTTAACATAGCCTGCAGAAAACCTAATCCGAATTCGAAAGAGTGTTTCCAAGCTATGATTGTTGCTCCGTTTTGCATCTGTCCTTATTTCAGTACCAAACAATTTTAGAAATGAACATGTGTCTCCAATCAACCCTTCTTCTGGGATATTTTTTAACCAGTTAAGCCCAAACGTATATCTAGAAGAAATCAATACGATCCGGCCAGTGCTGTACAAGATTTGAATGAATTGCGTTTTTTGTCTTGGAGTCTGCATGTGCAAATCTCCAGAGACAAACATCCCTATTTTGAAAAGGTCACGCTCAGGAGAATAAAGCTCTCCGTGGCCATGAGAGAGAGAGAGAAATTTTTTATTGAATAAATAAATAAAGCACTTCCGTTTAACAACCACCCCAAGAAGTAACCTTGTCCTAGGGGGTGGCAAAAAAAATAAAAACTGCATTAATGCAGAACAAATCTACTGAACAAAGAGTCAACTTCAGTTGTCCTAATCGAGACCACAAACCAAACCACAAAAAAATAAATAACGGATAGAGATAGTAATCATCCTCAGAACACCCACAACAATCTATAAATAACAACCTCAACATAATCATAATTAATACTATTTCTCAAAATTCATACTTACTAAACAGGTTTTGTTTAATTTGACGCTTAAACGAAGGAATATCAGGAATGTTTTTTAAATCTTGAGCTAATTGGTTCCAACTTCATGTCTGTAAATGCATTCTCCATGGTGTGTTCAAGTATGGTTTCATTGTTCAGATGTCCTTTAAAGGGGTTGAGATATATTTTCTTGAAACCTGGTATGAGGATGCGTTGGATCAAAGTAGGCTACAAGAGGATGTGAACGGGCAATTCCGTTTTGTGGAAATTTGATGGCTGGTAAAAGCAGATGCTCCAAATTTGCTGCTTGTGTGTCCGAACGAAATCCGACAACTGTGAGTGGAAGGGTCACGGTAACTTTGTGGTATACCTTATAAACCAAACGGTTTCGTGGGCCCACAATAGGTCAGTTTGGGAACAGAGAAATAACTCAAGAACAAAGCAAGGAAACAGGTTTACCGGTCTAGTTTATTATCGTCAAGAAACAGAAAGGAACGAAACAGTGTCAAACCCAAAACATTTTCTCAGGTACTGACGACAATTTTCCAGTCATCACATCATACAGATTCGTACTGTCGAACAGTTCAAAATTACTGAATTTAACGACAAGATTTTTATCCATTCCGGATGTAAACAGACCAAAAAAGAGAGTTCCCGTTTTACCGACGAGACCCTGTCACCATATCGAACAATAAAAAACAACAGGTATCGGCTCGACTTCACGACAAGGCTTTTGTCGATATCGTCTCCGGACCGAAAAAAATTCGAGTTTCCAGACAAGAAGTTTCTTGATTACCGACAGAGCTTCTGTCGGTATCAGAAACGGTATGAGGTAAGTGTTTGGTCAGAGCTCTTGCCAGCACTGAAGACGGAATCCGCGCACCGTCTCCACACCGACAAACCCTGCCGATTTCCAAACAAAAAGTTTCCTGATTTACCTAAGGAGGAAACGGAATCTGAGCACCGACAAACACTGCCGGTTTCCCTAAAACAGGTTTCCTGATTTACCGACAGAGCTTTCGTCGCTATCAGAGACGGAAAGAAGAAGGTATTTGTCAGAGCTCTTGTCGGTACCGAAAACCGAATCCGCGCACCGTCTCCGCACTGACAAACACTGCCGATTTCCCAAGAACAAGTTTCCTGATTTACCGACAGAGCTTTTGTCGGTTTAAGAAAAGGAATGATAAAGCGTGACGTACTGACAAGCGCTGCCGAATTTCCCAACACGAATTTTCCTGTTTTACCGAAAATTTACCGGAATTCATAAAACCTTTTGTCGTTGCTTCGCACCGACAAACACTGCTATTTACCGACATGATCTTTCGTGGGGGAGGGAGGCAGCTGCCCCCCATGCCCTCCCCCCTAGTTTTGCCACTGATAGGAGTATATTCCGGAAGCGGTCGGATTTGAGTGAAACTTGGTGGGTTGAAACTGGAAATTTTGTGATACGCGTAAGGACCAAACGGATCGAGGGATGGGCATGAAACCTGAGCCTCGTTTTTGTTGCAGTACCGCTGCCGCATCGCTGCTGCAGCATAATATGCGTTTTTGGATTCACTTTCTTCTTGGTTGAAGCGGCAGCGCTGCAGCATCTTGCAGGGAAGCACGGACTTGGTCGGGGAGCAAGTCCGCGATTCTCGAGAAGCGCTGCCGTCTTCCGCGGAAGCGCTGCACTGCAAAAACGGATGTAGAAAGAATCAGTCCGGAATCGGCCGAGAAGTGGACCTGCAGCATGCAACAAAAACGAGGCTCCGGTCGTACGAAGGTCATGGGTCATAGACGCGCCATTTAATGTACGGACCGGATACTCTGGCGGAGATCAAGGGGGGTCCCGGAAATTCTCTGGAAGTTTTCAGACTCCAGGGAAACCTCATGCATGATAGGAGCAGGTGCTCTAGAATTGACAAAGAGGGTAGATAGGGACTGCTGGCACGACCGACAAAAGCGTTCGTATACATTCACATATCCGGACCGAACCCGAGCTGTGTGGGAGGAGCTATAGACGCTTCTTGATATCTTGTGACACGCATAACACTGGAACACGTGCACCGATCGGATGGAACTTGATAACTTGATAGTAGAGTTTGCAGAAGTTTGGAGCAGTGACAACTTCACTTTTTTTGCGATTTTTTTTTTATCAATGACAATTTCACTTTCATTTGGCCCTAAATTCATTTGTCTTTATTTTGCGGCAGATAAACTATGCCGGGAATCCGCCCAGTGCTGGAAATTTCGAGAAGTTATATTTTTGTTTGGACGATTTCAAAATTAAATACAGGGGTATAAATAAATGCAAACCATATATGAACTTGATTTGCTCTCCGCGCAGGCAATTTGTCCAGAATCCGGCAAAAAACAACAAATTCGATACATGATGTTAAAGGAATTCACTTGGTAAATTTTTGCGTTTTGATTTCTAATTTTGGCGTGAACAAATTCTAAGAATGTTTTTGGTACGTATCCGAGTTCTTATCCCAACAGTCAGGAAGGGAGGGGACATATTTTCCAACTACCATTCCATCAAATGGTTCACAGGTACCTTCGCCCCTCGCGTAGTTTGTGATTGGCTCATAGGAAGGCGATACTGGTAAGATTGCGCATAATAATAATAATAATAATACAAAGCAAGAGAAAAGGCTTTCGCCTTTAAATAATTCTAAGAAATTTTGAGTAGTCGAACTGATCAGAGTTAAAAATCCCATCAACAATGCACTTGAACTATTGATTGATTCAGCATTTACCGCATCTTCGGTAACCTGTTCCAAGGATCAACAATTCTGTTGCCAAAACCCCACTTAAAAACGTCCTTGTGGAATCTTGATTATGCAAGCTTTTACGCGTGCCCCTGATGGTGACGGTCAATGCTGATCAGTCCTTCAAAATTGTCATAACTTCCATTGATTAATTTAAATGTTCCAATCAGGTCTCGGGTCGGCAGTCGGGTCGTCTTGAGAGAATCCAGTACCGAGCCTTGCTTGTAATTTCAAAATCCCCCAAAGTCCCATACCTAAGCCTCCTCCAAGAATTTAAACTAGAAACCCTATCCACCCGCCGTCTTAAGTTGTCCCTTAAATTTGGTAAAAGTATCCTAGCGAACCCCATCCGCCGAGATATCATCCCACCAGAACATCAACCTACACGAGTTCGTCCACAACGAGCTGTGGCTGAGATGGTACCACGCCTTGCACCAACAAGGGTTTCTCACTCGCGATACGAGCGTACTTTCGTACCTTCGTTCGTCAAGTTTTTTAATGCCCATGACGAATTGTGAATATGACCATTGAATGTACGCAAGTTTGAGTTTTAACTATTATAGTTATGGTCAAATTGACGATTGTGATTTATTGTATAGGCCATTGACGACAATACTGCTATTCGGCATGTCCGTGGAAAGTATTTTCAAATTAAATTGAATTGAATCCTCTAAAAAATCTGTATGCAGTGGAGGGAAGGCACAACTTGGCTAATCTCACTTGGTAGTGAAGATCACGCAGATCTAATAGTACATAATAAACGTATTGCTACCAGTTCTTTGCGTTAGAACTTTGCGTTATTTGGTGGCTTCCGGGTCCCTGAGTTTATATGCGACTGTCAAAGAGAGTTGGGGGGAGGAGGTTTATTTCAAAGCCGGGCTGAAAAAGGAGAAAATAAGGTTGTTATTAAGTTTCCGGGGAAATTGTTTACCGTTTGGTGAGAAGAGAAGTTACATTGGTAAAGGTCGTGGAAAGACTGGTCCTCCTTTCTTCTGCCCAATGTGTGGGATGGCGAACGATGATTTGAGCCATTTTATGCGTGAATGTAGAGAGCTAAGTGATTTAAGATCTGAGGTATTTGGTGAAAGAGGGTAAGGAGTGGATGTCTAAAATATTAAAAAGTAAACAATTTTGTGACGTGAGATCGTCGGGGAAATTCCTCCGGATTGGTTTGCGCCATCGCGACTTGTTCATCCAATAGTTGAATTATTTTTATTTGTATGTTGTTAGTAGTGTATGTTTATTCAAGCTAATGTAAACCTTATATGTTTTTGCCATGGCCATCGGGCTTTCGTGTAAATATATTCTGTTCTATTCTATAAGTATACTAACAGGTCGCAGTGCAGTCTAGAGAGCTTAAGTCAGGCGTTTGTCCAGAACCGTTGCTGCAGTTTTGCTGAACTTGCTCGAACAGCCCAGTCATCCTTGGTTGGAAATAGTGATACTGAGAATGATACGTAGCCTGTCTTACAATGAAGAGACTGTTTTCAACTAATTTCCCACCTTGTGTCTCTTTTAAGACTTTTTCCAGGCCCATTGACCTCTAGTAAAAACAGGGAATCCTTTTTTTTTCTGATAAATAAACTTCTTGCAAACAGTCTTTTAACAACGTAATACGCAGCGAAGGTGGCGAAACAAGTTAAGTGAGAAAATTATTGAGGTTTTGTTAGGGCGGTTTCAAGTCAAAGTTTTCAAGTTTGTTTTTTAATTTGTGACACTGAACTACAAATACATTAAACAAGCACTGCGGAGTGCTTATTAATAATTATACCTGAACTACAACAACTTCGTACCGTTAGAACGTACCGTATGAAGTGAATGAATGAATTTATGACGCACTGCCCAATGGCGTAAGTGCAGTAAAAAAGGATAAAGAAATATAAATAATCGCAAAACACTCAACTAATATTTTCCATAAAGGTTCACTAATTTAGAATCACGTTGGTGGGGTCGTGGACAGGTGATTTTCCAATCGGAGAACAAGAAGTGTGGGTCTCGGGGAATAAGAGTGGATGGACCGATACTGGAAATTAGTATTAATAGGTAGACGACAGGTCCTTTAAGTCAGAAACCTTTTATTGTAGGTCATGGAAGAGGTCTGGAAGGTATGACTAAGAGCAGCTTGCCTAGCTTCCACCTTACCGGAACAGGGAGAAAGCCTATGGACACCTCCGTTGACCGACTCTTTGGGGATGAAAGTCTTACCTCTGGCCAATATCACGCCTTGCCGTCCATTCCTGAAGTAGCCATTTCACCTCTTCAAGAGATCATTCCACACAGGTTAGTGTAATCTACCACAAATGACATAGCCAATTCCCCCCGCTTGGTATTGCACAGTGACTGTGTTGTCATACTGGCGGATTTTACGCCAAACTGACGGATTTTACGACCGACTGGTGGATTTTTTTTTTTCGCTGGCGTATTAAAATTGTTCGGGTTTTTATTGACAATCATCGTAAGCTTTTGGGGATTTCTTGCAATTTTGGGTTGAAAAGAAATTTTGGCGTATTTTTCAAAGACAGCGGCGTATTTCTTGGATCACGATCTGGCAACACTGTGCAGCCGACAGAGGGTATGCTATTTTTCGGGGTTTGCTATTTCGGGGTATGCTATTTTATTTTTGAACAGAAAGTATGGTTGTTTTTCTTACTTTTTGTGCTTTTTCTTCTTTCGTAGTACTTTTGGGTAGTGAATTTTATTTTAGTGAAGTTTTTTGGACTTTTATACTTTTCGCGTTTAGTATCAGTATATTCAATAGCAGATTCGCGCAAAAAAAAAAAACAGGAATTCAAAAGAGGACGCGTGTGATAATGAATACAGTCAAACCCAAGTCTATGAAACCGATTACCTTTAGGAAAGCAAGGGCAAATACGATGTTGCTTTATTTCTGACAGGTTGTATTTTCAGTGGAACTGTGATTCTAACAAGGTTCAGTTTTAGTTTAATTTAAAATCACGTAACGGACAAGCCCATAGGGGTTGTTTTTGTGTCGTAACAAAATTCTACATGCATGTACAGTTTGGGGCATTCATGCCGACATATTTTTACCTATACGGCTTCATATCAGCCTGTCGAAGGTTGATACGATATCATATTAATTTTGGCATCATATTAATCATAGTATAACCTAGGACCTAGATTATACTATGACATGTGGTAAGATAAGGTAAGGTACTATTTTATTGAAAAATATAAATAAACCTCGTGTTGCTTAAAAGCGTCAGACACGTGGGACCTAGCTACGTAATATGCATTGCATACCTGTATACCTATTATCAAAACCCTATATACCTGTTATCAAAGTTAAAAAAAAGTTGTCACGGATTATTCTTCTGTTTTTAGTGGAGTGTTCCTTGGAACAAATCCACTATTGCGAGTGCTGTAGCAGCTTTCGGTTTTCGGTTTTCACCATATTTTGTGGAGCTCATAACTCGTGAACGAGCGCAAGTACTCAAGTTCAAACTTGGTACGCTTGTGGGTATTGGGGTCTAGTTGTGCCTTTTGGGGGTCCCACCCCCCACACCCAACCGGTTCAGGGGCAAATGGCCCGAGATTGCCCAGTGAATTATGTTCGTAACTTGACCAGAACTGGACATAGGACGATGAAATTTCTTGGACATGTAGCTCCTAGGGCTGGGAAATTGCTTTTAAAGTTGCACCTCCCCTACCCACACCGCTCATTGGCAACTGGGCTCAGGTTTCCCAGGAGTAAAGTTCGTTACCCTTGCCAGGAATCGGCAGGTATCAAGTTGAAACTTGGTAGGATTGTGATCTCTTTTTACTTGTTGCGGGTCCCAAACCCCACCCCCACTTGGTTCAGAGGCAATTGAACCCAGATTGCCCATTTTTTAATGTCTTTAATTTGACAATAAGTGGAGATAAGGCGATGAAATTCCTTTGAGTTGAACCACCCCCACCCTCCTCGTTCATGGGCAAGTGGGCCCAAAATTGCCCATGAAAAAAGTTTTTGACCCATTGATTGGAATCAAACTGTAATCTCGTATTCTTGAGGAAAAAAGGTGTAATACGCATTTTGATGGGTCTCGACCCCCCCCCCCCCCCGTTCATGGGCAGCTGTGCCCAGATTTCCCATGAGTTAAGTTCGTCTATGACTCTTGTATATTTGGGGAGATATATCTATGGGTGAGGATTTGGTGTAACATCAACAAATAAGACGACGGCGTACTTTAATCTTTAATGAGCAGACGGAAACTGGACTGTTTTGTCATATGATCGATGATATTAATGAATTGTGACAAAGGGGGCATTAGTCTGCTACGAATTGGTTTATTGCACTTGTTATGACCTTGCTAATGAACAAGAGGTTTAAAGGGTGGGATTGGCAGGCAGACCATTCAGAGTTCGAACAAATGCTATTCGTGCAAGATTTATACTGGCGGTTTGTTTACATGTAAAGCTTTTAAGGGGGGTGATTACAAGGTTATTTCAATACTTGTTTGGTTATTGGGGAAGAGAAATGTCTTGGTTCTAAAGCTGTTTTTATATAAATGTGATAAACATTTTACTTTCACACTCCACGTCTGAGCGCTTGCGCACTTGTTTTACTTTAAAATAATAGCTAGGAGAACATCACTAAGCAGCCCGTCAACACCAACGAACGAAGCTCTTGGCCCTGTCCTAAGAGGGTAAGATACTGTTGAGGTTAAAATCTGCTGGAGCCTAAAGGTCTCCCAACAACGCCCTCAAACTCGGGCAATAATGTGTATTATTTCAGGATAACCTCTCCGCCCGTACCGCCGCCGTTCCCGCCGCAGAGTTACTCCACCCCGATCAAAGTGGCTGCCCCGCCCCCGGTTCGCACCTCTCCCGCTACGCCGCTTCTGAAGGAATATCAAACGAGGAAGAAAGAAGTCTCTGAGTTACCGTAAGTGCTTCTGAATTGCCACCCCGAAAAAAAAACGAGGAAGGGCAGGACCCTCTTTTGATTTTCTTCTTCTTCATAACCCTTTCACAGCGTATGATTCCATTTGGAATCACAATCTTTGCTGCAGCGTAAGTGCCACCTAGTTGTGAGAAATCGTCTCGAATATGGTACCACCAGATAGCGGACGCCGAGCTCTTTCGAATGAATACCCATTTAGGCACGCAAGAACATATGTTGGGTTATACCCGCGTCGTACGATTTCTTGGTTTGGTGATTCAAGGAAATCCTGGAGGTGATGAAAATGGAAAATTTATATTTTCTTTCATTTGAATGTTACAGTTACAGGAAAAAATTTGGCAGATAGAGGATGATTAGAAATATCGATTACAACTAAAAAGGTGTGGTGGGGGACCTCTGGTATACCTGTAGGGCCACCCATTTGTTTTGATTCCATATGGTATCAAGCGCCCATGAAGGTAAATATAGTATTATGTGTATCGTATTGACAATTACTTTCACACATGATATCCGACGGCTCCAGTCGATCCGAAGCGACCTGATGTTTATGAGTATTGTCCAGATAATGATTTTTGACTCCATTTGGCATCAGCAGCTTTTGAATTTTATAGTTCATGTCAATAAAGGAGTAGGGGTAATAATTATAATTATAATCCTTACGAAGTGGTTCGACAACAAGAACGTCTGCATTGCTTCTTCGTTTGTCGGCGCTGAACCTTCAGACAACTGCAAACGTTGGGACGATATGTTGAAGAAGTACGTCGACGTTGTCCATCCCCTGTGCACTGCTGAGTATAACTAATTCATGGGCGGCGTTGACCTCAGCGACATGCTCATTGAGCTATACAGGATAGATATCCGTGGAAAGAAATGGTATATGCGTCTTTTTTACTATTTCTTGGCATGGCTGCTTTATCGGCGTCATATGGGTCAGCACAGCAGAGCCCACAAAAAGAGCCTCTTGGACTTCAAGAGCGAAATAGCCAACTACCTTACCTCGACAAGTGACGCAACTCACAAGGTCTCGTGGAAGACCCTTCAGATACCAAGACTGTTCCACCCCGAAAAGACCAAAAAGTCATATGATGGGGTTCGCTTTGGCGGCATCAAGCATTGGCCGGAGGCAGTGGCTGACAAGCAGCGATGTAGACTCTGCTCCGCTTATGCTCGGGTCCAATATGTTGAAAGTGTCAGATTTCTTTGCGTCTGGTGCAAAACAGAAACTGCTTCAGAATCTTTCATACTCAATGAATTTTTTGTATTTCTTTATCTTTATATTGTTGCTAAAATAAATGTCCATTTTTGATCAGTATATGGATTTTCTGACTTGTGACAGCGGATGATGCCAAATGGAGTCATGACTGTAAGTCTGGAATGAATGAATGAAACTGATTGTTTTATTTTAAGTATTCATATGTAAGGTCATATAAGGCTAAAATCTGAAAATGGAATTTTTGTTCAAACTCTATCATAATTCAGCCATGAAAGGGTTAATTGTTTCGAGGAATTTCGATGCTCGGAATCCTGTTTTGCAATGTTAACCGAACAAAGCTCCAACTGTTCATACTCAGAGATGGGCGAATCCAAATCCGGGATTCGTCATTGACCGGATTCGAATCCGGATTTGAATCTTCTGCTTGTTAGGCTGGATTCGGATTCAGACTCCAAGCCCTGAATCTTACGAATCCGGGCCAGCGTCTAGTCTTTTCCCAATGTTTACACACTGTACTTAAAGGTACTGTGCTTAACTAGCCCCAAAATTTATTCCTCGTTGCTGAGAGGAGGCCCATACTATAACAAGCATACATGAAAACCAAGAAATTGGTTTACATCGTTTACATTAACCGTCTCATTTGTCTTAGCATCGGTGCTTTTTGTCCTCTCCGGTTTTTAAACTTTAGCCAATCTACATGATTTGATTTTATTAAGGTCGGATTCCAATCCGGATGCGATTCCGGATTCGAATCCTCAGCGTGAAATGGTGGATTCGGAATCGGTCGCACCTAGCCCTGGATTCTGATTCGAATCCTTTCATGATTGGATTCGCCCATCTCTGCTTGTACTCATCCACCATTTCACGAGGGCATCGTCTCACTCCCTTTTTTTGTTGGGAACGCTCAAAAACGGTCGAAATTGGTTAAACCACAACTCTTACTAGAAATGATCTGCTCATAGCAGAATGGTTCAGAAAAATCGTGTTTCAAAAATGACATTACTTGCTTCGTGAAGTCAGCGATTGTCTTCCTAAGGCGTGTTCTCGCCGTTCCCTGAGGACTCCTCGGGGAATCAAGGGGAACGGCGAGAATGGAGGGAATCTCTCCACAGGGGACTCCACGTACGGAAAACAACGAGAACACGGGAAATGCTTCAAAAATGGATTTTGTTCGAAAAAAAAAGTATGCAGTTGACGAAATTAGTCTGGATTCACTTTTGGGTTTTGTTTATTCTGATTGTTTTAATTTATTTCACATGGCTATAACGCCAGCAAAAATTGATTCCCCTCTGAATTTGAAAGGGAGTGCTTTTTGATGATGATAATCAGAGCATTCCCCGTTCGTGGGGACTCGCGAAAAAATGAGGAGTGAGTCCCCGGGACAAACAAAAACGCGGCAACGGCGAGTATAGGTCTCTAGACTAAGTCAGGACTTCATGCCGTATTCAAAAAGTCCGCGCAAGGGTTAAAAAGTAAGAAAAGGCCACCAAAAACGATCTGAGCATTTTTCGGGACCCCCCCCCCCTCCCCCCATCGTTCTTGGATCCGGTCCGGACCCTAAAATGTGTCATCTACGCATACGATCTCTTTACTTTCTAATTTCATTCAGATCGCTCCACTTGTTTGACCCCTATGCTCTTTGCGAGCCAAGAAAATTTCCGGGACCCACCTCTACCCCCCCCCCCCCCCCCCCCCCCCCGCACTGTGGCGGAATACGACTCAGACAGATCAACTTCTTATCTCTGACAGCTCGTCTTCCCGTCCAGTGTTGCCTTTTCTGTGAAATTGCGCAGCCTCTTAACAAAATTGCCCCTACGGCGAAATTTGTTTGTGGCAGAAATGTGCCCAATCGGGCACATTCGTTTAGTATTTGAAAAGCGAGAATTTTCATGTTCTAAGGTCGGGCACTGCTACCCACACTTTTTGCCTGATTCTGGATCATGTTTTCTTTCAGCCCATTCTCGGTTGGTAAGACAAGTATTTTTCAGCCTGAGGCATACGGGAATCTAGTTGAAACTATAGTGTATGCCTACTGTGATTCTTCGGTTGTGGGTTGTTGCTGGCGGGAAAGCTGGGTTAAGGTCGCAGTTGGATAGTAGGATTGAGAGAAGGGTTTCGGATGAACTATAAGGCACTCACAATCCTACGATTTCGCGTGCGTGTAAATGGTGGAATCATGCTTTTGAGAAAAATAAACAAGAAATGAAGTGTGAGATTTCGTTTTTTACAGTCTTGTAACGGGAAAATGGAAATGCGCCCAAATGTGCCAGTTGAGTTCTAGAATCCTGCCCTAAAGGGCGCAGGCGCATTTCTTGAAAAAATATGCGCCACGGAATTTCAAAATGCGCCCAATCTGGCAACACTGTTCCCGTCCATCAAGCTTGACTCGACTCGGAGCATATCTGCACGGTTCCCGCATCCTCCACATCCTACAGTGGCCGAATCCGGTCCGGACGTCAAATAGCAAATCAAATCTAGCCCACTCAAACTTGGTACTGTCTAACGTGCATCCCATTCGTTTGTTTTTTGTGCAAGTCATACAGTTTCCGAACCCCTCCTTCAACTCCACCAACCATGGCCGCATGTGGTTCGGTCACATGTTTCGCATCTACCTAGTTCATGGGTTTGATCCCGCATAAAGTTTCACGTGAATCGGACCACCCGTTCGCAACCTACGGAAGTCAGTCATTTCCAGATTCCCCTTTCCGTAACTCCCCGTAAAATTGTCGGATCCAGGAACAGAAGTTTGGCTTATCAATGTGTCGGGTCCTTAAAGTTCTACCGAATAGGGCTGAGGTCAGACAGTCTAATTACATATTACTTATTATAAAACAATGAGTCCGAAAACCCGATAAAAAGTTCGTTAATTCGATTTTTTTGCTATCCACAGAAAATCGATTTCATCGAATGAACTTATTCTTTCTGATTCGCTGTACCTCTATGTGCCTGTCCCTCTATTCTCTAAATATTTAGCTACTACAATGGTAAACCGTTGCCAAAAAATTAATTAAAGTGGTAGATCTTGCAAGACAAATCTTATCATCACTTTCCTACTTTCTTCAGCGGTGACTTTCCGAGCTTAGCACACATGGAAATGCTGATTTTTGTTGAAGTTTAGATTCTCCGCGTCTGGATGAAGTTTTGGTTGTCGTGCAAGCAGCGCACGTTCTGAACATTGTTACTAAAGCCCGGGATGACAAATACAAAATCCCTTAGATATGTCAGAATAATGGAGTGTTTTCAAATATCAGATGTTAAAATAAGCTGACTTTTCAGTTAAACTTTAAAGGACCAATCTTACCTATAATACTAACGCAACCTACTTCCATAATCACTCCGTATATTTCTAAACCGGGAGACCCCAATATCGTACGGTAGCCTACATCTAACAAAAAGCCCTCTAACAAAACCATGATTTTTCTCATTTGCCGTGTTTTGCTACCTGCGATGTGGATCACGCTGTCGACGGTTGTTTGCGAGAAGTATTTCCATCAGAAAAATCGGTTATGTAAATTTTCCCCTGGTTTTGCTATAAGTTAACGGGTCTCGGAAAAGGCTTTAAATAGCCAAAATCGTGGGTTATTTGTTCAAAGCACAGCCTAGTTTTAAAGTATTCAGATGTTCTAAAATACTGTCATTTGAAGAGTAAATAGTACGGGGTCCTTTAAGTCTGTTTGGTTGGGTCACTAGTATGCCTGCCAAGTTTCGTCGCTCTTACCACACATAAAAGTAACCCAACTCGCGATCAACGGAATTCCGGGAAAAGCCCTCCAACTCCACCCAAAGAGCCCCGATGCGATCTGGTTCTGTCAAGAACGTATCTATGGCTTGTGATTGTTCTCCCCACCAAATTCTATCCCGATCCCGCAACTCTAAGCGTATCACGAGATTTACGAAGCCCCCCCCCCTCCAACTTCCCCCTCAAGTATCAGATTCGCTCCGGACTTGAGACGGAACATCTGAAACGATAGCTCTTTCCACTTGCCCAGTTTCATTCAAATTCGATCACCGTTCAAAAGTTATGCATGCCGCTAGATACGGGTTTCCCCATCCCTCCACTCCCCCTACGATGGTCGGATCCGGGAAACGACAATTCTATAGTCAGTCTGTTCGGGTCCCTCTGATATGCGTGCCATTGTTCCATTGTCCTATTACACCAAGTAGTACTGAACTCGTGCGATCACAAGAATTCCGGACCCCTACCCCTGTCCATAGTGCCAAATCCAAACCGGTTATGTCAACGATGTATCTAGGACGTGTGCTTGTTACGGCTTGTTCTTCCCGCCCAGTCTCATCCGATCTCTCCACTCCAAGCTTTCGTCGAGATTTTCGCCCCCTCCTCCTAACCCTCCTCCCCCCAAAGTCACCAGATTCGGTCCGTGAAGTGGGTCCTCTGAAACACAAGTTCATTCCAAGTATAAGTTTCATTAAGATCCGGTCACCCGTTCGAAAGTTAGACATACCTCAATTTCCCGGGTTCCCCCTCGCCCCCCTCCCTCCCAGATTGTCTGATCAGGGAAGTGACTATTTCCAAGTTAATCTGGTCGGCCGAAAGACAGACAGTTACGATCGCTATATGGCACTTGAACTGGAAGCTCCAAATGCCGTGAAACCAACAGAGGGTAGTTTACTGTGTCTGCGATTAGTTATTGGTTCGTTATCCTGCCGATATTGTGGTTGTGGGTGCTTTAATTACTGTTCAGCTTCAAAATATTTAGTCTATTTTCGAGAAATGACAAGTGCTTCCGGCTATTGTGCCATCTGGACATGGCTACTGATATTTGTGTGTCAAAAAATCAGCAGAGCGTTGCGAAGATCATTGGTCTGTCTGTTGGACGGCGGATATTAGTTTGGTATTTGTTTGGCACAAGGATAGATTCTGGGAGATTTTTTGGTTTGATGCAGTTGTATTTTCCAAAGTAAGTCATGGATTCTTGTGGCGGCCTTTATGAGCTTTTCAGTCATTCTATTGACCGAACTATTGCCCAGCAGTAGCGCTTGTCTCCCAATATGGGCAAGTAGAAATAGTTGACATACAATGATTTTTCCTTGAAAAAAAAAAAAAAAATTTGAACTCGTCCAGATTTTTTTGCTGTGTTTGAGTTTTAGAATTTTTGTAGGTTGTTCAGCAAGTAGGTTTCTCGTAATCTCTAAAGACTTCACGAGAGCTTTGGTTCTTTTCTTCGACTGTGTTTTTCCGAAGTTAATCATGGATTTTATCTGATTTAACTTGTCTTATCTCTATTTATGGCTATAAAAACATCGTATTTGGACTCTGCCCACGAGATATATGTTTTGCTTTATTATTAAATAAATTTGAAATTGAAATTGATTACTTTTCTGGTTTGATAATTATAAACTTTACCTACCCGTTCATATAATACGGAAAATAAGTAGGCTTCGACATATTCCAGTTCATTGTTTCCTAGTAGATTACTTACTGTGAAACCCCGCGTGTCTCATTATCATGACTTATCCACAGATAAAGTAAAATAGACCCAGATAGTTTCGTAAACCACAATAGCCTGACATTACACAAGAAATCGGGAGAAAAACAGACGAAAATGGGTTTCTCAGATCACAAAAAGTGAGGAGGAGGGGGGGGGGGGGGGGGGTATCTCGAAATGGGTTTTTCAGACCACAGTTCTATCAAGGGAAAGATCCTATCCCTAAAGCTCAAACTACCGGTGTATACAGGATTCCTTGCTCTTGCGGGTTATGGTACATTGGAAGAACAGAACAGTAGCTCATCATCGCACATCAGTAGACCATTCCCTTAAAAAGAGAACAAGCCCGAACATTTTTGACTCGGTCCTCGCGGAACGCATATATGATCACCTACACCCATCCCACACCATATTATTTTGTTTGACCAGGCTGATTTCACATCTCATGACAGAGGTGTCGTTCAGCACTATAGAGACGCTCTGGAGATACAAAAATACCCAAACTTGGGTCTAGCCCTGAACAGAGATACTGGTTATAGAAGAATTAGCTATTCGTTTTTTGTTTTCTCAAACGAGAAGCTGATAGCTTAATTGTTCCTGAGACAAGCCTCGAATCACCTGCGCATTCTCAAAATGTAGATTGAAGTCCCCCCCCCCCCCTGATCAACAAGAGCTTGCGCGCGAGAAGCAGCTATCAAAATTAGATGGAATATGACGTAGCGACCCGAGCGATGTGGAATGAAATTGCCTTTAACAATCACTAGCTAGTACTCTTGCTAGTACCGAGCGAGAATACTTTTATAATTGTTATTCGTAGGTATTGGTGAGTGGCTCGTGTTCGTTTTTTTGCTTCTTCCAGTTTGGTTTTCATTTTCGGTTGTTTGTTGGTTCTCCGCTTTGTTTTGGTTTGTCTTGTTTTTATGATCTTCATCCAGTTTTTGGCATTTTCATCGGAATTTTCCGTTTGCGCTGAAGAAGGCGGGATTTCAGAAGCTCATAATTCCATAAGGTAGCTGTGGGCGTGGAAGGCACTTTTAGCTGATTGTTTTGCTTTGGCCGAGTAATAAGTAGTTAGCGGTTGCTTTGTTGATGTGTTATTTTTCCTTATTTATTATTTATTTTTTGTTAGATTATGGCTTTTTTTTTGCTGATTTAAATACATCATTAATTCAGTCATTCATCATTCAATATAAAAGGAAGAATAAGCAAGAGGGGTCCTTTAAGATCTAGTTGAGCTTGCCGGTGTGGGTGCTTCCAGTTCGCGCCGCCAAAAAATCCAACGGTTGTATCGGGTCCTGGTTTGAACTGGCGACATGGTCGGGGTGACTAGAAATTGGAAATGCTAGAATGCTTCTGACTCCTTTAAATTTTAACTGAAAAAACCAACTTAGTTTTGTATCATTTAACTGAATAAACTACACTATTTGGATTGTGTTAAGGATTTTTTTTTTTTTTTCTATTTGCTCTAGTATGGTGGTCAAAATATCTATGGCCGTCCTCACAACGCAAAATTCTACTATAACTTGGAGAATTTGAATCTCAACACAAACGCGGCTTTTCGTTGGTCAGTGATCAGCTCGCAGACGGTAGCTCACTGCGCGAACACTTATTTTTCGTAAATCATTTTTGTCAAGCATACAACACAGGTACAAGCTCATAGTGGTACCACAAATCCGACGGTGAAATTCCACTGTATTAAAACCGGTTATTCGTGAATAGGGGGGCAACGAAGTAAAGTATTTTCATCGGGTCTTCAAGCCTCTTTAAGTTAATAAGTGATTGGTAACTAGATGTCCCATTCTAGCCATTTTCGGTTACACTTTAACGACAGGGGTCGAACAGACTGAAAAGAGCGTGAGCGCATCGTAGACCTTATCGGAAGCCGAATGCTTAAACACTTTTATAGTTCTTGATTGCGTAACTGTTATGTAAAATGTCATGTGTATGTACCTGTGTTGTCCCTTAAATTTAAATTTATCTTCTTTTTCTTTTTCTCTTCTTTCATCTTTACTCCGTTTTGTTCTGAGTGAAAAATACGGGTAATAAATACTTTACTTACTTACTATTCACGTGTATAATTGAGCGAGTCTGTGTCTGTCGCTGAGCTTATTTTAAACCAAATATAACCCAGTTCGTGTCATCGTTTTACATCACTTGCGTGCCTAATTGAGAAATTTCTCATTCTGCTTTTAAGTGGGAAAATATGCTTGTGCAGACTGACGATGTGGGAAAAAATCTCAGGGTACAGCAATCTTCATAACTGTTACAAGAATGGGATTTTAGCCTCTACTCTCATTTTACTTTGCTTTTGATTTGTGTCTGTATGCATTAGTGCTTGGACTGTGATTACACTTGCCTCTTCTAATGGGATTGATTAGTTTTAGTACAAGATAGAGGATTCTAGCGGAAATGATGACAGTGCCGGAGTTTGGTTCTGAGTGATTATTCAGCAGTTGTAGGATGTCTCAGAAACGAGTAATCGTGTAGTTTACATTGCACTGTTAGGACTTAAATACCAGTCGCATAAAGAGAGGTGATAACAGGACCGTATCCAGAAATTTATTTTTGGGGGGGGGGGGGGGGTATTGACTGCTGGTCGGACAAAAAAAAGCACAAAAAGACATAGATCAAAGGGAAAAGCCTATAAAAATGATTATTTTTGTATGTTTCGGGGGGGGGGGGGGGGTTCAACCCTCCCCCTGGATACGGCCTTGGGTGATAACATACCTTCTCTTGACGTAACAGACCATTTGCGTTATGAGTTTTTAAGTTTTATTTTTCCGTCGCAAAATTTTGTAAAGTTGTCGCGTAAACCTCCGTTTACGGCAGTACGCCAGAAGTTCTACTTTAGTTAACTTTTTTTTGCCGGAAAAAACGCCGAAACGTTTAATGCATAACATTTAAGAATCACAACAGATAACACCCCAAGTATAGTCTGTTGTAACCGCGCATCTTTATGCAGGGGCGTTGCGTATGGGGAGAGGATGAGTGACCTCCCCCCCCCCCCCCCGAATGTTATCGGCCGGTCAGCAAAAAGTAGCCGAGTCTGCGCGAAGCGCCACGGTTTTTCGTAAAACAGATGATTTTTTTTCTTCTTGTAAATGGTCGATTTTTCTTTAAAACAGTCGGTTTTTTGGGTAGAAATAATCGTTTTTCATACAAATAATCGTTTTTTTTTAAACCAGTCGTTTTTTCTTAAAAACTGTAATTTTCCTGCAAAACAGTCTGTAAAAATTACCAGCCAGTCGGTAAATACCTTGCCCCCCCCCCACACCATTTTGTCTAGTAACGCCTCTGTCCTTGTGTTATTTGTTATGAAACTTCTGACAGTGTAACAACTCGAATTTAGTCTCTGTCTTGTACTGAAAAATAAAATAAAATAATAGCTTTATTTCAGCCAAAGGCCATATAACGCACGACGAACAAAAACAACAAAAGTTATACTGAAATATCATTGTCGTTATTTAGTAAAGTGGTAAGGTCGGTATGCTTCTTGAGTGTATTCAGTTTATGGTCTGTGCCAGAAGGGAGCATCCTTGGGACTCGGAAAGGGCCCTCGATTTTGGTGACAAGGAGTATGGTAAAGTGGACTGGTCCGACTCAAACTCGAACTGCAGGTTACTAAAATTTTCTGTTTTCTTTCATTTTGTGCACAGTCAGCCAGTTCTTCGCGCCGATTAGTCTTTGTGTTTTGGTGGTGTGCATCTCCTAGTCGGTTTTTCACACATCTATTCTATTCTGTTCGTATCCGATTTCTGGGTATGCATCCCATACGTTGTGTATACTCAGCGCCCATGCGTTTGTCATAGTGCATGCCAAAAATGTTGTTTTTACTCGATGGGATGCTGATGATTTGGGTGAAGTTCACATAACAACCATTTAATCACACCTCGCACAATTTTACTGTTTTTGTTCCAGGACTCAAAACTACTTGGATACTGTAAGATACCTAGGCTCTGCTTTTAACAAATTATCCACAGCTTTGGCTTTCGTAAGCCTGCTTTTCTCAGGCCTATTGACTTTTAGCAAAACTCGTCAAAATTCAGATAATAGGCTTTACACGTCAGTAGCATGATTCCCCGAACACTCGTCGGAAGCATAATGCGCGTGGAAAATTGGGAATCGTGGCAAGTTAGGTGTGGTGTCGTTATCTGATTTAGAATGTAATATATGAAATTAGGGTATCCAGGTTAAGAATTAATTGCTGCGTTTTTGCATGCCTTACAGCACGCCTGTGAGTAACAGCTGTGTTTATTGGGTGTTTTGGCAAACCTTTCCCTGTAGCCTGTCTGCTTATAAGGCGTTTTTACTCCTCAGTCCAACGGCTAAAGAACGAAATCCACAGGCTACGGCCAAAGGCCTTCTTGATGTCGTTGTCCTTGGCCTTGCCTGTTGTTCCTTTCAAAAATGGAGGATGCTGACTGTCTGGAAATTCTGGAATACAAAAATGAATTTTTCAAAGTTAAATTTAAGTATTGTGAATGACTGCTGTTTGCTTGTCAACTCTCTGTATTCGGGGAATTTTTTTTTTTGTATAGTGGGTCCAGAGCTTTTTGCAGCTGTAGGATGTGGTGTGTCCAGAAGAGCACACTGGGTTAGTTAGCACACTAGTTTAAAACCAGGAAGTAAGCTGTTAAGCTGTTTATTTTTACAGAGCTTAAAATTTCCCGCCACTGTCCGTTTGAGCAGCTTACAAGGCGTTTTTGCTGTTGCTGTTCGAAAAACGCTTTATTAGCACACAGGCCAACTGCTACAGCTACAGTCCACAGGAATGCAAAAACGCAGCTAATGAATATAATTGGGAAGTCGGTTGCATTTTGCATTCTAGGTACGACGGGTCCTTTAAATTCTTGGATAGTGTCAGGCGTTCAAGAATTTGGCGTATCTTAGGCTTTCTACACCAGTTCTACACCAGGTACACCAGTTCTACACCAGGTAGAACCAAAATTTGGCGTAGCCTGTAGAAATTCATTTCTTTGACAATTACATACTTCTTCAATCTAAGCTGACTGTAGATCATGGTTGGTGATGCTCAAAGGATTCGACAGGGAAATTTTTATTCAGGGATTTTTTTTTTTATTTCCAGAGGTCTAAGTGAATGAATGACAAATTTGTGACGCACTGTCCAAGGGAAAACCGGAAAGTTGGTTAGAATTAAAAGTTTTATTTGAAGTTGATTCGATGTTCGACTATGGAGTAAGAAGACATGCTGAACACGATGATGAAAACCATTTTCTCGTCGGACAACTAGTTCGTCCGGAATCCGGCCAGACCGGAAAATTTGTTAAAAGCGAAAGTTTTATTTGAAGTTGATTAGATTAGATGACAGATTTAGGGCTAAGGAAAGACGCTGAGCCTGTATATATTTTCTACTTCGTCCGGAATCCGGTTGAAACCGGAAATTTATAAGTTAAAGTTTTATTATAAAGCCTTTTTGTCCATGTGATATTTGCATTTGTTGCCGCGTTCGTTCTTTTTTGTCTTCTTCTTTTTTCCTTGTTTTCTTTGTGATATGGTAATTTTTTACTGGAATAAAATTCATTGATTGATTGATTTATTTGAAGTTATTAGATGTTCTTGATAGGGATAAGGAGATACGCTGAATTCGTTTCTGAATTGTTTTTTTTTTTTGCTGGACAAGCAGTTCGCTCGGAATACGGCCGAAACCGGAAATTTGGCAGAAGTAAAGCAAGAAGTTTCGGTCAGTATCGTCAAAATAGACATAGCTTATAGAGGTATATCTGAACTTGGTTTTCTCAGATGATTAGCGTGGCGAAGACTGGATCTCGCGAAGACAAGACCCAATTGTCTGGATCAAATATTAGATTTTTATGATCCCGTCGAAACCTTAGGTATTGTTTCGCAATGGAATAAAAAAAATCAATCAGTCCATCAAGTGTATTTTCCAAATAGCTTAAAGCTAGAATAGGAATAAAATATTTACGAAATACACAGACACGACACAAACTAACTAATGGAAGAGACCAGAAATAAATGATGGGATGAAACTGTGTAAAAATTGGGCAGAAAAATTAGCAAGATACGGACAAAATTGATTGCCGTTGTTCCTCTCGGACCGATGCACGGAAGACGGGAGGGGAGGGGGGGGGAATAGACGATCTGGGGACAATACATTATCTTTGCTTCAATTTTTTTTTTTAAATGGTACCCTTGCAAACGGTGGTCGATAAATAGATAGTGTTAGCAGCTGCGTTTTTTGTAACCAACTCGTTTCTAAGTTCCTTATCCCGTTCTCCTATACGCCGTTCTTTTTAAAATCGCGGTAGTGCTATTGTACAGTTTTTGGGATCCCAAAACGTAAGTGGAGGAATACCTATGACATCGCAAAAGTTGTCCGTCCGTCCGTCTGTTCGCACTGTAACTCTCGAAGGGAATGAGATATTTTGATGAAACTTGGTGTGAGGATTCTTTGGGTCAAGAGTAAGGTCATGTTCGTAGATGGGCTCTGTAGCCCTACATTTAGTGGTGGGGGAGGGGGTTTAAATTAAAGGGTAATTAGAAAGCTATTGAGATAGTTCATTTACGGGTAATGAGACATGCTGGATCCGAATATGAAAGTTATTTTCTGGCCGCACAAGTAGTTCACCCGAAATCTGATGAAAACCGGGCACAAAGTTTGTTGACCAGTTTTCGGCTATAGCACTCCCTACCCCTTTATTATTAAACTAGTATAGCTCTGCACGTAGATGCCGACATTCATTTGTTTATTCTGTGTGACGTCGGAGAGATCTAGTGTAATCGAAGGTCGAAGGGGTTGATATATAATGTTCAAAACGAGGAAATGTTGTTCAGTGAGGATTCACCGGTAAAGTACAGGTCAAGTTTGTAGATGGGTCCTTTAGTCCTATCTTTAGAGGCGGAGGAGGGGTTTCGAATTTACGAATTTACAAATAGTTCATCACGAATTCGGCTGAAACTGGAAATTTGGTTGAAGCTCTAAGTTGTTTCTGAAATCGATTAGAGATTCGGTATCGGGGCAAGGAGACTTGCTGAATCCCTTTTTGAACTTTATTTTAACTCTACAAATATTCAAGGAATCTGACGAAGATTTAATAGCGAAGACATGACCCAGTTGTTTAAATCAAATGTTAGATTTTTAGGATCCCATCGAAACTTTGGTCTTGTTGCCGAAAAGAGAACGAGTTGCAGGCTACCACATCCTTCATCCCATTGTTCTGGATGAACACCGGATTGGGAATTTCAGTTGTGAATCCCGTTCGTATCCCGTTTGGGAGCAGATCTTAGCCAAACCGCCCTATTTCGACGAAATGGATGAACAAGAGCTGAAAGCTCATATGGCACTTGTAAGAACAGTTAGCATGTTTGTCAGATACGGTTTGCAGTTTTCAAGGCTGGATCTCTCTCCAGATATTCATTTCATCAGAAAATGGGCTTGATCTAGTAGATCTGAAATGGTTATACCACTCATTGACAACTGTATCTTCCTCCAACGATGATCGGATCGGGGGAGGGACTATATTTTCAAGCCAATCTAATAGAGTCCCTAACATGCCTGCAAAGTTTCACGGTCATAGCACATCTGGAAGTACCCTAACTCGTGATCATCGGAATTAGGGAAAACCCCCTCCAACTCCCCCCACTGTGACACGATCGGTCCTGTTTTGTTAATGATATTAATAATCATAATAATATATTTGCAAATTGAATGGCAGGCCGTTAAGCCTCTACAATGTATCTGTGGCTTATGCTTGTTCTTCCCTCCAAGTCCCATCCCGATCTCTCGACTCTAAGCGCTTCAAGAGATTTCTCCCCCCGCCTTCAGCTCCTCCCGATGTTATCAGATCCGTTCCAGACTTGAAATTGATCATCTGAGTCACTTGTTCTTGACACTTGACAAGTTTCATGTACGTCTGATCACCTGTTCCAAAGTTATGCATGTCAATAGAATCTCCCCATGATCATCGGATCGGGAAAAGAACTATTTTCAAGTTGACGTGGAAGAGTACCTAATATGTCTGCCAAGTTTCATGGTCCTAGTACATGTGGAAGTACCCCTCGAAGTACCCTAACTCGTGATCACCGGAAATCCGGGAAAACCCCTTCCAACCCTTCTACTGTGACATCCCGATCCATCGACCCTAAGCATTTCACGACATTTCCGGTTCCCCCCTCTAATCCCCCTCTCTTCGGATTTGGTCCAGATTTGAAACTGAATATCTGAGACACTTGTTCTTCACAATTGTCAAGTTTTATGCATGTCCGATTATCCATTCCAGAGTTATGCATGTTTCTAGTTTCCGGATTCCCCTTCCCTCCACCACCCCCCGCGATAGCAAGATCGGGGAAGCGATTATTTCCATGTTAATCTGGTTGGTTTCCTCACATGCCTGTCAAGTTTTATTGTGCTAGCTTATTTGGAAGCGTTTCAACAGATTTCCGGTTGCCCCTCCAGCTCCCCCCCCCCAGTGATCGGATCTGGTCCGGATTTGAAACTGAGCATCTGAAGCACTTGTTCTTGACATATGTCAAGTTTCTTGCATGTCTGATTACCCGTTCCAAAGTTATGCATGCTACTAGTTTCCGGAATTCCCATCCCTCCACTCCTCCCACAATGACCGGATGGGGAAAGTGATTATTTCCAAGTTCTTCTGGTCGGTTCCCTTATATGCCTGCCAAATTTCATTGTCCTAGCTTATGTGGAAGCGTTTCATGAGATTTCCGGTGTCCCCTCCAGCCCCCCCCCCCCCCCCCCCCCCCAGTTATCGGATCTGGTCCGGATTTGAAATTGAGCTTCTGAAGCACTTGTTCTTGACATATGTCAAGTTTCAGGCATATCTGATTACCCGTTCAAAAGTTAGGCATGCTACTACTTTCCGGATTTCCCATCCCTCCACTGCCCCCAAGATGGCCGGATCGGGGAAGTGATTATTTCCAAGTTAATCTGGTCGGTTTCCCAACACGCCTGCCAAGTTTCATCGTTCTAGCTTATGTGGAAGCGTTTCACGAGGTTCTGGGTGCCCCCCCCCCCCTCCAGCCCCCAGCCCCCCCCCCCCAGTTATCGGCAATTGTTCTTGACATATGTCAAGTTTCGGATCCGGAATATGATTATATCCAAGTTAATCTGGTCGGTTCGCTGATATTCCTGCCAAACGTTTCACTAGATTTGTTTGACTTGGACTGACCATCTTTAAACCACACCTATTCTCGCATTCGCTTTCAGATACATAGTCGCATAGCTCAGTGGTAGAACACTAGACTGCTAACCCAAAGGTTCCTGGTTCGATCCCGCCGTCGGCCAGCGTTTTGTTTTGCTCCCGTTTTACTTTTTGCTCCCTTTTTACTTTATAGTTTCCGGACTCCCGGATCCGGGGAAAGTTGGATTGGGGAAGTGATTATTTGTAAGTTGATCTGGTCGGGTCCCTGATATGCCTGTGAAGTTTCATCGTCCTAGCTTGTGTGGAAGTGCCCAAACTAGCAAAACCTGGACAGACCGACAGAACGACAGAACGACAGAACGACAGAACGACAGAACGACAGACAGACAGACCGACAGAAATTACCATCGCTATATGGCACTTGAGTATGCTCAAGTGCCATAAAAAAAGAAAAAATCAGTCATGTAACTGCAACGGAAACTCATTAATTGACATTGACTCAGAGAAGAAAATTTATAAAGCTTTGCTCAGTGCTAAGAAGGGAGTGGACTTAGATAATGATGATGGGGAAATAAAGTCTTCATATTATTTTACAAACCCCCGTACCCTTTCCACCATCAAAAGGGAGAAAGGCTATTGGTAAAAAATCATTTCGGAAACTTGAGGAACTCCAGCTGAAAGAGGAAGTGTAGCGGAAAAGAACTGAGGAGTTGTGTAGCAAAATGCTAGAATAGATGGTTGCATTTAAAGAAGCGAAATCCCAAAAAAAAGGAAAGAGCAGAAATGAAGGTTCAAAGAGATTATGCGATGATGAAAATTCTCACCCAACTTGCTGTTTCTGGGAAAGGGAAGGAAGTATATTCATTACACCCTCTCTTTTATAAACATGTTGTATGGACAGGTGTAGTGTAGCGAAGAGTAAAACTGCTTTTCCATCCATTGGTGCTTAGCTGCAAAAAAAAACTGGGTGGAAATTATGTACAAATACTGAATTTTTTAGTTTTGAATTTTTTTTAAACCCTCGATTTTAGGTTTTGCAATTTAGTTACAACCTTGAAACTCATTCAACAGGAAATGAGTGTATAGGCAAAACGGAGAACGACATGAGAAAATGGGGTTCTACAAAAAAAAGACCAAAGGTTTCCATGGGATCCCAAAAATTTAGATGTGGGTTCAGTTATATATTTGTATTCTCTTTAATCGAAGCCCACCAGAATGTCAAAATGTCGTTAGAACAAAACAGCTGGTGACATCGAGAGACAAACCAAGAACCTACCGATATGCAGTTTGACGCTCTAATTGTTGAGCCTTCTATTGTTACTTTGAGACTTATCGACTTTGCAATAAATAATTTCGGGATTTAATTTTTGAGTCTACCAAATTTCTGGGCTTTGGCAAATTTCGATGGAATTACTTGTCTGACAAGAAATAAATTTTATAGGTGGATTCATCGCGTGTTCTTACCCCTGATACGAGGGGTAAGAACTCCATCGACTCAAGAAATCGACTTAAGAATTAACTTTTATTTTTTATCAAATTTCCGGTTTTGGCCGAGTTCCGGGCGAAGTACTTGTCCGGCAAGAAAATTAGTTTCAGATCTGAATTCAGCTTGTCTCCTAATCCTAAAAACTTCCTGCCTGTATAGCCTACTTCTGCCAAATTTCCGGCTTCTCCCAGATCTCGAGCGAACTACTTGTCCGGCAAGAAAATAAAGCTCAAAAGTGAATTCAGGGTGTCTCCTTACCCCTACATCGAATCTCTATTCAACTTCAGATGGAATTTTCACTTTTAACAAATTTTCCGGTCTTGGCCGGATTCCATGCAAATTGTTGTCCGTCAATAAAATAACTTTCATATACGGAATCAGCATGTCTCCTTACTTTTACATCGAACCTCTAATCAACTTCAGTTCAAACTTTTACTTTTGACAAATTTTCCGATTCGGGCCGGATTCCGGGCGAACTATTTATCCTTCGAGAAAGGTATTTTCATATACAGCTTCAGTGTATCTCCTTACTTCTACATCGAGTCTGTAATGAAGTTCAAATAAAACTTTTACTTTTAGCAAATTTTCCGGTTTTGACCGGATTCCAGGTGAACTATTTGTCCGGCGAGAAAACAATTTTCATAAACGGATTCGGCATGTCTCATTACTCCTAGATCAACTACCTCATTAGCTTTTAAACAATATTTTGTTTGCCCCTTAATTTGAGCCCCTTCCCATCCCTAAATATAGGGCTATGGAGCCCATCTACGAACTTCACCTGTCCTCTGACCCTGTGAATCCTCACACCGACTTTAAACACTGTTTTCGGCAATCCAATGCTGTGAAAGTCTCGTTTTACAATAAAGTATCAGTATCAGTAAACAAAATATATCGTTCTCGTCGAGAGTTATCGTGCTTACAGACGCACGGACAGACGGACAACTTTTACGAAGTCATAGGTATCCCGTCACTTCCGTTTTGGGATCCCGAAAATGCGGTTATTATAGCTCCACAGTTCTACTTTACCTTTCTATTCGGTTCTTCCCTAACTATCCACTGTTTTTCCAGTTCTGACCAGACGCGGATACCACCTATGGGAAGTGCCGAGCGACACAACAGCCGGACAGCTAGCGGCATGGATCGTACAGCTGAAGACCATGAACACAGGAGTTTAAACAATAACAGGTGAGTACAAACAATCCGAAATACCCGGGAACGATGGGCAGGGCCGTTTTATGTGTGGCTTTTTCTGCGCAGAATTCAGCGCTAAAATGTTCACTGGCGAAAAATTCTTAAATCAACGATGTCGTCCGTGCTTGGGGATTGGGATCATACGGCGTGTTCCACCCTTCTAACAATAGTAACTATTAGTTACTATTTTTGTTCCAACCTCGTGGAAAGTTACTATGCTGACCGTTCCAACCTTCTCGAAATAATAACTAATAGTAACTATTTGTTTACCATGCTCGGGAGCTTAGTAAGCGTGGTAACTACGCATCTCTGTAACGGGATTGGTCGGATTCGCCCGTGTAAGTAAAACAAAATCGCTCCAGCATTGACGGCAAAAAGCCAGAGTTCGTGACGTCATACGTTGTAACTACGGTAAGTAGGGTGGAACACGGTCATAGTTTCCGTCCGGTAGAACTCCCCACCAGACGATTTAGTCGGTATGGAGACGTTTAACGTAGGTAGCGTGCAACTAGATGACATGCTTTCGGTGTTAAAACTTTCTCAGAGAGCAAAGGTGGGGACAAGGTTGTCTTGCATTTGGCTTAAAACCCAGGTAATCCAGAATCTGGATTCTGGATAGGTTTTCAAAAGAACTACTGCAGCAGGCTGTACGCCTCCAGTTGTCATTTAAAGTTCAAGGGGCACATCCAACTACACCAATCTCACTCTGTAACAACCTAGGAACAATGCTTACCCCCTAGATCAGCAGCTTTTTCAACAGTTTGCTCTCTGTGATATTTCAAAGCGTAATTTTTTGGGCCAGTACGTCCTCAATTTACTAGCTTGGACAAAGATAAGAGTGATGTTTCTTATAATACTTAGTAGATCTTTATTTTAAGCATAAATCAGCTTGTATAATTCAGATCTGAATAGGTTGTTTGTTTTTGAATGATTTCTGTAGCTATGTTATTTTTATAAGCTTATTGCATATTCCGGTACATTTTATTAAGAAAGTTAATCAAACTTCACAACACTATTACACAAAGAAAAAATTTTAATAGGCACTTTAAGCCATGTAACTTCTGATGAAACACTAGAACAATCGGGCATCTGCATCTGCGGCTTGACTTTGGTGACATCTCAAATATATCCTTTTCTATCAAGCATTGCTGGGAGTTTTTGAATTTCCTGCCACGATATCCCAGCTCCTAAGATTTGGATGGCCAAAATGCCAGAGAGGTAAAGAGAAGGGATAACAAGAAAACGGCCGATTTTCGTGGTGCCTTCTCAAGGAAGTCGGAAATGTTTATTTGTGAAGCATTTAATACAAAGTAAAGCATTAGAAGTGTCAATTGTGCTTTAAGGTACGCTACCAAAGTGGTTCCGAACTGCCCCGTTCTCTTGTTCTGTGGGAACACTAAGAAACCAAGAGGATACATCCGGCCAGTGGGTTTGATGTTATTGACCATAAAAATACCTGTCCAGCTTGTGTTTAAAAATCATGGTGTTTGACACAAGAGAGACAAAACAGAAAATCCTCTGTTTGGTTTCCTGAGCGCGTTCTTAGTGAATACACCAAAACACGGCCTTTTGTAACGACACGAAATATTTAATTCCAAATCTTTTTAGCAACTCTTGCAAAATGCCTTTTCTCGACTCACTTTCTTAAAAATGCTTATGTTAGAGCTGGCCAAAATGCTTTAGCCAAGACTTGGAAACGATTTAAGAAAAGAGCACTATATAAGACGAATGTACTCATATGTAAAAGGGCAGTCTTAAGCTAGTCTTAAGACAGTAGTGATCGTTGGATTATCAGATGTATTCGATGTATGCAGAACTTCAATATTAAAAGTAAGTGTGTTTTCTAACCACTGTGTATTGAATGTAGGACCTAGGACCTACCGTCCGAACTCCCCCCTCCACAGTTACGAACCAAGCCTTCGAAGATTAAGATCAGAGTACCGGTATAGTCTAATATGTACCAACCGCTCGGGTACACGCTACACGTATATTAGATACTCGGTTTACAGTTAAAGTTAAAGTATAAACGATTAGAGAGATACTCCTAACGTAACACCAAAATTTAACACTGGTGACATCGTTTTGCTGTGGAAGGGAGAGTTCCGGTTGGTTTCCGATAGGGCAGAATTTTGACGTTTTTGTTTCGGAATGTCCGGGAAAATTGAGTTCTTATTAAAAGCGGCCGAGACCGTCGATTATTTTGAGGGAAGGACGGATGTGGACGAATTTTTGGATAAAGTTAGAGATGTTTCGGCTTGGGACGAAGATGAAATTAAGGACCCGGAGCTGATAAAAATTGTGCGGCACAAATGTCGGGGGGTGGCGTTAGACTTTTTCAGGGCTAGTGAAGGAAAATTCACAACTTTTGCGGCACTTCGGACGTCATTCAAGGAGCGTTTCCAAAGCACGTCAAAGAAAGATCGGCTTTTGTACGAAAAACTGTATTTAGAAGAGGGGCAGGAACCTTTCAGATTTGTTGAAAGTATCGAGCTGAAGGCTCTGAACCAACTTGGTCTAGATGCTATGCCAGCAGCGAGCAACACACCAGGTTCTTCTTTTCAGCTTTTGCAGTCGCTCCTGAAAACAATGGTTCACGATCACTTGGCAAGAGGTTTGAGTGAAAAGGTTTATTTGCGGGACCCCGATTCTTGGGAAGTCACGAAGGAGTGTTTGATAAAATGGTATCGCGCGCAGGAAAAGGTAAAGTTGCAACACGAAAGCAAAAGCGATACAAGGGTGTATTATAATAATAACAGGTCACTGAACGGTAAGTCTCAGCAACTAGTGCCACAGCGGGCACAGTCAGGTCTCAGAAATCAGGAATACACTCCAAACCATACACCTGACACGAAAAGTAATAACCGAGGCCAAATTACATGGCAGAAACAAAACACTAAAATTCATACCCACACCAGACAAACAGAAAACAGGAACGCATACGCCTGGGATGCTAGTGGGAAACCGATTTGTGCGAAATGTGCCAAGGTCGGGCACATCGCAAGGAATTGCTGGTCAAGAGGTCTTGAGCCAGCAAACAAAAATTCATCGAGGCATTTAAACTGGCGAGGGGGCGCGGTTCCAGAGTAAAGAGGAATCCGGCGCCCCGCAATTTCCGTCGTCCTTCTTACATTAGTGCGTATAATTGCGCGAAGGATGCACCTTTTGTTGACGTCACGTTGTGTGGAGTACAGGTAGAGGCATTGGCGGACACGGGTTCCGGCATTAGCCTCATTAGTAGGGCCCTCTTCAGGAGGTTGCCACATAGAGTCCAGGAGGGACTCAAAGAAGACTCCACGTTGGTTAAAAGTGCGTCTGGGCACGGTTTAGACGTCAGAGGTGTCATCACGGATTTTGTTAAGATAGGAGACGAGCGCTGCGAGGAAAAGTTTTTCGTCAGTGATGCTTTAAGGATTCCGATGATATTAGGATACACGTTTATGAAGCGACATAGTTTTTACGTTGACACGGAGAGAGACTCCCTTGTTAGGAAGGATTCCGCTAGGTCGTGTAGTGTTGTTGCGGAAGTCAAGGATGAGTCAGATAGCACCATTGTTGAGCTGACAACAGTGTTGCCAGTCAAACTACCGCCGTTTTCGATAAGCAGGTTATGTTTGGCTCCACGTCGAATGTGGGATTTCAGAGATGTTTTGGTTGTTGCAGCGGATCAGTTTGTTCAAAAGTTTCCTCAGTTGGTAATCTTAGATCAAGTTGCGACACCTGAGGAAGGGCTGGTTTCGATATATGTAGAAAATTCATCAGACGCAGTCGTTAAAGTTCCACGGATGAGTGTTGCTACTGGGACGAAATTTGAACAGAAAGACTGTGTAACGGTCAACAGCCTAACTCTGACGTCAGAAAATCGCAGGAAGTGCCGACCAATGACAGAGAGAGAGCGCGAAGCTTTTCTTTCGCAGTTCAAACTGGACCATCTACAGAAGAACTCAAGAAGGAAAAAGGTCATTGAAGATTTCCTGGTTAACAACAATGATGTTTTCGCGAAAGATGAATTCGACCTAGGTGAATGTGACCTGGAACCATTCACTATTGACGTTGGCAACAATCCTCCAAGCCGTATGAGACCGTACAGAATTCCTGCACACCTGGAGACATCTGTACATGCTGAAATCGACAAGATGCTGAAGTGCGGAGTAATCGAAGAATCAAGTTCACCATGGCTGAGTCCATTGCTGATAGTACCAAAGAAAGATGGATCAAAGAGGGCAGTCATTGACCTACGGAAGGTCAATAGTCTTACCAGGAAAGATTCTTATCCACTGCCACACATAGACCAGCTGCTGGATAGACTTCATGGATGCAGTGTCTACAGCAGCATGGACGCCATCTCTGGATACTGGCAATGTACTATCGATGAAGACTCGAGAACCAATCACAGCCTTTGCAGCGCCAGGCACACCGGTTTACCAGTTCAAGAAGATGCCTTTTGGTCTGTCCAACGCACCTGCGCATTACTCTAGGCTGATGAATAGGATACTGAATCACCTGTTTCAGCTAGGTATCTCAGTCTACCTAGATGACATCCTGGCTGCCAACAAGACAGACGAAGAACATTTTGCTGCATTGTCAAAGGTTTTCGAGGCACTTAGGCGGGCTAATCTGAAGCTTAAGGGTAAAAAGTGTTCCTTTTTCAAGGAAGAACTGACTTACTTGGGACACCAGATATCCAGGAAAGGGATAAAACCGGACCCAAGTAAGATAACTGCTATCGAAGAGTTAGCTTACCCGAAGAACCTACATGAGCTTCGTTCTGCACTTGGATTGTTTTCCTATTTCCGAAAATTCATCAGAAATTTTTCCGGAATAGCAGAATGCCTTACCCGCTCTTACCAAGAAAGGAACAAATTTTGATTTTGGGCTAGAACAACGAGAGGCTTTCGAAAAGTTGCGATCGAACCTTCTTCAGAAGCCAATTTTAGGACTTCCTGATTTTAGTCCTGGAGCTAACCCTATGATCCTGAAAGTAGATGCTTCAGACGTTGCTATTGGTGGAGTGCTTGCTCAAGTTCAGGATGGGCAAGAGAGGATCCTTCGTTTCTCGTCCAGAACCTTGAATACTGCAGAACGAAAGCATTCAGCAACCGAGAAGGAAGCGATCGCTGTTGTTTACCATATTCGGACATTTAGACCTTATCTGCTTGGCAAGAAGTTCACCGTCTTCTCCGACCATAGACCTTTAACATGGATCATGAATAAGAACGACGCTACGGGTAAATGGGCGCGTTTTCAGATGGAGCTCCAAGGGTATGATTTCGACATTCAATACATACCCGGTCCTAAGAACATTGTTCCAGATGCACTGTCAAGGTTGCCTACAGTAAATGTCAATTTAACGAGTATCAGTGACTTACCATTTAAGTCAACAGCTCATATGCGAGATTTGCAGTCTAAGGATGTTTTCTGCAAAGTTCATTCGCGATCATTTGAGTACTGGAAAAAGAATGACGCAAGAAACTGAAAGACTTGTACTGCGAGAAATTCAGAATTTTGTTATCGATGAAGAATCCGAACTTGTTTGTTACCTCTCGATACCAACAAACAAGTGCCGTCGCTCGGATATCAAGGTGGTACCGGTTTTGCCGACGAGCTTAATAAGGGAAACGCTTGAGTTTTTCCATGACTCTCCACTGGCAGGACATTTCGCCTTCATGCGCACTTATCAGCGCATACGAGATCGCTGCTATTTCAGAGACATGTTTTTCAATCATCAAGGGTTATGTTCAAGGTTGTCTAAAATGTAGTCAGCGTAAAGGCTTACCTTACACACCGAAAGCGCCTCTTGGGTCGCTCCCGGAGGTAAGTCGTCCCTTAGAGTTGGTCGGTTTAGACTTGTTGGGTCCGTTCAATCGGTCGGACCAAGGTAACAAGTACGTGCTCGTGATTACTGATCACTTTACTAAGCACGTGACTTTGGCACCTATTCCTGACGGCAAACGAGGTCGCTAAGGCGTTTGTCGAAAAATTTGTCCTGATCTACGGTTGCTGTGATCGAATAATCAGTGACCAAGGTAGCGAATTCATGAGTTCAGTTTTTAAAGCTACTCTCGAAATCTTGAATATTAAAGGACTCAGGACTTCAAGTTTCCATCCAGCCTGTAATGGGGCCACCGAAAGACACAACAGGGAAAATTGCAAATATTCTCAGTATGTATGTGAGCCGACGAGATTTTTCGGATTGGGAGAACTTTCTTCCATATGTCCAGTGGGCGATTAACACGGCCTACCAAGAATCAATACAGGACACGCCTCACTATATGACATTTTTGCGTGAACCTCGTTTCCCATCAGATGGCATTATCAACAGTCGCACATTTTACGACTCAGACGTAAACTACAAATCTGAGATGATAATGAGACAGAAGCTAGCTTTTGACATGGTGGGTCAAAATATCAAAGCAGCAAAGGAGAAACAGAAGAGACAATATGATACAAATCTGAAGTATCATCAGTTTGAAGTGGGACAATTGGTTTTGCTTCATGTTCCACCGGAGGCAAGACACCAAAAGCTGGACAAAATTCGCTGGGCGGGACCATACCGAGTGACAGCAGCACTAGAGAACAAACTCAACTACGAAATCACTCGAGTAAGCGACAAACAAGAAATCAGTTGTACATCAGAATCGCCTAAAGCCTTATACACCGTATCGGCTTTGGGAAGGCCAGGTTGAAGTTGAAGAGGAAATACAAACATCAGCAAAACCAGCCAGGAAAGTGCGGTTTGCTGATCCACCACACAGGGACGAGGAATCCGATTCATCAGACGACGGATCCGATTCTTCAGATGATGAAAAGTGGTGACGAAGGGGGGAAGGCCGAGTACTCAGCAGATACCAAGCAATACCAGCTCTTCTAGACCCTCGAGATCAACTGAGCCAGCCCAGACAAGCGTTCCAGCTCATTTCTTCGAAAACCCAAACTCTTCTGCCGGAGGAAACACACGTTCATCTGTCATTACCACCAGCAGAGGAAGAGTCGGAAGACAGTGAGCAAGAATTCTCAGATACAGCAGTCTCCGCTCCCAGGACACCAAGATATAAGATACCAAGTGAACTGCACGATGGTGACTATTCAGATTGGCCAAGCCCATTTCAGTGGACACCTGAAACAGCAGAAAGAAGAAGATACTCGTCACCAGCAGACTTGGATATCGAAGGCACTCCCGACTTCAAGGACCGATTCCTTGAAAGAACAAAAGCGACACCAAGCGAGCTTGCCTGGGACAACTATCTAGGTCAGAAGTACGACGACTCGATAGGAGGAGACGAAGTTTTCCAGCCGAAGGAACTGCTGTTTACGCCAGGACCCTCATGTTCTACCCCTTTGCCAGAAGCAAAAGGAGACTGAGAGTCCACTGCGAGATCGGAACGTCGACATCGCAAAACCTTCTGTTTCGCGAAGCAGTCCAGATGTCAAGAAATCAAGTGGATCTGCAGCAAAATATAATGCAAAGAGATGGCTAGCGACAGTAGACAAATGGCTGGTAGAGCCATTGTTAGGACCAGTTGATTGGGAGGCGGTTGCTGAAAGGAGAAAACGCAAAGAAGAAAAGTTGAGCAAGAGCCAAAGCTCAAAAAGAAGTGCCGGTTCAAACCCCGCGTCAGAGCAGTTGCCTCAGACATGTAGAGCTGATGAAGAGCTATGGCGGAGGAGGAGCCCTCCGAGAAACATGTCGAGTTCATCAGCCTCAAACGAGTCAAAGTCTCCCCTGTCCGCAACGGAAGACAGAAGCGAAGCTCTTGAACAGAGAATAGGCGACTCAGCAAACACAGGAGAGACGAAAGGACCAGAGATCGTCTCGACACCCCTGCGGGAAACAGCAGGAAGCTCTAGGCAAGAAGCAGAGTCAACTCCAGTTCCAGTTGCCTCAGAGAAGCCTACTAGAAAAGAAGCGGAGTCTATTCCAGAACCAGTTGGCTCAGAGAAGCCATCAGAACAACTGACGACCGAAATCCTACGCAGCAAGCTGTAGGGGAACCGTCAGTCGATGCGTTTGCCCCTGTAGAACCAATTCGCGGGCGATCAAATAGTTTACCACAGTCAAGTGGCTTGGCAGCCAAACGGTTGGTAAGGAAAAGTCACATCGAACAACGTTTGCACCAACATAAATTTGACCAAGCCACATCGAGCAACAGGGGTAGGCTAGATCTAGATGCTGCAAAGGCAGCAGATCAAGCATCAAAGAAAGCAAAACAGGAGGAGTACAAACTGTATCTTGAGTCGCTCTCAAGTAGACAGTCGAGACCATTACGAGACAGAAAGCAGCCAGACAAGTTAGCATACACGAAACTGGGGGGTGGAACACAGAAGTAGGGATACAAGTTTTTCACGATTGCATCGGAAAAAGTGAACCACAGGTCGCGAACTGTCGTTCACTTGATCACATTTGATCGTATAAACCTAGATTCGTTATTAAAATTTGATTGAGTCATTGAATTTTATTTATTTCCATTGGTTGATTCAAAAATTCGTGAATTTTCCCCAGAAATTCCCAGTAAAGAACTAGTAACTTGTGCTTTAAGAGAATGTACTCCTGACTGCAAAGCAAGTGGAACACCACTTAAATGGAACTTTGGCCAAGTTTCATTCGAGTAAATGCTAATAGATAGCGAGGGGTGAGTTTGGTCACCCCTAGGCGGGAATAAGTAACCGCCAGGACAATTAGATTTCTCCTTTGAGAAATGCTTCGAGAAAGCGGGGGGGTGAGTTTGTGTCACCCCTGGGTGGGAAGAAATACCCACCAAGATTAACAGATTTGGATTAATCTGTATTGTATTTTACAGGTAATGTGTCTCTCTGAAACAACTGGTAACTTCGGACCAAGGACTATTAAGGAGGAAATAAGGTTGTCCTAAAAGAAAGTTTCAAACAGCAGAAGCTGCGTCGTAAATCTTTAAGAGTAAAGGATTTAACTAAAGCTCCGTTGATGGTACAGAAAGAGATTTTGCTTTAAGGGAAAGCTGGAATGGTTTAAAGAATTAAACTAAAATGGAACAAAAGCTGGGTTTCCCGTGAAAATAAGCAAATAAGGAGCTAATATTGTGGGTTAAGTCCGAGTTACAATTCAGTCGAGTAAGAGAGACACCAACGATGAGTTTGCCGTACCAGAAGTGCTCGCACCCACAAGCGAGCGGAAGGACAACCTTACAAAGAATCGACCCAGTATCTTCAGCACAGAGATGTCAGATAGCTGTCCTCGCAGCTATACGTTCCAGAAGATGAATTTCAAGCAAGGGCTGACTACGAGCCTTGTCACACGAAGAAAGGAAACGGTTCTCTAGCCCAAGAAGAGGCTATGCAGAAGAGAACACAAGCAAACATAGAAACTGAAGAGGAAGAAGAACCCAATCAGACAACGGAAGAAGCCTTATGAAACTTCGGAAGAAGAGGTAACCGTTCATAAAAGGAAGATGGCGCAGTACCATCACGAGACAGCTGGGACCCGGATGTTGAGTTCCAAAAAGAAGACAATAGCTTGAGAAAGCGAAAGACAATGCCGTATGCGTAAGTCTGACCTTACCGTATTCAGAAACATTCAGACATCGGCAAAAGTGACCAGAGTAATGGTCGGTACAGGATAGGAAATCCTTATGTAGTGGCATTAGTCGACTTACGATTTGCCTAGAAGATTGGCAAGTAACACTTAGTGATTTGGAAACTTAAAGCAGTTGTTTCCATACTTTATTTCCAAGTTAATGTCGTTTTAGGATTTAGGCTTTAGGGTTTAGAAGTTCAAGTTAAAACCAAAGATGGTTGCCCCAGTAATAAGTAAAGATAGTAGGATTTTTAACAGGATTGAGTTGCAAGTGTTAGGTCTATATTTTATTACGAACATCGGACGTATTTGAGACAGTAATTTGAAAGTGCCCTGTATAGACTAGGATAGATGTATTTGCAGGGATAGGATTTTCCAGTTGAAAGTTGTCATAGAGGCGCTATTCTTTTCTAAGGGAGGAAGGGAAGCGTAAACTCAAAGTCCAAAATTCTGATTTCAGTAACGATAAGCAGTAATTAATAATTAAAGAACCTAAGAAGCAAAGGTTCTATAAGTAAATTGGGTAGACCTGATACTATGGAGAAAAATGCCACTACCAAAGATATATCCATACACTGGAAGTTGGCGGCCTAAGGCTGACAAAGGGTTCGGAAGCGATACCCAGTGCTAAGTGACGGCGAGAGCTAACTTAAAGAGATTGGTGGCGCAAATTTAAGTTCACACCAAATAGTTGTTGGCCGCTGGTTGCTAGTTTATAAAGGAAATGGTACAATGGCACAAGGTGGTAACCCAACACTTTCTGGGTTAGAGGTGACAGGTTTACCTGGTTTACTGGAATATTTTAGTTTAACCGTAAACGGTATCCCTTGAAATCAGATTTTTGACACAATAAGTAAATTGTTAAAAATAGCTGATATGACAACCTTCAACCTGGTTGAGCAAGTAAAATTATACGTTGTAGGTATTTCTAGAGCTGTGTCGGGAGACACTTTTTGGAAGGCGTGAGGAGTGTAACGACACGAAATATTTAATTCCAAATCTTTTTAGCAACTCTTGCAAAATGCCTTTTCTCGACTCACTTTCTTAAAAATGCTTATGTTAGAGCTGGCCAAAATGCTTTAGCCAAGACTTGGAAACGATTTAAGAAAAGAGCACTATATAAGACGAATGTACTCATATGTAAAAGGGCAGTCTTAAGCTAGTCTTAAGACAGTAGTGATCGTTGGATTATCAGATGTATTCGATGTATGCAGAACTTCAATATTAAAAGTAAGTGTGTTTTCTAACCACTGTGTATTGAATGTAGGACCTAGGACCTACCGTCCGAACCCCCCCTCCACAGTTACGAACCAAGCCTTCGAAGATTAAGATCAGAGTACCGGTATAGTCTAATATGTACCAACCGCTCGGGTACACGCTACACGTATATTAGATACTCGGTTTCGTACAACAGTTAAAGTATAAACGATTAGAGAGATACTCCTAACGTAACACCAAATTTAACACTTTTTTCTGACCAGATTTGTTGGGGACCGGGCAGAAATCTGGTCAGTGAGAACTTCTACAGATCAAAAACCCTTCTTCTCTGTGTAAAAAAAAGTCTTCTCGTTGTCTTGAAATATGCCTTTGGTTTTCTTAATTTGTTGTCCTTCTTTCATTATTTATTTATGTATTATTAAATATGTTGGATCATCATCGCACCTGAATTTTGGAGGTTAAGGTTCAGGTCTATTTGAAAAATGTGAGATAATTGTTGTGAAAATTGATGGATGAAATAGCTGTTAGCGTAATTTTTGTGTTTAATTGGAGGTACCCGGTCCCGTTTCTACAAGGTCCCGAGAGAGTTAATCTCTCCTGGGACCTTCAGGCCCTTAAGAATTGTGTAGTGTATATATGTAGAAACTAACGATTGAAAATGGAGTGGAGAACCTGTCTCCATTCATTCCGATTAGAAACCAGTCGACGCTTCATCTGTGTTGTGTGTCCTGCTGGCTCAGTGTGGGTAAACGCCACTAGTTGGCTCTTGGAAGTGAGACAACAATAATCCATGATCTGAACGATGATTTATCGGCTGTCAAGTTTTAACAGAACTGAATTGCACGAGGAACAAATAAGCCAATAGAACCTCCGCCCCCCCCCCTCCCCCTGACAAAATCTATCTTATAATGTGGCACGAGCCCAGAAATTTCAAGACTAAAACTAGAATGAAGTGAAGTTCCCTTCCAGTCAATAGAGCCTGTGTAAGATCAGAATATTTTTTAGGATCCAAAATGAAAGAAAGCCCACTTATTATGAATCTGCCCGTCTGTCTTTGTTCACGACGAAACCAGAACGATGTGAGACATTTTACTGTAAGTTAGTACAGAGAGTGATCAGTTCGACCCTTTCTGAAAAAAGTAGGCTACTGATCATCTACAAAAAAAAACTTGAAACAGAGTAGACTTGTTCTGAACTTACATTAAAAAAAAAAAGACGTGTTGCAATAATCGTGCCCGTCATTTCATCTTCTCTCATTGCTTAAAAAGCAAATTCATTTTTAAACCTCGCCCTAGAGGAAAATTTTTGCCTATAAAAATAAAAAATAAAAATAAAATGGATCTTATGCTCAAAGCTAATAAATTCTTGGAAATGTACGCCACAAGCAAAACAGCCTGGTTTTTACTTAAAGGACCCCTCGCACTATTTACTATTCAGCTTGCAGTATTATAAAATAGAATACTTTAAAACTAGGCTGTGCCTTCAAGAATAACCCACGGTTTTCGTTGTTTTAAGTCTTACCTGAGACCGTTGACTTACAGTGAAAACAGGGAAAAAATTTACGTAACCGGTTTTCTGATGGAAAAACTTCTTGCAGACAACCGTCGACAGCGTGATTCACATCGAAGGTAGCAAAACGCGGCAAGTGAGAAAATCAGCGGGGTTTTGTTAGATGGGTTAGAATCTTAGAATGTACCGTAAGAAATTGGGGTCTCCGGGTTTAGAAATATATGGAGTGATTATGGAAGTAGGTTGCGTTAGTATTACAGGTAAGCAGGTCCTTTAATTCAAGAGATATTGGTACACAACTGATTGTGTTAAAGCTTTGTTTGAAACTGTGCACTGCAGGGTGAAATTCAGCCCTGTTCGTTGAATGAAATTTGACTTAAGTCCAAAGTCGGGGTCGGAGCCCGGTTCCTTGATTCACAGGGAGTCCCAAGCTCCTCTTTTCATTGAGTGCTTTTCAGCTTTTGTTTGTGATATGTTGTACTTTCTTTATTTCTTTTCTTTCATTACTCCAATATGTTAAATCCGAGGGGTTGCCCACTCAGTTTTTGGGTGCACAGCAGGTGCCCGGTGCCTGTCGGTGCCGAGTCGGGTGGAAATTTGTCAAATTCACCTGAACTTGATGATTTTTTATCGAGTCTACCGGATTATTCTTCAGGGAACCTACCGGAATTTCGCTCAGGGATTGGTCAGGGAACGTATCGGAATTTTGCTCAGGGAATCTACCTGAATTTTCCTCATTAAATCTACCGGAATTTTGCTTAGGGAATCTACCGGAATTTTTCTCAGGGAATCTGTCGAAGTCGTTCTCAAGTAATCTACCGAGGTCTTTCTCAAGGAATCTGTCGGAACTTGTCTATTTACTAGAGGCTGGATTAGTGAGTGTACCGGATAAGTACAGACTCACAGCTTACCAGGATGACCCCGGCACACAACTTGTCAGTGTGATTCTTGCAGGCAGACAACATAGCGTACCGGAACATTCATAGAGTGCTTCCGGTAATCTCCTAAGTTTCTGTAGCTTTCAAGAATCAGGCAACCTACTGAAATGCATCATTTCCAACTACAAATACTGTTCCAGGAATAGTTTCACGGTACCGTCTTCTCCAGTTTCGACAGCTTTCTCGACTCCTCACCGGTGATGACATGATCTCAAAAGTCGCCAGGAGAGCCTCGAAACAAACAGAAAGACAATATTCGAAATTTGTGTGAATTGAAAGGTGTCTTATCAAGTATGGAAATCTTTCAAGCTGGCCAGAACAATCCCTGTTACCTCAGCAAAAGGGGAAAGACGTTTTAGCAAGATGAGTGTTGGTTAAGGTCACTTAAATTTGCGTTTAACATTGGCTGACCAGCATCTGTTACTAATCGCATTTGAAACCGATCTAGTTGACGAATGTGAAATTGGATATGTTTTGGACAAATGGAAAACGTGATGGAACAAGAGCTGTAAGCTCATATGGCGCTTGCATGTGTTAAGATGTATTGGTTGATCAAAAGTAAGTTTAGACTTTGCGGTTGAGATGCGCACTCTAAGGGAGCTAGAACTTCATTTGTAAGCAAACCCCTTGAGGCAGAAATGATAGTGGGCTGATGGGGATCATTAAAATATATATTTTGCTTAAAAGTATTTTTTATTACTTTGCGGTCAAGATTGGTACTTTAAGGAATAATCGGAATTGGGACATAGCGATTTCTAAGCAGATCTTGTTGAATCTCTAATATTCCAGCGAAGTTTCATCGTCCTAGCACATCTGGAAGTATCTTAACTCGCGATCAGCGGAATCCCAGACCTCCCCCCCCCCTTCAACCCCACCCGCAATACCCGGAGCCAATCCGGTTCTGTAAATGATTTATCCCAAGCATCTGTTTGTTATTCCCACAAACTTCCATCCCAATCTCTCCAGTCTAAGCGGGTCACCTATTCCCCCCCCCCCAAATAGTTGTCGGACGCGGTCCGGATATGAAAAAGATCAACAGAGAATTGTCCTATGTTCAATTATTAAATTTCACTCGAATCCGATCTCCCGTTCCAAAGTTACGCATATATTCTTTGAGCCCAAGCTGACCAACATTTATTCAAACAATGTTTACAACGGATACGTCAGCTACGATTCATCAGCGATATTTCGGCCCTTCTTGGCAGGGATCCTCGTCAGGCTGTCAATCCTCTGGTTCAACTTCGGGGAAGGAAAACATGTTTGTTTTCCTTCCCAGAAGTTGAAACTGACTTATCCGTTGTAAACATTGTTTGAATAAACTCAGTATTCCGGATTCCCCTCCCTTCACTACCCCCACGATTCTCTCCACTCCCCCGTCAATCGAAACGACGCAGTTTTTATTTACGAGACAGTTTGATCGGGTCCCTGATATGCCTGCCAAGTTTCGTCGTCAAAATCCCCAAAACCGCCATCACCGGAATTCCGGGACCCCCCCCCCCAAGGTGTCCGGATCCAGTACAATTGTCTAAACAATTTATCTAGAGCAGATGCTTGTTCTTCCCAGCAAGTTTCACTCCGATTCCTCCATTCTAACCCTTTCTTGAAATTTCCGGTCTCCCCGACTCCTCCCTAGATATCGAATCCGGCCAAGACCTTAAACGGGACATCAGAGATATATAGTAAGTAAGTAAGTAAGTAATTTATTTATGACCCGCCATTTTGAAAAGGCGGAGTAAATGAAGAAAATAAAGAAAATAAACAAAACACATAAACACACAGAAGGAAGCAGTGGACGACGTCGTGCGCTGGTTGGGCCCTGTTGTTCATGATTTTTGAAAGCTATGAGGAAACATCTAAAAGGTTAACGCTTGCATCTTGAATTTCTCCGTCAATGTATGGTTATGACATAATTTCGACAAGTGGAGCAGGTGCTTCGCATATTTAAAATAATATGATCGCATCTTTTTAATCTCCTTCTT